>JAMQGS010000006.1:1202500-2402500 GCA_028455905.1 Neoseiulus californicus | reverse complement strand
GGAGAACTATCATTCGGACAAGTTCGTTGTCGTCGTAGTCGTCGTTGTCGTGGTCGCCGTCCACTGGTCGCTGTTTCAATCACCCTTATTGGTCGTTGTCTTCTTTTTTCTGCTGTCTTGCTCTGATTAACACCAACTTATGTGCAAGCACTTCCAGCGAGTTCCACCGGAAGGAACCGAGCGGGACCGCCGGCGGGGATGCCGTGGAATGCCGATGCGATGTTTCGATCGCGTCGCTTTCGTTCGGCAACAGCTCTCTTTATTTGAGCGTATTCGATAGACGTGCCTCGCCCCAAACCAGAGTTACGGGAGCTTGAAGGTCAAAGATCGAGCCCTCTGAATAAAGAGCCAGCGGTCCCCATCGTCTCGATTCCTGTCCACTTTCGGTCCCCCCGCGAAGCGCTGAACGACGCTATCATGATGTCCGTCGCTCCATACTACTATATAAGTTGATGTCGCGTAGAATTGGCAGGATAGCAGCTCGTATGGCCAGGCGTCGCACCCCTCGTCGCCGCCGCCGCCGTCGTCATCCTCGTCAATCAGATCACGTCTCATGATGCCATTGTCGACGATTTCCCGCTTCGAACCGGAAGTCCAAGCTTGGAGCTCTATTTCGAATCGAGCGGGCGAGTGGCGAAACGTGGTGGGAAACGATTCGGTTCCTTCTTCGATGGTCACGCATCGGACAGCGGAGTACCCACTTGCCAAACTCCTCTGCAACGCATGAACCCTTTCGGAATTTCATTCCTGAGTTCCATTGACGACTCCTCGAATCCCTGCTCCGCTTTTTCGAAGTGTACTCCCCTCTGTCTTAACCATTCATCACTTGAGACAATCAATGGATTGGATTCATGGGTAAAAGGTAGAAAATAATTCCGGGAAACTCTCAAAATAGAGCAAGCCCGGATCTGCAGGGGAGAGCAGAGCTCGCCTCCCGTTGGCGGAGGAGTAGAACTCCCACGAAACTCACTGTTGATGCTATTGAATTATGAGTATTCGTATGCAAATGCTGGCTCTTGAGACACCTGTGTCTCTGTGGCCTTCTCGATTCCAACAATCAGCTAAGAAATATCGAAGAAGGTGTTGGGCCTTATTCGAAAATGAAACAAAATCCAGGCATAGCCGATGTCGCTGGAGAAGACAGAGGAAACTCCATCGATTCGAGGGAGGTACGAAGCCTTTTGTTGTTGTTGTTGTTGGTTCCCTACCAAAAGTGCTCGAAACTGCTCCAGCTGCCGACGATAGAACTGGCCCATGGCACCAACGGAGAACCGATAAATAGCACAGATGTGAAACGGAAAGTATGGGCCAGTGAGAGAATATTGGAACCCCGTACGAGAACGAAAGGCTGAAGGGGACGGAGACCCCGCATCAGACTCCGATCAGACCGTCAGACGGCTTGTGACCAAACATGTGGCAAGCTTGACGAAACCGTGACCCGATTGCTGTGGTCAAACTGAGCGCAAACTGTGTCCAAATGCTCATGAAGGTCAACCAGAGAATGTTTAGATGTTTTCCCTTTGATTCAACTTCAAGTTGAACGAGCGACAGCTTTCCGTTCTTTTGTCTTGGCCTCGTTAGTGTTCTCGTCCGCTTCCCCCTCTATCTAGCAAAGCCGTTTCTCCCTCCTTCTCCTCCGTCTTTCCTCCTTCGTCTTCTCCTTCTGGATAAAGAAGAAGATATCGGAATTCGAAACGCAATCTGGCGAACTAGGTCGCTCCGTATTCTCCCGACGACGAGCTCTTCACATGGCACTCTCGGACGGGGCACAGTGGAAGGGAGGGGATATCAGTCGTCGGTAGAAGACGGAGCACACAAACGAGCATCCGAAGAACCAACGACGACGGGAGCACAAAACATAAACGAGAGATCTCAGGGAACTCTACTCTGCCACCGTCCAGAGTGACTCCTTTGCGACGCGGCACCAGCGCAGGTGCGTTCACAGCATTTCACTTTGTTGAAGATCCGTCGAGTCCTAGCGGTGAGAACGAATCAAGCGAAATTTCCGGGAGTCAATTTTCTACGTCAGAGACTTGAGTCAGCCAACCGCATAATGAAGCGCTCAAGGAATCAAGCAGGCGAGAGAGAATCTAAACTATCGACTCGACGTTCGATACCTTCCAGTCTTTCTCTCTCTATCTATTCATCCATCCATCCGTCCGTCCGTCGATGTATCCATCTATCTATAGGTCGGATAGTATGCGCTTGGTGGAGCGAACGGAGTATCTCGCCGCCCCCGTTGCCGCTTGCTACGTCTAACGTCCGCCGCCGCCGATGCACGCTGACCGAACAGAACTTTGGTTGCTCCCTTGCAGCTCGAGTGTGTCGGTAAGAGATCTCTGGCCAGAGGCCAACTGTTGGCGGTACCGAAGTCGCTCGACCGATCGAGAGGAGCCACTATGCGAAGCAAACTATAGCGAGTCGGACGGGCTGCTCCGAAGCGGTCAGCTAGCACTGACCCGCTCACCGAGCGAGCGAGCAACGGCTTCCAGACGAAAGAGAACGGAGTTAGCCGGCTAAGCATAGGAGTAATTACGGTATCCACTGGACCGTAAGACATCTCGTGGGAACGCAAAAGGAGGAGTTGTAGTCGTTCTCGTTGACGTCGCGACTCCGTCTACGTCGACGTCGTCGTCGCTGTCGTTGTTGTTGTTGTTCGACCCGGAGCGGTGGTCGCTGCCGAGGGTCAAACGTAGAGGGATCGAAATGGGGAAATAGTGGAACATGGCTCCGATAAGCTGATCGTTGATCGTCGTTGCTCTATTGGTCATCTCGTCAAAGGCTCTCGGACATGTTTGTTGATGACCTCCGCGCGTCAGCGAGATTGTTCCAGTTTGGTGCCAGTGGAGTCTTTCGAGCATGGTCGATGTCGTCGTCGCCGTCGTTGCCGAAGTCGTCGTCGTCGTCGATGTCATCGCTCGATAGCAGAAACATCGTTCGTTGGCAAAACTCGACTCGTTCGCCGCACTGATGAGTGACAGATAACGAGCGGGATCGGGACGAAAATAAGGGATATACGGGAAAAAAAAAACTCCGAACCACTGAATGGTCGAGAGATGCGACCGAGAACAGATGACAGAACGATGAGGAACTCCATGAGTTTTCGACGCCCTGGCGACGTTTTCTGAACTTCTGGCCCACGTTTCCCAATCCTGCGTTTTCCGAACCTGCGAATCTGCGGAATCATCAATTCAGCGGCGTCGGAGAGGTCACCGTTCACGGAAACCGTTTCAATCACCGCACTCAACCCAGCGATGTCTGGATGCCGCGTTGGATGCGGAGGGAATGCAAATTGGCGAGCTCAGGGTCGTTGTTCACGCAGTAGCTAAGGTGTCGTGCCGAGCATGCAAGCGCGTTCTTTCCCTTACTTTATAGCTTCGCGGAGCCTAGCCAGAAGCTAGGCGGAGGCTTCCTTTCCTCGCTTGATGGCTTACCAAGCAGAGTAAGAAAACCGGCCAACAAGAGAGCAACCGACCGACCGACCGAGCGGACGAGTTGGCAGGCATGCAGGCAGGCACGCAGACAGCCAGGCGCACGCCGCCGCGTTGCGTCGCTAGTAAGGCTGTTCGCAGCCAGTTGGCTGGGATCTAGCTGTAAATCCGTCGGCTTGCTCAATGCAGAACGAGATGAGTGGCTCGTGCACCGCATGCAAACGATTTCCGATAGAGAAAACGGTCGAAGCAGGGAAGAAGAAGAAGCAGAGGCGGGAGGAGGGACGTACGAACATAACGACAAAAGAACAGAGTCTCCTTTTCCTGCTTGCCTAGTCGCTTGCTTGCTTGCATGCAGTAGCTCTCGTTCAGAAGGAGAGGAAGTCGTCGTCGTCGGCGACGGCTCTTCGTCCCACCACCACCAACGCCACTACCGAGGCGGCTTCGATTTTCAGTCAGTTAGCCCTTAAGCTAGCAGCAGTGCGTGAGAAGACTTCTCTCGTTCGCACGTCTATCTGTTCATGCATCCGCCTATCCATCCATCCGTCCGTCCGTCCATCCATCCATCCATCCATCCATTCGTCTGCCTGTTCCTCGGTCTGGCGGTCGGTGGTGACGCTCTGCCTCTCGCAAGCCTTTCACGCTTTCAAAAAAGACTTCGTTTTCGTTATTGAGTTCGTCATTGGCAACGCCGCGTCGCAACGTCGGCTTCTCGGTCCTTGTCCTCCTCGGGTCCCCTTCGTCGGTTGCCGACGACGACGACGAGTGAGCAGCGGAGCAGACACCCAACGGCCAGCTACAACGGCACTATTTATTCTTTTCCCGAGCCGGCTGACTGAACGGAGAAGAGAAACCAGAATGGCGTTAAATTTTCTGATGCTTCTTCTCGTTCGCATCGCGAGACTCTTCGCAGCACGAGCACGAGGTTTCCTTTCCGCCCACTATGCTATTCATTCGTAACCTGTAACGTCTTCAGAAAGATTTACTTTCGCGCAGCCCATCTATATTGACTGCGTGCCTCCCCTTACCCATGGCCCCCGTGAAAATAATCACGCTCCCCCAAATAGCCCAGATCCAGGTCTCAGGAGTGGAAGAGGTCCCACTGCCGCGCCGTCCTTTGCTCGGAGCAATGCGGATAAATGGTCTCTAAGAGGTCTCTTACGAACCAACAGCTGGCCAGCCGGCTGGTCAACCTACCTACGTTACAACCTGCGAACTAACCGGCTGCTCGTGAACGTTGAAAGGGTTCGAGCATTCTCCCGAGTCGGTGTCTGAGAATGAGCCGCGAAAGAATCGCTGAGGCGCTTGGGACGACGAATAAAGGAACGGAAAAAGGGAAACAAGACAACACCCTTGGACGATTTTTCTCCCGCCTCCTCGTGTTTCATGCCGTAAATGAGTCAGCGAGTGATTAGTTCTTCTGTTTCCGTTTTTGCAACTCCAGTCTCTCCTGTTTGAGCTTTGATTGCTCCTCTAGTTCCTCTCGAAAAGCGAGTTACAGAATGGATCGTAGTTCACCGCGTTCCATGCATCGTCGTCTCTGGCTGTTCTTCTGATCTCGATCAACTATGATCCACATCAACACTTCTGTGTCACAAGGTTCATGCTTTGAAGGGAGCCATTGTAACGGTTTCGTAGATCACAAAACCTCCGATCACATGACGCTGCCGAGTGGAGCTAGAAAAGCATTCTCGGTAAGCATTCAGTTGAGGAGAAGCGGTACACACTTGTCAAAGGTATCAGCACCGCTCGTCGAAGCTTCCCCAGTGATGTTCACAGTTTGTGTTCGTGTACCGATAACAGGTAGCGATCGAGAGACGACTTCGAAATACCCGGCTCCCTAGAGGACGGTGACAACGGGTTGACCGCAATAGGTTTGCGACACCATTGCTGCAGCCATTTGGAACTGTTATATCGTTGACTTGTGTACTGCTCCTCGTTTTCAGAGCTCGATGGTTAACTACCTTTCTGAATTTGGATGCGCTCGGAGCGAAATTCGATTCGATATTCGCAGATTACAAGAGCTCTAGAAGTTCGCGAATTTCTGACACGGAATAGCCTTGAGGAAGAATATTCGTGATCAGACGCAGCAAATAGTGAATGCGAAAACTTTCCAAGGTGGACGTGCATCATTCCTGTCCAGGGAAAGACGTAGCATCCATCCGAGACGAGCAAGGTCAAAGCGGAACGATATTTTCGTAGCTGAAGTGGGTCTGTGAGAGTTTTCAGCCCCCATGCGAGTCTGGTGTACATTGTGAAACGGTGCAAAAACATTTCCTTGCTTCCTCTGAACAAACAGCTTCAGATGTTAAGCAATCGATTCATCCATCTGTGTGCCGTCGCGAGTTCATTACGGTTTCCCTGTGTACGCAGCCGAATCCGCGGGGCGTTCTCTTTCGTTCGTTTCTAAGCAATACTCGGTCGTAGATTCGTGTGGTTCCGTTTTCCGTGGCACTCATTGCCAGACTTCGCCCCGCGTTGATGACCCGCCTCTGATTGACGGCTTCAGCGTCGAAAGCAGTCAACGTTGGTCGGAGGTTTCGAGGTTCGAGAGATCGAAGGGTGAATGGTCCTCTATGTGAGAAGGTAGGCGGGTAGGTGGGTGACTGACTGAAGGTAGTCCGTGATCCTGATTCCATTATTCATTAGTCAAACACCTCCGTCTGTTTTGCACCTGCCTCGTCGATCCTTTTCCCATCGCGGCTCCATTCTTCTCATTTGTACTATTCGCCCTCAGCCATCTGTTCGAAACACGTTCATGCACGAACGTACCCACGTGGGAGAAGCGCCGAACCAAATCAATCAGGGACCGAACTCTGGGAGAGAACGACACTGACAGCGTCTCGTGGATAACGAGTGAGAATTCTGGAGGAAACGACGAAAAAATTTCCCGTTTTACATGTTTTGGCCTCCTCGATGTCGAATCCTCCGAGGAGCATCGCTTCCGAATGAATTCGACCGCTGAGAGTGACTTCCGAGGAGCGGGGCTGGTCGCAATCGAAATCGTCACGCGGATTACGATTTCACTCGAGAGTGCTCAATGGATGTCCCGGAGCGTCGCGATGGTCTGAGCGCGCGCGCGGAAGTGGACGAGTGCGCCACCGGAGCCCTCGATCCCGTCCGCTCGGCCAAAACGTTGAAGGCGTGAAAACATTTGAAATATGCGACGAATGTCCGATCCAGCCGAGATATGGTGGAACCCGAGGGCTGCGGAGCAACGACCAGAGACTATAGAGGAGAATGAGGGGACATTAATTAGATTTTCGGGAACGTTTGTCCACTCCTGTTCAACTGCTATGCGCGCGCGAATGCGCCGTAATTTCCACAGCGTGTGATGTGGGTACATCGAAAAAGGGAACGAAAATTTATTTCCGCGTCCGTAACCGGCAGAAAACGGAACCGTGTACCGCTGAATTATTCAAGATTCGGTTAATAAGATCGCGCGTTTCTCTTTCCAGGTAAGTACATCGTCTTCTCACAACCATGGACTTGTTCAAAAGTTGCTGCTCAACTGTCCTCGCCATCAACACACAGAGGTCCATAGAACCATCGACCGAACTCCGGAGGCGACGACGGCGACGGTGGCTGACGCGGGAGCAGTGCTTTTGAAGAGCGGATTTAAAAATTCGCGCTTCGGTGTCGAAGCTTCCGGATCGCTCGATCGCCGAACTCCAATTTCCGGCGGATCCGTTGGACGCTCCGAAGGGCTTCCAAGCCTGAGGTCCTCCGTGCAGTTCGACGGGCGTCCGTGTGGGGTAAAGCCTCTAATCGGATCGACTGTTCGATTCACGGAAGTGACACTGCAACTGCGCACTGAGACGAAGAACATCCTCGTGGTCTGCGTCGGCGTCGCTGCCTACGTCAATGCCTGAGTTGCACCACGTGCCGAAGGAAGTTTGTTCTAGATATACAGGAAGATTCAGAACTCGATCGATATCGTTTGAAATCGTTAGGCATTATTCAACATGCATCGATCTCACCAATTTGGCAGTTTGCGGATGGTGTAAAGCGACGAGGTCATCTCAGGAGCGTCGTTTTCCACCACATAGACCCCGGTTAACGCTGATTGGGTGAAAGAATTCGTCCCCACAAACGGTGGAGAATCCTACCAAGAAAACCACGACCGTCTCGCCTAAGGTCCAAATAGTTTTTATGCTTGTCCAGCAATCGGAGGGAAGTAGGACAACTTTGCGGAGCTGCTCTTTCGGGACGAGTTTTGCTGGAATCGAGAAGAAGGTCGAAGAATCGAGAAGACCGAGAAGAGATTCGGCAAACAGGGATCGTCTTGAAAAAACCGACAAGGTCGGTCGTTGACATGAGTAAAATCTTTCAGCCTTATCAAAGCTTTGCTAGGGAAGGTCGGGTTGACAGAGTCGTCTGCGACAGTCGAGAAGGCAGAGAGACGACAAAGATAGAGAGAGAGAGAGCACGAGAGCGGATAGGAGAATAAAAAGGAACAGAAGGAGCCATCGAGATCGCTCCTCTTCAAAGAGTTTGGTCGGTAGCTCGACCTCACGGAGCAAGCGGAAGAAAAAAAATATCGTCGTCACGATGATAATGACGAGAGACAAAGGAGATGGATTTTCATCCTTATCGCCAAGTAGATCCTCCGCGGGGTAGAAATTGTTGTGTGCTCATAAACTCGGAGCCGGGTTGATCCTTCCCCGCAGCGAAGAATATCAGACTCAGGAGGAGGAAGATCTTTCAGATGAAGGAGAGAAACTTGAACTCTGAATCACCGACGGGACAACGGTTGCAGACTTTTGCCTGAATCAACTCTTGCTGGCGTCGTAATTTGATTTGGAACTCCCACGGACGACCGACCGACCCGGCCGACGGACTATTCCTTCGTTCGCTCGGTTGCCGACCGACCGACGGACCGGCCTTCCCGCTCGTTCCTTGTTACGTCGGTCCGTCGCCTGCCGTGGAATAAGAGGGTTTCGGTGAGCTCCGGATCTCCCTTATCTCGGTTCCGAGCGCTGCACAGGTCGTTTGGTTCGGTCCCTTGCAGAGGAGGAATCTTCTTATTTAAACGTGTTGCCGTTACTAAATAAGAGCGGCGGCGGCAGTGGCGACGGCGGCGGCGGCGGCCAGCGTCAGCCGAGCTAAGCCAAAGCAAGCCAACCAAGGCCGGCGTTGGCTTAATTTGGAAGTTTGCCACCTGAGCCTGCATTGAACAAGTTGGTCCGCCTTCTCGGTTCTACGAGTGAGGCCAAAGCCAGCCAGTCGGTCCCTCGGCCGGTGGACTCGCTCACTCGGAGAAAGTTCAGATGGATGTATCTATCCGTCTAGCTATCTGTCTATCTGACTGTGACCCTACCTACCTACCGTCCAGACGGCGGCTACCCATGCTGCTGCACCGTCTCAGCAAATACATCCATTCAGATTCATCCTAGTATAATCTCTCCAGGCCGAATAGCTCCACTCTCGGAAGATTGTTGTTCCTTGACTTTGTGGAGATGACTTCTGCCGCAGGCTCAGGCAATGGATCGACCGCCTTTAGGGTTTTGCGGTGCTCGCGGAGCGACAGCGAACCACGGCGTGCGACATCTGCCGAAGTTTCGGATTCGCAAAGTGTAGGTCATTGACGCAACTTCTGAAAAACAGTCTCTCGTATTGCCTACCTGGACGGGGTTTCGGGACGAAATCAGAAGTTTCGGTTTCAAGAGACGGCCTCGGTCTCTTCGTTTCGACACTTCAGATGTCAATCACGGAGAACTATGCCCGAAACTCGGAGTTCCCGATTGGAAAGCGAATGTTTGAATCGAACCGATACTCCGAGAGCTCCTCTTTGCGTCATCGGAGACTTGCCATAAGTCGTTGCCATCGTCGAATCACAAGTTCTTCCATATCACGCATCAAACGAGTTGTTTACGCGCGATTCTCCCCGTCGGTCTCCTCGAACTTCTTGGAGCGTAGCATTCATGTGGGTGTTGCCGAACTCGTAGCTTTCTATTTTCGTTTCCATCCGGCAGCACTCGCTGCCCTGCTTCGATTTTCTCACCCGTTGCCACGATCCGGTCTCGGTCCAATTCTCTCCCCAACGCTTCACGTCTTGCCATCTATTCGCCAGTGATGCTTTCGTTGTTAGCGATGCCTTCTTCCAGCTCGCTTTTTCTAATAAATGCTCGATTGATTACATCGTTTTATTGATCTATTGACACATCGAATGTGGCAGAACTTTCGTTGATCTCCCGCTTTCTCCACTAGAACGTCTCTCTTGTGATCACGGCTCTCGTTCCGCGTGTCCGTGGTGGCGTGGCGGTTGCGTCGACCGATCCAGGAGGCAAGTGACTGGAATGCCGAATGTCCACAGTTGTGCCCAGAAGTAGCCGACGAATGGCGTCTACGGCTAACTTCGGACATTTGACCCTGCGTCTACGATCCATGTCTGTTCTGTGAGGAACGGAGCTGCTAGACGCCGGCGCCGTGAATGTTTCTCAAGCTAGAGATTCTGAAGCATCCAAAACGAACGCAGGCTCCCCGAGCGCTGCACGTGATGGCCTTGTTCCACGACAAGAATCTCCAAGAAAATATCTACTTGTGGCCGCCTCTTCCCTTTGCCATACAACGAAGAGAACACACTTTAAGTGAGAGATGCCAAGGCTCATCCTGCCAAGTATTTGCCAAGAGCTTCGACGACATGGGTTTCTAGAGCTCGATCTCTGCATCCTCGCGGAATTCCTTGCTACAGCCATGAAAAGCTCTGCATGCTCCTCGAGAAGAACATCTGCATCGAGGGCTTGCCTCTCGAACTCCGTCTCGTCGGTGAACGGAGCTGCAATCTTTTCAGCGTCAGCTCCGTCATGAAAGTTTGTCAACAATCACTTCTCTCGGTACCGTTTTCCGGCGCAACATTCAACAACGAACGGATCGACCTCCTTCAGTGAATCCCGGGGAAGTCCCGTAGAGTGGATTTTCGCAAATTCAAAGCTGCAAACTCAATCAATCTTCGGAGACTCAAATTTCGTGTGCGGGGTTGGAAACTCCTCGACGGATCCGGAATTTGTTCGAGCTCCGAGACTGATTCGCCGTAAGCGTCAGAGGACGAGAAAATGAAACCGGAACAAAAATATAAACCGCGGTTTCTGCTCTCGGCTGTTTTGCTCGGACTCGCCGATTCCGTCTCGGGTGGCGTTTGAAGCAGCCGGCTGTCGATTGTAGATTCGCCGAGGGCAGAAGACAATTGTTGATCATGGGACTTATTGGACCGGTTCATTCAACCGTAGGCACATCGGAGTTTGTGCTTCTTCGAGGACACCGGAGCAGTAGAAACTTTTCCTGGCCGTCGTCGTCGTCGTCATCGTACTTCTTGGGCTACAATAAGTTGTTTGTTGCCTTATCATCAATTCTTTAAGCGGCTTCTCAAAAAGTTCGACATCAAACTTTGATCGTCGAATTCCTTCTCCTTCCTTGGTTCTTCCCTCCGGCAACTCCGTCATGCGTCACGAAGAACTTCGACCCCGAGAGAGGAATTTCCTCTTCGTTTGCGCTTGTCTCCTTTTTTTTGCCCTCCAACGATCTGTCTGTCCGACCAACCGACATACCTGACCTCTTGACGCCTGTCAATTTGATCCAGTGTGTTGCCCCCGTTTCCAAACATGGGATCCAAGGAAGTGTCCATGGTTATACCACGGACCATTTGCTAGAAATAAGTTGTCTCTCAGTCAGCGACCCAAATCAACAGAGTCGGAAAGGGGGACTCCAAAAGAAGCTCGAGGAAGGCTTCAGTCCAAATGCGGAGAACAGACGAAGGGGGAACGAGGGTCGGGCTGCTGCGAAGCGGATACACCGGCGGACAGGGTGAGCAACAAATTAGTGCCAAATCAAAGCAAGTGCAAGACGAACCGAGCGAAAAAAGAGCAAAGTTCACTCGATACAGAGTACGACTTACGACAGTCTGTGTTTCTTCTCTTCTTTTTTTTGTTCCTTGGCCTCCTCGGGAAATGGCTTCATTGCGTTTCCGAACACACGGGTTCTAGGAAGAGACAAGAGCGAAGAAACCCGAGAAACTTCTCTGTCTGCAGCTCCGAATCTGCGTCCCTGTGCTTCCGTGGGACGCATTCAGCGCCCTGTTGATTTCTCTTCTGATCGATTGGTTGCCCCATTCATCCGGCTGAAAGTTCTATTTGCGACTGCAAATTAGTCTTTCTCGCCGATTTTCTCAAGTTCTACTCGAGGTGACCGTGCTCTTCGACGGGTGTGTGCAGCTCCGGGCAACTCTCGAACGTGGGATGCACCTGATAGGCTCGAGCTCAAAGGGCACCACCAACCCAAATCGGTCAATCCCACGCATGAAACACAGAGCAAAATCCAATTACCGGTCGCGGAGAACACCCTGTGCTCGTGGGATCGTGAGGAACGGTTAAAATTCCGCGGATGCCGAAACCCAGGTTTACCCTCGCCCTATTCTGGGTTTCGGTTCAAGATGGCGATGGAGTCTGAAACTACTTGAGAAGCATGTGGTGGTTAGCTTGAGCATGGCTCAGGTGAGCCGTTGGGAAAGGGCTGCCGCCGCCGTTGTTGTTGCTGTTTCTTGTTGAGTGGACGCTGCTCGTGCTGTAGGTAGTCATCGCTCGCTCGATCGGTCGGTCCGTCGGTCGCCACATCGTCTCTGGCTTTCTGTTGGGTGTCTCGCCGGTAGGAAAATGTCGGGTTCGTCAGATTTGGATCTGGAAACGTTGTCTTCTGAGGCAGCACTTCCCCCGATCGGAGACCTGATGCAAGACCTGAGTTCGCCCATTACGGTGGCAAGTCTCGTCAACAACGAGTACGATTTCACCGAGTCTGTGCCGCACGAGGATACATCCATCAGACTGTTGGGGATGCCGTGGTACCTCTTTGCGTTCACGGTCGTCACAGCCATCATCATAGTCGGTTAGTTTCGGTAGTTTTTCCCCTACAAGTTGTTGATTTATACTCGATGGTGCTTCTGTCTGTCTCAGTGTGGGATCGTGCGCGTGTATACACGTACATACACAATCGAGAAGTGACATTCCATTGATCACATTCCGTGCTCGAATACTTTTCGCTCACGAAAATTCTCAAATCACCTTTCCCTCAGGCTGGCTGTCTGGAGTTTGCAAGTCCGTGCACCGACGAGTCAAATTGGCATGGAACACAGATCTCGGAAACTTGAACAACATCGGATCGATGGAACGAATCCCTACTGAAGTGTCGTCCGCGCGTCTCCTGCGTGCTGTCAGGAGCGAAGTCGACATGGCAGAAGTTGCCGCGTACGAGAGCCATCGCGGTAGAATTTCTGAGTTCGCGATCGTAGACCTGAAAACACCGTGAGCAACCCAGTTGCTTCTGTAACGACTCCTGAAGCCTCAAATAGTTCCCACGTATGCAGCCTTCTTATGGATACGTTCGATCGAGATTCGAAATTCCGCAATTCTGTGCTGGGATACTTATGTGATTATTCGGCCTCATCTAAGCTCGGGATGACTTTCTGACTTTCGTGTTGCGGAGGATCGGCCAGAAGCATCGAATTGTGGCATCTAAGCTCAGTAATTCGTTACGGAGAGAGTCTTCTCATGAGTCCTCGATGTTCGATCGGCGGACTCCTGGCGAATGTTTTGGGTTCTCAGTCAGACAATTTTGATCGAATAAGCCGTTGTTAGAGCCCTACTGGAGTTTCCAGATTTTCTATCACGAGTTCCTGAATGATTGGGAGCTGACTTCACAGAACGTGCTTCCTTGTAGGATATTCGTGGTATTTTAGTTGATTCATGTAAATAAATGTTATATCAGCTGTGCTCAATCATTTCGAGTATTGTTAGAGGGAATGCTCACATTTGAATCAGACATTTACACCTGACCAGATGCCGTCGTCGGTTTCATGGAGTCTGATGCACCTGCAATATAGAAACTGTAGCGTTTCGGTCGCTACCGATAAGTTTGCACTGCAAGTTGAGGAGCAATGGGTATGTGTTCGCTCAACGCACAGAACTCCGAAAGCGTACGGGAACTGATACCTGTGAAATTTCAAAAACCAACTTTCGGACAATACGGATGTCGGAAGGATTCAGAATATGAAAAACTCGAATCTCCAACAGCATTGGCAACATTCAGCGAATAGAGCAGCCGCTCGAACCTTCTGCGTCATCGCATAGCGACGATCTCAGTACCAGCGAGGATGGAATGGTCATGAGTGGCCGCCAAGAAAGTTGACTTCAAGCTCTTGTGGCAGTTTATCTGTGAACCTGTTCAGTACGAGGGAGGAGAGAGGAGGGGAAACTTCTAGCACTCCCCCTCATGCGAAGGTTTTCCATCCGCTCCCTCAAACTCAGCGAGCATTTTGAGTGAGCGTTTTGCAGCTAACGGATCTGACTGAGACGACATGTTTGACGGAGAAATTATGACGCCTTCCCTTGCACGAGAGACCATAGATGCCTCCTGCGAGCGATGGACGAAAGTGCCACAGAGAACCGCTTTGATATCACATGGGAACCATGCTTGATGAAGGGCTTAGCTCACAGGGAGCGTCTTGTATAATCAAGTTTTCGTTTGAGAAACTTCGTTCACTGTGTAAGGCAACCCGGACTCGGAGTTGTGCTTCGCACCGCAACGTTCATACTTCATATTCGTCGAGGCGCTTTGATTCCGCCTGTGAATGCTAACTGACCAAATCCGCATGGAGTTACGAACGGAGTGATTGTCGATCACGAGCTCTCTCTGACGAAAACGAATCTTCAATTCACAGCGATGGTCCCCCAACAAGAAACTCTTCTAGGCAGCAAACACCGAGCTCGATAAGTTCGCTAGCTGTGGATTTATACACGGACCGAGTGGGAGCGCTTTGATTGAATCGAGCTCGCCATAAACGTCGCCTCGAATCACACCTGATCGAGACGGACGCTAGATGAAGAGCAATAGGGCGACATGCTGACGGCTTGGACAGTAACGACGACGACGACGTCGACGACGACAAGGCGAGGAAAAGAGGACGGCGGCGGGTGAGCACGAAACGAAAGAGGCTGAAACCTAGTCCCAATCTGGTCATATTACCGTAGGTCCTTGGCCCGTTGCTAGTCTGATCAGCCGTAGTATTATGTTACAGTCAAGCTGAGTGACAGCGACTGCGGCGGCTGTAGCTCTAATATCACTTCTACCTTCCGTTGTTGTCATCGTCGTTGTCGTCCTCCGTTCCAGCAGCGATGGTGAGAATAGGTGGGTAGGGAAGGGATGCGGAAGGGGTGGACGGTCGTCGTCGACGTCTTCGGCTTTCGCCGTGTTTTTCTCCTTCCTCCCGGTCCGTTTTCTTTCAAGCCAGGCGGGACTACATTCATCTCCGCGCATGCAGAGGGTTCACAACATGCTGTTGCAACATGTGAGGTGATCCCCTAGAATGACTCTGGGGAAGAACCCCGCCAACTTCCGAAGAAACCCGATAGCGGTACGAGTACCGCGTGATATCGTGTCTTCCTAATCTAGATCGATTTCCAAACCTTCCGGATCAACCGCGTCAACAGCAACAACACCTACGACGAAGACCGGAATGGGAGCGGAACAAGGGAGACACAAGAGCGGAACTCCTTTTCATTGCTTTTCCGCTGGCGCCCCTGATTCGAGCGTGGCCACCGCCGCCCTGCGTCGAGAGAGCGTTCCAAGTTGAGCTTGAGCTGCAGTTAAATCCTCGTTCCGACTGATGAGATTAGTTATCGATTGTCTCTTCTTCCTATCCGGTGCCATGGTGGAAGAAGATAACAATCGTTACGAGTCAGTTGCCAAGTTGAGGCGAGAGCGCAAGCTTCGTTGAACGAACGTCTTTTTCCAGTCTGTTGCAAGAATAAACTGCTATGTCTTTCTGCGACGGCGAAGAAGGAGAGCCCTGCTCTCACCAACCAAACAGAGGGCTCCATCGAGCCGACCGATTTGGATTTTTTCGCTTTCGCCAGCCTCTACTGATCTCTGGCGAGCCTTCGGTCGCCGGCGGTTTCCCTTTGCCGGTCGGTTCTCTTCTCGTTCGTTCGTTGTTCCGTTTCAACTCCTGAAACTGGATGCCGGAAGTGACCGTTCGTTCGCACCTAAGTTCCGGCGCGGCGGTGACTCACATCCGCTGGCAACGGTGGCGATTGAGAGAGCGGCCGAACGTGAGGTGGGGAACGAAAACGAATCGATGTCGGGAAACTCGGCGGGAGCGACGTCTTCTGGCCTTCAGCGTTCGAACGAGACCTCCAGGCTCTCATACAGCGTCCGAAACTATCCCGCAAGTACCCCGCAAATACCCCACGAACAGCCAAAACAACAACAGGCAACTGAGCTGATCAACCCCCGCGACTCAGGGCAGAGGGTCAGATGTGGTTGCGCAGTACGCGAAAATCGCTACAGCCGTTTCAGCAGTCGTGGTGGAAGTGGTAGCTGTAGCTCCAGTAGCAAATTGTCGGCGGAAGGAATCGAAGCAACTCTCGGGAATGGCATGACAAGCTGATGAGTTTCCAATTCGATCCGACGACTTCGCCTCCGCTCGCCGTCCGCTTCCTCTGGTCGTTCGTTCGTTCGTTCGTTGGCTGGTTCGTCGCTCTTCGATACCTAATAGCCGATAGAGAGCTTCTGCTCGTCGATTTTTTGCTCGAGTCGTGCGTCAGACGCAGCCAGCGAACGCAATGCAATCCACCAGCCGACCAAGCCACTGACTGGCTGACTTGCAAACAGCAGAGGCCTAATGTCGCCTGTTGGTCCTGTTCGTGTTGGATGGAATGTCACATTGGGACTCGTTGTAGGAGAGCCCTCCCTCATTTTTCTCGTTGTCATCGTCGGCGTTGCCTTCATCAAATCTCACAGTCAGCTATGTCGGAGCGCTCGGGGCTCGACCACGGAATCATCAGTTCAGACGATGACGACGACGACTCAACCACGAGCGGGTTTCCACCTCGCGATGGAAATAGGCGCCGGGGATAAGGAGGATGAGGACGACGCAGAGAATGATGAGGGGAAGAAAAAAGCTGCTTTCACTGGTTGGTTGGTGGTTGTTGGGGTGGTGGGTCGGTTCATTAGGCTTTTGTCCGCAGAGCTTCGCCGACATTTCCCTCGTTCTTCTCCATTAATTGATCTGAGTGAGTGAGTGAACAATGATATTCGTTCTGCGTTGGCTTTGGTACTCGGTTGGTGGGTCGGGTGGTGGGCCGGCCGGACGGACGGACCGAGTGTCTGTCAGTATTCGCTCACTCTTCTCTTTCGATGTCAACCATTCCCGCTCCTTATCATCTGGAATGGCTCATGGACAGGCTCTTCCAGAGAGGACAAGTCGTTCCTCTTTCGATCTTCGGTTGCTCTTGACGGTTTCGTTGGCTCGGGTGGGGATAGAATGAAATGTCAACCAGCAAGAACAGAAACAACCCGCCTCGCGTGCATCGGCTTAGACATTCGTTGACATCGCGCATCAAAGTCAACGGTAGCGTCGCGTTCCACGTCCTGCGCCAGGAGGATTCACAGCGTGTCGGCGAGCAGCTGCTTCGGACAGGATCGAGGAGAAGCGAAAGCGAGAGAGAGGCGGCAAAGAGCAGAGAAGGCGAATCGCCCAAGGACAAGACACCACGCTCCGAGGCCAACTGTCAAATCAAGTGACTAAGGATTTGCATTGGCGTGCCAGTGCTTCTTTCGGATTTCCCGCGACGCGCTGTCTTTTTCCCTCCTGTTACTTTCGACTCAAAGTTTATTTCGGATATATTTTGAATCCTTGGTGACGGAGACAACCGGAAGACACACAACCAAGACAAAAATCCTTGGCGCGGTGCAATCAGGATAACAAAGGAATAGGCAGGAGAACAACAACAACAACAACATTATGTCGTCCGCAGTTCAGGATCCGCATATGGCGTCATTAACTCGCGCCTAGAACTTGACCTGGCGCGCTTACTGCGTGTTGTTCCGACCAAGGACACCGGTTCGAGAGAAAATCCCAAAGTTGAAACGGGGTCGGCCGAGAAGCGGAGCTGAACGCAGTCGACAGGGGCTTGGATCGGGTCGTTAACTCGGAAAGAAACACGCGGCACAGGATACACTTTGACGGCGCAGGCCGTCACGCACAATATCGAGAAGCGCGATGACGACTGTGAGGATCCGAGCTAGCCGGCGACTCGACGTCGGACGCGAGCTTCGGAGAAGGGATGCTCTTAGCTCAATATCTCTTGACATCGGACGGCTCCACAAATGAGCCCTGTCGTTCGTGCCCACGCCGCCGGAACTCAGTGAAACGCTCATTGCTGGACTGGTTTAGCGGAGTTGCGAGCTGTGAGTCCAGCAGTGGTAGACTCAAGTAGGTAGCCATTTATGCGAGCAGGGCCCGAGGGACAGGAAGCATTGTCTTTTTCTCCTCCCAACGAATGCACAAGCTCAGTTTATGCAATGGCTGAGACTCTTGACGAGGGTCATTGAATCGAGAGAGAGGACTTCGTTTCGGTCGGTGGCCGAACAGTTTTTTTGTAGTTTTATCAAGCCTACTGGGCAAGAGAGATCCAACGTCGCTTGGGCCACAGCATCAAGAACAGGGAGCGAATAAAATGCGCGCGTAAAATGTCCATTAGAGAACGCAAATAAAGATCATAGCTTAAGGGTAGGTGCCGCTCCGTGCCGTGCAGCTTTTAGGTCCGATAGACGCCTCAAGCTAATGCGAAGGTCCTGCAATCCACGGTCGGAATTCCCGAGGCCATCGACTTCCAACTCGTTTCCGCGTCGCAGGTGACTAGGAAGAGATTGCTTTAAGCGTGCTGTGCGAGAGTATCGTTTCGGATGTTGCCGATGTTGGTCCTGGAAAAGCGCTATACAGTATCCTCACTTAGGTAGGTATCGTTCCTGAGTCCGCTGAGTCTGTTGCTGCCGAGGTTGTTCGCCAGCTCTGTTGGCGATGGTCGAGGCAAGAATGCAAAATCGTTTCTCTTGAAGCCGGCATACAATTAGGAACACTCCGCTCGTACTGTCGAGACCACGACAACCGCCCTGCGACTATGCTTCGATGGTTGCGACAACAACATGGGTTTTCTTCATTCTCCAACGTTCGGGCCGACTGTTTGTGTTCCACGTTCACAAACATGTGGAAGGCTATGAGGATGAAAATCGAATGAAAAATTCGTCGATTGCCCGGGGTTCCAGGGGAACGGCTAAAATATTGGTGAAAATCCGAACTCATCACACAGGGGATCACGACGCGACGCGGAGTGAGGACCACAGAAGGCGCTGGATCGTGGTCGCGAACTTAAGCCAAACTTTGGGAGGAAACGAGGCTGGCGCCCCATGATACATTCCCGAAGAACCCACACACCTGATGATGCAACCGCACACGGGAAGCGTCGAGGACCCTTGTGGATTTGTTTGCCGTGCTGAGATGCTCCTTCCGGACAGCTATTTTGTTTTTCCTGTAGCGGAATCGGAGGATGTTTGAGCGAAGATTCCAAGACAGGAAGTATTGGCTCTCGAGGGATTAGATGCGAGAAGCGTGAGGAAAACGGTGACGACGGCGAAGACGACGGCCAGCAACTGGGGGATGCATGGATAGAGTGACTAGTCGGGAGGAGGACGATTCTGTTGCGTTGTGAGTTTTTCGGCCTTACAAGCTGTCGGCTAGCTGGCTGGAGGGCTTGCCAGTGAGACGCTTGACTGGTCGGCAGCAAGAGCGATAGCAGACGACGAGGACGAAGAGGAGCGTGCACGAGAAACCAACAGGCCATTTCTTATCTGGTCATGACACTCAAGGTATTCGCGTTTCGAGGTTTTCTTGACTGTAGATTAATGGTCGCTCTCACGCTCGATCTCTGTCTCTCGCTTGGTTGGCTAGCTACCTACCTACTTGCGGGGTTAGTTGTCTGCTTGCTCCAGACTGTCTGATGCCTGGCGCACCACCTCCAGCCCGGCGGTTTCTTGAAAGCTATCCGCTAAATTAGATTTTGCTTTTAGACTAATTTTGACTCGACGACAACGGTGGAGAAGACGAGGAAGGAGAGCCACTGCGAAAGACCGCCGCTCAACGTGTGTCGGGCGGCCGAGTGAGTGACTGACTGACTGACTAGTTGACCGAGTACTCCTGATAGGGCACGCTGGTCGCAAAGAGGTGCCGCCGTAGGTTTTAATGAAGAGTACTCAGGACTATCCATCGTTGTCTGCGAGTTTGCGCCTGTCGGCTATGGCGTGAGTTGACAGTTCTCCCGATGAAGGTTCGACGCGAACACCGCGTCGTACCACACCCACGCCTACGACAAAGCCTTTCAGAAACAACCTGAGAACCGGACCTCATTGGAAACCACATTCCCTCATTGGAGAATGCGTTCCGATTTGAACCCTCAAGTTGTCGACCATGGAAGTCCGATCTTCCAGAAGTCCTGCTGTTGGCGCGAGAGCGATGAAGTGACTGGAGACGTCGTTTGGCTCGTCTGGCCTCTTGCTTAGCATCGGTCCGCCGCTTACGCAGCAAATAAATTGTGTCTGTCGGCCTCGCATTCGGAGAATATGAGAATGTCCCCGGCAATAGGCAATATGGGGAGCTCGTCAGTTCGCTACTCGTCAGTCGATTCCTCGGTTTCCGTGCTTGGCTTCTCTAACTGATTCTCCGGCTGCGACCGACCGACGTTCCTCCATTCTCGTTGTCGTCGGTGTCGTTCACGACGTCGGTTTCGTCCTCGACGTCGTATTCTCTCCGGTACCGAGCCGAATCGCGAGTTTGGGCCGATTCCGAATTCACAGATCATTGCCTCCGCCGAAGCAATCTGCCGGAGAAGAAGCAAAAAGAGTTCGGAAGAGCGAGGATGCAGATCACTTGCTTTTATCTGAGGAAGAACGTGGAGGCAAGAATCCCTTTCTTCTTCCTTCCGAAACCGACTTCCCGTTTTCTGTACGTCTTCGTAGAGCGAGGGGATAGGGAAAAGGAAGGAGGAGCGCGACGAGTGAGCGCAAACGTGCCGTCAGCTGAAAAGACGGCGATCGTTCATAGAATTCTGACGATTGACTGCCTTCTTCTGCCGTTGCAGTACTACTCTTACATTCGTCCAATAGTTTGCCAAAATTGGTTCAGTCACACGTCTTCCGTGATTTAGTGCTAGGAATCGGATCGTTCACAGCTCGGAAGAGATATCACTCGGAAACATTCCCATTTTCAGTGGAAAACACTCCCATGGTTTTGTTCGCATATGATGTCGGGGTCGACCATACGATCTCGTATAGGACTATGGTGAGCTCGTAGACCTGCCAGCGAGCTTCCAAGCGAGCCATATCTTTTGAATCAGGGTCCACACTGTTAATGTTCCCCGAGGAAAGAGCTCTGCCGGCTTCAAGACGCTTGCGACAGCGAAGCGGGTTCGCCGGGCGGACCGGCAGGCGACTGGCTGGCAATAAGTCTAATCTTAAATGAAACTTCCGTCGGCTCGTATCCGGATCGCCAGCAGGCTTATTGCTCCTTTTCGTAGAAACCTTCGTTCGCCCCGAGGGAACAGACATGAACTCCGATGGCCACCCAATCTTCGACGCCTCAGCGAGGGAATCACGGTTGCGTTTGACACATTGCAGGGAATCTGTCATTCGTCGCGGCCCTCTACATCTAGCGCAAAGGGAGATTAAAGGCAAAACGTGGGAATGTCGACTGCTCGGTCAGCGGATTCGATCCAGCGATACGAACTTGTGCTCAATTCGACGAGGAAGATCGTCCAATCGGGGAAACTAGATCCTGCGCTCGTGTTTCACCTTTTCAGTGGCTTGGCAGTCCCGAAGTATCGCTGCTGGCCTGATTCCAGAGCGGATCGGCTTTCCCACGCCCGCGCGACCGTCTGTCCATGTGACGTCCGTCCGTCCGTCTTTATGTCGTTCGGTCGGTCGCTGGGTCTGAATGTCGATCGATCGTTGAGCAACGAACGGCCTTCGATAGTACCCGGCCGTGACGTTCCCACTCTGAACAAAATGGAGGAAAGGGCAGCATGCAGATATTTTAAATCGCCTGCGCATCTGGCGCACGGCTTCACTTTTGATATTGGGCCGTCTCCACACGGCTGGGGACGCAGCCAGCAAGCCAGTCATCCAGCCGGCCAGCCGACACAGCGGGCAGGAGGGCACGCATACAGTGCCGCCGCTGCCGCCGCCGTCTACCGAAGGGAAAAGCGAGTCGGCTTGGGGCTCCCTCGGCCCTGTTTTGGCATAACCCAGTTTCCCCGTGGCCCTCGCCCCCGGGTCCACAATTCTGAAGCCTTCCTTCGTTTCTCGAGGCCCCTACAGGCGGGGCCCTAAACGCCGCGTCAGTATGTCCGTCCACCCCTTCACCTCTTCCTCCTTCTCGTCCTCATAGCTGAAAAGTTTGCAGGGCCTTTTGGAGAGAAGGACGGGGCGAATGGGCCATTCTATGCAATGGACGGAATGGATGTCCAATAAATGCGCGTTTTGACAAACTGCTTTCTTCTTCTTCAGCAGCAGCAGCGACGGTCAGGCGGGCTGAGAGAACGAAAGCTGAAGGACATTGGCATCGCGTCGGCTGGGCGCGGAAAAGTCGACCAAGCAGCCCCATTCCCATGGGGTCGATGGAAGTTTTCTACTTTTCATCGGTGCCAGTCATTACCTCACCGAGCGATAAGCGCGGAAAGTCTGAGAGTTCTCGAATCGATTCTACTCTACTCCGAATAGCCAGAACAGCCGATCATGAGCCAACAATAATCTGGAAGAATCGAAACCATTGCTCCTGCTCTCAAACGTGCTCCTAGTGAACTCCATCGACATTTACCGATGTTTAGCCGCAGTGGTGATCTGACCACCAAACGCAAACGTCAACGCAACTTACGAGAAAGCCTGAATGAGCGAAGTGTGATTGCAATCTCGCTGGAGACGGAGGGAATATTCTCTAAATTTCCTGTTTCTCCGTTTGCCTCGACGTTCGGTTGTCGAGTTGGGGCGTGGTTGGCCTAACGAACGCAAATACAGGCGGCGGATGGAAGGCGTTCCCGAATCAATCCACGTGTCCCCGCATGTCGGATGATGAACACCTTCGACTTCACCAACGATGGAGGCCGAGATGAGGTTTCTGAGTGTTGTGGTCGTATCTCAATTGAAAGCAGGTTTGTCGTGTGATCGGGCATGTTACACGGATTTTCGATTCCGTGTCCTCATGCAGTTCGTGTAAGTGATATCCGATGCTTCACATTTATAGCTCGAATCGTCGCGTTTCAATCTTGTGCGGAGAGTGACGAATTGCCTTCGCTGTGTACTCGCTTCCTCAGAGTGAAATCCGTGCGATCCGTGGCACAAATCAAGCAGCGGCAGTCTATGAACTTTTCGGAAAGAAGCTGAATAGCTCTCGAAGTTTGAGAAATGTCACAACGCGTCCCCGGCGCGGCGTATCTTTTCCAGGCATAAAAATGCATTTGGTGGCGAGAATAGCATTAAAAATCCAAGCGGCCTAGCGACAGGGTACGACGGTAAGTGTCTTCGCCCTGGAACCGAAGGTTCGCTCTGAGCTACTCGACGAGGTCGCGGAGGGCGGACTCGAGAGCGGGGGAGGCGAGCGGAGTAGATGTGCAAAGAATGAGAGGAAGCTTCGAAAAACAGGAAACGAAAGACAATTTAGTGACACTCCGTTCTGCACGACTACTTGATGGCAACTGGAGAGGAACGACAGAATGAGTAGAATGATGACTTTCGAAAGGGTCAGGTCGAGCGAACAGGAGGAAAAACCTACGGACGATCTAGGAAGGTTATTTACTGAGCGACAAGGTGCCAGTTGGGGCTATGGAGGCGCCAGACAAGAGACACTTTAGCGAGCAAGCATCGCGCCGCTTCTTGACCTCCTAAATTAACTCGAGCGCGCACAACAATGACGTCTATTGGGAGCGGCACAGAAAAAGAAGCACCAGAAAATAAGGTCGGGATCATGAGTCTTCCTCTTTGAGCCCTCATGAGTCTTTCACTCTTCCCTCGTCTTTGCGCATGCTTTCCCACGTAGTCCTTTCGTTCGCTCCCATGTGAACCTACGTTGCTGACAGCCTCTTCGTTCCCGGGGGTACCAAGTGTTCATTTGACGGTTCCCAAGAAATCTAGAGTGGAAACGCTCATATTCTGAGACTTGGCTTGACTGGAGCTCTTGGCTCAGAGTCCGTGCAATATTGACGTTCAGATCCTCAAAACTCGTCTGGGTTCGCCTAACGGATTTCTTGTGGGTTGCTGGTGTGGAAAAGAGGGAAATTTCCGGCGGGTGTTCGGAAACAATATACGGAGAGATTGACGCAGGAACACGACTCTCGTCGAGTCTGCTTTCATGAAGATTGCCAATCTATTAGCGGGAGCGACAATGTAATAATGATGCTTGAGGATGTTGATGAGGACATCTTGCGCACTCTGACCACATGCAATATGCGACTGTCCATAGCGACAGCGAGCGCTTCCAATATTGGTTGCAGCCACTCCTCCAGCAGCAATGAGTACACCCAGCCGGCTTCGGTGCTGAGTCGCCGCTCTGCTTTACACTCCTGAACCGCTGAACCAATTGCGAGGGGCAAGCAGCATGCTTACTTGACACTGGATTTGTTCGCATTCGGTCAGCGCGTCTTCAGGAAATTGCATGTTCCGATGAGGCATGAACGCAGAGGCGAGGCGACTGCGGTGCCCGGTAGCCAGCGTGCCGCCGAAATTGTCCAGCATCAACGACAACAGCGACAGCCACGTACCATGTCGGATAACGACGACAACGTTCAGACAGGGCGGAGGCGGCAGCGGGAGCATAGGATGCACGGACTCCACCCAACGACAATACAACAGGCACTATCAGATCTCCTGAAATATCAGGTTACTTAGTGCAACGAGTTCTTTGCTCCCGCAACCCCCACGCTACTTTTTTGAGGCAAAAACCGACCGAGGTCGCTCCCGGCACGGACAAGACTCATGGACATGAGCAAACGAATGGAGAAACAGTTGCGTGATTGTTTTCGAAAATTTCTGTCGTCAAGTCCGCTCCAGATTGCATGTTGCACCTGAATCGGACAAAGATCCTCAAATCAAAGCTATCGTTGATGTTTCAAGCAGCTTCGACCAACTGGACTGGCGGTTTCACTGGCCGGATTGTCGAAGTGGGTGGGTTTAGTGGGACTACTACCGGCTCACACAGCAGCAATTGTATCCACTTCCTTTTTTAAGAGAACGTTTTTCTCACCGAGCGGCCGCTGTACAAACGACGGACGACGACGACGAGGAATTCTCTCCAAGCACTACCACCCTTTCGTTGGGAGTGGGAGCAGGACGGTCGAATGGGTCCGCTGGCTGTTTGGCCGGACGACCGGCTAGCCTGCCGTCCGGGTGGGCTTACTCGCTACTTGCAAAATTATATCCCGTCGCTGCCATAAATAAGCTTTAGGACAACGACAACCGAGCCTTGACAATCTGGAGAGAAAAAAAGCTTTTCTGTTCGTTTTCGCTTCTGACGGTGAGCCTTTCCCGGCGCCGGGCAGAGCTTTCCTTTCGTGTTCCATTTTCTGTTTCTCTTCCGCTGGCTCGGTCGCTCTCTCTATCTATCCCGGTTTCTCTTTCTGCCTATATCTTCTTTTTCTTCTTCTCTCCTCGATCGCATAGATCAGGATCAGATCGGAATGAAAGAAGAATCCGAGTGAGCTGACAACCTGGGTCCGACGATCGAGCTCGTCCGAGAGCTCCGTTCAGGATCTCCGCTTCCTCTTTGTAAAGTTATCGCTGCAGAGCTCTGCTTGGGAGGATTTCCGATCTGCAGAGTTAACAGGCTAAACAAGGAAAAGTTCGAGAAAGCGATATTTCTCGACTCGCTCGGAGCTGAGATCGGATCCGTGCGTCTCCCAAAGTTGGAATCCTTACTGTGTCCCTCCTTCTCGAAAACGCCGGTCTACCTTAAGATCCGTGCAGTAAATGCAGGGAAAATTCGGGTTGAGAAATGTCTAGGGTGAGTTTGACAAATGCCGACGCGGCGCTTTGGGAGAACTCGAGAAATTTATTGCGATGTTTCCCATACAATTTGCACTCCATGATATTCCGAGGGCTGGTACGCCACGCGCAGCTCTCATCCCCTCCGCCACCACCGCGAGAGACAGAACAACGAACCAAAGAAGCCGTGTGCGCAGCAACTGGGTGACCATGGTATCGTGTTTGGGAATTCGAGGCAACGTCTGGGTCGCAGAGCAGTTCCCGAGAGGAACAAGGTCGTTCAGATTTTGAAATGAAAGAGGAAGGAGACCGGCTCCTTGGAAGAAGGGCAAGCTCCTTATTTTCTGCATACGTGGCTGACTTGGGACCGGCGCCAGTCTCTCGGGTTGCGTTCGTTCCCCTTGTCCGTCTTTTGGCACGAGGCAACAGCGACGAGGACGCGAACCAGGAGAAAAACAGCAAGAACGGTAGCGGAACCGTAAGTAAAACGAGAAAGCCTCGTTTGGCGAGTGGGCTCTGCCTGTCAGCCACCCGCTCGTTCGTGCGGCGCCGCCGCCTCCGTCGTCTCTCGGCTTCTTTGCTGTCCACATTCGGAATCGGCCCCATCATCACATTTTATAACGGGGCATACGTAGACGATGAGGGAGGCTGGCATAGAGGGCTCAAGTTCCCGATATTTTGGAGATCGTACTCGACCAGCATCGCACTTCAACTTCAGAATAACAACGCGGCATGGTCCGCGTAACGGAATCTTGTTAGCCATCCTTCAAGCACACAAAGATTTTTTCGAAAATCTTGGGAATTTCAAACTGTCCTCCTATTACGAGCTCTTCAGGCTTGGACTTGGAAATTCCCTTCCCAGTGCGTTTTCGGGAACTCAAGTTCACGCCAACGTTCCTCAGAGCTTCCAGATAATGTAGCTCAAGGAGTGCGCTATCAGCAGCTCAGGCCTCCCGTTCATCTCCGTCTAATCCGCCGCTCACACTATCCATTTCTCTATTCAACACGGTCGAAGTATCGAGATGATAATAATTCAATTAATCAAGATGCACGAAGCTCGGCAAAGCCGCGTCAGTGTAGACAGGGTCACGGGGAACGAAGAATGATAGATTTAATTAATCGCTAGCATGATTCACTGCGATAAAGGAGGAAAACCTGCAGTCTCAGGAATCAGATTGGAAGTATTCGTTCGCTGATTAATCATTCTGTTTTTTCTTCTCCCACAGGTAAGCAAACGATAGGAACGACGAGCCAGCATGAAGCAGCAACAGAAGGACTTTGGGGTGCAGGAGGTATGGCATCCTTGCCTTCATCGCGATAGTGCTCCTACGCCCATGGGTCGTCGAACCTGCTGACCGTCGAGTTATCTAATGACTCAACATATTCTAAACCGATCGAAATCGACTCGGAGTGTGCAATTGATTGGAGTGTCGTCGCACGATTGAGCAAAGGAAGGGTGAGACAGCAACAAAATCGAATGATTTCCCGAAAGCTAGCTGCAACTGCAGCGCTGATCAGGGTTTCCTTGCTGAGTTATTAATCACGCTCTACATTATTGACGCAACTGCTTGCGCCTCCCGCTTCCGTCCTGACCTATTTTCCGGAGTTCGTGAGCAGCTGCTCTCGTCGCGACGAATGCGATACCAGCTCAAACAGGAGATTATTTCTCGGCTGTGACACCTGTCGGTCGGAAACATCCGGAGAGATTCATCATCTGACTTCAGTCAAATCTGGGCGGTGGGCGTTTAAATCTGGTGAAATTCGGGAAATTCGGGTAAAAATTTAGAAGACCTCTCTCGTATAGGTTCGCTTGTCACTCTTGGCCGACGGAGGTCGAGAAGGGATGCGACCTCTCGGATTTTCGAGCCCGTTGCCCGAGGCTGCACTTTGCTCCATTCCGAGTCGAGCAAGCGAAGGAGGCAACGCCCTCCGTCAAAGATAATCTCGATGGAGGATCACGATGTCGAGCGATTCCTGTGAGGTCCGCTCCTTCATTTAAGAAGCGGGATCTTCTCCATCCAGATAAGTTGGAAGTGACTCCTAAAAACCGATTCGGAGAACTTTGTGTGAATTTTTCAAGACGAGACATGATCAGAATTATCGATTCAGCAAACGAATGGAATAGAATCGAGCGACGCTCGAAGTGGTTTGAGGTTTCTACGGTGAGGCGGGGGTCGGAGCGTCAGATCGTTTGTCGCTCGCTCGCTCGCTCGCTTGCTTGGTTGTTTCGAGATTGTTGTTCGAGTGCGTTTCGCTACTCGGCGGGTAAGCTGCGTGCGTGCATTGTCGTATGACGAAGAGAAGAGAAAGTTGAGTGACATATTTACATATGGCGTGGATCAACGCGTGTACTTATTGCTTGTGTGCTTCGCGTGTCTGAGTGAAATACGCCCCAGGGATTTTATCTTTCCAGTTCCCGTCCGCGTCGTGCATTCCATCTGGGGCTGTTTGTTGAATCAACTTGTTTGCTGGCCCGGCGGCTCGATCTGTTGTTATTTTGTGAACTATCACCGCTCCATCAGACTTTGTATAAGTTCCATACATGGTGCCCATGTTACACGAATTCGGGAAATCGCATTGTCTATATTTAACGATTCGTGTCTGGTCTCACCACGAGGTTTCGGTCGGAGTCGCTCCCCGAGCGAAGAGGAAAACGCAGGAGATCTAGAACCCGTTCCAAAGGTTCCAATCGCACAACCTGCTTGCGAATGCGTGTTTCTCGGTGTGAATGTCTCCGTGTGTGTGTGTGAGAATGTATGCGAGTGTTATAGCCAGTGAGGAAAGGAGAGGGATCGGGTAGGGTGTGCAGTTGTGTGAAAAAGAAGAACAACTAATGACGTGGAAATTTTGAGTGTTTTGTTCCCGCCAGCCACGGTTTTGGCTCGGAATGAGGGAACAGCAAAAGCACCATCAAGAACCCAACGAGCGAGAGTTTTGCTTTGCGAGCAGTTTTTCGGAAGAGGAAGGGAAACGAGAGACTGAGTCTGTAATCGAATTGATTTCGATTGAATCGGTGGAGCTCAGACCCATCCATAAGTTTTCCAAACGAGTCTGGCCTGCGTTGCCGGACTCGGGACTGCTGGCGGATCCAGGAACGGCTCGCAAGGAGAGCGATTTCAGATTTTCAGTGTCCTTGGATTAGAGTATTTCTCTTTCGCGCGAGAAAGTGGATGAAACCGAATCTCTCGTTTATTGCGTTCATATTTGTTGAAAACGATTCATCCACTTCCGAGATGATTTATGACATTGTTTCTGCTGATCTTCAGATTCTTCGCCTCGCACTTCAGGCTCTAGGAGGGGGCTTCACTCGCCTCACTCTACTTTCGACTCCGCCACTGCCAAGGAGAAGACGAACTTGGAGTGAGAACTAGACAGTTTGTGAAAAGCTGGAAGTTCCACGTCGACCCGCCGGGAATGCTACAGTTGGACGAATTTCGCACTTTGTCTCCCGTTCCGAGTGAAACGTCGCGAAAACGAGCTAGCTTACATTCTACATCCAGCATGTAGGAAATCTCGGCGGAGTATTAAGTCGTTATGGCTTCACCGCTGCCATCGTTGCTGCTGCTGCGGTGGTGGTGGCGGCGACTCCTACTCTAGCGTCAGCGGGCAGCGCACCGAGGCCTACGCCGCGCCGCCATCGTCGTCGTCCTAGTCGGGGCGGCGACGACGTAGTAGCTTTCAGCAGGAAATCATTTGCCTGCTGCTGCTGCTGCTACTACTGCTGCGAGAACGACGACGGCATCGGCGACGGCGGTGGCTGTTAGGCCCTGAGGCATTTCATTTCTCGACGCTACTGGTGGCGGTGGTGGAAGCGGAGAAGGAAAAGGAGTTTCTCGTTCGGCCGCTCGCCCGTCCGTCCGCTCGTGCGTGCGTCCGTTTGTCCGCTTTTCCTTTCTTCGCTGGCCTAGGTTTCCTGGTGCAGAAGCAGTGAACGGTCGCCTGCTTCCTCATTTCAGCAAGTTTCCCTCCAACTGCAGTTTCAAGCCGCCGGCAGCAGCAGCAGCGGCGGCGGCCTCGCCAAGGAGTGAACGAGTAAGGGCGAGCAAACGGCGAGTAAGCAGTCGGGCAAGTGGAACGAGCGAGGGCGAGAAGGCGCGACGTCAACGACGACGACTCAGGAGGAAAAAAAAGTGTACGCCGCGCCGCCGCCACCACTAAAATGCTTCTCTGTCGCCGCCTTTGGTGGAAGAGATTTATCGGTCGTCGAGCCAGCGCCGTTCGTTTGTTGCCGTTTCCAGTAAAAGGACGTTGGAAGCACTGCAGTACCACATGGAACTTACTGGCCTTTCCGCTTGCCTAGGAGTGTTCCGAGTGTTACTACAAGTAGGCTGACGAGGTTGCCTGCGAGTGAGGGAATGCCTCGCCCCTGGTACTCGATCGTCTCGGTTGGGAGGACGCATGCAGGAACAGACGATTCCTGTAGGGAGCACTCTCCCCGGTACTTCTCGACCGCTTCCATATCACTCTCTCAGTTCCTTCTCATGGAATCGTTCATTCGGGCACTCGGTTCGACTCTCTCTGTGTCGCGTTTCCTCTCGCTGCCGGCTCCACTCCGTTGGATGGCTCGCACGTATTCGCGCTAAGCGTACCGACAGCCAGCCAAGGTGCTCGCCAAATATGACCCGCCTCCCCCCTCCTTCGCTCTACCCTATTACCCCCGCCGTATCGCCGACCAGACTGCAAAGGATATGGCTGGCGGGCTGGCGGCAGGAGCTCCGAAGGAAAGGAATCGAGATAAATGGCAAAAACTTCTTTTCATCGTTTCTCTCACTTCTTCTGACTCCGATGGCGCCAGCCGCTCTAGCTGCCTTGGAAGCAATGAATCAACAGCCAGTTCGTTCTCACGCTCCGCTTCGTTTCTGCTCAATTGAACGGTTTTCTGTCCCTAGATTTGTCCTTTCCTGCGTCCGCCCGCCTGACTCCATGCTGAGATCCTCGACCCGAGTCGGTCGCCCCCTATTCTGCCGCTTATTCGTGGCGATTAGTCCGAAGTATCAATCCCAAAGAGCGCAAACACTGCCCTGACTCTTGCTGATAATGCCTGAAGTATCTTCTTTGATTGCTTACTGATATCAACACATTCCGTCGTTTGCCACCTGGAAGTACGAACCTATAGATCCAGTCGCCCGTATAAGGATCACGAATAGTCCGGCTGGGAACCGAAGTATTGGCTGACGACGACGATGACGACGCAACTCACCGAGGACACATGTATGACCCTTAGGCCGCGTGGCTTTCTACGAATGGTTCAGTCGGAACGTTCCGATCTGAACTCACCTTCTGTACTCCTTGTTGAGATGTTCTGAACCGGGTTCTCTCATCCCTTGGAGACTTTTCGTGCAAACAACCGAAACGTGTGCTAGCTGAGGTGAATATCATCCACTGGAGTCACTCGGCTCAACAAGTCCAGTCCGCATGCTTCAATTAAGAGCGCCTCTCGTGAGATGATTCAAGGGCGCTCACATTCACGTCGGACCTTACTTGATGCCAGACGACGTTGACGTCCAGGCTTGCTGGCCGGGCGGTCGGCCGCCAGGCGGGCGGGCGGGCGGGCGAGCATTAGCCTCGTGCATGCAGACTGGCTGTCTTTTTTGCTGACAACCGCCACCGCTGGCTACATGTCCACATGTCTGACTCTTATTCCACTGCGGTATTAACGGACACCATCGTGCATCAACACTGGCAAAAAGTCACTAATTAATACCTTCTTTCTTCTCCTGTACGCTGTGCTCTCATCCCCGGTCTTCTGCCGCAACCCGCTTTCCTCTCTTCTGTTCCCCTTCAGGTTTCCTTTCGGTTCCCCCATTTACGTCGCGTTGCGGTCCCCCTCGTGCTCCCCTTTGCGGGACTCTCTTGTGGGACCTCTCGGGGATCTCCCGAAGGGAGCCCCTTCGGGAGATGCCCGTTGCTTTCCTTTGCACGCTCGAAGCGGCTGACCGCTCAGCCAGTATCCATTCCATTCATTGTTCCTAATGCTTCCTCTGTGCTGCGTTTCTCTGTCCTTTTTCTGTCGTCAAGCAGTCATTCTTCATAATGGATCGTTTTTTCTTCTCTTCCCGCTCTCGCTGAATTTCTTTTTTCCTGTTTTTCTCGCTCTCCTGGCCTCGTACTCTCCCTCTCGCTCTCTTCCTGAGAAAGTGTCGCGTGTGTGGCCCCGAAATCTTGCAAGCATCTCACTGGTCGGTGGGCAGCATAGCGGACACCCGTACTCGCTGTCGCGGAATCGTGTCAGACAAATGATCCGTAATTGGCTTTTACATTCGACTCGCTCGTGCTTGTCATCAGGTTAAGCAATCCGCATTGCGCCAAAGGCGTAGGAAGCTGCCCAATGTTTCCGGTGTTCGCATGTTACTAGACTTCGAAATGACCTTTCGAGTTCTAACTCTTCCGAATCGCGCAGGGATATAATGTGATACTCTGCGCAGCTTGGAATCATATCCCATTCGAATTAGAGCCCTCAAGCTGACCTGCCGCCATCTTCTTTTTCCGTTTTGTGCAGTCTGGGTTCCGAAAGGTCATTGAAAGATCGAGCAATTCTCGACATTTGCTCGATTTGGATGGCTTCAGGCAAGGGGCTTGACGCAACTCCATCTGGAGATCGAAAAGACAGTGACTTCAGCCGAGACATCGGTCACCGAACCGACTTGATCGGTCACCGATGAGATTGCATGGGGCTTTGCTGTCCGGTCTGCTCCGATAGATTGTTCCGGGAACGCGAAGTGAATGCCGAGCGGATGGCTTGCACTTAAACGTCCGATCCTCTGGGACTCGCATGCAACGATTGGCCAAGACAACGAAAGACCCGTTCTTGTGCCCGTTACGCGGTAGGAAGGGGAAAAGAAGAATACGACACAAAGCAAGACTTGTATCCAGGATGAAAATTTGCATGTCAAAAGGAGAAAAAAGCCAGCAGCCGGTCAGAGCTGCGAGTCAGTGTACCGACCCTCTTGGGAGAACAGCACCACGGTGCTTTCGTCGAGAATTGTTTGCTCGACTGCCTGGCTAGATCTCTCGACGTTCTCCGAGCTGAATTTTATTCTCTGCTGCTGTGAACTTCCTCAGCCAGTGCTCCATGACGTCCACATGATGTCTCTGATGTTGCATGGGTATCTGATATTGGCAGCCTTTCTAGTACACGCTGCGTCGAAGTTTTCCGTGGTGGATTTTTCAACCCTCACGTGTCAAGAAAGACTTCGATCCGAGGCACCCGTAGAGGGAAGCGAAGCCGAAAAGCTCAAGTGCGAAGGGATTCTGACACCCAACTATCCGGAGGCATGAGGCCAAGGTCAGAGGGGGCACACTAAGAACCGTTGCCAAGCGTTTTTGTCAGATTGTAGGGAATTGTTGCCGTAGCAGAGCTTTCAATGTATCTGTGACGCAGAAGGTGCAAGTCTGCATTTGTGATAGAGGCACCGTAGCCTGAATCAGCATATCGTCTCATTCAGTCCAGCTCCATCATACATCAACTTTACCAGAGCATAGAACTGGTGTAACGCCCGATGGATTATGCTTTCCACATAAAAGAAGCTCAGTTGATGCTCATCGTGTGGACGCACAACGTGAAACGAGCCGTTCGGAGCGGAATTCGCCTCGATAATTCTCAGAAAATATACATGCTCGAGTTTGCAAGAGGAACCATCTGATGCAGTTCGATATTGTTCGTTGAAGCATAGGCTTTCCCGCGGCCGGCGGAGCGCGGAAGAAAACGAGGCAACGATAGAATCCGGCAAATGTGTCGACGAAACACGTGGATCCCGGAACACAAAAACCAAGCAACCAAAAGAGCTCGACGGGCACGACAGTGCGCCTGAGCGTAAATCGAAACATTGACTCGATGAGACCTTGAGCGGCGACGATGTACGGGATCCTTCTCCGCGTTTTCCCTTCTTCTATCTGCTGGAAGACCTCCTCTTTGGCTGTCAGTTGTTATCTATGGCAACGGACAAAGATAGCGGCTAGACGGGCTAGCTGCCTCTGGCTGAGAACAGGGAGGGTGGACGGATTCTCGGATCGAGCGAGCGAGAACGCAAAAGGAGCGACCGCTCGCCCGCCCGCCCGACAAAGCTACAGACAGACGTCACGTCTTTTAAAAGAAGCCCACCAGCCAGTCGAGCTGAACCGCTTTAGTTCGACGAGGCCTGCTAGCGCCTCCATCGCTGCTGCTGCAGCTGATAATTACCATCTGGGTTTGGTTCGGCTTTTCCACTGAGCGGGCGGGCGAGCGAATGAGGACGAACGGACCGATCTGACGGGATTACCATCCGTCGTAGCGCTATTCCGTACAACGTTCTTCGTTCTCTGCGCTCCGTTCGGCATGCTTTGCTATGGCATAGCCTCGTTCTGTCGTCCCTTCTTTCCTATTTCCTTTATTTAGATTTGAATTTAAACGATCTTCCTTCGCGTCACTCCTTCTCCCATCTCAGCTCTGGAGCGAGAAGCCGGCGGCGGCCGCGAAGTCAGCCATCAACGGTCGAACCAGTCTGACTGCACCGGGTGAGCGAGGCGGCAAAGCTAGCAGGCAAGATTCTGTTTTCCTTTCTCGTTTCCCGGCTTCTCCTTTGGCCGTTGCCTCTTCCAAGCTGCCCGCCGCGTACTGATGTTCTGCCACACATTTTCCTTCTTTCCTTATTCCTCCTCTTGATTTTGCTCCATCGTCCTTCGTCGGCTCTTATCCCTTGCTTGAGGTTCTTTACTTGGCTCGAAGAGCACGACGACGCCTCCTCGGTGGAGGCGTCCGAGAAAATCAAAGGAGGGAGAGGAGAATGAAGGCGCGCAAAGGGATAGTTCTCCTCGCGCGCTGCAATGCAAAAAAAAAAACAATGGACGTTTTCGGAGGAAAATCCCTGATCTGGGAAGACGGGACCGCAAGCGTATACTTCGCTATCAGAACTTCTGACCATAAGTGCGCAGTGCGAATACTTTTGGAGAACTTCGGTAACCCTATTCCTCATTAAAGACACGAGGAGCGCAGAAATCCGAGCTACAGGAGAAGCACGGAGTGTGCGAACGCGTTGAAGCAACTGCATCATTTGCGGGATGATCAAAAGTATGGACGAAGATTCGGTTGACGCGAATGCGACTTCGCGGGTGGGCGTGAGAGTGGGTGTATGTGTGTGTGCAGCGGGAGTGGAGGTCGTATCGGGGGGCTCTTTGCTTGCCTCGATGCCACTAATGGAGGAGACGGCGGCCGCAGCAGAAGCAGTAGCGTTCCCGGCGGTGGTGTTGGTGTCGGCAGCCGTAATGATGGTTCCCTGGTCGGTGCCCGTTCTTTTGTTTTCTTGGTAGGTTCGAGCCTCGCGACAGAACTGCGACAGCGTTGCCCCCATTGATTTGTTTCTTCCGTTCCCTCTCTGCTGAGATTATTACGATTATCGTTTTTCTTTGGTCCGCCATGGCGCTAACATCTTCCTCATTGTTCATCTTGGGACTCGAGAATGCTTCTACGCGCTGAGCGTACATTTCCGTTGGTTAGTTCTCGTGATTCAAGGTGGCTCCGACTAGGTGGACACGGTTTCGTTGAAACCTCTGTGTCGCGGTCGGGATTCTGAATCGGCTCGCGTCAATCACGCTGGAAAACATTTGAGAATCTCGGTTGTGTTGACGGCCCCGCTGGGTATAAACCCCACGATCGGTATGATGTTGACGAGAAGAACCGTGACGCTCCTTTGTTGCGCGGAATAACGTTGTTCCTCTGACGTCGTCATCGCCGTCGCATGGCTTTTGTGTAGCTTAAGAGCCAACTGCCTGTTAAATCGGCGTCTTTTTGCTCGCTTGGATGACTGGCTGGTGGGCTGCAAGTCGCCACGACCGGCTTCGTACGGGACTTCGAACGACTCCTAATGGTCTAGAGACGAAGCCAAACGACAGACTGAACAAGGAACGGCAACGAAAGCAACGAGTGAGGAAGATAGAGCTCGAAATACACAGATAGAGAGAGAGAGCGAACGACACCGACAAGCAAAACCGAGACGGCAAGGGCGTAGAAGGCCTGAGAACGGCAAAAGGAGGACGCGCGTGGCCAGGGAAAGGGCTACAAACAGCACGATGGGCCACTTTGACATCACGGTGAACGCTCCCTGTTCAGTAGGCCGCCGGCACCAGGACAACCAGGACGACGATGCCGGCTATGTACGGGTGGGCGAACAAGCAGAACCGAACGAATGGGCAGACAGACAGGCGGGCTAGCTGGCTGCCGGACGGCTTCTCGGTCTTCTCTTGGTACACTGGGCCGTTCGTTCGTTCGTCCGTCTTTGTTTCGGATACAGACGCGCGCGCGAACAATGCCTCGCACAGGATAGAAGCTTTTTCGTCATTCGTCCTTTCGTTTCGCTGCTAGCCACGCGGTGTACGATGAATGAATGGTTGGATAGATAGATAGATGGACGGACGGACGGATGGATGGGTGCAAGGAGGACGGAGATATACTAGATGAATGTTTGATAATGACAGCACAATATCAAAGACTCACAAAAACTCGTCTAGGATGACAAAACTGGCTTTACGCGACCGCTTGGTTCACTATTCACCTGCCGGCGCTCGCTTCGCTCGCGTGCTTCCACACTGAACTCATTGAAAGACTAGAAGCAGCAGTCCATGGGAGTACAGCACACTTTTGTTGGTTTGTTGTCTGCTCGCTTCTTCCGGTGACATTTTGTTCCGTCCGTCGCTGTCCGTGCCACCGATCGTTCCAGCGCTAGGGTCTGTGCCTCCTGTGCTATCTCATTTTTTTGCTCCCATCTCTCATCCCTTCCCCGGTTGTCCTTCAGATCGCTCGTCCAGTCAGTCTTTTACTCACTCTGCTACCTCACGAGGATCGACGTCACATTGGAAGCGATGGCAGTGAGGGGGAGGAAGGAGAGGACGAGACAGGACGACAGGAGAGGGATGAGGGTGTGCGGAAAATATGTATCGAGGATCGAAGATATCCTTTGAAAGGACGCTCCAGCATCAACAGCGGCCCCTACAACAGCGGTGGCGATGATAACGACAACTCTGAAAGTCTTTTTCCTGTTTTTTTTTCCGCGTCGAGCAAGCACCACAACCGAGACCGCTACCGCATCTTTGGCGGCCGTCGTACGCCCATGCTGCCGCGAACGGCTGGCATAGAAAGGAGATATTGGCCTTTAGAGCCGCTTCCCTTGCTTGCTCGCTGCCTGCCTGCCTGCCGTCGGTCAGCGAGCCGGTCTTCTTACTGACTCCGTTCGTTCGTTCGTTCCTCCGCTTCAGGGAATGCTGCCGCCGCCTCAACTGTAAACTTTTAAGCACTATCCTCATGCCAAGCACAGAAAAGGGTTTTGCATTCAAAGAGACTGGCCGGCCGGCCGCCCGGGCCGGCTGGCCAGATCTCTTTTTCCCCGTTTTTCTCCGTCTTCTCCTTTTTATTCCTCCGCAATCGCCGCATTACTCCGAAGCACGGCCATCCTTGTTGTTACAGACCTCGAAATTCGTCTGCTTCCGTGCGCGCGTACAATAAGCGCCCGCAAGACGTACAGACGAACGAACGAACCGATGGTTGGGCCTTCTGTGCGAAAGTGCTTGAGCACGTTGCGCTAAGCGAGAGGAGAGCCGGCTGAATTGAAGGCGAAATATCGAAACGCTGAGAAGGAACCATCGGCCAGAGCGGCACGAGAGGAAGCCAATACAACCAACTGCTGACTTTCCTCCTTCTCGAATCCCGTGCAGCACTTTCTCAAAACTGCAGTTTCTTCCCCGGAAACTCGTTCCTTTGAAAACCGTGATCGCTCGAAGAGCAACGCCGCGCCGCCGGCGCCGCCCCGATGACATCTGGATGTCAGAAAGCCGCTAGAGCACCATATCTTGGAGCACAGGAATGATCCTTAAGGCATCCATGGCACAACGAGCTATGGACACTCGTTCGTTGAATTCATTCCGGAATTGCTGACGATGGATGATTGGAGCAAGGAATCGAACGATTTGATATAGAGCGTACGATCCGGCGAGGGCTGGGGCCCGAAGATTTGAACGAGGACTGGTTCAAGTTAGTTGTTTGAAGAAATAAGCGCACGAGCACTTTGTGCTTGTGCGTCCTTTTCTCTCCGAGTGCTGCAGCAGCTTCATCTCCGCTTTCTCGGTCGTGGCTCGAGGGGTTGACATAGCGGGGAACAGGAGAGAATAAAAGTCAGTTATGAACGTCTTCCCAAAAAAAAAACCTTCGCGCTACTTCCTTCTGCTCTAACTTTTCAAACTTGTCTCGAACTCGCACGCCGCGTGTCGCGCTGCTCCCTTCGCTTCTTTCTCTCACATGCGCTCTGCTCCGATGTCGGGAGAGGAAGAATTTGGCGCTTCGAAAATGCTTTGACAACAAATTCGCCGAAGAGAGGCTTTCCGGCCAGACCTCACGGCCGGATTGAGGCCTGTTTTCGGCCTGTCTTGTTCGCTTTCCGCTTTTCTTTTCCTCTGAAGAGAAGAAATAGACTGACCGCAGATGATGCAGGTCATGCCTCAGTGCGAAGCAAAAGTTGGATTTGTTGCTTGTCGTTGCTCGGACAACATTTCCCCGGAGGCGCAATGGTTCGCCACAAGACCCTTCAGAGCTGCGATAGGATGACGAAGAGGAAAAAACGAAGCCGCCGGGGGAAGTGAAAGCTCCGTGAGTCACATTTTGTTTCCGAGCTCTCTATCCGCCTGAGGAAAGCTTACCTCGAGGTCCGTGGAAGACCTCGCCAATTGACAGCAGCAACTTCATCGGCGGCAGCTCGGCCGAGTAATACCCTCATGATCACATTCTCGGTCTTGGTCGGGCGTTCGTCGTCTGTGAGTGAGCCGCGATACACACTTCACAGACATGGGTTTAAGCTCGTGTCCATCATCCGTGGACACAGGGGGCTCGGGGCTTTAGTCAGAACCGTGGATAATTTGTTTTAGAGAAGGCTTCCGGACTTGTCTCTTTTCGCAGATCAATGTTTTTGTGGCGACGGGGGCCGATTCTGCGCTTCCTCTCGGGATACGCAGCGAGATGAAAGATTGTTGTCCGGGTTCTGTTGGCCGCGCCTCCAAATCATCGGCTTTTTTTTGACAACGGACGTTTCGGCGGGCACTTGAGCCAGCGAACATTTCCTTTTCTCGTCGTCGCTTCCATGGATAAGGTGGATCAGATTGTCGTTTAGAGCGATTTATGGATGAGCCACTTTTCCCTCGACTCCCTCTTCCCTTCTTCCGATTTATGTATTGCGTCTCTCACTCGGAACAATCTACGCCGCCGCAAAACGGAGACGCGATTCGCGCAATGTCTGTGGCATGTGCCGCAAGCACTTGTTCGACAAAACTGGATAAAATGGATGCCTTGTCTGAAATGAAAACGCAACTCCCTTGCAGCAGTCCTCAGACAGGCGTTATGAAGGTTATCTCACACAAGGTAGCGTTTGAGTTCATTCTTTTCCGAGAAATCTCAGATCTGATTTCGAGGATTCGAAGCCGATCGTGACACGGATAGAGAGTAATCTGGAATCAAAGTTCTCGCACGATTCGATTCATGCCGCTGATTCGCACCCTGAGCTCTCGCAACGAATTCGTTCTCGAAGAATTCAGAGAGTCATCTTGTCCGCATCGCCGGCCGTCAGGTGCTGGAAGAAAAACTCGAAGAGAATGAGCTGCGAGGCACGAAAGCCTTCCGCTTGCTGTGCTCCATCTCTCGGTCGTCGTGTCGCTTCGTTACCGGTTGTAGTGCTTCGCCTTGGCTCCGTTTTATCGCTTTACGGCTCCCTGGTGTGAGATTTTGTAAACTCCGCTCCTCGCAGCAAAATTTCTTTTGTCTTCGTAGCTGAGCGTCCAGCGACCACTCATCAACACACAGCACCCACGGAAACGGTGCCGGTGTCTTCACCCTCTTCAACTGTGTAGGTGCAGGAATCCTCTACGTGACCGATTTTCAACTGGCCTGCCTCAACTTCCTAGGATCATTATTTGCACTGTATCAGACAACATCTGTTTCTTTCTCGAAATCTACAAAATCCGCGCTAAACTTGGGTCGAATGAGATAATCGTCAGCGTGTCGCCTACGTGGCCTAATTTCGATCTGATCGCAACTCCTTTCTGTATACTGAAACCAGTCATGCTAAGGATGCGACTGGATGTCGTCTAAGAGGTTCCCATGCCATTCTGCGATAACGGTGTATTTGTCGATTCTTTCATTCCTCGAATCGATGAGCGGTAAACGGAGCACACCCGTTCATGTAATGGAGCCTGTCGCTGCTGAGTCGTCCTGGACTTGAACGCAGCCGATGTCGTCCGCGGTCGGACTCCCATCTCCGCTCCAGGAGAATGGTTGGGTGAAATGCTTGCGCGCTCTTTGCTTACCCTTATGCCCCTATGCGCCTTGCCCTCTTCGCGCTTTTTCTCCCTGTAGGGAGTCGCCGAGCCGTCTCAAAGCCTAGGGGCCCTTTTACGACCCTCGCTTTATCGAGCTGAAAGCGCTGACTCCTCTACCTAATCTTCCAAGCCAAGCGAAACCCCTAACAGTCGAAAAAATGTTTAACAATCTCCTCATCCTTCAGGAGGAATTCCGTCGACTAAAAGATTCGCCACAACAGAAATAGCAGGAGTGCTTGCGAGAGAAAGCAAGCCCTCGAATGTCTAATGTGCCGATGCATGATGAGGTGCCGAGGAGAAGAATCACAAAATTTGCCAGCTGGGATTATATGGTAGTTCTGAAAGCCTAAAACAATTTTGCCTCTTGCAGGCCATGAGACCGCAGCTGGCCGCAGCTCTGCTTGCAGCGCAGTTGGTCTCGCAAATATGTGTCAGTCCGGTGTACGGCTTCGGATGTCACTCGGGCTGCCATTGCATCTGGAGACACGGAAAAATGACGGCAACTTGCACGGAGCTCCAGCTGGAGTCGCTGCCAACAGATCTCGACGAAGGTAAGTCTTGATTCCTGACCGATGCAGCAGCAATTTTTCTTTTCCTCTCACAGTCTTTCCCAACTCCAGATGTTTTCTCTCTTAAAACATTCTTGGCGAAAAAGGATCGCTTGTTGTTCCTGAATCATCACGGTCCTGCCGAGATTGAAACATTTTCCAGAGCGACAAGTCACTCGTGAACATTTCCCACAGGTCTCCAGGTGCTGAACATGTCGATGAACAGCCTGAAAGCCCTGCAGAATAACCAGATTGCCAACGCGGGTCTTGTCAACCTCCAGAAGCTCTATCTGAGTTTGAACCTGCTACGAGAGCTGCAGGAGAACGCCTTCTACAAGATGAATAATCTCGTAGAGTTAGATCTCAGCTATAACAAGCTGGGAGCCGTCCCAACGAATGCATTCAAACACCTCGGGAATCTTCGCCAGCTGCTTCTGAAAGGTTCGTTTCGCATATTACCCGCTGAATGCTAGTTATGGCAATTTCGCAACCGAAACCGACCACAAAGGATAACTGGCGCCTGCCGCGTAAGCGAGCTCTCGAAGTCGACATCCGACCAACGGAACGAGTAAACGAGCGAATAGCTAGCTAACCGGCTTTGTGCTGTTCACAGGAAATCCCATTACGGTTCTGGAAGATTTTTCGTTCGCTCACCTCCGGAGCCTCAGCGTGTTGGAGCTGAGCTCGTGTAAAATTGAAACCATTGCGAGAGACGCCATGTCTCAGCTAGAAAGTTTACAAGTTCTAAAACTGGACGACAACCTGATTAGCTATATTGATGCACATACGATGCTACCCTTGCAAAAGCTGCACGGGATTTCTCTGGACGGCAACGCATGGAACTGCGATTGCCGACTTCGGCCATTCAGAGACTGGTAAGTTTCTCCGGAACGAACGCCACGTGTTCTGCGGATCTTTGCTCTGTGTCCCCCGACCCGAGTTTTTGAGGCAGTTCGAGACGAGTTTTCCTTCTCGGGCGTTGAACTTCATCATGGAGCTGATCGAGAACGTTCGATATTGATCCCATCCATTTCTCGGTGCAGCTGCTCAAAACGAAGAAAACTTTAAGGGATATCGATACGAGAATGATGAGGGATAGGAAATCCCTGGAAGAATGATGGCCGAGCCGCCGAACGAAGCGGGAAGAGTTTACTTTGTGATGACTAATGCAACAAGCCATTGCACCGGAATCGTTCGCAGGGATTATTTGTTTGCCACTAACAAGTCTATTGATAGGTGATCATAGTTTTTGGCAACTGACCGTGAGACTGAGGGATGGATGGATGGGTAGATGAATCGATGTTTGTATGATTCGGAAGGAAAAATCGGACGATGAGTAAATAAATTTCCCTTCTTCCCGACAGGATATCGCAAAATCACCCGACGTCGTATTCGCCGACGTGCCATTTGCCAGAGTTGATCCGAGACGTATCTTGGAATAAAGCTCCGGAGGCAGTATTCAGCTGCTCTCCCAATTTTACGCTCAATGCTCAAGAGTATAAGGTAAGCAGGACCCACTTCGTTGGGCAGCCAGCGGGCTGACAGACGGCAATCGAGGAGCGCTGAAGAGCTCAAAGTCTCAAACTGAGGAAAGGGTTGAGAACTCCCAGGCGTGATGTCAAGACAGCTTCGAGAAAGCTCGGTCAGCGGTGACGGAGTCGAAGAGGAATGGAAGTGGCCGCTGCTTTGTCCGTGGGATAATCCGGTAACAAGTTACCGGGGCTGTCCCCGTCCTCGACGGTCCGGCTCTACTTTCGAGAAAGGAGCCGTTGAAGCGGAAATCTTCTCATTCTGGATCAAGAGCATGAGCTTTAGTCGAGAGAGATACTTTCGTCGTCCATCCGCGGACCCCTTTCCCCCACAGAGATTGTCCGAGATTGTCTGCGATGTTTCTCCTCTCACAAGCTTTTCAAAATCACGCGTCCACCCAACGTGATCGATCAGACGATCGTGAGAATGAACTTGTTCTCGCTTTGTCGGAACCCCGCGTCCGCTCGGAAGTATAATAGAAACCGTCCATATATGTAGATCTCGAAATTGAGGTCACGGGATAAGTCCTTCGATCGGATCCCCGCAACTTTCATTCGAATGTATATCCAGCGGTTGCAGAAGTACACCGTAGGAGGTACATTGTCTCCAGGGATAAGTAGACCTCCACTGAGCAACCATTCTGTTTGCAGGTACAGGCTGGCAGCAATTTGACCTTGTACTGCGAGGCGTGGGGTATGCCACATCCAGAAATCCAATGGTTCATCGGGGATCTGAAACAAGATGGCACGATCGTCCGGGTGAACGACTCGCTCACCGCCTCTCAAGTGAGTATTGCTCGCACTTTGAACCTTGATTCGCAGCCGTAGAGATCATGACTCTTGTAGAGAACTGCTCGCGGCTCAACGACGAGTTACGAGAGCAATCAAGTGGCGACGGTCCCGAGCTCGTATTCCTGTTACTTTTTTCCGGGAAGCCGCTTGCCGGGTCTCTTACCGGTTGCTGCTGCTTCTGCGGGATCGTTTGACATTAATCACCGCCGCGAAGTGCCGTCGGTCGGTTCTCCACCTCTGTCTCCCCGTCCGTCTTATCACAGCAGGCGTACCAGTGACCATGGGAGTGATCAACGGTATCAGAGTTCCTGTCCTCAAATATAATAATTTATCCCTCAGCTCGTGTTGAACGATATGAGTCCGCTGCATGGCGGCACCTACACATGCCTAGCGACGAATTCAGCCGGCAGTGCCCAACTAAACTTCACCGTTCTCGTCGCATCGGACGCTCACGAAACCCACATGGCTCCAACGACAACCAAAGGCGGGGTTCGAGTCGCCGACGTTCAGGGTTATTATTCCGGTAGGTGGAAAATTTTGCTGATTCACATAGGAGAACTTCGGTCAACACCTGGGCCTTTGAATAGACAGTTCTTGTACCCACAAACGCTTATATAGGTGCGAACAATGATTCAGAGAGTAAGGCTCGTTGATTTGAAATCACAGGTAACGCAGGCTTGATCGGCCTCATCCTCGGGATCACCACAGCTAGTCTCGTGGTTCTTTCTGTGGTGGTTCTGCTACTCTGGAGCTGTCGGAGGAATTCGGTGGGAGATAAGAGGAAGACGACCGGAGCCGCCACAGCGCTGGGACCGTAAGTATTAAGCATGCAAAAGGGCCAACGAGGAAGAGGCCGCAATCAAAAGACTCGAGTTGGCGGAGTGCACCCACAGACACACGGTTCATAGTTTGGGGGAATCTATCCCCGCGATGTATCGTCTGGAACGTATTCACGGCGAGATGTTCAAGTGCCGCTTCGAACCCTCTTCCCGAAGACGACGGCGACGTCAACCAAGCAAAACAAATAGACGAGCTCAAATGATCCGAACAAGTTCGGAGAACATGGATCCCGCCGAACCCTGATCTAAGTTTCATTCAATGATCCCCAACTGCCGACGACGTGGTGGGGAATGAACGCGCGACCCACTGCTACATTTGCGCAATCATCCGTTCTCTGACGAATACCAGCTGATGGTTTCGACGAATGGGAGCTCTGATCGGAGCGGGTATCTTTGATTTTTGGACATTTTTTGTGAATTCAGCTCAGCAAAAACCAACCGAAAGCCAACCCGCGCCCAATGTTAATGCGGCAAAAACGAAATTGCTGCGGGATAGACTTCGATTTTCCGACAGTCGTTCGAGCGTGTTGGCTGCGATCTTTCGTCCGCCTGCCGTCGCTGCCATCGCCTCGCGGGCAAACATGCACGACTTTCGTTCCAGTGATTTATGACTAGCTTCGAGACGGAAGAACGAAAGGACTCACGAACACGCAGGGGAACAGACGGGATGACCGACGAGCCGACTGAAGTTGCGAACCAAAAGGAGGGGGCGGTCGTAATGAATCAACTCGGGACTGGGAAACATCTACTCTTCACGTTCTCACAGATTTCATTCAGTGTTGTGTATGGACGCGGTCGCTCTCAGCAACTTCTGGCGAAAGCAAGAGCGAGACGTATCTTGAACTCTGATGTGAGTGCACACGATCAACATCGGGTTAGATGAACAATCGTTGAGCATCGCTGAGTCCTCATGGAAAACCGTCCGTATCTATGGTAGAATGCACAGAGCTGTAAACTTGAGCGGAAAGCTCGAAAAGTTTCTCCCGAGTAAACTTGCTCATTTTGGGCAAGAACAACAAGAGCAGAGTGGAGTTAATCATGAGCGCTTTGGTCAAAAGAGGGCATCGACGATCTGGATGATCCGCTATTTGATGAAAATTAGCGGTCCGGTGTATAGCCAACTTCGGCTTAGAGGGATTATCTTTCACTGAAGTAAAAACTACAGATGGCTGAGCCGTCCGTGATCACCGGGTCGGATTAGGGATGCAGCCTCCGAATATATGTGCACAGGTAATAGGAGATCAACGGAGCATCTCCCAAATTGCATCAGAAATCTTAGGTTTCCGGGTTCTCAGTTTTCGATAGTTGCGACCTTTTAGATTTATGCATATTCGTTCAGCATGAGCAAGAGTCCGAGCGATGCCCATTTCGGAGGAGAAAACCACTGCTCCGAAAACGAGCCGGAATTTCATTAGCTGTCAACAGTAAACTGGAACGAGTGTGTTTGCGGAGCATACACAACAAACTTCGTCCAACTGGGGAGAACTTTTAAGCACGACAAATGTTTGTACCAAATTTCAAAGTCGCGACAGAGTTGTTCAGCGGCTGTAGAGCCGATGCCGCTCCACCGAGTCAGTTAGTATATAACCAGTTGGAACTGAAGGCTCGAGAGCCCATGTTTCGCTCTCGGCCGTGTGGCCGTGTCGGCTGTGTGTGTATATGGGTGTGCGCAAGCAAGTGTGCATTGAGATCCTTCCTTAATTAAAGCTTGAGCCACTCGAGACAAACGAGCGGTGGCGGGGCACGCGACTGTACAAGCCCAAAATCTCGAAAAGATCAATCAAACTTGCAACACGTCTAATTGTGAGCGAGCTTTGTTTTTTTTTACCGACCAAACTCGATTTGTTCCGTCTCGTAGTGACTCGCAATGAGCTCTCGCGCACGAGTGAACTCCCCGGCGACTTTTGCGAAAAGTTTTCGTTGTCGTGTTTGGACAGAACTCGCGAGACTCGAACGCTTCATTGATCTCTGTCTCTACGCCAACCAATTCGCAACATCTCTCAAAGTTTCGATTTTCGTGAATCTGAGTTCATTCTCGGATTCTTGAGCAGCTCAGTGATACCTCTGCCCGACTAGCGATGAAGAATCGACCCCGAGCAGCAGAGTTCATATTCCCCTCGTGACCGGAGCCGTCCAGCATCGCATTAGCTGCGCGCTCGAAGCTTCCGTCGCTTGACAAAGACTCGATGGCCACGCTGACTGAGTGGCAGCATAGCAGGAGATATCCGCGTATCGGAAAGCAGAACAAGAGAGCGAGGAGCGGCTAATCGAATATGGAAATCGTTGCTCATCAGTGATCAGAGGATAGACCAAATGCTCGCTGTCTAGCTGCACGGAGTCGTAATTAATATTACGAAAAAGAGAGACCCATCGCATTCGAGTGGCTCGCCGACCGACGCGAAGATCACAACGCGGCAGACCTCATTCCGGACATTTTCAGAGCGATTTCCAGATTGATGGATGGAGAATCTCGATCGATTCTTCTCGATCCAAATGTCGGATGGATTGCTCGTGGCCATCGATTCCGATTCGAGAGTTGCTGCCGCGGCTGCGCGACTTGGGAACACGCCTCGCTGCCGGCTTAACGAGAAGCCCTCGATGGCTTATTGAAGCTAGTTGTTTGTGATATGATGGGAAAACGCGCGATCGCCGTGGATTCAAACGTTGTCGACTGCACCTTCTCGTTCTTAAGATCTACGATCTCCTCTAGAAGCGTCTGATGGAGCTGCTATATCATTCAAGGATTGTGATTTCGTGCACCTTCGGAAGGATTCTGAGGGCTGAGAATCTCTTGCTCCCGATCGTTCCAGCTTCAGGTATCTGGGTTCGTCCTCATGTGAGATCTACTTATTACGCTACAGTAGGAAAGTGCCCCCTCCGTTGATGGGGACCTCGTTATGGGGTCAAAGCCAGGGACGGATCGTCTCTTCGTTGATTCGGCGCTCGAGGACACGCTCAGATGATTTCGGTCTTATTCTGGACGGATCATTGGAACGAAGCTTTGTTGTGAACCACTCCAACTTTAGCTTTCCTTCAACAATCTCTAGAAATCCGAAGAACGAGCCGCGAAGGAGAGAGTGAACCGGACCGAGTGAGCCATCGACCAAGAAACGAGGCAGCGAACGACGACATCTGACTGAGAAGAAGCTCTGCTCCATAATTGGGTTAGAGAGGCCCGGTTGCTTTCGAGCTGCTGCAATTCTTGTTGACGTTGTTGCCGTTGATGTTGAAGCTGTTGCTGCAACAGCTTCTGACATCGCCAAAGAGGCTATGTTTGATTGGACGCATCATTATATCGAATTAAAGAACAAATCTCCACGGCTTTGGGCCAGAATTCCGATTGGAAGAACGCTCGATCCGTAACTCAAACGAGCTCCGAAAGTTGCAGCTTGGACAAGAATGGAATTACTGGAGCTTAAATCGGTGCGCACCTATTTCGCTGGAAGCTCTCCTGTTCAAGGACACTCTAAAAGTTCAACCACTCCAGCTAGGACTCCTTTTCAGTTCTGAACAACTCGCCAACATTTCTTACGCGGGTGCACTACGAGCAAAGCTAAGTGCACCCGATGAAAACAAGCCTAGTGCTCCCCAAAAGATAGGCGGAAAGCTCCCACCGGAAGCCTACCTTCAAAGCGCATGCTCTCTACGATTCCTCTCGATTTCCAAACGAGAGTTTCCGATACGCTGGAACATGTGTGGGGCAAGTTTGTTCTGTGAGAAAAGAGAATTCGCTCGGTTTTGCCCGATGCGAATAGCCGGAACCAGCCCTTAGACGGGCTTTGGTCAAAGACTAAGAACCTCTCGGCTCGAGTTCTGCGAATACAAATGACGTCGGCTTGATGCTTAGGGACGAACTCACAGAGCTGATCACAGGCATTAGTTTCCGTTAGGTCAGCAGCATAGCAGAGAGGAGGGACTTCAGGCTGATTGGAGGCTTTCAGTCTTCGGTAGTCTTCGGTAGAAGGCGTGAACTCGAGCCCCACGGCCGCCAAAGAAAGCTCAGCGTTAGCTCTTCCGCAAACTCTGTTCCCATTCTTTCTCCCGCTCAGATTCATTCGACCACTAAAACGTTCGGGGAGGCTCTTGATCCTCTCGTGTCCACGTTGAACGCGAGATGTTCGAACACCTTATCGTCAATTCTTGATCGATGAACTTTTGGATATATATGAGGCATTGCGGGAGACTCCAGATTTTACGGTGCCGGGACCGTGACCGAGTTCTGAGTCCACGAGACGCAAGTGGTGACTTATTGTTGAGTGGTTCGTGGTGCTCGCACGCCGGCGCTCGTCCGGAGTGTTTTCATGAAGTCTGAGGTTGACAATGATGGCCACGAGATTGACCGATCACATATGAGCCGATATCGAGAGAAAATCGTGAACTCGTTCAAGAGGAAATTGAGCCGTGGTGATTGAGTCGGGGATCCCTCTTGCCGACGATTCAATCCAAAAGTGAAATTGAAGATATTCGACCGTGCCACCATGACGACGTCGTCGTCGACGACGCACAACGATACTGATTACGAATGAGTTTTCGGAAGCATCAAAATGAACACGATCCTCCGAGGAATCGAGAGACTGAGACAGGAACACGGGGCGCAGTGGTCATAACACATGACAGGTCAAAGGAGACAGGGGCCCTTTTTGGAGATCCCTCGGATGATACATCGTCAGCGTGGCAAACACTGATTCCGCTCTTTCTTCCCGTGTACTCAGGTTCGGCGGTCTCTCCCACCGCTCCTTCGGTTGTCGTTGGTCTGTCGACGAGGCCGACGAGCAGGCGGGCAGGCTGGCGGGCGGGCGGACGGTCGGTCGGTTTCTCTGTCGGCAATGAAAGCTCGTTGTGATTTGACAAGACAGCTGTTTTTGAGATTTTTTGATCTGTACGTACGAGTGCTGCGCCTGCTGATCAGAGCTCCCACGCAGGGCCGTGACGTGAGCGAGGAAGAACTCGGGGCCGGCAAGATGAGCGATAGACGGGGGCTGAAGCGTGAAAAAATGAAAGAGAGTCCTGAAGAGGGACTGGCAGTGAAAACCGGTCGGGATACGTACGGGCACGACGTCATCGTTATTCGTTTTTCCCCGACGCTTACTGACAGATGATCTAGGTGATGAATGACCGCGCGCCGTGAGATTCAACCATTAGAGTTTTTTTTTTCTCACTTTCCACTACATACATTCCCTTCTCCCAACGGCGGCGTTCCCCGCCTCGACTTTGTTTTGCGCTCTTCTTACACAACGAACTGACTCATGGAGTACTCGCGACTCGTAGGTTCATTCAAGACATTCAGACTTCTCCCTCAAACTTCGCGGTTCCATGACGCCGCAGCAGGTTCCGAAACGATCGAGTCGAAGAACCTCGAACGAAAACTTCGAATCGTATAGCCGGTGATCGATCCGCTAATCTTTCTCCATCTTGTTCCAGGGCTGAGGTTGAACCTCTCAAAGCGGCCGAGGCAGCAGAAGATATCCCTCCACAGAAGCCGCCGCGAACACACGCGGATTACGAGTGTCTTACGCCATCAGCGCTCGATCTCGAAGGCTGTGAGTACAATCCGTGTTTCCTCGTAATTTCGTTTCTTCGGTTGAGTCATTATAAACTTCCGAAAGGAGGTTCGATCTGCGACCAACTACACAGAGGAGTCTCTTGGGGAATCACCCGCTCGTTCATCCATTGGCTTCTATGAATGTAGAATGCCGATTGATTGATTCGGGGATCATGACGTCGCATCAGTCCTCACGGAGTTGGAGTCGTGGATTTTTTTCGGTGGAGTCGCTTGTTTCGGAAGTGGCTAACTTGCAATGCACAGCTCGATTGAAACATGCGTCGGAACAGAGTGTTGTTCTCCGTTTAGGAGAGAATTTAACGCCCTTAATGACTCTCGTGGCTGTTATTACTCTGGCGGCTGGGGCCATTGCTCGTCTTCTCCCTCGCAAAGTTGTTGGAGTTGTTTATCGCCTCATTCGCTTGTGAGCGACTGCTACTGCTGGTCGTGCTATTGCAGCGGCAACTGCTGGTGTTGGTCCGATTGTTGTCATCAACGTCGTTGTAGTCGTTCGTGCCTTTATTAGCAATCATCAAGCGCCAATCGAATGTCGAGTATCTTTTTTTTTCTTGGAGATCGTCGAACAGAACGCCCATTTGTCCCGCGGTTAGAACCCCTCTCCTTCCGTCGAGGTCTTGGAGTTGACATCTCCGACAACGCCGTCGCGGCCCGTCCTTGGGGTAATGATGTCGTCGTTGGCGACGCCGACGTCAAATTTCAAACTGCTTCCGCTTCTAGCGACCGATGTAATCGAAGAAGCATCGGAGCCGTTATGTGCATCGAGCCCTCCACCCATCTGGCCGTGTGCCTGTTCCTGTTTTCCCCTCCCAACACTTCTGCCCGCCGGCGAATCAAGCCATTCATATTGACTGCACACTGTGGCGGAGTGTCATCATCTCTCTGATCCTCTCCACCATCGGCGGGACGAGTAGTACGGCGAGATTTCTCTGTGTATTGCCATCGATATCTCCGACTGCGTCCGGGCCATGCGACAATCCGAGCGTACGGAGGAAAGATGAGGTTTCCGTTGCCAAGGACTGCTGAAGAGAAGTCTTATCTCTCAAACTTGGCACCATCGCAATCTCACCTTAAATGAACTTTGAAATCATTTCTCCTACGACTCTCGTGGGGGCGGGACGCTCCTCTTCCTCTGCCGTCAGACGAATAAAGTGCAAATCGGAGCGCCTGAGACGGTTCTTTTCTCTTCCACAGCGCTCCGCACGAGCTCCCTCTATTCTTCGAACCCTTACTGCTGTAGGGATCGACGCAGTTTGGCATCCTGTGGACCCATTCCAGTGCCTATGCCTCTGCTGCCAGCCTGTGCCACTCTTCCCAGGGACAGAAGACCCCTATCGCTGAGCCCAGCAGAGTTCGCAGGCCAGACGCCTCCTGACTTCCACACGCTACGGTCCCTCAACTTAATGGACAACCACGATTCGAGGTAGATTCAGGATCCTCGGCGATGACGACGACAATAGTGCAACGAAGCAACCCCTTGGAGAAATTAGCTCTAGTAGAAGGAATCTAATCAAGCACACGTGTCTTCAGGGACATTTATTTGGGTTTCAGGTCGGATCATTGCGTCGTCGGCTCGGCGATGATGACGCACTACAGGGGCCCCGACGTTGTTAGCGGTCAATCGGGTACGCCCAGTGCTGCCGAGGAATCTCAAGATTGTAGCATATCGCAAAGTTCGAGCACCGCTCCCCTCCTCGCGTCTCCCGACCTCTTGGTCGACCAAGGGGACCACCCGTCCGCCTACTTCAGGTATAATCATCGTTCACTCGTTTAACTAAAATTCGATCTCGAACATCTGTGCCCAAGTTCTCCAGGATGTCATATTTGAAGATTCCAAACCGATCGCATCGTGCTGGTCATCTATGATTTGTATAGTTACTAGAATAGAGTTTCGACTTCCCTCGGCTTCCTCGATGATTCAAAAAGTTCGGGCTGTTTCGGGAGAGAGCTATATTTTGCGACTTCGAACGCGTCGGTAACCTTGAGCAGAGGTCTTCCCGCCGCGGGGTATAGCACCACAAGGGTTTGTGGCTTTCAAAGTGATTTTCAATATCGGAGAAATCCATTGTCAGTCAGTCATTCGTTTTGCTTGGTTGGTCGGTTGGTCGTTCGACCGGTTTGCTGGTTGGGTGGCTGTGAGAAACGAAAGCTGGCCGAGCCCTCGGCACTTTTCGAAAATGCTCAGGGTTCCGAACTGTAGTGCAGTAGGAATGCCCGTCGGCAATTGACTCGGAGAAGTTATCCATGTTCCGATTTGCAATCTAGCAACAACGGGAAACCTTGCGAAGCGGATCGTGGTGCCGCTATAGCCCCGCTTGAATGGAGAACGTGAAGCAACTCACATAGAAATCCATTTGGGGAAACTTGAGACTCCTCGACCACTCAGTCGTGGTTGGGATATGGATGTTCGAACCATTTCTGTTCCTTCTTCTCCCCAGAACGGTAAACGATTACTTTTTCCGTTCGTAACGGGGGCTCTCTTCTGGAATATCACGGGTAAAACAACGAGAACGAAGATGTTATTCACTCAACGCATCGACCAGAGCATGTATTTCGCCTGGGGCGGCTCTTCTATCCCCGAATAGACCCTACCGAAACTGTCTTTCGGCTCAGAACGAGGTTCGGTTCGCTGTAGCCCTCTCGCTCGTTTCTAATCGATGGACGAAAAAAACATCACAAGAGGAACGAATCCTGGTTTCGATTTCCGCCGAGGGGCGCCGTTGTTCCTTCCTTTCCTTGCCGTGGTTCGCGAGGAGAAATACTCGGTGCATGGCTAGCATTTTTCCGAAAACGTTGCGGTGGGAGTTGGAAAAAACCCAATGCGAGCTCGATGTTTCTCTCGTTTTCAGGTCTCCGTCAGTGCTCAGTACCGTCCCGGAGGCGCAGGAGCCCACAGCACTAGACGGGACTCAAGTTTAGGCCGGAGCTTGCGGCAGCTGTTGGACTTCGTCTGTTTATTCGTTAAACTAGCAGCGGCAGCAGCAGAAGCAGCTAATGGATCACACAGAATGGAAGAAGCGGAGAAAATCTCAGCAAAAGAGAAAACGGAAGAGAAGACAAGAGAGAAAGAATACGACGGAGCCAAGCGACGATGATGCAAATGGGTGCAGCTTGGGCGCCCGCTTTCCCTCCTCTTCGTCCAGCCGCGTGCGAAGAACCAGCGGATGACATAAACTGAGGAAAGTTGAGATGATGAAGTCAAAGTAGCCGATGAGGAAACGACAGAGAACATATCTCTGCGGAATAACCAGCCCATGGCGAAACGCGTGAACTGTCGAGCGAATCTCACGCGAATGTAAACTGTACAAAAGACGAGAGATATTTTGTCTCGAGCAGGAGGTTCCCACGAGGTGGTGAATTTAACCACAACGTGGGCTCATCTTGCCGGATAGGTAATTTCCAACGGCTCCATCCAACGGCTACAGACTGTGCAAGCTCAATTCTAGCGAAACTTCCGTGAAAAAAACACGGTTTTGAGGTGTGGTCAGAATGTGGTCGAATAAGAGGTCTACGAAAATCTAACCGAATACGATGAGAGAACAACTGTAAATTCATGTGTATGGTAGTCTGTATCAAATGTGTATAAACAGAGGTTTCAAACACCTCGAACCCGAAGATCACCCCCCGGGGAAATTCGTGCGGAGGAGAAGCTTCGACCGCAGATGATTGAGGTGCAACGTGTGCAACTTCGTACAGCGGAGAATCAGCAGGAACAACAAACGAGTAATGCAACCCAAACTCTACTTGTGCGTCGAGTGTGTTGATATGAAAGTTCCGTTAAGGTCAGGTAGTTGTATAGCGTCAGCTTCGGTGTTTTCAATGCTGAAAACCCCACGCTCACTCTTCGAAGTGGGCGGGAAGACGGCAGTGTGTGAAATCAAAAGTCTCCGAGCTGAGAAAGAGGCAGCGATCTCCTGTAGAGCTAGATGGAATGATCCATCGACTAACAAACGGTGGCGATGAGCTTCCGGTGAGAATCAAGTGAATACGGAACAGCTCGTCGATCGTCGGAAGAGTCACGAAACGAAAAGTGTACTTTGAAGTGCTCGTGGTGGCACCGTCCTAAGCTGTCTAGTAGTTACTAAAGGGGTTGCGTTGAATGTACATTACACTTGATTCAGCAGGTATGGAATTTTAATAAGTCCTCTGTAACCTATCTACCCCGCCCATGATAAATGTTGATTAGTGTCACGAATATTGAGCGACCGAGGCGAAGGTGGGAGGAGGAACAAGCCAGGCTGCGGCCCATGGCAACCGAAACTGGTCTGTAAATAAACAATTATTACGTACAGGATTGAATCGATGCATTTTTCTCGAATTCGATGACCAAACGTGTATGATAATTATGGCTTCCTCCCGGACTCCAATTTGGCCTAGTTTCGAGATTCATCTCATGACGTTTTCTCGATTTTATCTGTTTGTTTCGGGTTAACAAGGTCCGGAAAAGTCCACATTTAGAATAGCAGGGAAAACTCTGGCCGAAGAGCCACGCAGAACTCGATATGGAGCCAATAGGAGCTCGGACCCGATACGAAATTCTCTGGCCCCTGGCACTAAGAGCTTAATTTTTCTTTCCTAATTTGCCCATTTCAAGAGCTTACTCGGATTGGCTCATCAATTGAAGCATCAGTTGTTCTTGACAGGCAGGGAGGCGAGGTACCGGACATGGAGAAACGAGGATCTCTTCCTTGGTTTCCGGTCTTGTCCGTAAATTACGCGTTTGCCGATATTCGGGACAATGTTATTCTTCTTCTTCGTCTTCGTTGTTCCTCGCCCATCTCTCCCTCTCTGAGTCTCTTCCCATTCGGGCTTTCAGCTCGTGCTGATTCAAACTAGAAAGAGCTGACCCCAACACGAGGTTTTTGACCGAGGTAAGCCCATTCGATAGCCCGTGCGCTCGTTCGTCGGCTCATCCGTCTGGCCCGCGAGTTCACCCTTGTTCCACAGCTCGCGGGTCTTTGTTGCAGCTCTGGTCAGTTTGAAGGTGAGGCGAAGCACGATAGTTTGGAATTGAAGACGTGTTCGGTGGTGATACCATATCCCGGCCGGCGGGCTCGCTCTGTCCCGCCGAAGACGTTTCTCCCGACCCATCCGCTCGTCTGGAGCGACCTCACAACGCACAAAACGGAGGTAGTTTGAGATAATCGCAGTCATTCTGAAAAACATTCCAAGAATCTACGGAGTCGTCGTGACGGTCGCCACGTTCGTCGCTGTCATTCCGCAGAATGAGCCAACGTTCGAGCGCTCAGAGGAAACAGACAGAGCCAGTCAGACGTCCGAGCATTCGGGGAAACGAGAGGAAACAGGCGACGGATAACGAATTCCGAATCGACGGAGAGGATAGGAACTGGCGTAATGTTGGAAAAAAGGAACCCTTCCTTCCAAGACTCCCGCCCTATCGTTCAGGGCCGCTACAATGCTGTCGATTGTGAACGCATGTTGAATCCATCGGGCATCTAGCTTGCGCTGAATTCTGACAATTCCCAATCCGAAAATCTGATGTTCGATCGCCTTATGGGGTTCTCGTATCGAAGACGCGATGACCTCATCGTCCATTCTCCCGATTGCGTAACGAATTATGCTGCGCTCCGACCTCTGCGCATTTAAGAGCTTCCCGCGAAATTGCTGTACGCAGTCAGCCTCGCCCGCCCGTGCGCCCACGACGTGAACCGCTCAACAGGGGAATCAAACTGAAGTCTTCAGCTACCCCCATTCCGCGTGCCGCGTTGCGGTGTTCACCGTAATGAGTTACAAACCTAAATCACCCCACTTGGAAGCTGAAAGCATGAAACGCGTCGACCGCACTCCCTCATTCTTCTTCGTGGAACCTGAGCGTGCGAAAGTCAATTTCGGCGTGCCCCGTTGCGGGTTAAACAGATACGAGTGTATCCAAGAGAAGCGGGCATGAGGAGAAAGCGGAGATTCATTCCTGGTCAAGAAATGTAAATGGAATAAATCCAAGACGAGCTCGTGATTCTCCAACATTAGCTTCAAACAGTTTTGAATGACGCCTTCCGACTGCAGCTCTTCAAAACACGAGGCGGAGATGACTTTCGGTTCCGAAACCCCAAGTAGGAGTCGATGTCGAGGGATAGAAAGCGTTCCAACCAGATCGCATCCAGTTCTAGAGTTTCAGGCTTGACTTCACGAACAAGTGGAATGTGTCGGACCGAGCTCCGGAGGGTTCCGTGCGCAAATAAGCCAGGCCGATCCAATGCATATGTGTGCGCGAACAAAGGCAGGCTAAACACTTCGGTTTACCGACTCCATACTGGATAAAAGCTCAACTTGAGATCGTATTGTTTGTGGTCGAATATTTGCTTCGCGAGCATGCCTCGATCTGTGTAACTTGGTTCGTGCAACCGAATCGGAACTTGCTGTGGGCACAGTCGTTCGCTTTTTCCTGCGATAATACTAAGGGCCATGGTTGCCGGCGCTGAAGGGTTGAACGATCCGACCGAAGCTTTCGCCATCTGTGGATCGATGAACGGCGGAAAGAGGAAGAAGCGAGGAAGAACTTTTGCGATGATCATTTTGCTAGTTTAACTGCGAGAAGCGCCGTTTCGCCGTTGCTTCCCATGAGGTTTTAATTGCGTGGAGAGGATCGGAAGCGTGCAGGAGACTGTTTTCCAAGACTGAACATCCACTCGTTGCGAATGTATGCGACTCGCTTTGTGAATTCTCGGTGAAATTCTTGAAGGCTCATTGATGTCTCCTGAGATCGCTCTGGGGAACTATGCGATTAGCTTAGCCTCTGGGAACCTCTGAAGACTCGACTAGTGGCTTATTGAAGATGCAAAAAACGCTCGTCTGGACCCTCAGCTTGCGATGCACTTAGTTTGCCTCAGTAGTGTGATCTTCGATGATCCGACATAACGATGCCCAGACTTGCGTAGCGGATACGTACGTTCCAAGCTCTACCCACTATCCGCTGAGCATCGGGGGCCAGCGTTGCTCAGCCTGCTAATCGTGGTAAAACTGCACGCTGAAGGGGTGAGGTTATGCATTCCCCCATTGCCCTCCTGTCCCTCGCTCCTCATGGAAGCCAACTCCATCTGTCCCGGGACGTCCTTAAATCCGAGCTGAACGGGGCGGGGTCGCCTACCCGCATTTTCCAGCCCCGCTACGCTTCCCCGAACGCCCGACTGACCATCCTTCTAAGCCATCCAAAGAACGCTCTAACGATGGCGCCGCGGGCGATGGTGGCCTTCGAGTCTCCGTGATTGCGGCAAGAGCCGTTCCCAAGAGACAACTTCCGACTTCTGCGATGCGGATAGGCATTTCCGACATAAAATGCCTTGTTTAAGGCCGCTGTCACGGGCTGCGTAGTGACCACGGAGTTGCACTGGTAGAATGCCTGTGATTCCAATCAGAACTGGCCCTCGTTTCATCATCTGTCTCCTCAAACACGGGTGTAATCCAGCCGTCCCCCGAATGGAGACTGATTCCCGCTCGAGCAGAAGGGTGAACCCAATCGAAACGACCAGCATTCCAACTCGGAGCGTGGAAATCTCCACTTTGAAACCTCAGAGTTCACCATTGACGAAATTTTCGAGAGCGTACACCCTTCGCTGGAATCATACCTCACACGTTGATCCATGGAGATCAACCTCTGTTCACGAATCCATGTCGTTGTATCGAACCATTAAGGCCATACATCTTCTGCGCAATATGTATCTCGACAGATTCTCCGCATGATCACTTTGAGAGATGTTCGTTCCGAGCCAGTCTGGCTTGCTGAGACGGCCGCGCTAGAAGAACCACTCTGCTGTGCTTCATCACCTCCTTGGAACGATTTCTGTGTCCATCCGCAAACTCTGCACTGCCGCTCATCAGCGTATCTAAAAACGCTGCGACCGAGAGGAGGTGCATTCCGGCTCTCGGTTTGTTTTGGGCTCGAACTCGGTTTCGATTATTATTCGCTCCGGTTGAGCCGCAACGACGAATTTTGTGGGAGTCGTCTATGAATTCGGTGTCGGAAAAAATCGTTGGAGTAGAGCGCGAGGGTATGCTCGTGAGGGGAGCATATGAGAGCGAGATCCTAAGAATTCTTGTGATCAGAACCCATGAATCGTAATGTCATGCTACACATGAGTCCGGCATCGGGTAGTCGGATGGGCACACGATGACAGAACTGTTCGTGAGCCCCGGATACTCTTCGTTCCATCCTCTGTAGTTATAATCGGAGTTCAATCTTTTCCAGAGAAGCTCTCACATCATCGGCAAGACCTCGGCTCCGATGTACTGGCGGAAAACGCTTTGTAGGCCATCCCCGTTGGCAGGAAACGTGATCGATTCAAGATGATGGGGAGATGAGGAGCTTTGATAAGTTTTCATGTAGTACGTGGAACCGCTCGATCACTCTGTGTGAGCCTCTCTCACGGAGCGAGGATGCAAATTTGTGGACGAACGAAGCCCCACGGGGTGCAATATTGGAAGAAGAGATAGCTCAACAGGTGAATCGCTTCAGGACGCGACGGCGGAACTTCAATACAGAATACAAGTAATCGCGCGGAGGATTCGAGTGACCTGATACCGGCCGCTCTGATAGCCACAAGAAAATACACCAGATCATAGAATGGTATTGAAATGTTGCGGATAGTACACTCCAGGGTTTGATTGCATATGGTGTCAAGAGCTTGAAGAAGCTCATCGACTGTGATAAATATATGATTATTTGTTCATTCTGGGATCTACTGTTTCATTCGTATATGTATATATGAGTGCCTCCGTCTCTTTCGATCCCTACGCATTGAGGAATTCCTTCTATTCAGCGCTTTAGATCGTCCTTCGCGCCTCCATTGACCGGTGTTGTAGGAGATGCGTTCGGAGGTTAGTGAAGAGGATCAACAAACCAATGTATCGCTTGAGAAAGGCGACCCCTTTAGGCCATCATGGGAAGCGATATCATTCCGAAAGATCGGCAATCATTCCACTTCAAAAATTGTTGCCGTCGTTTCAAGTCAAGGCGGATCTATTCCTTGGAAACGCAAACGTTCTCAAGTGAGACCTCCACCAGGACGCCTACAACTGTGGGATTCAGTTCAGAATTATGTTTCTGTAGGATATGCGCATCAGCTGAGTGCATGCATGGTATGCGTCCGCGGAGATAGTGAGCCATGGAGTTTCCGTCATCTCAAGATATAAGGATATCGATTTGGAGTAGAAGAATCGCAAATTCCGGAGCGTTGGTGTAATGTGCTCTCCCATCTGAGAATATGGGGAGCTCTATGCAGAAAATTTGCGGGAAAATTTCCAAGAACCGATCATCTTGATCCGTCATCGAAGCTGACGTCAAGACACAATCCTCTCCAGGAACTTTCTCTGTGGATTTCCCAAAATATCGCCCGGTCAGGGATCGAAGTCGAAAGATTCGAACGGGGAACGGATCTACCGATGGGAGCAGCTCAGGATGAACGACATCATCTGAAAAAAAGAAACTTGGACGACTGTGACAAAAATGAGAGTAGGAGAAATATCTGGCGAGAATGGAAGAGGGTGAAAGGGCGCAGAGATTGCTCCGATGTAATTGCTCCGATGGACGTAACTCGCCCGGGGCAAAATTTTAAATGGCATTTCTCCAGTTTTTTCATCCGATTGCAACAGACAGCAGGCAAGGATTCCGTCGAGCATCGAACACAGAGGTCTCAGAGCGCTTTGTGTCTTCCGCTCGCTTGTTTCAACAGTGCACTCAACGACCCCGTCACTCAAAATCAGGAGATTCCTTAGCGACCTCCCCTCCAAGATACCCACAGCTGTGTTCTGGTCAAAGGCGCATGCGGGTGTGCATTGAGGAGCGAATGATACTCCCGAAAAAGCAGCCTCAAATCACCCTTCATCGAAGGTACAAGCGAACCATCGGGCAAATAGCGACAACATCAAGACCTGCATAAACCCAAGCTCTGCGTCCTCCATTGGAAATATGCATGTATACGCTCCCCGTCTGCGGATGTCTGAGGGACCCCCTCTCTTTCCATAGTTTCCCCAGTGACTGCAACAAGTGCGACGATGTGCGAGGGCTCCATAAAAGAATCATCGAATCAGAGTGAATTCGATCAGGAGAGCAGAGCTCAAAAAAGCTCGTCCGTCCTACACAAGCCCTGCTCCGTTGTCCTTCAAAGAGATGAACATTGCGTTCGTTGCCATCCTGTTCCGACGATATGCATTCGAATATTCGAGCATATCCTCCATCGAAGTGAGTTTCCGCAGGAGTCCACGTATTATCAACAGGAAGTGGCCCTCATGTCCGGATACATGTCAACCAGGTTCAGTGTCGACTTCGACTTCGCAATATTATTCTTGCGTTTCAGAGCATCGAGGATCCGACTCCCAATTTCAAGTTTCGAGTGTCTTCCGGGAGTGTACCAGTATGTGGAGGGTGATTTGGTTGGCGGACATTCGCGGAGGAGGATGAGACCTATCTCTGCGGATCCGTCAAATAGTACTACGGAAAGTTTCAGTGAACCGTTTTCCCTCGATCGCTCGCGGTTTTTTCTATTCTCCATTGTCAACTGATGCCGGCGCCTCCGGAGTGGAAGCTCGGGTCAATGAGATAATGGAGTGCTGAGATACAGGCTCATAGCTATCAGGAGACGGGTATCTGCCGCAAGGTCGTTCAGTGGACATTGCAACCGGGTCTGGACGCAGGAGAGAACCAAAGATCTCAGGGTATAGAAGTACGGAAGCCGATGTCTCACAGCGAGCCATCATGATGCAGGGACCACCAAAATCCAAATCTCGTTCCAACCATACCTGGTCCACCTACCGAATCCTCCGATTTCCATCTGTTGAAGGACTCTCATCTCCTCCCAGTATGACCTGATGACTTACCACCGTCACAACCGTCCACTTCCCAAATCTCGAACCCTGCTCCAGACCACCACAACACACAACTTCTTCACGCACATACCCATCTCAAGCAACGGGTTCAGTTACCCCTCGTCTCTCATGCCCTACATGCAATACATCGTTTCCCCCCGCCTTTTCGCGTTCTCCCCAGACCCAGACGTTCATTCCGCCGTTTTCGCGCCCTTCTCTCCGGGGGTACCCTAGGCACTACCGGAGTTCCGACAATTTCTCAACGAGATGCGAAGTTCTCCAATGAAAGGTGGATTTCGAGAGGAGTCACGGGTCTCTGAAGCATTGTGTTTAACGGACACGATGGATCGATGTCGAATGCAGAACCATCACCTAAGATGAATTCGCTGGAGGCCGATCTCACTTCCAAACCTAACCAGAGTTGTCTCTTCATCGCACGATTCCGGACGGGAATAACGACGAACCACCTCACATCGACTAGAGCGCCCTGTACACGATGCGGAGAGCTTGAAAACCATTGAATCGTTATTCGAAAAACTGGAAATGACACACCAGGGCCAGGAAATCACGTGACGGAACAACGTGGAGGTGTTGGTCAAGACTGGTTTTCTTGCTGATGGTTCGTTGTTTGTTATGAAGAGATTCGAGCGCTTCGCCTGGAAATAAGCCGTCGATGTCCATATTCGAAGAATCGTATCCAACACAGGCAGGGTTCAAGGGGGCGAAGCCATGGCGAACGCCCCGGGCGCCTCTCCCGGGCGACAGAGGGCTTTATGCACAGGCGTGCAGGCGTGATCTTCGCATTGCAGGGAGGAGCGCCTACCTCGACGGTTGCCTGCCCCGGGCGCTGTTTGGTCTGAAGCCGGCTGTGATTTGACGTTCGCGTTCGACTATGTACGAAAGCGAGAGAAGTCGCAATGTGATCGTGGCAATATCCTATGCTGTCGATGGCAATCGAGTAGCTGCACGTTACAACACCATCACGCTATCGCCCTCGAATGAGATGAACGAGATCGTCCCTGAATAGTTTTCTACCACGGCAATCATGCTCAGGGAAGCCTGGTAGCGAACAGAATATCCGAAAATATCTGCCAGTCTTGGCCATCGTTCCCCAGAATCCATGGCTAACACATCAACACACGGGGCGCACCTCGCCCCAGCTCTGATAACTCTTTGGTCATCAGAAACATCCGAGATCAGAATCGTTAGCAGGGACTGCCCGGAAGACGTGATTCTGTCTGAAGAAGTCTAACAGCTCATTGTAGAAGAGGTTCTCTCAACCTGGACGTTGAGGAGTCGGGAATTATTGCATCAGTCGGGTCATCCGTAATCCGAGCATAACCAAGGCGCTTGGTTCCAAGCTGAGCATCGTGATAGCATTTGGAGACGAAATCGGATCGTGTACCCCTTCGCCATTGCCGACTGTCGAAACCGTTAAACAGTCGGCGATGTTCGATGGTCGTTTTCTAATACAATCTGGTCGAGTCTCATTCAGCTGTCGTCGAGCGACTTTTTCATCTTATCTGAGTATTTCCCGTGATTCGGTGACGAACAATGACTGCCGAGTCGCACTATAGATATCGAGGCTCGGCGGTCAAAGAAAAAATGGCCAAAAAAACACTTCACGTATTGTAGAAGCTTGGAGGAAAGCTGCACAGAGAACAAGCGACACCATTGCCCCTGCTGCCGACCGGGTCGGAGTCTCCCTTTTCTCTGTCTCTACCTCTCGGTCGAGGGGGAGAGGGTGGGTAGACTGAGCGGACGGGAAGGCAACCGGGTAGGGGACCTTTGTTCTTTGCCCCTGGTGTCGCAGTTTTCCGAGCCCTGAGATATTTATTACTCGACAAACGAACATAAAAAGTCCGAAGTAAACGAAGCACTACGAAGGGCTATTTCTCCTCGGTCTTGCCCCTTTATCTGTCTGAGTCGTACGGCAGTGCGGCGTAGGTCGGTTCTTTCGTTTGCTTTAGCTCCTTTCTTGCGAAGGATCTTTAAAGTTCAGAAAGCGAAAGAAAGGAGCCGACCGGCTTGTTGCTGCAGAGAAGGATCGACCGCCCAAGAACCTGTTTCCATTCTTTCCGTCATCCCCTCTTTCTTCCTTTCTTCTTTCTGTTCTCCTCCCTTTCTAGACTCCTCAGAGGAAGCAACGATTTCGCCCTAGGCGTTCGGCGGTTCAGAGGACTCTATTCCCATTCATCTGACCGGCTGACCAAAACCGTCGGTGGCGTCGGGACACTTCCATGTACCCATTTCAGGAACCAGTCGACTGCTGAACGAGGAGGAAGATTCGCCACGTAAGCGTCCAGTCTAGACAGGAAAAGCCACAAAGCGACGAGCACGTCACTCCCATACTTCCTCTCGACGGACGATGCGTTAGAAAGATCCCTGTAGCTCCAATATTGTGAATCCGGGCTCTGTTCGGGTTTGTGTGCTTCCTCTGCCTGCAAAGCTGTTGCTCTCAAAGTTGGCGAGCGTAGCGGGTGGCTCAGCTGTCCTGATGGTGGTTCGGTGCTACATACCGCAGAAACGCACGCACGCACGCAAGTTGGTTTGTTGGTTGACTCGAGCCGAGCGCCCAGACGAGGCGGAAATTGCCAAATATAAAATAACAATTGACGATGCCCGAGGAAAAATGCTGTCCGTCGCTGCGAACGGTCGGTCAGTCTTCAACCCTCGTAACCATCCTCCAAGGCCCGCCTTGGAACCTGACCGCTCTAAGCCGGCTCTCACATTTCACCAGCAGTAACCGGAGGAATCGATGCCGAGACGATCCGCTCTGTCAATAGTTTCGGAGGATTCCTATTGATTCATCGGCTCCTCTTTCTGAGAGATGACGAGTCGCATCAAAAAGTCTGCGCGGTGTATGATGCCCGAAAATTGGGACTCTCCGACGCACAGAAGGGCACACTGGTGCCGGGAATTCGGGTTCGGGTTCTCGATCGCTCAAAGGCTCATACGGACGCCCGACCCTAGAAGTAGTAGCTGTCGGTGTGAATTGGTTTCCTCCACGCCAAGTGCCTATTAGCTCCACAGTCGATGTTTCCTTTCGGTCGCTCGGTGACAATGATCTCGCGACCGTCGTCCGTCAGGAGTGGAACTAACGATTCCTCCTAGGAAGAATTTGAATAGCGACGTTCGCCCGAACGTTTCAAGTCTCCTGAGACTCTGAGACAACGCGCGAAGTCGTTTTTCTCCTGGTTCCCAACTCCTCGGTATCGCAACCTCCCTCGCCTCTTCACCCTCTAGCGATGCCTGCCCGATCAGTTTGATGGGCCGCATCGATCCTGGGGGTCGTCGCACGTCTACCCTTTGATAATTCACCTATGATTCCAACTTTCTTCGGATTTCCTCCACAAAGCCAGATTCGGAAGCGTCATCCCATTGTTGAGAAGCCGCTTGAAATGGAAACTTCGTAAGAAATGAGGAAGCGAGTTCACCGCTCTCTCAAGCTGTTACCATTCAAAGCTCCGTTACGCGAAGTTTTAGAGCCCGTCCGATCGCATGGTTCCCGAAGGGACTCCAATCCTGGTCTTTGGCTCGATTTTGTCAAAGCCCGCAAGAAACCCAGCTGCTCAGGGCGACAATTTCAGAAGTTTCAGTTAAATGGTGAGGAATGGCCCGGCAGGGCTTCGAATTGTCGTACGTTGCAGTTTGTATGGTATTCCGTCGTTGTATGCGGAGAAAAAAAACCAGTTTCGCGTAGCTGTTCGACATAGCTCCGACACAGTCACGCGCACCGACGCCGCTAGTCGGCCGGGCTCGAAACAAAAAGGATTCAGCGAACCGCCTTGGCACCAAGAATTAAAGTTATCTTTGTCCGTCTTCTATGAGTGAGAGTCCGGGTGGGACTCTGCGCGGTCGTCTGTGCAGCTCGCTCTTCATGCGACTGTGTCTGTATGTGCGAGGGACGAGAAGAAAGACGTTCAACAATGAACGCGAACGTTCATTCTTACGGTGCCGTTTCTCTCAGAAAAAGCAGTCCGAAATCTCGGAGAGTAAATCACGAGTTCGTTCAGAAGTCTCGTCCGGTCAAAACTAACCCACTTTTTTCCTTGCTTGGGAAGGCAGCGGGGCAGGGCCCATCTGTTCGCTTCTTGTCCTTTCTGCCCTCTCGGCCGTCGGCGTCATGGTTTTTCCGGCTGGCCGATGTGCTCGGGATCTCTTCGAGGTTGAATTCAGGTTTCCCTGTTTCTCTTCTCAGCAGGGGATTCGAAGGATCTTCTAGCTAAAAGAACGCGATCGAAAGACTCGTCGTTGAACCCGCCATTTGATCGAGCTCCGCGACATTCGGTCACATCATGATTCATAAAACTACCGGGGGAGCTTCCGAGCCGGTTTTCCACAATTCTGCGGATCGAGAATATCCTATTCCAAGAATTACGTCCTAGACACCCCAAACAAGTTCCTTGCAAGCGATACAGAAGGGAGCAAAACACGTATCGTGGCGCTGCGAGCTCTGTTATGAGCGAATAGCTCATTTTTTTTTCTGGCGCAGCTCCTCGAACATTCATTATCAAGCTGAGAATCGTGGAAACAGGAGATAAATGCTGTAGCAAGCTGTTATCTCGCACGAAAATTCCTCCAGTAGAACAAACTATGCGCTATAGAGCTCTATGTTGATCGTAAAGCTGAAACGCGCGAATTGAGTACGTAGTCATCGAAAATCAAGCGTTATCTCTTATCATCTCCCCAACGGTGTAAATAACCGGGATGGGTTTGGGAGGAGGGGGTGATATGACATCTTGAACCGGCGAACGGGCGGCAGTGTTTAACCGTGGCGACGAGGAAAGTTACTCTTCTGAATTTAATCGGACAGAGCAACGTCCTCCCTCCTTTCCGAGGGTCTACCAACGGCTGAGCCTGAGTTACCTCCCTGATGGTCTGATGGCGGGATGACACCCAACACCGCTCCAAGCAGCGGCGGCATCCCCTGGATACTACAACCCGAGAGTCCGGCGACGGCATCGTAGCAGTAACAACACCAGAACCGACGACATCAACAACAGTGGCCGCGTCGTCGGCGACTACGACGACAAGCTCCGTTTAAACAACGGACAAAGCGAGAATCCGTTGTCATTAATAAGAATTATGTTGCTGTTCGGGTGTTCATAAGCTCTTTACGATATCCTTCTCTCGTGGTGCGCCGCTTCGGGAGGGGGGGGGGCAAAAAAGGGGACCTTGGAGTCAGGAGGCATAGGATGGACGCGGTTCGGGGACGGGAGGAGTTGTGTGCGCCTGTTCGAACAACATGAGCCAGGCGGAGAGACAGCGACAACAACAGTTACAGGGATGACGGAAACAACGATGGAAACGCGGATGAAAACAAGGCGAACGGGACAGGTTGGAGCGATGATGAGCACGTGAAGCGCGACGGCGACACCAGCAAAGAAAACAACCACGTCAGGAGCAGCGCCGAGCGGCGTTCTCCTGGAGCGGAGTCCCCGGTGCCGGAGCTCAACTGGAGGCGCAAGCAAAGTCTGATAATAACTATGCCGTTATTGGCGAAGGCTTGCCGTCCGTGGGTCCGTCGGCCCATCGGTCGGACGGTCGGCCTTTCGGGGGCGCCAGGGAGCGTTAGCTGTATTGGAAATTCCATAATTAATATTTTCTCTTCTGCCTAGCTGTTAGTGCGATTCCTAGAGCGAGCTGAGCGTGATGGAGCAGTTGGTGCTCGGCTTGCCATGCTCACAAGCTGCCCTCGCCCCCGCGACTTCCGTGAGAAAAGGCTGAGTGAGAGCTTTCCTTGCTCGGCTTCTATTTGCTGCTATCCAGCTAGTTTTCTACTTGCCATCCAGCTCGCTTCCCATCCGCCATCAGGCTTGCAGGTCCGGAGGCCGTAGCGGAAGAGTGAGCGAGGGATATAGAGTAACTCCTGGCCCGGAAATTGGCTCCGCTCTGCTATACTACACCGAGCCAAGTTGCTGTAACAAGCTAGCCTCTACAAATTTCTCCCTGTAATATTATTACGTTCAGTGCTATCTTCGTCGATGCAACACGCAGGATCGGTTCAGATCGTTCCGGGGATGAGATACTGTTCCGTTGGCACGGAGCGGGAAAACTGAATCGGAAGCAGGGCTGATAAGAAGGCTGACCAGCAATTAGTCGTCTGACATCCGCATATCTGAGATACGTTCCGCAACAATCTCGTCGAGGCGGAGGCAATCGTGATCCGAGCTCGTTCGAGTGAAGAGCTGCGCAAGCGGAGGAAGACCGAACTGTCGCTCGCAGACGGAGCAGTGTGAAACATGCTGACAGAGCCCTGAGCGGAACAGCCAACTTACCCGGTGAGGAGCATGAACCTCTCGAAATGGTGTCATGCATATATTGTGACTGCAAAATGTGATTTGTATCGAATAGGGATCGGTGCCATGAGTTTTTCACGTTCTTTGCGACTTTGTCGCGACAAGATGGAACTCTCCGCTAGGTGCGAGTGGAGCTATCGAGGGGATGTTTCTCTCTAGAACCGACTTCTTGGAATTGCCATGATATACTTTGATAACTTCCCATAAACGATTGAACTCGAGACTCATGAATGAACGTGAAAACGCGGCCATGAGAAAATCTTCGATGGTGGTGGTAGAGATCGTGTGCAAAACCGAAGAACTTTGGATGTCGACGCGATGAAGAGAAACGACGAAGAAGAATGCGCCGTCGGCAATGCAGGCTGGGGGTCACGCAAGTGGCTGTAAGTTCCCTCACGGAAGTCGTGCGACCGATTTCCGGGAGTTAGGTTAACCGGTTCACTGACAATGACTGAAGCCCAGTCAAGTGAGCTGACGACGGTGCTTGTGAATAGGTCAAGACATCGTCTATCGACTGGAGCTCGAGCTCTGATTGCAAAAGAAAACATCGAAACTTTCGTGAAAGAAGTTTATTTTCTGCTACCCATCAACCCTTAAAGGTTGAAATGTGATTTTGAAATATGATATGACGGATAACGACGTTCCTCCAACGATAACTCTTGTGGATCTCGGCATTCTCGCAGGAATCTGGAAATTCGAAAGAAGGGAAAATAAGCCTGCACGTTCTCGGGAGTTGATGAGAATATCCGAAAGATGTAAATACTCGGCAAACTATGAACTTACCTCGTCATCTGGCGCGATGAAGAATCCATTTCGACCGATATCGAACATCCTGCGCCTTCTCGCGATCCTGCCGACTGCTACGAAGTGAAGAATACCAGCGACCCTTGTGCAAACGGGGCTACGGGTACAATATGCTCACGCATCGAGAGGAGAACATTCAAAAAATATTCTCGTTCTCCATCCCGGGCACCCTCGCTCTGCCTCATCCTAGTCAGTGAAAAACCTGCCAGAGGTCTGTGACGAGGTTATCCAGAGCTGAGGCTCCTTGAGAAAGAAGATGCCGCGCTCAGGATCTATCAACGACTGCCGTGCTCTCGACGAGCACCGACTCAATGCTCTCATTAGGGAATGTCAATGAGTGCAGTGTAATAATCTTGGATCTCATTGCTGTCATACAGGATGACACCCTCAAGACAAGCGGATTAAGACGGGATACACATCGGTGGATTAATCCACGTGCCCTGTTTGAGCCGGAACGAAAATCACAATAGGGAGTGGGACTATCAGAGCCGATGGTATCCGCTGCTCGAAGCAGTGGTCAGTCAGCGCCCACTCGTGGGTGAAATGTGCAACAAGATTTTCCGTTCTCAGCTGAGGGTGCGTTGCTTCCAATACGATCGCTCCGGAATGTCGACAAAAAATTCCAGAGAATTTGTCGAGTAGTGTATATCTTCCATCGTCCCTGTTTCTCTCCACGTGGGCGCCGCTCGAATCGCGGCTTTGTTTCCAAATACAAAGCCCATACCATCCAATTGCTCGCATCCATTTTCGCTTCGGGATCGATGCTCTCGATCAGATTCAAGGCTTACTGCTCTCAAAATCAGAATACAGACTGCTAGCTCCCGACCGGCAGGAACTAGGGAGGATATTCCCCTCAACTTCGCCCGGAAATCTCAGTCGAAATCTCGAGCCCGACAGTTCAGAGGATCAAAACCCGTTGCCCCGAGAAATGACGGGCGAGTTCTCCAGCGCATAAGATTCCTCTTCCTAGTCAACATGAACCATTCTGATGCTTATCACTGTGATCGGTCTGTACAGGCAGCTTTGCAGAGAGGAGTGAACTGTATGCACTCCAATTAGTTCGATCGGCAGATTGTTCGCTCCGGAACAACACCTGACCAGGATTATCGGCGTCTGGAGGTACTCACTTGTCACGAAGGGTCGCCTCATCTCGAGCGTAATACTGCGACGTATCCCACGCAACACAAAAGGTGTTGGGGGAATGCCCACCACCCTCCGCGTCGCAGCGTTAACAGATTCTCGAGTGATGGACGCGAGACCGCAAAAAGTCGTGACGGCTTGAGTCGAGAAACCGTCGAAGCATCATAGGAGAAGCTCATCAGCGGGAGTAGACGACAAATTGTCGTCCTTGATATCCTCGACAATCAAATCACTCCAAGGGTTTCAGTTCTGCTAGCTTCCATATTGGGTATACACCGAGCAGGGTCTCGTTTCTAAAGACGAGACAAGCCAAGGGCGGAAACCGGAAAGCCGTATTGCGCGACCTTAGATTATTCGCAAACAGTAACACCGTCCCAGACTCTGTGCTTGGTTCACAATACTCCCGGGGAGCACGCAAGCTCCTTGACTCTGTTCCAGATGCGAACAAGCAAAAACGGGACCATTCCATCTAACAAGCTGCCCTAGTATGCTGCATGCGGGACGTTGTGATTTCGCCCCGCAGAACCTTCCGGCGAAAAGTAATCAATGACGTCAATCGGGAGGATCGAAATGACGCTCGCTAGCTGGCTGCAACGTCTTAGTCTCTGGGACGAGCTGATCGGTCATGCAAACACCCTGCTCGACAGGACGGGGAGGCGAAACCATAAATACCGATACCAATCTAAGATTACGCTCAGTCCTCGCCTAAGCCCAACGACGATCTCGATATATCTCTCGCTCCGATGGATATTCGTTGATATTATCGCCGCTCAACGGAATATCGTCATACGAGACGTCGGGATGAAAAAAAATGATTTTGGGAAAAATCCCACCTCCCACCACATTTTCCCAAAATCTTAGCGAATCGTTGCCGAGGTGTCATGATATAGAATATTCAAGTCTGGCGCTGGATTCAGCGTGAAACCAACTTTGGGTCTTGTGTTTCTGATCCCGAAGGTAAAGTCCCGGATTCGAAAGTTCTTTTGCATCTAGGGCTATGATTCCATTCCGCACACGCATCACATACGCCCCGTAATCTAGATGTGACGTTTTCCGGATCCAAAGCTGCTGGACTGATGCTTTCGAAACATTTCTCTCCCATCATGACCGGTTTTCACCTGATCCGTCCTCGTTGAATTATAAATGGCCAAGAATACGTTCCGGGGATCTCGTTCAGTACGAAACACCGCACCTCATCAACTTCGCGCGATCATGAAGAAACTCCGGGAACTGCACATCCGTAAACTTCGAGTGGAGATCCAATGTGCAGACACTGGCCGAGTCGCCCAACGTCCAAATGCGACTAGGACTAGACTGATGGTATGCCCATGTAATCGAGGATCACCTCTGACATTCTCGCTTAAATCTTCGTATCAATCATGAGCCTGCGGCCGGCAAACTGCTTGATTCACAGACATCCCGCTATTTTCCTCCGCTACCATCCTACTATTTCGATTCGTGAAAATTCGGACTCGTGAACGAGGACCTTGCTCATCCCGGTGGGCTTGACGCAACGAAAAGCATGGTTATCAGCGGCAAGCATGGTTATCGGGTAGCCAATCGTCCAGCTGAACATGAACGCCGGGACTTATGGAGGATGCAAGGACCATCCATGATGACTAAAGGTATACCAAAGACTGAGAGTCGCCAATCCCGATCATTTGTTTTCTCCCTTGCATGCCGGACAGACGCTACGCCCCGAGGCGCAGAACTCCTGCGCCGTACCTCTGTTGAGATGTTAAAAGCCACTATACGATAAGTGAAGATGCATTTTTCGCGATAATTCAGCGCGCAAACTGCATAAAACAGGGTTTGTTTCATTATGGAGCAGAGGAGGTTCATCGCACTGTCCAAGCACCGCAACGTCACCGTCGCTATTTCAGGCCGGTATCGTTTCGAATGAACCGAGTTCGAGGTAATTATTCCAGTTTCCAGCACTGATTTCCCCTTCGAACGCATATCGGCATGCAGATTTCCGGTTTTTCGGTGCACGAGCTCAAGTGATCATGGTGTGGGGGTCAGCCAATCGCGCGCACTCCGAAGGAAGCTGATTTGGGGTCGCACTCGTCGTCCGGAAGCTCTGTAGCTGAAGCCGCGAAGTTTGGATGTTTGTTTTGCGTTCATTTGAGCGAGCCAACATTACAGACTCCCTGCTCCAGCAAATATACAACGACAGCCTGCGCGGGCAGAAAAGCCAGCTTCTCTTGACATTCCAAGAAGAGTTCAAGAAGAAACACTTTCCTCAGAACTCAAACATATGACAGAGCGGGAACCTTCCCTTACCCTGACTTGCTCCGAGTTTGAAACACTTGGCGACACTGTTCGAGATCAAGTTGTCCAGCGGCAGCGGCAGCAGCTAGGTGGCAGATGGCGGCGCATCGAAGAAAAGTGGTGTCAAAAATTGCTTCGGAGCCCTCTTCTGATCCCCGGCGATCTATTGTTTGCTGCTGAACGGACGTACTTCGCAGAGCAGGTGGAGTGAATGTCTCTAAAATTGTTGCGAGAAAAATGACGTGATACGTTTGTTCTCAGATCAGCGAGAGCACCAAGCGTCCCAGCAACAGATTTATGAAACCGAGTGTCTTCACCCCAGACAAGTTGCCCTCGGCGAGTCGCAAGGGCCTTCTAACAATAAGTTAGGCAAACCGCTGTGATACAGTAGCTGAATCCATGGTCGACGCGCGGAAGCAACGCACCGCGAACGGTCTCCTCGAATGGGGAAACTCTCGACAGCGAAACATATTATCTCGTCCTCTCGGCAAGCACGTTGAAACAAGTGGAAAGGAGCTCTGATGCTTACGCTAAGCATTTCTGGCGGAGCTCCCGAGGAATGTTCTGAGCGAGAGTTTCCGGACGAAAAAGCTCTCGTTCGATATCAGGGAAGCTCTCAGAGAACTTCGTCCTCCGTACCCGGCGGGAGTTTGAAGAAAACTTCTCTCATTCCAGCAAAGCTTCCTTCCCGAAGAATAACAGCGCAGTTGCGGATCTTAGAAAACTTGCAACTTTCAACGATCGTCGAGAAGGGTAGAGAGCGCGATGTACAGGGCACGGCTTCGGAACGATATTCATCATTCAGCTCGCTATTCTGTCTGGCACTCGAAGCGAAGGCGGCAGAGGAGGCGGCGGCGGCACAATGTTCTGCTAAGCGTCTTCTCAAAATTCAAATTGGACTCCTGAGAGAATGATCACAATCGTACATCGTATGTGCCCTGCCGTTGACAGGCAGGCAGGCAGACAGAAAAAGTACTTCGGAGAGACGGGACGGACCCCGTTTTCTCAAAGCGAAGAGCGAGAGACAACAAGCGGGACAATAGTTGCATTCAGGCCATCGGGTCAAGAACGACCCAAGAGGCATTTCATTCATACAGAGCTCCAGACGAGAGCTTCGAGCCTCCAAGGACAACGGGCCGTTATCGCCGCTTTTGCAGAAGAACCAGCACTGCCATCAGCGGGAGCGTTTGCGAACTCGTCGGTAATTTTACATGGAACAATTTACATCACGATTTACATATCGGCCCTCGGGCCCCGTTGTCGGCTTCTTCTTTCTCCTCGCTCTTCCAATGACGCACTGGCTGTCTCATTTCATCCCTTCAGTCACAATCGCTTCTTCCTCCAGATCCCGGGAGATTTTGTGTTTCAAATGGGGCTAGACGCAATAGGAGACGCAGTTCCGATATTGCCAATCCGCACCTCTGAACCCGCGCAAGGAAGACTTCCTTTCTGAATCGAACTTTTTCCGGGCTCCCGGAAAGGGCTCATTGGAACAAGTCACTGATCCGCGAGGCTTCGTGAATCAATCACCTCCAGCCTCTGTATCAGATCAATCCAGGAGGATTTCCGAGCGTTATGGACTCTCCGATTCCAACGGAAGGAAATCCATCACGGAATCCATGGTGTACTCGAAGTTTCTCGCAAATCAGATTCCTGAGGTAGGGTCATAGGAGTGTCGAAAAAAATGTGGCTCCAGCAACAAATAAGCCACATCCGATCGTCTATCGATGTCGAATTCGAAGCAAGGTACGCTCAGCGGTGACGAACCTGGACTGAACCGGAAGTAGTAAACGGGGGTAAGTGAAACGAAAGTCCACGATTTCCTGTCACTTGCAAAACTAGGCAGAGGATTTAGATTGCGTCACATACCACTTGACCGACCTTCGGTTCCCTGACTTCATTTTCAGTGATTCGAAATGTACGCGCTGAAGTTCTCACCCGTTTAAGATTCAGCATACGTGCTTTGAATGATATCACAAGATCTCGAGCTCAGGTATGACGCGCGAAATCGCACGACAGACCCGTAACTGGCTCGCAACATTTCGCTTCCGAATGATTCACATTCCTGCCAAAATGTAATCAACGTTGTTATACACTTTCAGTCTCTTAGCATTCGAACTCCGCTGATCGTAATCCCAATGGATGGAGTTAGTCCCACTTCGTTATTTCCGACGTTGGCATTTCCCCTTCGATCGTCGAACTGTTTCTGTGGGCAATAATGAGCGATAAGCTTCAAGAGCCGCGTTGTCAGCGGCAGCAGGGAACCGAGTTTCCCCTTCATCGGGCAGGCTTTCGACTCCACAACCGCGTGGAAGCATCGATAAAGGTCACATTCGGACGAACCGATTTCTCATCTCATAAGATGTCACTTGACAAAACCGATGACACCGGTAATGCAACTAAGGGTGATCATGAGCGACTCCACAAGCTCCATTTCAAGCAGTCAAAACGGGAGTTGACTCCGTTCATTGCGATCCGTACCATCCGAGGTTCCGCCGTGTGCATCTGTGTTCGACGCGTTCCGCCAACTTTCTCAATCTCGGAGAAGAAACCATCACGTACGTCGCGTCTGAAAATCCACAGTCTCCGACCAGGCGACTCCCGATTTTTCGGCGGCCTTTTCAACGGCTAGAAGCAATCTGTTACCAGAAAGTTCGTCACCACACAAGGCCAGAAAGCTTCTCGAATGTTCCACCGAACTGCCTGCTCGGAGAGCCGGACGGATGATTTGACTGTTTTTCGTGGCTCGACTCATATCAGGCGCGAGTAACATTCGAGAGACATGACGACCGAAGGGGCTCACGATTGAACAGGTCTTGTTCCGGAAAAAAGTTCCGCCCAGTTTATTCCCCTTAGCTTTCGCACACTGGCCGTGAGACTCGAATGCGAAATTCTCAGTCGAGTACGAGGATAACAGATTCGTCGGCTGGTAGGACGGCTCAGTTGTGTCGAATAAACAGTCTTTCATGGATGAGCGTCATCAACGTCGGAGGAGTCCATATAAGATGCGTTGGTGAAACCCGAGCCAACTTCCATATGCATCGTGGACCAACGGGGGTGATATCCGCGCATCTCGCCGCCGTCTTCGCTGAGCGTCTGGCAATAGAGCCCGAACGTTTGCACGAGCAAAGACTGAATAGACCTTGGGAGACCCGACGCCTCGGTGCTCCTTTGCTGCTGCTGGGAAATCCGAAACTCCAGTGTGCTCAGCATCTGCGCTCCGAAGATGCGGTCAAAAGGTGCGACAACAATCCGCCACACTTGAAAGCAGTTTGTAGCTGTGACAGATCTCGAGCTCTGGAGAATGGGACCAGTGAGCATTCGACAACGGTCGATCAGATCGGTTGTCTCCGACCTCGTCCCCCGCGTGAAGAACGTCTGCAGAAACCATTACTACAATTGTATCATTGGGCTTCTGCTAATGAAAACAAACGCTCTTCGATTTCGTCCTCGTTTTCTTCTCTTCCAGCTGAGGGATCCGCCCTCGCGATGGTAGAATAGAAGCAGAATTTCTCCGACTCGTGGCGGATTCATTGGTTGGTCCACTGCACCTATTTGCGAGTGATTCTCAAATTCACCGAGCGAAGCCAGTTCACCTCGGGAATCCCCGACTGATCTCGTCAAGTCGAAGCAGCGTTGTCCGCCCTCCTGATGATCACACGAACAACGCGAGCGATCCCAGCGTGGGAGCTCTGGAATACATTGACGACGTACCATGCAGTATTGGCCAGACGGAAACTTCGCGGATCTAGCATTATACGATCCCGGAGCTGAAGTTAGTCACTTTGATAGTTTCCAGTATCTCCAAAGAAAAGTTCCTGAGCGGCAACGTGCCGGGCAACGCATCCGCGAGCCTAAAATTATGTGCGTCTGGTGAAACCGCTGATTTATCTTAGCTGAGCATGACAACCACACAAGGTGCTCCATTCAGGAGTCGTGAGACCGGTTTGGGCTGCGATTTTAGGGGACATCACTCGTCACATTGTATCCAGGGTCATATCCAAGTTTCACCGTAATCAATTATCTATCGCCGTAGCTGCTGCTGGTCGAGGCGAGCGGGTGTTTCGATGCAAGGAAGGGATCGGCAACACGAACTCCAACTGCATCGCCCTCCATAAGATATTCCAACGAGATGCCAAACGAACCGAGCGAGGAGTGGATACAAGAAGCTTGAACTTTCCGCAATTGGAACCTCGCGATTGAATGAAAGATCTCACAATGATCACCACTGGGATCCTAGGCTCTCCGTCCACATACGATGATGCTTTTCCGGAAAGGTTCGTGCCCACGATCCTCACAAATTCACCACCACTGATATCGCATCCTCATGAGACTCCCCATGAAATCCTGAACGCGGGAAGCCTGAATTGAGGATGTCGACAGGCTTTCGGATAACACGCGGAACGGCAACGAGGCAACAGGAGTGATCGCCACGGTCTCCCTGCATAAGTTATCATCAGGGCTGGGAGTTTTCCACGGCGGTCAAAATTTACCAGTTAAAAATTCACCCCGGTGAAGTATATCCCACTCTCTTGGCTCAGAAATCGTGCCCGGAAGCACTGACGTGCTGTTGATCGATGTCAGGGCCACGGTCAGAGGCTGAGAGTCAGCTGAAACCGGCTCATCAGACTTCACGGCTGTGTAAGTTGCTCTCTCGAGTGTGCAGCCGGGCACATGTGAGCGCCGTCTCCGATGTGTACCGCACCGCTCCCACGGCGTACGATTCCACAACAATCACACAATTTGATCGGCACGTATCGGTAAACTGAGTTCGCCACGCCATCATGCGTTGAGTTGGCATAGCAATCGAAATCATGTTTGAGGTGATTTTCTGGACTGTAACTTGATATGAGTAGTCCAAAACCAGCATCGAAGACTTCAAGTCTCGTCTTGCCGCGACAGCGAGCCAAACTCGCGGACGGAACCTTCCATGTGAACGCTATTTCAGCGTGCACAGCGTTCCGAATGATAACAGGCGTTCCATGAGAGAGAAGATCATGACTATGTGCAATTCGTTATACCCGAACTCCGTCGGATTCGATGCTCACGATCCCTGAGCTACCGGAGTCTGCTAAGGTAACAAGGAAAAATCAAGCCCGATCTTGTGAAGTTTTCGTTTATTCCCCTTCGATTTCCGCCATATCGACATTTCACGGCATCCGTGAATTTTGAGGGAATCTGCCGTGAATTTTGAGGGAAAATGCCGTGAAAAACTCCCAGCCCTAGTCATCATCGATGGCGTAGAAGCTGACAGAGAGAATCAAGTCAATCCGGTGCACAAACTGTCTCTCGCTCTCGCTCCGAAATCGAATGCACTCAACACGGCAGCAGTGGTTCTAAACCTCCGTGTTCCCTGCTTTCAGAGAATTCGGATGATATATGTATCCTCCCACGGGATCACTGCAGAACAGAAGAAATGTTCTGTTGCGGGCGGGAGAAGTTTCGCAAGCTTCGATGTGAAACAATGTCCATCGCGGCAGCAGTCTCGGGGACGTAGGCAACGAGAACTCAACTCCAGTGAGCGCCGACTTCGGCGTCCGATCGTTCATCGTGCGGATCAAGCGTGATCTTTCGCGCGTCGAGTGACCGGCAAAACTTCGTCTAGAGTGCAAAACCCCAAGACCGTGGCTTGGGCATAGTATTCAAGAGACAAGAGACCCAGAAAACGAATCAAATCGCCACTGCGGTGCGAACTATTCTCGCTCAGCCTGCTGTCTATCGTTCCTTCTGAGACTGAAAGAGAACTGAATAAATCAGGACTTGATTGCCAGCCGTTTGCCTATCTCAGCGACGCAGCTCAGAGGGAGGGTGACGATAAGTTTGAAAAAGGAGCTCCTCAGCTCTCCGTCCACATGCGATGATGCTTCTTTGCCAGCGAAGGCACCCGCATTATACAATCCAGATCGTGGAACGGTGATATCTTTGCTGGAAGCTCTGAAGAGCTACCACGCCCCCCTAGCGTCCAGGGCATACTTCACGGCAGCGAATCGAGGAGTAGGTTTCAGATAAAACCACCTTAGCCCGATATCCACACGGGGAAGTTAGAGGGCAACCCGGTGTGAACTGGGTCGGGAGAGTTTTCTCTTACATAACATCTACCCCCATCGAGTTTCTTTCCAGTATGAGTTCAATGGCAGATCCAAATGACCACGAGCCGTCCTATCAGACTCCCGCTGACGCGCTGGATTCTACAGCACGAAACGCCCGTGCGCATCTCTGGAGAAGACTCGGGATCATTTCCAGGGGACTGAATACAGGATAACAGTGCGAGACTACATGTATCGAAATCGGAAATGCTTTCATAGCTGTGCGTATCGCTCCATCCATTCATCCATCGGATTTCCCCATTGACAAAGCCGTGGTGCAGCCTCCTCAGAGTAATAACTCCGGAATGGCTCTGTTCATGAAAAATGAATCATAGTCATGACAGTTTCGCGCGTTCGCTGAGACGAATGAACCCGACCACGATCTCGAAAATAGAAAATACAGCTGGGATGGAAGTTTCGCCGAAGCTATTCCAAACTCCCCCATCGATTCCGTTCCGGAAACAAAGATTTCAGAGAAACAGTTTGCGTGCCCTTATCACACGGTCCAGTTTTGGATAGATGAGTGTTGCAAGAAGTTCAGAATAAACTGACTCGGACGGAAACGCTGGCATTCGCAATAATGCTGGAGCCGAGGCATATTGAAACATCTTCCCGCTTCCAGCTTCTACTCGGATTTCAGTTGCGTGCGCTCTCTTGTCTGCGCCGCGCCATGACTCGGCGAATTGTTACTGATCACAATACACGGTTACCGGATTGAAGAGTATGGCTCCTCGCTCACCGCTAGCTCTCAATTACTGATATCGCTTTCTAACCCACAGTTCACCTCGTCGCTGCCGTACACGGAGCGTGAGCTGCCGTGCAACGAGTTACACAGTTCCCTGATTGCGAAAACTACCTTCGAGCGTCAGGTTGGTTCATGAATGTCCCCGCAGCATAACATGGCAATGGGGCAATACGCGACAGCTGAGATCGATGACAGACCGAGGTGCGGTGCCGCCCGGGGCGGCTCACGAAAGCCGTCTCCGAGAATCGGTTTTCGGATTTGATCGTTTTCTGGAATATTTTTTTGCGACTGGCCCCGTACGAAATCGGAATTTCGTTCCGCAACGACGGCGCTACAAACGGAGCGCTTCCTCGCTCTCCAGAAGTCGGCCATTACAAGGCGGGCAAGGTACAACACGTTTTTTCTTCGGACGGAGCTCAAGAGAGCGGATTTACGAACGCGCGTGGCAAACAGCAATCACGCCGACGTCCCAGCAAGGGGAAGAGAGCAGAACCGAAGCTCCGCAAACTTTTGTGTTTGCTGGAACCCCATCCAAGGTATACCGCTCCTCTGGGCACCGATGACGCTGCCAAACCATGAGATCTCTTCATGCGGCTCTCACATAAGAGCGTGACAAGCGACATTTGGAACATCGAAAAGTCACTATACTGACACAAACTCATGGAATCGATGTTCTTCGGGATCGCATTGCTTACTTCTCATCGTAATGATCTGAAGACCCCAACTCTGGTGCATTCGATCTACCTTCGGGGCGATATGTTTCGCCATGTTCTAGCCTGCCACGCAAAATCTCACAGAGCGGAAAAACGGAGGAACTCGGGTTCGCAAGAAGATCGAGCGGGTCTCGCTTGCTTATGAAACCCGGATCGTTGACCAAGAGTCTGGTACTTCGAGTCTTATGTCAAGGGAACCGACTCGATGGAATGTTCAAGCTTGGTTTCTGAAGGGCCCTCGAATAAAAGCCGCAGGCAAGCTTCAAAGAATATCCGTCGGCTCGATTCGTGGGACGGTCCCTTGACGATGAGGAACGAGCTCCTGCCCTTCAAAAGAACAAGTTGCAACGGGCCGACTTTGATGACGCCTCTTAGCTTCTCATGTCCAGGGACTTCGCGGTCGAATACGGGACACAATGCTGAATATTGTGAGAGTGTGATGGTGACGGCGGCGGAGAGAGGAATGGTTTTCCTCCTCTCCGCCGCCGCACACACTCGAGCGATCTCCAAGAAGTTACACTTGTTCCAGCACTTGTTGTTCGTAGTACGTAGCGAGCGGCTGCTTAGCCGAAACTCGTCCGTTGTCCGAATAAAAGCCGATCAGATCACCCAGATCATTGTGTTCCCTGAATCCTCACAAGTGGTGGAGATTCGGATCGCATCCCGCTCTCGTGAAGAACCGACGTGAAGTGAACCGACGCGAATTTCCAAGAAAGTGCAAGTCATGCCGGTTGAGCACTCACCGCGAAGACTTCGCTCCGGAGCAGCGCGCAACCCTCCAGCAGAAGTTCCTGCGCCCATCGACGACCCCCAGGCGAACGAGCATCAACAGCAAGACGACATCGAGATCCAAGGCCGAGAACCACCGATCATCGAAGTGCCGTTTGACCCGCCCGTGCCGCAAGATCAAGCTGACCCTCAGGACCCCCCAGCTCAGCAAGTGTTCGTCGTGCCACAACATCAGGAAGACCCCCCAGCACAGCAGATCAGTGTCATCGAACAGGTTCCGACGACTTCAGACGACAAGGTTGGTCACCTGTGCAACCAAATGCAATCCATGATCGTGCAGACGCCGAAGGAGGCGCCGAGATTCGACGGCAAGCTCGACGGGACCGATTGGCTCCGCTCGTTCAATCGGATTTCAGCCTTCAACGGCCACAGCGACGTTCAGAAGCTCAGAGCAGTCGCTTTTGGTCTGACAGGGATCGCAGCCGACTGGTATGACAACTACGGCGAGGAGCTCACCACGTGGGCAGACTTTGAGAGCGCGTTTCAAAAACGCTTCATCAGTGCCGTCAAACGTAGTGAAGCCGCACGTGAAAAACTAAACAAACTAGTTTTTGAACAGGGTCAGGCCTACGCGGCGCACTTGGAAACCGTGTTGAAACTCTGCAGGCAGGTGGACGCACGGATGGCGGAGCACGAGATCATCAGGCGCTACATCAAGACGTTCTCGGCTCAGGAAGCAGCGATCATTCTGGGGCGTGCGTTGCGCACCGTCGACGAACTACGCGACCACGCCAATAATCTTGACGAAACGCTTCCCTTCGTTAACAACAAAGAGAATCCACAGGCAATCAACGCGCTCTCACGCTCGCGCTCCCCGGGACGTCGAGTCACGTGGGAACGCCAGCCGCGACCGGCAAGCAGACCCCACTCGGCGGAACGGGCAAGATCCTCAGAACGACCAACACCGGCTCCGAGTACATCCTCCAGATCACCGGTCATCGTTGTCCCAGCCCACAGGTACCAGAACATCCAGCAGGCGTTCCACGGCAACCGCCGCACCGAGCAAGGAGAACCGATATGCAACCACTGCACCAGAGTCGGCCACATCAAAAAGTACTGCAGACAACGAATCGCCGGCTATCCACCCGTTCAGCCCGACGCAAAGTTCGACAACCCACGCGATTGACGCGAGTTGTCCCCGACTCCCTCTCTGAGGAGCGGGGACACCGCGAGCCTGCACACCAATAGGATAAACGTCGAAGTTCAAGGTCAACACTCAGCGGTCGCACTCGTGGACTCAGGCGCAGATGTATCCGCAGTCAGCTCATCCTACGTGGAGAACAAGCAAGTAGAAATCAACACCGAAACACCCCTGAAACTGAGATCCGCGAATCGATCGTTTATTCCTATAAGAGGCTCTTGCGTGCTCCTGATTAGCATCAATAAATGTTTGTCCCCTGTCCCGTACGAATTTGTCGTCATTGACGGGTTGGCGACCGACTTGATTCTGGGGGATGATTTCTTGCGAACCTATGGGGCCACAGTCGACTGCAACCAGAACACAATTGCCTTCACCAGACAAAAATACGATCCCAAGTCCGACCCAAATAAACACACATCACTTTTGCAGCGAAGTCTAGGAGCAATGCACATGGAAGAAGCGGAAACAGATGAAGTCGAATTTCATGTTGACCGAACAATTAGTCTAGAGGCGAGAACAATCTCGAAAGTCAGGGTATTCGCAAAGTCGAAGAAAATCAACCACGCGGCACTCGTAGCACTTCCTTCAGAGGCGCTATTGCAAAAGAAAAGTGTAATATTCGCCGCTTCACTGATCGCGGCCGAGAGAGGCGAAAGTTCATTGCTGCTAGAAAATCATACAGACGAGCGCATAACGATCCCAAAGCACATGCACATTGCTACAGCACAAGAAGTCGCAACCAGACAGAGCAACCCGATCTTAGCAACATTATCCCACGACAGCCGACAAGGCGAGCGCTCAGCCGAAAGGACAGACATCCTGACAGACATAGACGACAGAATCAACAAAAATCTTCCAGAAACAGAAAGAACGTCCATCAGGAACATCGTAACACAGTTCTTATCCCTATTCCCGAACAAAAACGAGCCACCGAGACAGACTCATCTGGTGACACACAGAATCAACACGGGACAACACGAGCCGATACGCAGCAAATACACGAAACGCTACGCCCCGGCAGAACGAGAAATCATAACCACAGAGGTCCAAAAGATGCTTAATCAGGGCATAGTACAGCAATCCTCGAGCCCCTGGAATAGTCCAATAGTCCTCGTCAAGAAAAAGGACGGATCGATCCGGTTCTGTATCGACTTTCGGGACTTAAACCGAGCTACAAAACGAGACAGCTACCCCATCCCAAGAATCGACGACTCGCTCGACTGCCTTGCAGGTGCCAGCATCTTCTCATCGCTGGACCTGAAGTCCGGATATTTCCAGTGCCCGCTCAGCGAAGAGGACCGGGAAAAGACTGCATTCGTCACGCCCGATGGGGGATTGTATGAGTTCAAAGTCATGCCATTCGGACTTTCGAACGGCCCGGCAACGTTCGAACGTCTCATGGACTCCATTCTACGCGGGAAAAAGTGGAAAAGTTGTTTGGTCTATTTGGACGACTTGTGTGTCTTCGGAAGGTCGATCGAGCAACACAACGATCGTCTCCACGACGTGCTCCAATGCCTGGACCGAGCGAACTTGTCGCTGAACCTGAAAAAGTGTGCGTTTGGAGCAACCAAGCTCAACATTCTCGGGCATGAGGTAACACGAGATGGCGTGCGACCCGATCCGGCCAAGACGACTGCGATCCACTCGTTCCCGACGCCGACCAACCAGAAAGCAGTAAGAAGTTTCTTGGGTCTTTGCTCTTACTATAGAAAATTCATCGAAGGGTTCTCGAAACAGGCGGCTCCGCTCAACGCTCTACTCAAGGACGGCGTGCCGTTCACATGGACCGACGAACATCAAGCGACGTTCGAGAATCTCAAGGCACGTCTTACCAACCCACCGCTACTCGGACACTTCGACATAGACCGTCCGGTGACGTTGCGCACCGATGCGTGCAAGCACGGCATTGGCGCTATCCTCGCACAGACCAATGCGGCGGGAGTCGAGAACGTCATCGCGTACGCGTCGCGCACGTTATCCGACGTCGAGACGAGGTATTCAACGACGGATCAAGAAGGACTCGCGGTCATTTGGGCGGTAAAGAAGTTTCGACCGTATGTGTATGGCAGGGCAGTCACGGTGGTGACGGATCATCATGCTCTGTGTTGGCTTATGACGGCGAAGAATCTCACTGGACGGCTGGCGCGGTGGGCCCTGCAACTCCAAGAATACGACATCAAGGTTGTTTACAAACAAGGCCGTAAGCACCTGGATGCAGACTGCCTATCGCGCTACCCGGAAGGTTGGGAAGACAGGGCAGACCCTGGTGCGGCGTCAGCTCCTCGTGACCAACCGGAACACGCCGACCCCAGAGCACTGCAGATCCGTTCGCCGCCAGACCCACCGGATCCTACAGCTCCTCGGGACACACCGGACACTCCGACGCTTGCATCAATCAGCCTTCAAACGCTGGCCGAGCAGCAGAAGGAGGATCCCACACTGTCCAACATCTGGGGAAAAGCTGACCAATCACCGTCGTTCGAGGTTGTGACGGGGATTCTCTACAAGCGGAACTTCGGCCGAACGGGCGAAAAACACCTGCTCGTTCTGCCGAAGCAACTCCGACTCGAAGCACTCGCCGCGGCTCACACCAACGCCGAGGGAGGGCACCTCGGCGTTGCGAAAACTTACGGGAAGATCATACAGAAGTTCTACTGGCCGCGCGCATTCGCCGACACCGATCGCTTCGTTAGATCGTGCCGGGAATGCCAGCTGAGGAAAACGAACCCGGACAAAGTCGGGTTTCTGCAACACATCGAGACGCCGAGCCAAATCTTCCATACTGTCGGAATCGATTTGCTCTCGTTCAACGAAACCGACTCTGGAAACAGAGTAATCGCAACCGCCATGTGTCACCTGTCAAAGTTCTTGGTCGCCAAGGCGCTGCCGAACGGTTCAGCTGAGCAAGTCGCCCGCTTCCTGCTCGAGGACATCATCCTGAAGTTCGGAGCCCCAAGAGTGCTGATCACAGATCAGGGCAAGGTATTTATGTCTGAGCTTCTCGCGGCGATCAACAAAATCTTCGAAACATCACATCGACGCACCTCCCCGTATCATCCCCAGACCAACGGATTGGTAGAACGTAGTCACAAAACGATAGCCGACATTCTGAGCAAATTGGTCAACAACAACTGCAGCAACTGGGACGAAATCTTGCCATTCGCTACGCACGCCTACAACACCGCTCCACAAAAGTCGACCAAGTTCTCTCCGTTCTACCTAGTTCACGGAACGGAGGCAACCACGACGTTTGATGTGAGCCTACCGCCAACCCCGAACACCGCATCATTCTCGGTAATGTGTTATGTTGAAAATCTTCGCAGGTGGTTGGAGGAGGCACGGCAGCTCGCCCACGATCTCGCAGACAAAGAAAAAGACGCCAACAAAATCCGTTACGACGAGAAGAGGATCGACAATCCGTGGAAGATAGGAGACACCGTTCTGGTTAACTTTCCGCTACGCAAAATAGGTCAGTCAGACAAATTGCAAATGCGCTTCTTCGGCCCGTTCATGATTGCTTCTCAGAAAGGACCAGAAACGTTCGAGGTCACACCGCAACAAGGGGCGAGCCTACCTGGACCGCGAGTCAAGACGCACGTTGTTCACGCATCGAGACTCAAACGGTTTCAAACGCCCGAACCGTTAACCGAGTCGGATACCAGAACGGAGTCACCAACGGAACAAGACGATCCGCGCACCGATCCAGAACCGCCAATCGCTCAGCCGCAAGAGGAGACTCAGCAAAGAATCAGCAAACGCACACGTCGATCACCGAAGTGGAGAGACGATTTCATTAATGTGATTAACGAATTTTATTGATCCGATCATGACGCGAATACGAGACGAAATAGAAGTTTATTTGTGCAATTCTAATAATGAGCCGGGACGTCTCAGTCCTGCCGAGGGAGTCATGTGAGAGTGTGATGGTGACGGCGGCGGAGAGAGGAATGGTTTTCCTCCTCTCCGCCGCCGCACACACTCGAGCGATCTCCAAGAAGTTACACTTGTTCCAGCACTTGTTGTTCGTAGTACGTAGCGAGCGGCTGCTTAGCCGAAACTCGTCCGTTGTCCGAATAAAAGCCGATCAGATCACCCAGATCATTGTGTTCCCTGAATCCTCACAATATGAAATATTCCTGGACGCTCTCGTTGCTTCAAGCGCAGCACGCAACTCTGTCTCGATTTCTGGACTTGGTCAGGATGAGCTATCATCACTCGCTTTCCCCTGACTAGTAGATGATCTTGGAAATCACGTATTCGAACGCTTCTTAGCAGTTGATACATATTACCGATCTTGAATACCTCGCGGGATGCCCTCCCAGCCGATCCTGTTGATTAGCGCGTCTGATTCTTGCTCGCCATTCGGAGGAGTGTATCGTCAAAATGGAATCGGAGATATAAGTAGCTCTGTCGAAGAGGATCATACGATGCCGGAAAACCACGACATCTGCATCGATGCAACTTCTTCCATAACAAACCCGCTGTTCGGCCCATTCAGCGAAACGCGGATATTGTGGCTCCTGGAAGAGCCGCGATTCGAATATTGAAATGACCCTCCACGCAACCGAGCTCCATCTAAGCTATCTCGAGACATTTGAGCAGCGAAACAACGGAGAAGTTGCGGGAGGCGAAGGGGACTGCGAAAGCTTGCAGCTCGGAGCCGCTCCTGAAGTTCTCGGATCATATCCGGACTTTCGATAGAATTCACGAGTCACGAGTTTAAGCCACATAGCCGGTAGAAAGCGACTCGATGCTGAAGCCGCTAGAAGCCTCAACTCCACCACAACAACAACCACGGTCATCAATGGTCATCGATATCACAGAAGCCACGCAGGAAGCACGCTTACGTAGCACACGTGTAGACTTGCATGAGGCACCGCAGCCCCATCAATAGTGACCAGCGGAAACGTCAGAGCACTTGCTGCGTTTCCGATCTCGTCCACCGTTAACAAACAGATGATTCCTGTTGGTCCCACTATTCCTATGCGGGAGCCGGGTACGAAATCTCATTCATGTGGAAAATGTGTCCTGAAACTTGCGATACCCCCAATGCGCACGAATTCTCGCCTCTTGGACTCCTCGAAGGGAACACCATTCATCCGTTAAGCTTCACGCGGATGGCTCGATCGCCCGACGATTGGATCCGACCAAGAAAAAAACAATATATAATCTTTGAAGGTTGAGCTCCTCAGATGTCAAGCCCTGCACAGAGTCCATCGCAATCGCAGAAATTTCGCAGAAGCCTGAGTTTGTCTCCGGTCGAACGCCGCGTGTGGTTCCGATTAGGACCTGTCTGGCGACCGCTCTTCGAGATCGCGTTATTTTCGCTGGACTTCTTTCCGCAGTTCAGATCGCTGATCCGGTACTCTTCGATTCAATCCAACACTTCCACAAGCGTGTTAGGCAGTTTAGGCTCGCGCTTAGTTCTGATTTTCCTCGATTCGCGAATACCTCCGAATTCAAATCAGCAATTTCCCCCCGCCATGATCTGAAGTGTGTAATTGTTCCGTCGACATTCAACCAGTGGTTCTCTCAATAAATACAGCATCCCGCAACGCGTCGCTACAGCATCATGGCGGAATTCTCCTCGTCTGCTGAATTTCGGTCATTTCTATCCGTGCTTGAGTGTCTTTATGGTTCATATCCAATTCGTTCGCGCTCATGAATCGTCGCAAAATGTGATTTCTGGCTGCCTCGACTCACTTTTACATCGGTCTTGGATATAAGCCTGAGGCGTGGTATACATATCTACCACTGGGTGCTTCGTTCGTGTCGGGTGATGAGTCCACACCGGATAAGACGACTATTACCGGGTTGTGGAAGTAATCGATGGATTGTCATGCGTCTTCGCCCTTTCTCTGGCCGAATTTTCCCTTGCATATATGTCGGGGTACAGTTTCATCTGCTGAGAACTCTCTCGAACATCCCAGAAGAAGACTTCGACAGAAATACCGTCATTCCGCAGTCTTTGAATTCTTGTGAGTCATGCAACCGACGCGTTTTCGGAGTAGAATATTCTCGTACGTGCACGGCGACTACTATACTGGATTCAAGCGGGGTTATCGAATGGAGCAGTTGTTATCTATCGGCAGCAAGCGGCAGGCCTATGAAGTGCTGTCCTCACGCGGCTATAGGCCCACTTGATCGGTATAACTCATATCTAGTCAAACCTGATTTCCTCAAATTCCGCAGCCCGCCTGGAATATTCATGAGGCTACTATGTATCAAAAATGTACCGAGTTCCGAGCGGTGGGACCAATACTCATGAGTCATGACCTTCACGCATTCAGTTCATCACCGCGAGCCAACTCTATCTCTGCGGCCTTGAGCCTGGGACAAATTCGACTACTCGAGGGAAAATGTACGTTAAGCGGACTGTGATTACTACACCGAGAACTGGGCGGTGTTCTACGCGATTTAATGGAAAGCTCCCTTCGTGATTTGAGTAATGTTTGCGCACACGCGGGAAATAGCGGAGCCGCTGTCATTCGCATCTATCTGAAGGTGAAATTCACGTCGATATTCGCCGAACGCAAGTAAATCGGTACAGAGCGATCATTCATGGTGTAAGTTGATAAAGAATATCGCGAAATATCATCGGTGGCCGCACGGACCACCGTAGAATGATTCAAACCCATCTCTCAAAGAGCTCACCGTGATCCACAGGAGATCATCGGACGTGGCAACGACGAGCCAGCGATAGCGGCCGTCTCTCCTGGAGGCATGTCCAGAAAGCTTCCGATCACTCAACCGCCGTGCGACGCCGATTTATCGGGCGTGATGAGTTCTGAGCCTTCATGTCTGCCTGATTTCAACTAGTTTGTTCAGTTCAGCAGCATTCTACCGCTCTCGCTGAATGCTCTGGGAGTTTCCTCCTAAACCTGAGTACTCTCGTAGCCTGTAACGCAACCCAATACCGTATACAGGATGCTGCCTCGGACTCCTCAAGCCCGCGCGGGCCGGTTTCCCTCCCGCATCGATTCTGTGGTACTAAGGAATATCGCTTGAACATATGTATTCAACTGCCTTGGACCTCGACGAACTTCCGGATACGACACGCTTCCGGAAGGTCGTGCCAGAATTCCGCGGTCAGAGGTCCAAAACATGGTCTCTCCCGGACAAATCACCCGCCCTGCTTCGACGAAGAATAACCATGATGCAAGGCTCTGAGAAGATTTTGTTGCAGTGGATGGGATATTCTTTTGACGTTACGCCTTTTACTGGCTCAAAACTTCGATGTAGACGAGAATTCTAATGGTGATCAGTCGATACTAAACAGCAACGAGCCATGATCGGTTCAGCAGAGGTGTCCGCTACCACTGGTAGGAGTACACCATTCGCCAGCAGATCATGAGAACTGGAGATTACGGAGAAATCGAGCGCTGACTCGATGCATTACGAAACTGTTCGTCTCTCGGATAAGGCATTCAGTGAATAAGGAAGTGACTACGACCTCCCATGAGGACACTATCAGATGGAAATCCGTCGGCAAAATCCAGTCTCTCCCGTCGGATCATCGACGAGCTCCAAGCTGATATCATACTTGCTGTAAAATTGTCGCATCATCTCAATTCGATTCAGTCCCTGTTTGGTTACAGATCTTTCTTCAATGACGTCCACAAGATTGAAGTCAACGGAGCATACAACTGTGCTAGGGATTTCACCGCATGGCTGTGACGCTCTCGTTAGGCACGAGTGTGCACGAGGGAGCTTGTCAAACACCCATGAGTAGTACACGTCTACATATGACGCGTTGATCGCCAAACCGCAATAAGTCCATTTTTTCAGTTTCGAGAAAAGTACGATTCTATCTCCCAGGCGACGCTGTGAGTCTATGGTCAGCATGATTTTGATTCGCTGTTTTCTTGCGGAAGAAGGACGAATGTCATAGAACCGACAGCCGCGTAAGGTACAGGACACGATCCAGATTCGATTTCGATAATAATCCAGAAATCGACGAAAGTGGACTTATTGCGGTTTGGCGATCAACGCGTCATATTACCCTCGCCGTCTTCATCGGCGAACTAAAGGATCAGACATGCTGATATGATCTCAAGGCTCGATTTGGTTCCGCTCGAATAAGTTCCTCTGAGCCTGTACCGTTTTCCACGTGACGGTATCAAGTTCTGGTTCCCTCGGTAAATTCTAGCGCGGTCACGATCGGGAACGAGGGTAGCATTCGCAGATCAGCGTACAACTCCGAAACCCAGATGTTGACGAGACGATAACTATTCGGAGGAAACCGGTGCTCGAACGGGAATCGCTTTTTGCTCTAGAAGAGTTTAGGGCAACACTGCTGATTTCGAGGTAGTAGCTACCAATGATTCTGGACCGTTTGAGAGGCTCAGAAATCTCCGAATATACCGCGGGGAACACGCAATGGAGCATTCGGTCATCCCTAGTCGATGAATCACTGCGTCCGATGCTTGAGGATACCTGCACGCGGGAATATGCATGGAAGCTAGCGTGAAACATGTAGCAGAAATCATACCGTCGAGTCGGAAGCACTAGTCCTAGTTCGGGGGAGCCTCACCTCCCACACTTGAGGAACGTGTTTCGGGCGATGTTCACATTAAGGCTCATTCCATTTAAACCAACTAAACAAGCCATTCGTCCATTGTATGAGCAGTTCATTCGACGAACCATGGCAGCTTCGCTGTATCTTGTTTTTGCGATTCGTTCCGCCCCAAGCTCGATCAACGGACAGCGTCGCAATCCCGAGACAAATTGGGTCTGGAGGATGAAGGAATCACAGCAAATTTTCAGGCTGTAGAGGTCTCCTTCGATTCGCACCTATCTTGTGACGTGAGACGCTGTCAGTTGCCCGACGAATGCTCTGAACTTGAACCCAATCAGATTTCCAGAGATTTCCAGAATACGTGAATGTGGTAACTTTGTTCTCATCCAGCGGAAGGCTTAGTGATTCTCTGTCGAGACGGGGATATTCAACCCTTCATGGACCAACATCATTCCTCGGAGTGATATTCAAAACAGACAGACCCGCGTGACCATCCAGGCAAATACTGAATCCACTGATAAGACGGAGCCAGTGAGCGCTACATCTTGTCTAACTTTGTGAGATGTGCCACTCAACTGATTTGGAACCCGAGCTAGCCGGGTTCCAAGCTCTGGAATGAGCATTTGCGTCACAGCTCGGGCCAAACGAGCTCCCTCGTCATCGATTATGGGGGACCCGGCTCAGGTAGATACCTTGATCTTCGAACCTCTCCCTCACATGAACATAGGCTTGGCGTGTAGACTCAACCCGCTGGTTTTATGTCGCACATCGTCTCGTATTTTGATGCGGAGCTGAATATATTCGCCAGCAATCGATTCAACTCAACGTCCCGACAAAACCTCCGCATTCAAACCGCCACCAGTCTCCAGAAACAACATAAAGAACTGGAGCGCAGCGAGTAATCCTCCGGAAGTTTAGGCGACGGAATTCACACTTCGATGACGAAACGTCGAATTTCCTGCTCTCTGTGCAAATTGAAAGTGCCACACCATGGCTGAACTGAACCGAACGTTTTTTTCCACAAGCAATGAACCAGTTGACCGACTATTATCGCGAACATCATCGTTTTCCGGTGAGAATCAAGTGTCACACGGAATCGGAAGGATCGTCGATATGCGTGCAAGTCACTGCCTGGGTGCGGTTTTCGGTGGTTGAGAGCGCTTTTAGACCCGGGCATTTTTTCGTCCGGCGAGGACAGCTCGTTCAGACTCATCGACCACGAATCTCCAAAAAGCCGGGGAGGCTGAGTCAAGTCATGGAGAATGGGCCTAGAATACCTTGGAACTTTCAGCCTTCAGGACTTTAAAAACTCATCTAGTAAGTGCTCTCCAGCTCGGAAAGACTTCCTTGTCTTACAATAAGTCGAAACCGGTTGAACCAATGAGCATTCAGCGTAACGCAGTTCGTTGCAACTCATAGCTAGTCTCGGTAGCTCGGCGATTCGCCCAAGTCTGTGAATACCGCATGATGCTCTGACTTCTACGTGTTTTTTTTTGTTCGCGGTGTCCTTTCTACTCAAGATTCTTCGATGGATTATTCTCGGATAAAAAAAAAACTCCATTCAGGATTTCAAATTCATGTTCGAAGCACTCAGCTTTCGACCTCGCCGACCGAGTCTGCGGAACTTGGTAGATCATGGACGCGGATTGAACAGAGTGACCGGAGTTCTCACGCTCCTTAGGAACGCGCCCGGAGCGAATGGGAGCTTAGTTCAGAACGTATGCAAAGCATTCTCAGAATTTCTTGTGATGAGCAAAGAGAACGGGATATTTTGCTCCTATGTCCTATTGCCTCTTCCCGCACAGGAGGAAAAACGATCATCGCCGGCGAATGGTTTGGATTCGCTCGAAGCAACTTTCGGGCATCTCGCATGATCCGAGGGTGATCGAATTCCACGAAGAGTTTGGTTCCATCAACGCTTCTGAACGAGGCATTCATGTTTACGAGATCCCTGGAGCAAACCCGGAGCACACAACATCAGGCCCAGAATGATGTGATTCCAACTTCGTTAACGCATGAGGGTTAGTTCTTGGCATAGACACCGCATGAGTCATGTTTCGTTCGAAAGCCGTGGCTGCACTCGACGCCAGAACTTACTTGCAAACGGTTCGCGGGAAGACTACACCCTATTAGCGCGTTTTGTGGATGTTCACCGAATGAGGCTTTCAATGATCCTATATCCGTCAATCGGTCGCACTCGCACCATTTGTGTTCCATACGGGAACGTGAATGGGGATTGAGTCCGAATGGAGAATGGGAGATCAGCAATCAGACTCTGCGATATTTCGGACGGCTCCAGAGATCTACGAACTCAGAGTCAAGCGAGTCATACGGGTGATATACTGAATGATTCTTTGATGACCGTTTTCACGCAGCTTTCTTGCGGCTTCCCATTCCCGATGGAATAACCTCGCGAAATTCATGATCATAGTCACTCACTGGTTCTGCGTTCATCAATGATTTCGGTTGAATACAACATGCTCAATACGGAAGCAGATGATGCTTCGAGTTGCCGTCTCAATGATCCCCAGCTTGTACGTTCCCTGTCGTCACTGGAAACCTTCTTCACGACCCCCCCCCCCCCCCGTTTGAACAAAACGTCAATTGTTTCTTTCACGTAGCACCTTGTCGGGTAATGGACGTCTGCTAACGTCACTCCGGGGCCTGGATTTTACACCTTTCGCGTCGCCGATTGATTATAACAGAGCCAAACACCGATTACCGAGAGCCGAATATCTTCTCGGACGAGCGAAGACAAACGCAGAAAAAAACGCATTCGCAAGCTCTTACTGTTTCTCCTTACGAATATCCTCTCTTGAGGCCATGAATATACCGATTGCTCGCACATAAATTGAGCACTTTCACGTCCCACTTTCACGATTCATCCAGCTGAATGCATAATCAGAGCTTCGGAACTAATGAGCTTCCAGGAAAACTTACTCCCGAATAAGATGGGAAGCGACTGCAGAGGCAATGCATGATGCTGTTTGATATCAGAATAGAACAGGGCGAAACTACATCTCTGTCTATCGCTCCTGCGATTCCGCATTCGAACACTCGTCCGTCTAGGCTGAGGGCAGAGAACGGATCAGTCGATGACATGAGACGCCGCTCACATATGAGTACAGAGTGTCTGATAGAATACATACTATTTCATCCTACTAATTACGGCATAATGAACATGACCATGAATATCGGTCAGCGGACCCCCATTACACACGAAAACAGACGATCGAATACTATAGAAAATATCCTATCCAACGATTTACTCCATCGAGTGAGTACTCCGCGAGTGAGACCCGCAGCGCACCAGTCATGAAAGTCATCACACTTTAAGACAGACTATGAAGCTTTATACATACTATAACATCGAACTATGTATCTCACAGCTTGCGCTGACCCCTCTGCCATGAACAGGACCCCAGTGAAAGGACCCTTCGTATACAGTTCGCAATCGTAGTAAATACATATCATCAGACAGTTTTCCTGACATATCATAAGGCTCTCCCTTGAGGCCGGGCAGCAATCGGTGATGACACCCCAACGCCAACAAGAATGCATCACCCATACTATAAGACCGAACTATTAACATCACAGCATACGCTGGCACTCGTACCGTTCTCGGTACCATCGAGATAGAATGATACGTACACAACACCAATAAAATGCCGCGTTGAACTTGATTGAAAGCGCGACTGCAGCGCTGCACACGAATCACACATTGGAAAATACTATGAACTATGGATTATATCCTGTCTCAAAAACGTCTGACCCAGAATGAACTCGGACACCGACATCGAACAGAACCTAGGCCACCCATTTGAAGCATCCTCACGTGCCTAGAATAATAGCATCTCACCAACGGAGAAAGCCGCTTACTACATATTTCTGCACCTTCACAGGAGCAGAAACAGGACAGAGGGACGATAGAGTGGTACGAGCAACGAATTCCGGTGGAATTCGATGATGTGACTTGGCCGCGTACGGATATTGGATACGCGTAGTCAAATTTCATGATGGTACATCCTCTTCATGTTGAGTTGAGCGCACTAAAATAGCTCTCTACTTACTATGAGCAGGGTTTCTACAGACTATCACGCGGTAACTACGAAATCATCACGCGGCCACACGTCGGTGGGGCCTGAACGAAACTCGAAAATTCGGAGCTGTCGTTCGCCAACACAAGCTTCTCGCGAGTCGCGCTCAGTCCTCATTCAACAGTATTACAATACAATACACTCTCCCATACTCTTCCTAGGATCAGCTGGAGGATAATTAAAATTCAAGAAGACTCGACTGTCAATGCGTGATCGCGAGACTCAGATCGCAGACTTCGGCCAGACGAACTGAAGTTCTCGAAATCTCAATTCTTCAGAATTTGAAACAATCGCACCCCCGATAGCGGGAAAGTGGAAATGATAGATCGAGTACAATACAAATCGAGCCGGTACGCGTGTCATGCAGCTCCATTTGCATCTGGAGCTGTTACCGGAGGAGTTCGAATCATCTTACACCGTAAAGATGGCTGACCAATGTCGATTCCACCATTCCAAATTCGATTCTCACACGCAGGGCCCTGCGCCCAGACGGAGGCACAACATTCCGTACAAGCAGACAAGAATCGATCGATTGAGATGTTGATCGCGATTCGAACAAACCTCCGTGATAGAGGCTACTCCCAGCAACGCTTCCCAGATCAGCTATTTTTGCGAAACCGGCAACCGTCCACAGGTTTTGAACCGTTCCGGTATCAGGAACTCAGCGTTCCTGACTCGCATTTAGGGAAGCAACATAGGTTGCGATACGCGATGGGCTTCGACTTAACGCTAAAGCTCGAGGATAGCAACCAATAATAATCGACTCCAATGCTTATGAAGTCGGAGTATGAACTCCGACTCCGAGAGGTTGTTGATCGCAGCATTATGCGATAGCCACTCTCTGGCTAGAAACCGGAGTAAGTCGAGTGCGATAGCAGCGCTCGTATTCGGTCGCTGACTCGAGCTACCACGAAGACGACGTCAGAAACCTACGGCTTCATGGGAGGATAATATCGCTCGGTATTGAAACCGAGAGCAACATCTTGAATTTCCAATACTTCAGCAGAGTCGTAGCAAGATGGGCGTAGCGCGGCTTTCTCACAATGCCGGCTTATCCTATGCACCGAACTGCGCCTTAAAGTGCAGGAGCAATCTCCGATGGAAAATACAATGACTGCCGGTGTCTCGAAAGACGCTACGGCAGCCTTCCGCTAGATGAATGGTCTTCTTGTGGCATGGTCGCAATTTCCAATATTGAACATCCTCCGCGCAGTGATGTCAACGTTACAAAAGTTATAATATCATGTTTCAACAACGATTTTCCTCTCGGGGAAGATTCCGACAAAGCAAGAATTTTATGCTATGGCATCAGCATCTTTCTCGATTCCGCCGTGTCCGCGAATCAGATCCGTTCCATTTCCGATGACCAGAATAATTCGCCAAACTATCTACCCCGGTTAGTTCTATCGAGTTTTTGACAGATATGTTGTTCTATCAATATCACACAGCATGAATATATTACGCCATCTTCAGCGTAAGCTGTCGACGAGTTATTCAACCTCTATCTTGAGCCCGCAATGGAGTGAGTAGTCGAATCGTCGTTAGCCAACCGAGGCTGTAAAATATCTACTGGCATGTTTCCACGCAGAATAGAAGAACTATTCGATATGTGTCAGTCTTGAAGGTATATGCAAAGGCATCAATGGAAAATACTAAAAGTTATAAGATTGCGCGATCCCAGCCGAGAAGCTGACTGAAGAGTCAACGACTCGCCACATGACAGCAATACACAAGAGCATAAAAAAGGGAAAATATCATGTTTCCACAACAATTTTCCTCTCGGGGGAGATTTCAATGGAGCAAGAATTCGATGCAATGGCATCAGCATATTTCACGATTCCGGCCGGTCAGATAACCAGATCCGTTCTATTTCCGATGACCAGAATAATCCGCCAACCTATCTACTTTGGTCAGCTATGCCAACTTTTCCACGGAAAAGTTGGAAGCTATATCACTCATTGTCAGTAGGCATATCGTCGGCCATCTCCAGGGTAAGCTGTTGACAAGTTATTCAATGTCTATTCGGAGTGCGCAACAGAAGTTGTAGGATATCTACTGGTATGTTTCAACTCAGAACATAAAAACTACCCAGTTGAAATATTTCCGCGTCGGAAGTATAAGCTGCATGCAGGTATACGCAGTGTATACGCAGGTTGCGCGATTCCACCTAAGAAGTTGACCGACGGGCCAACGATCCGCCACACGACAGCAATACACAAGGGCAGCATCGAGACAATTTAACGCACCACATGTGCCAGTGTTACTTTTCCGCGTTCCAGTCAAGACATATTTCACACGGGTTAGTTTGAGACTCCGCTCTAATGCTCACGTTAGTATCGGAGCTAACATAGCTCGTTACAGAATGAATTGAGGCGTATCGAAAGCGAGCCACAAGGAATGATGCTCGACATCATCCTGTACCCATGGCACATTGAAGTAAGGGCACACTATAACAACCATCACACACAATTGATGTCGCTTTCGCAGTAAAGGAGGTATTTCGACTCGAACCGCACGCGCGCAATGAACGATCACTGGAATATGAATTTCGGATTAGGCAGATCGTCCGTCGAGTGTAACTAGACGAGATCCGAGATCGAAGCGGCGTATGAGGCCACGATAGAGCAACATTTGAAATAAAAGCTTCCTCGATTAACTCCTCTTGAGAGCTTGTCGAGATATGCATGGAGGCAAACGAGTTTTCGTTGAAGCATAACCCTTACGCAACCGCAAAAGCGCGCAGATTTGAACACTCTCGTGAGCTGTTCATCCGAAAGTGAAGATCTCAACGACCGCATTACGTGGCATCTCGTTCGCTCCCGGAGAAACGATCGTCAATAGATTCCTCCGTCCAAAAAAAGCTTCGGAATGGCGCCAACTTAGCGCCGATAGCTGAGGAACACTAAATCCTGAAAACTGCATTCGACAAGTGAAGCAGAGAAAGAAAAAACGCAGAAGGCAACGACTGAAACGACAGCGCAGGCGTCAGTGAAGGATAAAATCGAGAAGATTCCCGGTTCCAACTCATTAGACTCTGGCCGCCAGACACACGTATGTCGTCGTTACTTGCAGCAGGGCTGCCGCTTTGCGAAACTGTAAAATGGTGACATGGTGAGTGAACTACTACATCGGCGAGGGGCTACCGGACTGTTGCCCTACCTCATCGCCGTTACCTATTCATGAATATGGAAACACATTCAACTTTTCATTACCGTACGACGGAGCCTTGCCGTGCCTGAGTGGAGGCTCAACGATGCTTTGCAAGAAAAAGCACGCATCTCGTTCGGTTGCGCGCAAGCACGCTCGCTCGCTCACCTGCTCGCCTTCCCGCTGAGAGAAACGTTATCATCCCAACAGCAAGCTATGGCCTGGAACCTGCACAGATCATCAGTCGTTCCTTCTATTCAGCGCGCACCTCGAATTTTCCTCGTCCCCCATTCGCTACGGGTTTCCTCCCCAACAAGGGGGTCAACGAGTAAGCGAGCGGGAGACCAAGCGAATACCGAACCGCATACCGAAGTTGTCCTTGCGATCATCGCTATCGGATCGAATGGTCAGTTATCAAGGCCTGAGTAACCGACAGACCGATCGATCGAACGAACGAACGAACGACCGACCGGTCAGGAGGAGGAGCTGCCTGCCAGTTGCTCTGAAAACGGCTGAGAAAGTTCGCGTACGTACCGTTTACCGGACTGAGGCTAGACGACCGTACAAATGTATGCACCCTGGTGGGTGTACTTGTACACGCTTCTAGCGCTCACAATTTCCTGGCTTGGCACCCATAAGTTGATCCCTCAGCCCAATACAGCAGCACCTAGTTGGGAGTGTTCTTGCTATTCGACTTTTGATATGCTAATGCCCACCTTCCTCCACCCGCTTGGTCTACCCAACATTACCCACGCTAGATTTCTTCAACCCACACCAAGCGAAAACCGGCTGCGAAAGCTAAAAGGAATACATTTAGCCAAAAGTGACTCGCCAGCCGATCTATCACACTACTCACACGGAGGACCCCAAACTGCTCGCCCGCGTTCATCTCACGCTCCAGTCAGTGCTACAGAGCACACTCTGTGAACCTCGGCTGTTGTTCTTCTTTTTCTTTGTTGTTGTTCAGATTCCGTAAATCTTGACTATGTTCGCTTCCAAGGAAACTCACACGTCTTCGCGGGCTCTTGATATCTTTTGAGCCTCTCGAGGTGCGTTTTTTTTCCAACAGAGCAAGTGACTGAGAAATAGAACGATTTCCGGACATTCGCAGTGGGAGAAGCGGCCCAAGGAAAACACTAAGGAATCCCAGATAGTCCCGAATTTATTAGACGAAGCGATTCTTTTTCGTCCGCTCAAAGGACGATGTATTTCCGGAAAACGTAGGTCGTACATTGATTCGAATCCATGTACATAGACAAATATGAACGCATTTTCCAGGTCACAAGCACGACATCCAAGTTGATCTCCCTGGGACTTCTTCCAGGCTCTCGGAATCGCTCGGTCGATCCATCTTCATGAAGATCTCACTGCGTATCGGACGGGTCGGCTAGTGCTGAGCTGAAGGTAGCGCCAACAGTCGACCGAATTCAGATGCCCGAGAAGCGAGCGAAACAGAGTTCACGACGAACAAACGCACGGACACGCGAATATATGTGTGACAATCCAAACAGGTCCTGACACCGATGGTATGGCTCACCAGACGGTTCCGTAATGAGGAACATAATCCGGACGACATTACGAGACGGCCAACGGTCAAGCTGGGCCGTCGTCGCATACCTTCCCATTGGTTGGAGCTCGCTGGTACCTCGGGTTTCCCACTGTGGGCGAACACCGTGTTCAACCCTCGGGCTTAACCATAATTGCTATTTATGGCTGGATTTAGCCTGGCGGACGCCTCGCCATTAAGGACCGACGCCGATTCCTTCGTGACATTTGCACCCAAAAGGCGGATACGAGTTGGCAGAGTGCTTCGCTCGACGGATTTTTAGCACGATTGAAGCCGTGCTCCGCTGTTCAGCTAGACGTAGCTTCGAGCCATACCACGGTGACCTGACCCGCGGAGTCGAGTTCTCGACCCGGTCAGCCAAGCGTTCAGTCCGTGATCTCGATTGAAAGTGTCCAAAATACGGGAGAAGATGGATGAAAACTCCAAGATAATCGAGCGTTTGGAACAGCAAGCCGTATCTTCTCGGATTCGATGATTGTTTGTCGTTGTCGTCAGTAAGAGATTCCTAGAGGTTTTCATAACTGTGTACAGAGAAAGTCTGCCAGAACGATATCGAAGGATCGTTTCTGAAAAATGGTTTCGGATTGATTAGAGGGGCGATGGCTCCCGCGGGGGAACCAGGCAACGCCTGCGCGAAATAAGAACTTTCCAAGTTATTGACATACGTGTCAACAGCCGACCTACTTGTTCGTCCACACCAGCGGCATCGGATCTGTCGATCACTTGCGGGAAGGAGCACTCTCTCTCTCTTTGACATTATCAAGGATGGGTTGAAATCGATCTAGACGTTATGGGAGTCCGAATGAGGTGACAAGGGTAGAACTGGCAGTTGTAGTTGGGGCCGAGTGGTGAGCCTTTGAAATATCGATTCCTGACGGAAGTAAGAAACGCGCGCGCGTCTATCTTCGAACGGTTCAAGTGAAACACGATGCCTCCACCTTTACTGCGAAGCTGACTGTCAACGTGGGGATTTCTATCGTCATCTCTGGTTACGCCTCGTCTCGCGAGCTCCGTGACGTTTGAACCTATGGACAACGGGCCTCCCCAGTAGACTCCGCTATGGGCTGCCAATTTTTCTATTCTAAACATACATATTAAGGCACTAGAAACTCGAAAGATACTACACGGTATAGCTGCTGTCCTTCTTGCTACTGTTGTTGCGTCTCATAGGCGGAAGTGGAACCTTGTTTCAGCCGCGCAGTTCAAGTGAACAAACGGCAATGTCCTTGATGTGCCAAGCACTTGGCGCCGGAAATGCGAACACCGAAACGGTCTTTCTCCTACGGCTATCCGAGCCGAAATTATCGAGAATAGCACCGAATATAACTTGGCCTTCATAACACGGTCGTCGGAATCGGATAGAGTGTGTCCGAGTTGGGGTGAGGTGAGGATGTCAAGAGTTGGGATCATTTATCTGAATCCACAATGAAGTAGATTAGGGCTCTGCGTTAGTTAACAAACGTATATCACGGGACGTCGACAAACGGAAAATAGTACGATAGAAGGCAAGTATCATTCTCACCGAACCTGACATACCTTAGGGGGCTAAAAGTGTTCTCGGGCTCGCCGTACGAAGAGACAATGTCGTGGACGTGATAACAAAAGTGCTGTTCTGGTGAAAGCATCCTCCGGGAGATCGAGCCGAGCAATTGGAGGAACAGAATTGGGAGGATGGTTCGAGGAACTAATTGTACGTTGTCTTCGGCATTTCTCGTTTCAAGTGGCAGGGGAGGACGTGCCAACTGCCGAGTTGCCTCTCGGCTTGGGCCTGTGAACATCCGGATGTAACGAGGACGGCGATTAGCACGAATAGCGGAATGCCGTGCCATTCTCAGCAGCTCATAGGATAAGGAAGAGGCTATCCGAACTCCTCAATATTCCCGGGTTCCGTCGAAGACAACAGGAAGATCCTGGGCTGAGCCACAAAAGGCAGAGACAGACGCGCCAAAGATCGCTCTTCCGTCTCGGATCAACGTCGACGAGGATATGGGACCCTTCGCTGATGATCGACCTCAAATTTGTCCGGAGAACCCTTGATGAACCCTGAGGGTTGGACGAGTCCATTTGTTCTTCAGTGCCGGATCGACAAAAGCTTCATCAGAAGATTCCTTCATTCGCGGTTATCGCCAACGCAACAGTTCCAGGTGATGTTGCGGAGTCTTCAAGGAAGCCTCCTTGCAAGGGAAGCTGACCAGCTCGATATCCTGACCACGAGATATTGTTCATGACTAAAGATGCAGCACCGCACGCTGAGTCACGCTGGCCGATTGCCATCTATTGGTTCCAATCAATTCTGGATCGGTTTCAAGCCTTGAGACAAGAATTGAAAGGTCTCGTCGAGCGCGGTGTTCGTGAGGAATCTGGGCGCGGAATCGCTGGGAAACAAACTGTCGTTGTTAGAGCTCGCCGATGGTTGACAGAATGACGATGTTTCCATCTTTTCAGACATAGCGCTCTTAGTCACCTTCGCTAATGTTGGTTTCCTCGACGTGGACTGGGCCAACTTTACAGATGCAGGATAGGAATTAGCAGAATCAGGGAGAATGCAGCACTAAAACGGAAATCATCGACGTTCCATAGACACGGGGAGTCGGTCCTCGGTGAACAAACACCGGTCACGATGCGTCGAAGAAGTAGATAGGTAATATGCGTCAGCGGGGATGATCAACGGTTCGGAGCGTGACTTCTTCCATGGGGGTTTTCCGATCTCATCTTCACGGTCGCAATTGACTCTTGGTCCTTTACGGTGCATCGGGTCGCGTAGAGGAACTTCCAGTTCCAGTCAACCTGTGCGGAAGAGAAACCCCAGCCGCTCGCCCACATTGGCGCTAGATAACCCTCGAGTGACCGTGATCCAAACTCGCCCGCCCTCGGAAGTGAATCCCATCTGGTGACCCGCAGGTCGGACCGTACCAAGGAGAACAACCGGCGTCCGTCAACTTTACTAACCTCCAAGCTTCGAGATACACTAACGCAGGTAGAGTCTTTCATGTACAGTTGTGATGACAGGGAGCCGTGGATGAAATACACATGTCACAAGATGGTAGATGCAACAATGATACACAGTGTAGGATTCGGGATCCAAAACGTGCACTAGCCTGGCAGAGAACACTGCTTTCGAGGATGAAATTCGGAGCAACTCAGTGGTTGAAAGTGGCCAAGCCGGCGTAGCAGGCTCATCGAGAGCATTCCTTCAGCATGTAGATCGCGTCGCAAATCCGCGAAGTGAATAACGTCGTAGACGAATTGATAGGTTAGGCTGCACGCCACAGCGAGCGCGACACCGGTTACGATGCGAGAGAACTAGTTCTCGTCGAATTTCCATGGCCTGGATCATCTTTCTTGGCATTGGATCGAGCGGGGATTCCTCAAATGCGAAAGTATTCGGCTGATTCCATGACGGACTAGAGTTGTGCGAGATGCTCTCACATGAAGTCATCATTGGAGAAATTTGAGTGGAGAACGCGTTTAAGTTAAGACCTGTAATTTCACCACATTCACAACAAACACAAGAACGGGGAGCACTGCTGGACGACGAACTTCCGCACTTCTTCAGTTTAGTCTATGCACGGTTTGATGACACTACTTGACTAATCAGATTCACCGATGACACGAAACCTTAAAGCAACTGACCCTTTTGTTCCTGTTGACTGCGGCGGAGGAGACCTCACTTGATTCCTGCATCATCGTGTCGAATGTAGATCGGATATTCACACGCGCAGACCGTAGCTTCTCGAAGGTGACTCTATCGACTATGAGGGTCCGTCAACACGGCGAACTCTTGCCTAATAATTGCCCGACTTCGGTTTCCGCGATGCTATGATTCAGGATCCGATTCAGATTTTTTCCTATGATCACTTCCCGACGCGGCTTCATCCCGATTACGAGCGACGCTGCAGTTATGCAAAATTTGTTTCTGTTTCGCCGCTTCCGCGGTTGCACTCCATATCCATGATGTTTGCGTATTGTCGTAATATTAAACTTTGAATTTCGACGATTTGGAATTTTCAGAAGTTTTACGGTTCTCTGCTGGTCCTAGATGTTTCTTCTGTTTCTGAACATGTGGGTAGCCTTCACCCGTGACTGGTTACCATGGGAGCAGAGGGCCTTGAAACGCCTTGATGATAGCCAAGAACAGTCGCCGACCAAAGCAAGGCTGAGCCGCCGATTGAGCAGTCGCTACGAATAATGCTCTGCAGAAAAAAGAACGGCTTGCTCTCTAGCCTAGCGAGATGTGACTTCAATCTGCTCCGTTTACCTGTCTCCTTGCTCGATCGCAATTCTTCGTACACATTCTGACACCCGACACACGGCTCGAATCCATCCAAACATGATCCCATTCAGCAAGCTGCTTCAAGAAGAAAAAGGAAGAAAACCGCCGCAGTCTGAAGTTTTCCACGCTGTTGATGAAGGCCATCGGAATCTTCCCAAGCACGGTGCTGTAGCGATCCTTCGCTCAAATTGCCCCGTGGCGGCGGCGATGATGTTGCTCCCCAGTTGTCTACTTCGTTCCTCAACTCGCGCACAATTTGAACATAACTCGACCGTTCGCAACACCCTGTAGCAAATAACTTCTCGTTGCATCCTCATAGATCGTTCACGCACTTTCGAAGAGAAACGAATCACCTGGTGAAGTTCGCCGTGATCGGATGCCGTCGTTGGCCGCGGTAATGGATTGCAAACAATTCCGGACGTTCGAGGTTCAAGTTGGAGCTAAAGTTTCGGTAAGATTTGCGGGAGATAACGGGACCTAGAGTGGCAAGGCGGGTCTGTGGTCCGTACCTACGAGAGATTCGTCAGAAAAATATCTCTTGCAAACGCAGCGGCAGCACAACCTGACAAGATGGCGTCGTGGATTTCGAAACGAGCGATGGCTGACCCGAGCCTCGGGATTGTGCGGGTCCCTGACGCAGCTCTGGAGACAATGGGGAATAGTTTCGACATAGTCTAAACTTCCTTTCCTGAGGCCGATAACAGATCTGGCACGCATATATGGTGACTGGTCCTCCTGTTATGTTTTTTCTGTAGGGCTCACAAGTAGGCTTCGCTGGACCGTCGGAACTAGGCCGCCATTTCTAGGGCAAACAACAAAACTGTGTTGTTCTACCTAGGGACGTGGCAACCGCACGATATTTTTCATTTTCGCAAATACTCAAATAGTGTACGACAATGCCTTGCCAAGGCCCGTAGATTGGCCGGGGAGTTGAAGCGAACGGAACTCACTTTGGTTTCCATATGTTCGTCTCCGATTCCTAATTAGTCAGATCACCTTCGGTCGATCTTGACGCCAATCTGGTTGATATTGATTTCTCTCGGTTGCTTTCCAACGTGTGGTGTAGACGCAGTCATGGAAACTCGCCGTGACGCAAGTCCAACACCCTATGACGCACTAGAGGCGATGACGTCATCGTCGTTGCTACGCAGTAGTTTCGTGACTAAGAAATTCCGGGGTCGTGATCTGAATCTTCGGAGTGGCGAGACTGTTTTTCGACGATTTCCATTGAGAGTTCCATTGTGGATTCGATGGTGAACCACCTGATGCAGAGAAAAGGCTTCGTTCCTCTGGCATACCTAACTCGTGGCAATGTGCCAGTCTTCGGCATCGTCGGTTGGGAGAATGCAGAGCGAATGAACCGCTTTCAGGAGACTCGAATAAATACCTGAATCTGCCGTCGTTACGGACAGATCACGGCTGTTAATGCACGACAGCCCACAGTTGCGGACCAAACCTTTTCCGTCGCCTCGTTCTCACTGTGATGATGGCGTCCTTCTTCCGTCGCTTGACTCACGCGCGTCACGCTGCTCGACGGCCGATTGCGTCCTAGATTTTGGCTCGGCGCTTATATAGTACGCTTCCTCCTTACCCGCTCGATGAGGAAGGCAGCAGAGCGCTACTACGCGTCATGATTCAAGATGGCGTCTCGCCGAGAGAAGCTGGGGAGAGGGACCGGAAACCGAAACTACTCGAAGCTTCGTTCTCTCACTAGAATCACTAAATCGGGCATGAAACTGCAAAGCTTACAGGCAAACCCTCAATCGGCTTGCTCGTCTGGACTTGAACGAACAACGTCATGCTCTAATCCAACGCTGAAATAGCGGAGAACCTCTTAGATCTGCCATCATCATCATTCGAATCGAGAAGGTTCTAGATGCGAGAACGCTCAAATACTCGAATACCAAAGAATAGGTCTTCCGAAGCCGAAGTTTTTTCTTCGTTATCCTGACGAATTTGAAGCTCGTCAGCGAACCCCGATTCGCGTGACATTGCTGACGTTTCTCACGGCTGACATCGCCGTGACCAGAGAATGCGGAACCTACTCACATAGCTCCTCTTACTTGTTTACGAATCGGCGACAGTTGAGAGTAAACACCTAATTCCAGTGCGTTTGTTCGACGGTACGTTGGAAACAGCCGAGAGCATGAGTCACGGTGGACGATCACCACATCGCGCTCGCCATAAATCTTGTTGCCTAATGGGCAGAGCTGAATTTTTCCACGGCCTTCTTTCCGGAAGTTCACAGGAAGAGCCTTCATAGTTGTCTTCCAATGATTCTTCGTCGGATAGAGTCCCCTGTTCCGCGAAGTCGCGTGGTTCTTTCAGAAAAAAGCTGTTCGGATTCCGGAGAGGTGGGATCCTTCGAATGGACTCCTGAACTGATGTCTTCACAGGTTCCTGTCGGATCGGATATCTATCTGCGTTTGGCGAACCTTAATAGCCGCCCGCATGGAATCTCCGAAAAGAATCCTCGATGTTGCTGCTACATGGTTGACCCTCAGCTACAAAAACATCGAGCATGCGAAGAGCTGCTTCGTGGGGCGAAAGAAGCTAGCATGTATATTGATATCCTGGCGTCCAGGACGGGAAATCTCATATCTCGGGAACATTTGCATGCTGGATACGCGTGGTTTCCGCGGAAATAGCTGCAGGATTCGGTCCGATGCGGATTTATTGGAGAAAATTCTCCCGTTCCTCATGATTCCGTCCTCCCGGCTTACAAACTCGATGTAGACTTGAGTGGCTGTGCCTAAAATCATGGATTACGTGTGCGGAAAATGCCACTCGCGAGGTGAACGAATTCCTGAGTTGAGTCATTCGTTCTCTTCTAGAACCCTTGTAGCACCATGCTCGTGCTCTACTCGGGACGGCGGTATTGATGATAGGCCATCGCATAACGACCATCATCGATGATCGTTGTGTTGACTGACGATGAGCCAGATACCATCAATGAGATTCCGGGGCCGCGAATGGATCTCACAATGAATCGCTCGATCCGCGAAGACCTCAGGTTGCTCGCAATTATTGCCGGAACATTAGATAGAAGCGAGGGCGTAGCTTTTCTGTCGAGCTGGTATGGCAAAGGCCATTTCCTGCGCAACTACTTGACTTTCTACAGGTGAGTAACGATCCTGGAGGTTTCTGAGCTCCTAATTCACTTGGAAATGTGTCGTAGATCATCGAACATTAGTAGAGTGACTTCATTCGGGTGCGTGGAAATCGAAATACATTCTGGCGTCACACACGCACGGCTCTTGTAGTCCCGAGGGAGAGCGAGGTCAAGCGTCGGGTTATGAGTCACCGTTAGAATTTTCGGGATCCGTGGTGGCTCGGTCCTACAATCGATCCGGACTCCTGCGACTCCATCCAGGAGGAAAAATGCATCGACTCCATACGACCTATCTGATAGCATGAATGCATCACCGGATCATACCGTCATCAACTCCAATTTCTTTGAGTTCAGTTCGACGCGCCCGTTCAGCCGGTCATACACGATAAAGACGTGCAGTATGCTTGATCACCTCATCGTACGAATCCCGCGCATAACAGGACTGCTTAAACTCATGTATCGAACGTTTCCGGTGCGCGGAGAAAATGGACAATAGACAGTCGTTTCGGCTTCAGAGACTGGAGAACGACACACGCTGAGCCACTGCGAATTTTGGCTCATCCTCCTCGTGCTTCCGACCGATGCTGACGGAAAACTCATGCGGATTGAGGGTTACCATTTTGTGAAAACCTTTCCTTGAAGATTGAATCGTTCCGGGTGGAGGAGATGAGTGGGAGAGGCGCTTTTTGCAAGGTTCGCGATGATCACCGGATTTCCATTCAAACTAAAGGATCTTCCCAGTAGTCATGAAGAAACGGATCCTCAGGTTGGTGTTTCCCCGAGCGCACTCAGAGCTTTCAAGAAAACGCGGCGAGCCTCGCTCTACATTCCGGTGTCATGTAGACTGCGGAAGAGTAATCTGAGAGAGTTCGTTTTTCTATGCGGGAAGGACTGTATTCCCCCCAAGTGAGACTTTCTCGACATCCGTCCGCGCTCAAGGTACATGAGTTGGGTTCAGAGTTCTCCTCGAATGCTGCGGCCATGGAGTGATCCGTGAGTTTGCTAATTTCCATGGGTGTGTGATGGGTCTTGGCAATACCCTTCGAGGAGCCCTTCACGCTACAAATCGGACAAGAATTTTCAGTTCCACCCCCCACCCCCCCCCCCTCATATGAGCTCAGACACCGACTTCAGAGGAATCAAGGTATTGCAAATATTGACGTCGAAATCGAATCCTACTGAAGAAGAACCGAGAAATAAACCGCCCGCTGCTCAGCCTTGGAGCTCCTGCTACGAATTCACTCTGAGCCCGCGGGTTGTTGAGAAGAATCCCTGCGAGAATCGCCTGACCTTGCAAGTTGAGTCTTGTGATGCTTGATAAGTTGGTTTGACGGCATCTCCCTGTTGAAGCGTATCGGGTTCTTTCTGGCTCTTCGAAATTTTCACCGCGTGTTTGATCCCTGAGATCTTCCCTGCCCTCGGTGATCATTGTCTCTATGACATATTTTGATGAATTCGGGGGCAAGCGCCGTTCGCGCGAAGGTTCGGATTGATTCTGGAGAGCATGCGAAGAACATGCGAAGAGCATGCGGATTGATTCTGGAAGAATGCGAAGCTTCCCTCTGCGAAGCTCCACAGTGGACTACTTCAATCCTCCTTCTCGATGCTCAGCGGATCCCATCCGAAACTGTGTGCGCCTGAGCACACCATTCCGAGGAACATAGAATTGGGAGCCAGCTTCCCCAGTCGAGGAATACTAGAAAATCATCCAGTGGTACTGGAATGACCGGGGAGAAGAGTTCCCTTCGCTCACGAAGCCGAGAGCAATTTCATTGAGCCGGATAACCCTTTTCGGTATCCACGCAAGCAACTCTCGGTGTACTGCGTCATGAGTGAGAAAAGAGAGATTGGAGAGAAGGAAGGGCTTGGATGTCTCCGTCGGAGCTGGGGGAATTCCTAATGCGGCCCAGCCACCGTCCACTCACTGCGGGTTACGTGCCGTAATGCGCTGGGCGTTTCCACGGCATTCGAGCTGGAAATCGAGGATAAGGTCGCGACTTTTGGAGGAGTGACGGAAGATACGGGAAGCTTGTTGTCGGTGCAGAGGCTCCGCCGTATGCCAGAGAGAAGCCCGCAGCAGAACTCCTTTAGACTCATCATTCCCAAAACCGGAAATTCGGGGGGATCCTGATGCGGCTTGATCTCCAATATGGCGATCAGGGCACATGTCCCAGCCCTCATTTCCCGTGAAAATTGATTGACGTCGGCGTCGCGACTATTCATCCCTGAGCCCGAGATATCCCTCGGGCGAGAACTCGATAGACCGGGGCTAACCTACACGAATATCGCGCTCATCATGCTCCAAATCTAAACTCGGCTGCTCAACGTGATCAGCGCGTTCAGACGATCGGTTTTCTGCCGGAATGCATTCGTCGGAATGTCAGTGGCAATCAGTGATTGTCTCCATACACGTATGCGAGCAAGTGGGACTGATACGGCATTTGAGGAAGAAAAAAGTCTCTCGACGACGAAGGTAATCATCAATGATTCACGGATTGGTCGGAACATCCTGATTTCATCAACAAAACTGTCCCAGAAACTTTCTCAGGGCGATTGGAAAACGGTGCTCCAGGCAGGCCGGAGAACGAAAGTTGGACCATCCCGTATCTGACGACACACGATCCGAACGGGTGTCGAGCTCCTCATCTTGCTAAAGCGCGCAGGGGTTCCAAAGTGGTGCAGCTTCGGCTCCCGGAATCTATCAGACCTCTGAACCCAACTTTGGGCGGCCCCATCCTGGGAAACAGAGGAATTGGAGTACCATCGAAGTGACGAAAAGAAACCGAGATACCTCGTGGCCTCCATGAACATAAATTCGACATATGGCTCGCTAACATGGCCCCGAGGGTATCCTTGCCGCGGAATCAACCTCCGTGGCATCGAGAAAAAGAGGCTAGGAGGGGCCTCTGCGTTAGTCTCCATCTAAATATGCCTACCTCGATTGGAGTTCAGGTTTGATCGCCTCTCCCGCGAAAATTTCTGAATTCACCGCGACGCGGTCAGAACCGGGAATCGATAGTTTTCTTCTGACACAGCCTTCGTGAGAAATCCTTGCTCTGGAAATGAAGAGTGCAAACTCAAATATTATATCCATACACCACCCGTGGATGACTAACCGACCTCGTTGGTAGGTGGACTCTGCAATGAGTTATCAAAGATTCCCGGCAGCATTCCCGTCTCTAACGGAGTGGCAGCGACAATCGAAGATGATAGGCGATATGATGATTCGAGAAGTTGCATCCTCGGCTGCGTGGAATGCATGCTCAAAGTTCTCGGGGCCAGGAGAGCTCGAGGGTAGAACTTCTAGACGAATCCAGTCTTCCCGTCTTCTGTCCCCCATAAGTGTTGTTTCAGTAATCAAATTCAGAGTGTGTATTCTGGGAACAAGCGCTGAACGAAGATTGTCAAGAGGCGAAGTCGTCCAGTGGATGCAAACAGGCGAAGAACAAGGCAGCCGTTCAGTTATACAGGGAGGCGGGCGTCCGCCACTCTTTCCCTTGGCGCAACTTTCAGTTGCTTCTCTCTCTCTTTGATGTTTTTTTTTGATCATCTGGAGCTCGTCTAACACTTTCTTCAGACCCAGAAACAGAAAGTTGGCGGACCAGCTGCTCTTGGGTTCGCCTTGTGCGCGTTACAACGTATTTTGAATTTGGTGCAATGGTGTTGGTGGAGTCAGCTGATATAGCTGGCTACTCGAGCGATTCTTCATTCGAGAGCGCAGAGGAAGCTGAGGAGTGTTTTGAAGCCGTTGAAGTGATGTGAGTTCCGACGACTACCAGTTCGAAACGCTAACGCCGTAGTTGCCAATTATCGTGTGTTCTCTCGCCTCGCGTGATTTTGCACCATCGAACATCTCGAGAGATTTCGGGATACCCGTGAATAAACCTCGGCGAAGTTCTGAAAAGTAATGCCGGAGACGTCAGGTTGAAAGTGCTCGCGTCCACGAAGCGCTTTCTCGGGGTAACCTTCGAGCGACTACCGCTCCCATCATTCTTCGCAAGGTGTTGTTCCTGTCAGTACCTTAGGGCTCAGCGCGGAATTTCTCGAAGCGGGTTACCTGAAAATCCACAGGCCAAGCGGATTTCAGAGGAGGTTCCTCTCCGCAGGCAAAGCGAAATTCGAAGCGCGCGCTCTCAACTGGGGCTTTGGTGTACTCCTGCCGAGACTCATTCATGTTTCTCTTCGTCTGGTGACAAGGCCCTTATTGATTGGGCCTCTGGCCAACAAGTTGGAACCTGAATATTTTGAACGGAGCCAAGCCAAAAATTTCCGCGCGTACCAGAATCAAATATTGCGAAACTAGAGCATTTACAGAAAATTTCTCCGTAATGTCAGCTTCTGAAGTCCGACTCAAGCTTGAGATGTCGAGGGAGTTCGCAGGAAGAGTTAAGAACTCTGAAAAAATCGCGCTCGGTTCTGAGATGCTTGACAAAACCGCTCATGATTACATGTCGTTGACGGCAAGGTCGAAAACCCCCCCTCTTTTCATGCGCTTCTCCACTTCTGGTCGAAGTTAGCGCCACCCTCTTCACGTGGTAGCACCCTTGAAAAAAACTCTTGCGGAAACAACACCGACTTTCGAAATTCTGTCCTAGATACGAGTCAGGCTGCTGAAAAGAATCGGCCGCGTGCGCGTTGGATGGATTGTCGCAGTGCAGCTCTGATTCGAACCTTACTGACCCGGATTCTGGTCTGCGGTGCTCTGACTGCTTTCGGGATGCCTTTGCTGCGTAGTCCGGCAGTTGCCTCTTTAGCGACGGTCCACAAAGGGCGAGCAACTCCTTTCGCTTTCGGGCGAGCAGCGAAATTTGGCCACGATCTTGACCGCTCTTGGGGCTTGCAGCCCACAACGGCTTGAAGTAATCAACACTTTTTTGATCTAGAGGAACTAAATCTGAAGTATTCCACGGAGACCCCGGCGTCGTCCGTGTTGTCACGCTGGGCTTGCTCTCTGAGAAAGCATCATCCCACGTCACGACTCCGAAAAATCACTGTGGACGATCCACTATTATCACTGGCATGGAACGCAGACGTCACGCGGGGGCTTTTCCTGATGGGACTGATGCTGCCTTCACTGGGAGTCACACTCTCGATCAATCCGATGTTGTATAACGCTTCCGAAACTCCGACGAGGTTATTGGAAGGAACCTAATCGATCAAACTTGATTGCGCAATGAAGGATAAAATCCAACACTGTATCTTGCCCTTCACGACTCGGGGTCAGGAAGGCTGTCATTCCAGCACTTGAGATCTGCACTGCCTGGTAACTCCGTCAGGGGTGCGACGTTTTCGTTGAATGAAACGAAGCGATCTAGTTATTCTGCTCTCTGGAATGGCATGATATGACCACGTCTCTGTTGACTTTGCCGTCATCTATTCCCAAGCCTCGATTTTGCCGTCATCTTCATGAGAGGATCCTCAATCATTGGGAAGTTCCCGAAATCTTCCCTCAGATATGTTGCCCGACAGGCTCATTAGAGCAAAACAAATCACGAACAGAGCGCATGAAAGTTCTCCGACCTGAATGAGGTCATCTTATCGGGATGTCGCCGAAGAAAACGGACCTGATGCGCTTCAGGAGCAAGTATCCAACCCCAGTTGCGAGCAGCCGCAAATGATGGACGCTACTATATTTCAAGACACTGACCTTGGCCGTGCAGCGTGTTGGATCTCAAGCGCGCAGTTCCGTCCCTTCGCTTGAGAAGTTTTTTCTAGGGAGGGAACTCGTGGAAATAAGTCTTGTTCTTCTGAATCTCGGGGTATTTTCTGCTGCGCAGTTCTGAAATCCGGCTCCCGTTTAGCGTTCAGATGGGGAAGAACTGGAGACTCACACTGAATCTTGGAAAGAGACACGAACGTTCGAAGCCATGAAAGCTCGAAAATCCCACTGAAGAGTGAGCTCACAATCCAGAAATTGTGAGAATCGATCAAATCGTTATCGACTGGCACCACTGCAAAACTCCGAAGGTCTATGCCAACATTCTCCGTATTCCTAGATCTGCCCGGAGACCAGGCTCTGGATTGCCCCGGGACAGCTGTAGACATCGTTTCACGAACACAGACGGTCCCGCGGCTGTACATATATCGTTTCGAACATTGTCCGAAACTTCACGCGCTTGCTGCCTCTTCATCCGAATCGGTAAATCGTCTGGCTCCGCTTTTGCAAAGACGTCTCGTTTCTCATTATCTTCGACAGAGCTCTCTCGGATTTCAAAAGGGGATGCTTTCGTAGTGACGTTTGAATAACAGTCCCTCTGTCCCGAATCGTCGTCTCGGCCTCAAGCTCATTTGAATTACGCGCTCGAGCATATACCACTGAAGCCGAGGTGGCTAGCCCGATTTTATAACTTCCTCTCCATCGCACAAGTTCTCCCAGTCTTGGAAGCCACCGATGCTCTTGTCACTTTTCGTCCTTGGTAAAAACCCAGAGGTACCACATTGCCACTCGATTACAACGAGAAGTCACTTTGAAGCAACGAATGCTTCTTGGCGGCAACCACTATCTACAAAACGCTTCCCGGTCGGTTGCGCTTTCCTCAAAAACGGTCACTTAAACCGTTTGCTGCTACACACATAATAAAGCTTCGGTCGAGCGAAGTTTGAAAGGAAGAAACTGTTGACACTTCTCCCGCGGTATTTTGGAGGAAAATCCTTTATATGAAACGCTCTTGCTCGATTCCTCCCGGGGCTGACAACCGAAATGTTGCGGAAACAATCAGACACATTGAATCGTCTATCCCGCCACGAAGGATAGCAAGTGGCTGATTGGAGACACACTTACCAATTCAATTTCATTGCCAAAATTCAAAGTACAGTGACAATTCTTTTTCCAAGTTGTGCGTCCTCTCGCCACACCTATACAGCAGTCATTCCTGTTGCGTGAAATTGCTTTCGCTCAGAATAGATTTGTGAATCCCCGATTGTTTTTCCCTTGATCATCTCTCGCTCGAATGCGATGGAGTTTTCTCCGTTCTCACTATGCATGTCTCCTCATCGACGTATATAGGCGAAGGTTTGGAACTTGGACTGGTGATGTGCCGTCCGCAACGTAGTGTCGCCCACCATTTTAGACGCCACAGAACTCACAATCTCATTCCCCTGGTACGAGGTTTGATGTTCGATCCGACTCTTCGGAACTCTCCCAGGAACGGAAAGGGTCGCGACGTATTCATAAAGATACTTCCGCCTGAGAAGTCGAGGATCTGCAAAATGATACCCGGGTAACTTGAGGGGGTTTCTGTCGTCTCCCTCAGCACCCCGGAGACAGTTTGCCCTTACAGTTCCAAGAGTCTCGATTCGCTGCGAGCATGCGCGGGCGCTATCTGGGGATTTGAGCTGGAATGTGTCTCTTCCTCTTTCTCGCCTTCTCAGAAACTACCAATGCTCAACGCTAGCCATTAAAGGTGATTCTGAAATCGCGTGATGTGTAATTTGCTGCTGTTGCAGTGTTGACGCACATGGCGCGCACGCTGCGTTTTTCCGTCACGAAAGCTGATCAATTTATGATTTACTCCCAACCAACCACCTCACAGCTTTCGAAGAGCTTCCTCTGGCTTCCGTCTCTCCTTTCCCTGCTCGACCTCCCATGGACACTTCCGCAAAATCTCGAAGATCCTGCCGCTAGGTCACATCTCTCTGAGTTCCTTGGACACCTTCGGTGTTTTTCATAGGTTCGAACGCCATTAACTCCAATTGAGTCCATATTCTACGAATGCTTGCTTTCTTTGACGCTTTTCCCGGATCCGTCCGGCGTATCCGCTCGCCATCCCCCCATGAATGATTTCCATGCATTCGACAAAGTGGTCAACGTGATTGGAATCTTAAACCGCAGCGACTCTAGGATATCGAGCATGCGTCCTTCCCTCATCATGGCGAAATCCCGCTGCAGTGCGTTCTGGGATGCATCCAAGCTCCTTGAATAATTCTCAGTGCAGTTTCAAACTATCATCTTAACGGGTCAGTGAACCCGGTTTGGCGTCCAATAATGGGATCGGAAACAATGCTTCCCGGGGCCGGAGATTCTTGAGCCTCACCGGAGTCGAGGGAACCAAACTGTGGGATCTCCGATGAGCTCAAGGCGGCATAGAGGGGAAATGCCCATCTCATGTGAGAGCACTGAACCTCAGGGCTTGAATCATCCGGGAACGGCACGAACGAATCGATATTCTCGAGAGTATCTCCTCGAGATGCGTTTGTACCGAGATGCGTGCCGGTACGACTTACGATAACAGGATTCGCGTTCGAAAATCGCTCCTCGAAATTGTTATCCTAAACACGGATTAACAGCTGAACCGCTCATCGGTGGCGGGGAGGTGTCGACCAATTTCGCTGCCCTATGGCATGCAGCGGTAGACTCCACGTCGCGATCGGAGTTATCATGTAAAACGAACGTAAGATGATATTCTATTTGTGGAGAAATGTTCGGGATGTTCTTTTCAACCCCTCACAAGGGGGAATGCTGATTCCGAACTTACAGAGCTAGCTTTCTGGGCAGAAAGCATGGAGGTCTAAGACCGCCAATCTGACCGTGCTCCCGTTTCGATGCGAAGAAAGTACCTTGAACTTGAACCAGTGGTGACCTTCGAATCTTTATGTAATAGTTCTCAAAACGTTCAATGCTCCCAGAGGGCCTAGCTCTCCACGAATGACGCCACGGCGGTGTCGAGCTTAACAGATGGAGAATCAAAACAGCTCCCTACAGTTTTAGTTTATCTCGATTAAAAACCTGAGAGAAGGAAATATTTCGCCGGTTCAACCGCTCCTTACTCCTCACGTAGTTTCGATCCATTGTGGCGAATGGATAGACGAGCCCTGTGAATTTCGAGAGCACCCGAAGGAACAAGATGGGTCGCAAAGCCAAGTAAGCTCCGTGTGAATTCATCTGATCCGAACTCGTTCACTAAGAGAGATTCGTGGAGCCATCACGCCGTTTGCTGAGCTGTTACCGGGGGCTTGGGCCGAGCATTGGCTGCATCAGGTTCTCCCGAACGGGATTCGGGGTGAATGGGACTCCTCTAACAAGGTGTCTCAACGCTTGAGGTTGTGGCGCGGAAATTTCTCTGTGGCGAAAAACAGCAATTTCCAGTCTAGGTTGTTGTCGCCCGGGATAACCTTGGCTGTTGACAGCTGGCATCGATCTTCTCCCTCATGCTTCTCAACAAATGTTTGTACAGCTTGTCCAGATTTCCAGACCAGAATCTTGAATTCATTAGAATCCACGGATGATAGTCCTGACTCCAAGTGCGAGCAGAATTCTAGGGTCTCGAGCTCAATGCCCAAGTTTAGCTGGTTAAGGCGTCGGTAAGCGACAATCGAATTTCTCTCCGCCCTAGACGGAACCGGCTAGTGACCTTGAAAAATCTTGACCGTCGCCGAGTCAGCATTATGCACCGTAGATGTGTTAATTTTGAGACGTCTATCTGTACGAGACACGGAATCGGGTTCACCTAGACCGAGAAGTCAATGTTCGCTCCCAGGAACTCAGTGATCGGTATTTCCGATGCGACACGCGATGCGACGCTGTGTTCATATCAACTCACTCGAAATCGATCTTTCTTTGCAGAGAACGTACCCTGCCCATCAATGAAGCACTCAAGGAGTTTATGTTTTATACAGAGAAAATTGTCATCAATGATGTCACCGCTTCCCTTGAAGAGATGCGCGAAAGGTTGAGTTCGATGAGAGTACAGCTCAGTACGAATATACGTGAATAATTGTCCTCATGATGATGAAAAGGTTCACCATTTGATTATCTCCTAATTGCATCATTCCTCCCTGTTACTAGGCGCCACCGGAGCATCTACCACGCCGTAGCCTACTCTCACGTTTTGTTCTGCCGAGCTGGACTTTCACTCCATAAGGTCAGCTGGTTTTGAATGGCGTCAACCCTAATTATGTAATGACCGCCGGTTTCGGTCGAACGAGAATATGAATCTCTCCGTTACCGTTGGAGTTTTCTGCTTCAGGACGATGTAGAGAAAGCGGCAACCGCCTTGGCGGAATCTACACAGTTTTGTCACGCTCGACGGAAATCAACGTCCACCGTTTATCGGATGGTATTCAGCGAAGATTATAACTCTCACACCACAGAACAGGTGAAGTTCATTCCGCATCATCCGTCGAGTGTACTGACAAGGAATTCGGAATTGAAAAGATTGAATCGATTTCTATCATCCCCGGAAAGGCACACGCGGAACTATGCTACGCGATCGGCTTACTCGCAGATGCGATCCTGACCATGATTCAAGACCCGTCATTCATGTCTTTCATCCATGGAGCATTCAAGTTTCGATCCTGCTACATGGCTTTCAAGTGGGTACTCCGTTCATTCACAGCCAATCCATACATAATACTTCACTGAGATCATGACGATGACAATTTCACCTTGAACTTCAAGAGAATGCATCGCACTGCTGAAACAGCGGGACTGGGGCGACGACGAAGAGAAAGTACATTTTGAGAGCGGTGTGATGTGCGGCATAGGCGTGTACAACTTGGTGAGCGCGATTATCGGAAGCCGGAATTTCTAGCGACATTGATCAAGTGGGAATGCTTCGCAGGATTCCGGCAATCTAGCTCAGTTTCTACTCCTCCGCAGATCATCTCTTCGCTTCCTCAGAAAGTTTTGAATCTCTTGGAGTTCATAGGATTTCATGGCGATGAGACAACAGGCGAACAGCTATTAGTTCAGCAGACAGAAAGTTTCGAGGGCTCCATGGCGATCTTCAGCTGCATCGCTCTTCTCGTGCACCAAAGTTACCTTCACTACATCTTCGGTAAAATTATTCGCGTATGCAGCGGTCGAACAATAGGCACGGAAACCCGTACTCATCATGATATTATCCTTCCGCAGGGAATGGCGATTGCAACCTCGAAATGGTGACTCGAGTAGTGCAGAAGTTCATGAGCAAATTCCCGAATGGGGCCATCGGCCTCTACTTCCAAGGTCGAGTGCACCAGGTTCACGGTCGCATGGAGAGAGCTGTGCAGCAGTTTGAAGAGGCCAACAAAGTCATGGATGACTTCATACCTTTCGACGCGTTTTTCAATTGGGATCACACTTATCTCTACTGGTATTCCAACTCGATTCGCCAATTCGAATCGCCGATGTTTTATTTCGGAATAGCAAAATCAATAACACGCTCAATAGACATTTGCGCAATCCCGTGCTCAATGGTTGGTTGGTATCAATTTCCAGCGTAACGAAGCGATGGGATGATGCTCTGCGGGTGCTGGACGATCTGCATCGGAAATGCAGCTGGTCTGAGGCTACTACACTGTACCTCAAGGGGCTCTGTACTTACATGAAAGAGGTGATTTCTTTTATGCTAAGCTAGTCTTACATCGACTTGTGGATGCCGTCTTCACTCAGGCATTGTTCCGCTTGAACAGCGACCGGTTCGCCGAAATGACTCATAATTATATCCACAGATTGAAGGCAATGTCAATAACAACAGCGTCGCGTGCTCTCATGAAGCTGTTTACGCTTTGATGGCGAAAGTGGGCCCTGCCTGCAAGAGGATCGCGGGCCGTACAATCCCACTTGAGGTGTTCTGCTCGATGAAAGCCAGGACTTTCTTAGAACGCGGTCGACTGACGCTCCCGCACTATGTGAGCCCTCATAGAGATCAACCTCCATCTGAGGAATCATCTCGAGCTTCTTGTCGGAGGCGTACTCGTTGCGTCAATAATCGAGCGAATGACTCAGGAATGTTAATTGTTTGTGATTGATTGATTTCTCATCGGATTTGCAGGAGCTGATGTACCTCTGGGGATTCTTCAACATGTTCTCGAAGAACAACGATACCCTACTAAAAGTAAAAGAAGATGTCGAGGCCGAGGTGGCTCGTGTGAGGGGTCTGTACGAGAATGACGAGGCCTATTTACCTGATTGGTGTCTCGTTAGATTCATGCAGGGGGTCATTCTTCGCTACGAGAAGAAACTCGGGGCTGCGGAGGCTGCTTTCAGAGAAGTCATCATGCAGTAAGTGAAAAACAAAGTGTTTGTGAAATCGAATGAATCGTGAGAATCGCCGGGTGGCGCGCCTCATAACTTGTTCATTGCAGCGGTCCCGTGCTCGGCGACGAGGTCCACGCCTCGGCGTTCTCCTCGTTAGAGCTCGGTTTGCTTCACATCGATGAAGACAACCTGGAAGAAGCGAAAGAACGAATCAAGACAACCAGACTATACAGAGGATTTCCTCTCAGTATACCGCTGTCATTCAAAGTTCATTCAGCTTACAAGCAAGTCAAGAGATTGCTCGAAGAAGATCCTTGCGACCAGGAAGACCACTATTGATCCGTCCTCGCAAATTCAAAGACGAGATGACGCCCCGCTCCTTGTTTACGTGGAAGAATCCTATAGCAGCTTGGTTGATTTGTACTGTGTACTATGATACATGCATGACTTCGTCGCCTGTTCGAGACACACGGATATGCATTCTATGTTATTCGGGGTTGACTTTCGACGATGGTGACGATGAGAATAAAAATTTTGGCCGTTGGCAAAGCCATACCATACACGCTCTCTTGTTCCTGCCGGGATTTTCCATCAGTCGGAACCTCCATCTTTCCGTTCTGAATCCTAATCTACCAGGCATCGCGGCCGTCCCAGAGAGCTCCGTGCAGTTGTTGATGTATTCCGAATTTGAGTATGTCGCGCAGTGAGCATGGCTACCGCGCGAGCCATTCATTTCATTCAGAAATCCCTCCCGAAATTGAGCACACCTGCGCGAAAATATTGTCGTTTCTGTTGAATCTTCCAATTTTCGACCAGGAATATGACAAATGAAAATTCCAGAGTTCTTCTGATCGAGTCAGGATTGGGCGGGGGAACTTTTTGAAGTCGCAGCCGCTGGATTGAAAACGCGTGACTTTCGGAACTAGGCGTTGATCTATGAAATTTATTGCATTTCATATGGTTAGCTCACGGTTTGGTTACTTTCTCGCTAACTGGGTGACAATATCGGAGATTAACTTAGAAACGATAGAGGCGTTCTTTAAGAAGGAGCTGATGCTCTGAATTTTTCGAGCTGTGAACAATTTTGCTCCTCCGTAGAGGAATGAATTGCACGACATACGAACGGCTATCTACCAATGAGAGCCTATTCCGTGTCGCAACCGTGATCGAACTATGGTATCACTGTCATCTGAATCTGTTTAAGAAGCACCTCTGAAACGGATCAATCACGATCACTTCTCCGTCGGAGGCATTTGTCATCGTTAAGGTCAGAGCATGATTTTGGAATCTTGAGATGGCATCAGCTGTTGGTCTTGGCGAGCGAATCGACTTCCTTAGAAACGTTCCCCACGCATTCGACGCGCGAGTAGCATGTCCCTCGGCATGATGGTAACGCGCTTAGCGTGGAGAGCACACAAGTTAGTATCGTCGAGCACAGCGATGAGGTAAGCCTCGGAAGCTTCTTGGAGCGCCAAGATCGTGGCGGGATGGAAACGAAGATCGGTCTTATAGTCTTGAGCTATTTCACGCACAAGTCGTTGGAATGGCCTCTTCAACAGCAAGAGTTCACTCGATTTCTGGTAGCGACGAATTTCCCGAAGAGCGATCGTTCCGGGTCGGAAACGGCGGGGCTTCGGCATGATGCCGGCGCCCGAGGATTTCTGCATCTGTTTTGAGGCAAGCAGTTTCCGTGGGGCTTTACCTCCAGTATGTTTCCTAGCAGTTTGCTTCGTCCGAGCCATGATTAACCAGCTCCGTCACACAAGGAGAATCCGAGACAAGTGTTCTTGAAGCTCTACAGGAAAACGTGATGGCGGTGTTGAAACGGTACACATGCTAGTTGCGCCCCCTGACGGATTGATTCCTTCCTTCCCAATGGGAAAAACAATCGTATTGGAAAGATGCTTGCCAGTAAGCGGTATTCCACGCTGATCAAGTCCCAGCGGAATCCGAGTGCTGACATCAGAGGACCCCCGCTTAAGATAGTTACGTGGGAATCCTATCGGTTCTGGTTCAAGAATCAGTGGTGGGGCATTCGCCCCTCTGGCACCCCCCTGGACACGCCACTGGATGTGGCAAACTAGATCGCGTTTGCCTTCATCACAATCAAATCGGTAGCAGGGGTCGAGAACAAAATCAGCATGACACGTGTTGGGAAAAACATCTCCGTAGCGTTGAATCCACGACGTTGGTCGCGGAGACCACTTGACTCGATGATAACCAGCTTGAGAGTCGAAAACGAACTAGCGGATATCGAGGGGGAAATCAACTGTGGACTTCGAAGAGAAGAATTTGTAAGAAAGTACTTCAACTGTATTGGCGGCTTCGACAGGATGGGAGGCCACCCCGAAAAACGGGGTAGAGTGGAGTTTCCGAATTTCCCCAAGATAGTAGCTTATAGGGTGAATCGGGGTCCATGAAGTCGCTCTCGTCCATCGTCGGCGTAACCCACGACATTCCACGCGTTTCTCCCAGGATTCGAGCGTAATGTGCATTCGTTCGCGCGGCCGCAATGTGCCACGTACGTTACGGGTGCAACGGAGGCAACTCTGGGGCGCTCAAGAACCGGTCAGAAGCGCCGCTGTTCATCACTCTAGCACCAAGCATACCTACCGCCGGGTTTCTGCAGAGGCTGTCAAAGGCTTGAGCCGAGGAGGGCAAATTCTTTTGGTACGATGAATAATTAGTCCGCAGAGGAATTTCGCAGGTTGGAAATGGACGCTCCTAGGGAACAAAGATCTTCACAAATTGGCCTCATCAGCCAATGAAATCGGAGGAGGGGAGGAATAATCCACCGCGACAGTCTTTGAAGCACCTGGGACGATCGGATGCAGATCGCCGCTAATTCTTAGAGACCTCTTGTATCCGTTGGAGGCTAACAGTGGGATATTCGCTATACTTGGAAGCGCATGTAACTGAAAGCCGAGCGGGCCATCTTTCCCGGGGAGAACTCTGCGGATCGCGTCGCACGGTTTTTTTCAGGAGTCTCTGGAATGATTTTCGGGATGGTTGTGAGTATTGAGTGTCCTCGAAGGGCAGCTCCAGAAGTGCCGTCTCATGATGGAGGAATCGCCAGATGTCATCAGAAGTAAAATCGCGAGAAGAAGTGTGGGAACGGGAACTTTCATTAGCCGTCCCAGCCGGTATATTCATCGATGGGAAATTCGTGGGCGTCAAAGGGGAATGGACGTCAAGAGATTGGGATCCTCAGGGCACGTCGTCTGCTCATCTCCGCATGTTTCCAAGTATTTGTCACAATAGTAGAAGCGATTTTCGGTGGTCCCCTCATCCGGGCTCCCTCCGTAGATGAACACCAGACATGAATTCGCCGAGCCGTTGTAATAAAGTCTATGTTTCGCAGCAAAATGGTGCCCACTTCCAGGCGGTGGCTCACAGAAAGCCTGGCGGGCTGAGAAGGTTCGATTTGATTGATGTTACAGTATTGCATTAATCCGCGAATGATTATCAGAAACGATGTTTGAGAAATTATCTCATTATTGCCCTGGTATTGCCACAATCAAGATGATCAAGTATTCAGGGTGGTCCCAAATACGGTTTTTCGGGTTTTTCTCGAGAATCGCAGCAAGCTCGAGAAAACAGCGTCATGAATGACCCCATCTCAACTGGATTTCACGTTCGATAGACTTATCAGATTCAGTTCAGTTCAGTTTCGACTTTTCATTTTTAGAAACTCCTGTTTTGGGAATTTCGAGCTCATGGTTGGAGAGAGACAGCATCAACCTCTTTCGGGAAACTCATGAAAAATGAGTCAAAACCAAGACGAAGGGTCAATTCGAACGCGGAAATAGGGTTCTAGGCGAATTCTGATGGGTCTATCAAACGTCAAATCAAATTCGAGGTGGGGTCGTCTATATAGTTTTTATCTTCGAGAATGCTGTATCTTCTGAGATTAATCCAAATAACCGGACTCGGGAATCTCCAGTGCGGCCTATCAGATGTAATATCGAATCGCCAGCAAGGTCATCCATTACGATTCTTTCTCGAGCTTACTATAATTTCTCGAGAAAAACACGAGAAACCGATCGGTGGACCACCCTGTAGAAGCTTTTGGGCATAACTTACTGACTCGGGAAGTTCCTTGTGTTCCAGTGCCTGCGTGTATGTAACGGTACGAAACGGTTTAACGCAATTGATTCAAATTCATAACCAGTTCCCCTACGATCGAAACGATGAGAGAGGAGCTCTGTTAGATTACTCACCGACCACGGTGGTTGATCGCAGCAGAGCATCTGCGTATGTAATCAGAAACAATATTACAACACTATCGAATAGATACTCATAAGCACGTGATAGTATAATGGGTATGATGAGAGGAAGGAGCTCTCCTGCATATCATCATCAGTCATCACATTGAACCTGCACCATAGACCCCATGACTGGAGCTTGGCGTTCACGTCAATATCTTAACGGAAAGTCAGCGGTTGCTGACTTTGAATTTTTGGCATGTTTCGTAGGAGGTTCATTGCTCAGTCCACGAAGTCGGATCTGGCGTCAAACATGACACACGCATTGGACTTCAGAAGGAAACTCTACGGCATTCTGATAGGGCGCGTGGGGAGCGATTCGGATGGTTGACCATAACTACATGGCCCCCTGCCTCCCCCCATATACAGGGTGGTCATCGTAAGTCGGGAATTTTTTCCCCCCATTTTCTTTTGGCCATAAATCCGAAACCAGTGGGACAATTTTGATGATTTTTTTTTTTTAAAATGAAGCTCTTGCAATCAGCTACAAGATCCCGTTGACCAATTCCCTTTATCGTGCCTCGTCTCGATTTGAGAGGGGATTCAAGGCAAGCGACGAAATTTTTTTTCCCCACGATTCCAAACGGTTCGCAAATCGTCCAGAGACGGAGCAGCCAAGATCGCTCTCCGGCGTTTTGAAGCTGGTCTGACTAACGAAATTCGCCCGCGGGTTCCAGCGATCCACCTCCGGATTGAAAAATTTGACGAACTTAAATATGCCACTGTTTACAGTGAACTCGCTAACTTGGAAAATTCGGGAGTAGTGTTCTGAATTTTCTTCAGGCTATAAGTCAGAGGAGACAACATCATCAGAGGGATGATCCATTCCTAAATTTCCGCGAAATATGAACGGATGTCAGCCTGTCTTCTCCCGTTCAAATATTCAGCGATGAGCCTCTGGAAGGCTTCGCTCGCATCGGGGTCAATCTCTGCTCGTTGGGAACAACGACTCAACAATGAGAACAGATGGTACTAATCGACGTTGCAAGAGCTTTGAGCGCGTCAGGATCGGTCACGGATACATCGACGTTAACTTCAACTTCGTCTTCAAACACAAGCTTGTTATCATCATCGCTTTCGTTCCCGTCCTCCAAACCAGCATTCTCCACAACGAGGAGATTTCTGTGAGCCTCCGCAAACTATGCAAGGGTTGAACAGGCCAAGAAACAATCGAGGATGTTGTTGGCATGTACAACAAGTTCTTCATCTATAGACGATTCGGCGGCTCTAGGGTCATCGTTAACTGCTGTCTCAATGACAAACAATTATTGTTCGAACGAATCCATGATTAACGGGATCACGTCGTCCCTGGCTTCTTTGAGGAATCGGATGGAATCGTGAATTCGGAACCGATCTCAGAATGAGTCGCGACAGCTCAGAGTTGCTCTGACAGTTACCGTATTCGAGAGTTCTGGCTAGAGATTCAATGCCGACGATGAATTCCAGGGTACTCGGAGGATAATGATTGTCCCGCATTCCAAGTCAGAGGGATCGAACTATCCTAAATTATGAAATAGCGAAAGTTATCTGAATCATGGAATGGAGTTGACATTGCGTCAGCGGTAAAACTTTCCGAGGTTCCCGTGGGATCGGGTCTATGGCATGGAGCGAGAGTTTTCAAGTTATTTGAGCCAAAGTTAGCGAGACTTCACGCGTATCTTCTCCAGCTTCCCATTAGGATGGGAATCTGCAGTCTGCCCGGATTTAGTCGAGTCGAAAGGCAACCTCTCCAGCCATTTCATGTCGACCTATATCCGACCGGCGCGAGTTGATTCTACTTCCAGTCTCGTCGTCCGTGAAGGTCCACTCGTCAGTTCGCCGAACATCCAAAGGTTATAACAGCAGTTTGAGAACACCGCTGTCGCTAACCAGATTATCGATAATCCGTACACCCGATCCCGAGCAGATGCTGAGACAGAACTCCCGGACTGCAACTCGCTCCTAAACCATATTATTCAATCGATGGCTCCGCTTGCTCGATCGTGAGACGTTCAAATGCGTGACTGATTTCCTAGGATTATCCTCGTAAGGTCTACGTTCGAGAGAGTTACCGTATTTATTCTAATAGTAGGGCATGCTATTTTTGTCGGGCAGCCCGAGGAGGTTTGAAATTAAAAGCGGGCATGCTCTAATTGCCGGGCACGCTCTTTTGAGCTGGCATCCCCGGGAGGTATGAAAAATAATCGGGCAGGCCCTACTATTAGAAGAAATACGGTATTCAGCGTCGCCTTGAGAGTATTCGGATGAGCCGGGATTCATCGGCGAGATCGCTGGCATGGTGAGAGCGTGGAACGAGCCTCGCTAGTCTCGCCATCTTCGGGCTTGATATGGTCGTTAGGATTCCGTTTGGATCTCGCTGGATAAATGTCGCAAAATGTCGCTCAACATTGAGATCAGGGACTGCGGGCGTTCTGTTCGGACTCACGACTCATACATTTCTTTGACTAACATCCGAACTTTTGAATCGAGGTCTCATGGGAGACCGTTGAGGGCATGAGCCCGAGGGTTTAGGGAAGATGATTTGAATTTTTCGAGTTCTCCCGTTCGAGGAAGTTGTTTTGCTTCAAAGTTCGAGCCAGGCTTCTGGGCCGGCGTGTAATTCGGCTCCGATGCTCTCTGATGACCGTATCGAGTCCCGACCGAAATAAAGCCTCTGTATGCCCCGACAACTAGCTGAGACTATGTTTGATTTTTGCAGTCCGCACTCTCCTCGAAGCTCTTCCCACAATAACGTCAGTGGGATCATCATCTCCTGACGACCGAAGACAACCGAATTCCTGAACGAAGCTCTCGGAGATCGCTGAGCACACCACCCGACTCGTATCTGATACCTTGCGCTCTCTTACTCGAATCATCAACGGGGGCTTTCGCCTCGAGTAAGCGGGTGCAGCGACCAGGGAATCTCTGAGAGGGAACTCCAGTTTGCCTCCGAAGAGGTTCAGTACCTGTACTGCGGTGGCAGTTCCTCAACTGTAGGGTTGAAATGTAACAATCCAAGCCAATCGAGAAAAATAAAATACATAAAGCTCTGCTCAATCTTGCATTGCTCAGAAATACACGACGGGTGAATTTTGTTCCGATTTTCCTCCCACTGTGATCGGGATCCGGATAAGAAGTCCGAAAATTCGAACCCGGTTCTGTAGGTGTGGGATGCTTCTGCAGACGGGGGGGGGGGGGAAGCGAGCGCGGCCCTGTTCTGTGGAGATTACAATGATCTGCCCAACTGTGTCGATCAACGATGGAGATCATCAAACGAGTCCATTATTAGCGCTCGTGCAGCTTCCGGCACGACCGTCACGAAAGTCCAAAGAGTTGAAAGAAAGAGCGGATTCAGAAGAAATCGAAGAAGAGACCGCGGACAAGAGCGTGGTTTCTTTCGACAATAAGACTCTCGCGTCAACGGCAGCTCTAGCCACAGCGGTGGCGGTAGCGACACCTCCTCCTCCTCCTCCTCCTCTTCCTTCCTCTACTTGAATAAGAAAGGCGTCATTAGGAGAGGATTTCGAATGGCCCCACGCCGAAAAGAACCGCCACCACCAACAGCTAGGGGTTCGCGTTTCTTAAAATCACAAGTGCTTGGTGCTCGGGAGGCTCCAAACCAGTTTAGGAACGTGGCTGTTCGAAGTGGTTGTCCAGAGTCGAATTGAGTTCTCCTCCAAGGAACAATCGAAAGTTTCGCGGGATAATTGTGCCGACGGGGCTCGAGTTCTTCATCCTGTCAGTCATCCGACCCCGGGACATCTATCGGTGATGGTAGACTTCGGTCGGCCGAACCAAATGGCTCCAACATTCCAAAATGCCAACGCGAGCTCTCCATTTTACGATGCAGAGGTAAGGTTCGCGATTTCAAGACGAGTTCGCATTGCGATTGCGCCTCTCGTATGGTTAGCTCGCGTACTGTTGCTTGTTTTTCAAATTTTATCCGTTCATTTCGCTCCTAATCCTTGAAGCCAGAGAGACATAGAAATACAACTCGGTCTTAACCATTATTTGCCTCTGCGCGATGGAGAGACGGAACCTAGCTCCGGATCGCGGGCTCAGCTCAATAGAGTAGTGGTCTTTCGAGGGTACATTCCGTGGACCATATGGTTATCGTGTGTCGGAACCATGTGGGGTTTCCGGCGAAAAATTCGCGCGGTATGTTTGTTGTTGGGACACTTTTCTAATCAGCTCTTTTGCCTTCCTCCCACAGTATGAACAGAGATCGCCTTCTCCGTACTTCGAAAGTATGGAAGGCGATCCGAATACGAACCCCTCACTCTCATCGGCGATAAAGTCTCTCTTCAGCTTCACTTCACCGGCTGTGAAGAAATTGCTGGGCTGGAAACAGGGCGACGAAGAAGAGAAATGGTCAGTATCCAAACTTGTTCCACGGTTGATAGCGCAGTCTTGACTTATTGGATGCGTATCAGCTGGGGCAACTGTCGATCGCGCAGCCTGCATGGATACCGTCCACTCAAAGAAGGACTGACAACGATAATTACTTGTCTTGATAGGGCTGAGAAAGCCGTGGATGCTCTCGTGAAGAAACTCAAGAAGAGAAAAGGTGCCATCGAAGACCTGGAGAAAGCTCTGTCCTCACCAGGGCAGCCATCGAAGTGCGTCACGATACCGCGCTCCCTCGATGGCCGACTTCAGGTTTCTCACAGAAAAGGACTGCCCCACGTTATTTACTGCCGCGTATGGAGATGGCCGGATTTGCAGTCCCACCACGAGCTCAAGCCGTTGGAGACTTGTCAGTATCCGTTTGGAGCTAAACAGAAGGATGTGTGCATCAATCCCTATCATTACAAGTGAGTACGGTAACGAAACTCAGCAACGTTGCATGCAAAGACCGAGGCTTTACGCTGACCAACAGGAAATGCGGAATCGATCGAGTCGGATATTGTGCATTGAAACATGATCGATGTTTCAGACGGGTGGAATCTCCGGTACTGCCGCCGGTGCTTGTACCCAGAGTGTCGGAGTTCGCGCCAACTATGAATGCCTCGAACGCTGGCTCGCAAGGAATTCCACCTCTGCCGTTCAGGCCAGTTCCGGATCGAGGAATGCCTCAGAACGTTTCGTTCACACCTCAAGGATGCTTCCAGCGGTATGCAGTGAACTCGCCTCAACAGTACCCGTCACAGGCGCCTTCCCCGTGTTCGACCGCTCTGTGTCCTTCTTCGCCGCACTCCGCAAGCTTAGCCGGCACTCCTCCACCAGCATATTCGCCCATCGAGTCCGGTCAAACGAACGGCCACAATCAGAATGGCCATCACGCAATGGATGTTTCACCGCCGGCTCCGGAGATGCATGCGGTTGATTACCAGGAACCTCAGTATTGGTGCACAATAGCCTACTACGAACTGAACGCACGGATTGGCGAATTGTTCAGAGCCACGGCTCAGAACACTAGCATCACGATTGACGGATTCACAGATCCAACAGAGAACTCTCCGAGATTCTGTTTGGGATTGCTCTCGAACGTAAACCGGAACTCAACAATCGAGAACACTCGACGGCACATCGGCAAAGGGGTCGTTCTGAACTACGTTAACGGCGAAGTCTACGCCGAATGCCTTTCTGACTCTGCAATTTTTGTTCAGTCGAGAAACTGCAATCGTGCCCACGATTTCCATCCAACTACCGTGTGCAAGATACCTCCAAATTGCTCGTTGAAGATCTTCAACAACCACGATTTCGCTCGGCTTCTAACCCAGGCGGTGAATCAGGGATACGAGGCTGTTTACGAGCTGATCAAGATGTGCACGATAAGAATGTCATTCGTGAAGGTGGGTTGGATTCTCAGCACGTGAATTTGCTCGAGATAAGGATCGGGATTCCTGATCTGACTTTGAGGTTTCTTGTCGCTTACAGGGTTGGGGTGCAGAATATCACAGACAGGACGTGACTTCGACTCCGTGCTGGATAGAAATTCATCTTTCCGGACCGCTACAATGGCTTGATCGCGTTCTCACGCAGATGGGAGCTTCGAGGGATGCCATTACTTCCGTATCTTAATCAGCGAAGCCGCGAAAGCGTTCCAGCTGTTCCTCTCTGGAGCTCAACGCACGCTGTAGCAGACCGAGCTTCCATGTTGAATTGTGCTTCCGTTCAGGTATCGATTGTATTGTAAATATTAATGAACTTCTTTCGGACAATTTCGCCGTTTCGTTATTGAATTTTCGCTCCAACGAGTTCTGCAAAAATAGCCGTATCATAAGGCTGAAGGGTGGCGATCGAGGTTTCGCGAGGAGGGAGACACGCAAACATTCAAGAAAACAACACGACAACACTGATAGTGTCTAATCTGAGAAGAAGGCAGAATTGTACCCGCCTTCATCCGACACCAATGGCAGCAGAAGCCACCGACGCCACACGGAGATGGGGCACAAGCCGAAAAAAGAAGAACCACATAAGAGGCTCGCTCAGGTGTTGCTCGCCTGCCTGCCTGTTTATTCGACTCGCCGGCGCCACAAAGTCTCGATCTGGAGCCCGAAGAGATGTGGCCGACGGTTCGAAGGTGTTCGGACAAGCGACCGAAGAGCTATGTGTACGTCATCAGCTATTCACTCGAGCGAGCATCCAGCACAGAATTCACTCGAAAGAATGATCCGTAGTCTTGCACCTATCTCGTGACTTGCGAAGTCTGAAACTGAACCATGAAATCCGCAGTGTCGCTTTGCTTCGTTCTCGTGGGCCGCGTGAATGCCTTGCCGGGACATTCGCCCCGAGTTTTGAGTGTGGAGTGCGCTAGACGGAACGACCATGGAGGAGAATGGGGAATATCGGAGAGAAATCTCAATTCCTATCAAATTTCGGACATTCGACATCGAGAAGGACCTTGGTTTTTTCGGACTTTGCACATACTGGCCCTCTCCGGAGTCTCGCTGCCCGACATTCGGAGGCTCAACGTTTTTCTCGCTTTGAATGGTCACGGAACGATGTTTTTTACGTAGTTTCTCAATTTTGTCGTCTGAAATCGGCCTGCGGGCAAGGATCCAGTTTCTGAAATTGCGGAGCCTGCGATTTTCTTTCTAGCACGCACGAGCATTGCTGTTGCCGGTAGCTCCTCGAGTGACTGGGCTCCAAACTATGTGTTCAGGAAATCCGATAGCTGAAACGTCAGTGGACCGGGATTCTCGTTTCAGCTCATGGCGGTTTCCATTCGATCCCGGTTCCAGAACATTCACTCTGCTCAACGCTCTTTCTTCTTTGCGTTCAAAAGTCGGGTTGTGTTTCGAGTACGGAAACTTTCCCCGTCTGTCTTCCAGCTGATGGACCATGTTCTCGGCCAAAGCCTCGTCGTAGAGGGCTGAATAGGCTCATGTTCGTTTTCTATGACAATCCATCCAGCGAACTGATCGACCGGTGACACAGCAATGACTGGATCCTGCTCGAGTTCTTCCCACATGCTTTGCATTACAAGCTGCTCGGGAATCACAACAAGCATGATGTAAGAAAGACTCTTCGCCGCGCACACTCATTATCATCCGCTACCTTCCTCCGCCTGCCTCTTCCCTGAGTCCGAGCCATTCAGTCAGGAAGTCATCGCGAGAAAAATGCCATGAGCGAGGTGTCGACGGCGCCTTTTGGTCTCGAATCGGCGCTCGTTGCTCAAATAAAATGTGGCCGAAGAGGTGAAGACGTGTCAGCGAGAGCTTTCGGGTGAGCCACATCGACAAGGCCCCTTCCTCCTCTCCAATGAACCGTCGGATCGCACACCCTCGGTACGACCAAAACGGAATGCAAAAAGGGAGAACGAAAACATGGGCGATTAGCCCGCAAAGGGGGTACCGGGATATCCCAGATATTCGTTCGAGTCTTCCGATCTCGAGAGTATTTTTCGCGAAGAGAGATTTTCGCCACTGACGTTCACAGCGCAGCCGTTCTCCCCAAGCGCCTGTGGGGCTGTACTCTGGGCTCAGACAACATGGAAGAACGGTATCACCGAAGGGATCTCGAACGGGATGTGAACTCCGCCCTCGCAGAAGATTCTCTTCGAGTACACCGAGGAGCCCAGTTTGGACAGATGCCGTCCGTTGTTCTTCGAAACCAGAAGTCGTTCGGTTGTTTGAAGAAGAAAATAAGAAGGAGCTGCAGAGAGAGATAGAGAGACAGAGGATCCTAAACGCGCTCTGTCGCCCTTGTCTCCCCGTATAGAAGCTTTTGCCCCGATTTCCGACGTTAGCAACGGTGATTCTCAAACTGGGACGTGAAACTCTTCGCAGATGATCGAAACCCTGTAATCTCCGGTGGAAAGTATGGTTTCGGATTAGGACGACGTATTGTGAAGCGCCTAAACTTGAGGCGCTTGATGATTCTTGGTTGGGAATCGTCCATCCTGGAGCTGTGGGGTAACCTGTGAAATTATAGCGCGGTCTCCATCTCCATCTATCGGAAAGACTTCCGGATCTACCCGGAAGTTTCGTCGCTCCTTGCAGGAAAGAGCCGATGAGCAGCAGGAATGTTTCCTAGAACAGTTGCGCAGAAAGATGTGGGTTTCCCCCGGTGATGCACGGTCAGCGAGTTCGGGAGCCAGCAATCCGACATAGAATGGATTCCGCGAATAAACGGCGCTCTGCAAGTAATCGTAGGGAGCTCCGCGAGACATACTCTCAAGTGCGACCGATGGTTGAGATGAAACTACTCCGGGATGATAGTCCGTACAGTGCCCATACTGTGAGGGAGCGCAATTGAAAAATCGTGATACTCTGAACGAACGACGAGGGTGCCCCTGCTTGAGGCCCGACATCGTATGTCGAGTCCCTGCCTGTCTCCTGCGGGTGGCAGATCGATGCCAGCCAGTTTTTGACCAACAATGCCGACGGAGCTATGGCCTGTGGTGTTGTCGTCACCGCAGTTCATCACTGTTATATTTCTCGATCGATTGCTATACCATTGACGCGAGAGGATGGGTACAAATGTAGAATCAGCTTTCATTTCTAAGGGGAAATCTCCTCCAGAGACGCATCCATCATTCCTCACGTCAACACGTTTGAGGAATTTGACGGATGTCCTTCAATGCGTGGATCGCACGTATTCATGGCAATCCATCATATATTCCATCGCTCACCTGCTGGAATGATGAGGGAAATCCGTGGTCCTGACGTGGTATTCTTTCCGGTAATTTATTTCCAAAAAGCAGCTCCCGAGTGCTCCGAATGGCTCCATTTGGGTGCTGAGAACGGCAGCTGGAATTCCTCCAGATCTCATGCGAGTTCAACGAGAGAATAGCTTGGACTGAAAACCGCCCTGCTCCGAAGCGCCGATACCGCTGACGAAAATGACGAAGGCATAGAATGCGCTTTGGCCACGGACCGTCGATATGCAAAGTACTTCGTCGCCGATCCGACTTTTTTCTGTTGCTGTATACAGTGTCGATATCGCATATCGCGGAGGCTTTTCGATGATCGACGCACCTCTTACTTTCTGTACACGGAAGCGTCGAGAGAGAGTTTACGAATTCTTTTCACGCATGGATATCAACATCATTCCTGAACCATATATGTACTTGCTGGATAAATGTTGACTGGGAATATGAATCTTCGCCGTCAGCGAGAAATTCACTTCGTCTCGAAGTGGGCAGCTGAAGAAGTTGAAGCTTGAGGCTGCGACTTGTCGCTGGGTATCGTAGCTCATTCCGGCTAGACACTTCCATGGGAGAAATTGGGGAAATCTCCAATGAAGGCGCGAACCTGGCCGTCTATATGTACTGAGGCGGAGACGTTGAGCCCAACATGAAGATTTTGATCAATTATCAGCGCCGTTGACGCCACCGTGATTACGAGATGGTTAACGAATTTCGGTCTCGAGGGGTAAGCTAGTCATGTCCGTGCACTGATGCTGAGGTTTGCCATGAGTCATGAAGCCCTTTTCTGAGTTCATTCACTAATCATGTTTGAGAGCAAGCCGGCCTTCTGCCGACTACGCTGGCACTCCTGCGTGTCTGCCGTATGCTAGCAATGAATTATCCCCTGCGAGCGCCACTATTTGGAACAAAGATCATACGTCACTCATTGAGGCCTATCTGTCCCTCGGGAACATCTCAACCATGGGTTTCTTGCATCCACAGCCTAAACTAGGCCACAGTGGTGCGGGCTCCAAAATATATCATGATAACATTTGGCCTTGAGCTCCGGAAAGTTATTCAGAAGCGACCCCGAATCATCTCTATGGGCTCCGGAGGGTATGGTCTGCCCGACCCTGAATCTCCCCCAAACTCAGAAAACTACAGTCAGACCGAAACCGTGTCATCTTGGAAGACACTACGAGGTATGGTTAGATCAACCGCAAGCTACCCCATGGACCAAGAAAAGTATTGTCGGATTGACTGCGGAATCACCATCATCGACTCCAGAAGTAACGTCAGATCGACCTAAAATCATCTCTAGAGGCCTCACAAAGTTTGGTCTAACCGCCACCGGAATAACCTCCAGGCCCTCCATAAAGTTTGGTCTAACCGGACGGCGATCAATTCCCCCAACAAATATCACCCAAAAAACATATGGTAGGACCGATTCGGGAGAACCCCCACATGCTCCGGATAGTATGTTCAGCTAGACTCCAGATTCATCTACACAGGCCTCAAGAAGTAAGCTCGATTCGATCATTTGCGTGAGATTTCATAGAGGATAGATTCTGTGAATCCATCTTGCGATCGTTTCTATCTTGCGAAAGTAGAGTGTTTTGTCACGCTGGATAATTCAACGTTTCCCATCATATTATCTTGAGAACGCTTTCCATCTTTTCTGCTCGTTGAGCTAATCACTGACACGCATCGTCTTATCCGCGCGGAGATCACCATTACATCATCGCGGTTCTCCGGTCGCTGGCGCAAGCGCGCGCGCGTGTCTCCTATCGAGAATTGGCATATCAATCGGAAGTGATTCTCTCGCCTGGAAGAATCTTTGTTTTCTTGTCGTTGTTGAAAATACAGATCCAGATGTTGCAATGGCGGGGTGAGATTGTTTTCCCCAAGACCCCAAGCTGCCCGACAAATGACTGACTGACCGACTGACTAACTGAGTGACGATCGTTCCGTGGACGAATCAGCGTCGCACGGGAGAGAAAAAGTGGCAGTCGCGGCAAGAGACAGACCGCTCATGGTTGCGAAGCAAGCGGCCCGCCAACAAGCGCGCGGAGAACAACGGGCTAGCAAGCGACGGACTGACGGAGTGACAGACCGACGCATATACTGACCAAACAGCGAGCAACCGAGAGAATCAACAAGCGCCCTGGCGGCAGACAGACCGAACGAACTACGGACAGACGGACGGACGGACGGACCGACCGCGCGGCCGAGCGGGCAAACGACCGTCTTTGAGCGAGTGAGTGAGTGAGTGAGCGGGCGAGTAAGTGAGCAGCAACATCTAGTCGTTTAGCTGGTGCTGTTGCCGCTTCTCCTCTTCGAACAGCGTGATTCCAATATGGCGACGTTCTAAGACATTATTGCTGCGGCAGTGTTATTGCTGCTGGCTTTTCCAGGATATGCTCTTGTACATTCGCTTCGACTGTTACATTATTCTGTACCGCGGCCTCCACTGTTGCTGCCGCTGATGAACGCTGTTGCCAGCGCCGTCGCTGTCGCTTCTAGTGCCGTCGGGATAACCACTGCGTTTTTACGTTAGAGAAGAAGGTGACGCTGGTCACTCACTCATTCAGTCAGTACATCATCGCCGAAGATCGGAAAATTTGACTCGAGACTGCCTACTCCCTGGAAATCGTTCTCTTATCATCGGAGAGAGGAGATATGACTTTCATCGTTCAATCGCCGCCACAACTGAAATCTCTATCAGTGTTTCTTCGAGCATAACCTCTGCCCAACGAATTGCAGTGCGTGCCCATTATTTGTCTTTCAAGATTGTGTGAAGTGATTTATTGGTTCTGTTTCTTCGTGTCGTCGTATGAGAGAGTCTGCGCTGCGTACACGCTCCGGCGTGCACACCATCACAGCGTACAGCAACAACGATAGAACGCTCTGTATCGAGTTCACGAGCAGTGAGATCAATGATCACCACGCAGTGGGGCAGGAATATTCGCACGATCAAAGCAACGGCGCGTTCCGGGAACTCGGGCTGGGCAGAGCGCACGAGCGAGCGCGTTCGAGGAATCTGCTAGATGAACCAAAGTTTCTCAGCTTTCCGTGATTCATGATTTGCTACCTTTCGCCGGGTGATTGCGTTCACACTGGAACCTGTGCCAGTCCTACAACTAGGACTTTCACGGTGAATTTCGTGCAATAACGACCGAAACAAGCCCAAACGGTGCCGTAGATATCCGAGTGTACTGATTGACTACGCATTGGGTACGTGCAAATAGGAATTCGGTCTGGAGCAAAGCCCGAACCAGCAACGAAAACGGCCAGGGCGTCAAAAGCGAAGTTTTGCGTTCACGAAACTGGCGAACCCGTGAACCATCGTTACCATCGGCACCAGAACAACCATCACCGACTTTTGAGTAATATTGCCCCCGATTGCCAATCGTGTTGGTTCGAATCGTGGCTCTGTTGTTGCACCTTCCGCAGAGAAAGTCGAAGCACACGCGGCGCGGCACCGGCACCGGCAACATCCTATAGGACATCTTCAACAAAAACTTCGACTGAATCAACAAACGGAGGTGCAAGCTCTCGCAACAGGGATCGCGAAGGATCGAGAAAGAGACGCTTCAGGAGTACACCGCATCTTTCAACCGGAACACTGGATTCGTCAACCACAAGCCCGGTAAGTTGCACAAGGTGATAGTAGAGAGGAGAGAGAGGACATCGGTGGGTGGGCCAAGGTAGAATGCCTCAGCTGTCGATAATCAATCGCCGACTCGATACAAGCCATAAGGTGGCTCTGGGAGTGCAGGCGGGTTCGGCTGGGGCTGTTGATTTGGGAAAGGAGTGCTCCAGGAAAGTCTCGTGGCGAGATAGCCCGGTCGGTGTGTTCGGCGCGCAGGACCCCAGACCTCCTGTTTGGCGGCGGCGGCGGGCGGCGATGGAGGCGCGGGCGAGGCGAAGGCGGTGGAGGTTGTTCCGAAGGCTCGTTTCGTTGGAAGGGAGGGAGGGAGGGTACGGAACGCAACGAAGCAAGGGAGGGTTCTGCCGTCGAGGGGGAAAAAGGAAAGGGACTGCTCTGGTGGGCGGATGTTTGGCTGGCTGGGCGGCTAGCTGGCTGGCGGGCTGAGTGGCTGCCCTCGGGATTGACTGACTCGGAGTGAAAGCATCGGTTCCTGTGGCGCAAGCAAGCAACCGAGCAACCAACGCAAAACTGGGAGAAGGAGGGCGGCTGCTGTACGGGAGGCAGAAGGGGTCGGAGCCAGTGGTTTCGGTTTGCCCGTTTGTTCGTTGTACACCGCTGCTGCCGCCGCCGCCGCCGCAGCCGCTGTTGCTGCTACCACCACCGCCGCCACCGTCGTCGTTGTTGACGTCGCTACTCCCTCCATTCTCCCACAGTTGCATGATTAGCAACTGTAGACGACAATAATCAACGACCAAAACCCAGGACGACGATCACCTTGCTACAACTACGATAAGAGAGACCTCCATCTCATACTCGGCGACCGATATTCCTCCCTGCCCTGGCTTTGGACAAGTGCTCGGAATCCAGTCTGTCGGTGGGTTGCTTGGTCAGTTGAGTGGTCGGTCGGTCGGTCGCTTGCTTCGTTGGTGGTGGAACTGACTCGCCTAGATTTTGGTGCGCCGGTGTCGTCTCTATTTACGGTGGATCGCTGCCGCTGACGTTCGCGCTGCAGCATCTCTTTAGTTTCCCTACCACTGCTGCTGCCGCTTCCGCCGCTACTACAATTGCTGTTCCTGTTGTTGCTGTTCCTGCTGCTGCTGCTGTTTCTGCCGCTGTCGTCGTTGTCGTCGACGTCGACGTAGGCCGAGAGCGAGAATTGAACGAATTACGTCAAACGTCAAAAGACGTAACGGTCTCCGGCGCGAACGAGCAAGCAGGCGAGCGAGCACTCGGCTCCAAAGGAACTCTCAACGATTTTCTATTGCCGGACCGTGGCGGCAGCGGAACCCGGGACGACACATAAACAACAACCACCAGTCCGACCAACGAACACGACAACGACCACGACTCCCAGCATTGTGCGGCTGCCATTAGAGTACTCTGTGAGCGGTGGAAAAACTCTGGATAACTGTGCTGCATGAGAATAGACGTCACGGCGGAACACGGCGAAGAAGGAATCGCATCTTGTTCATTCTTACGTCGCCGTCGTGTGTGTGTGTGTACTCGTCGACGACGACACATCGTACTTCTAGGAGCGTGAATCCGTCGCAACGACTTCCGAACAAGTGAACTGTGCTCGATAAACATGTGGAGTCCTTCTGAGGCCGCAGCGACAAAGGAAACCCCGGTTAACGGAGCGACTCAAATCGACTCCCAGGTAGGGTCTCCGCCATTTCTCGCGCGGAGGATTCTCTCCCAACTCCCGCGCGGAATTTCAGGGATTGGATTCGCCGAGTTTGTGGGACTCTGCGTTTTCATCCACCTACCTACTGAGGATGCCTGTGCTATACGTAGGCTCTAATCTCCCCGAGAGCAAGCGCGGAAATAGTGGGAAAGAAGCCAGATAACGGTTGTCATCGTCACCATGATCACAACTATTATTCATCGACGACTGAGCGATGGCGTGGTTGGATGCGTCGTTGTGAGCGGCAATATTGAATCAGATTAGTTTTCCTGGCGAAGATATTTCCAATGGAAAGTTCAGTTCTTTTCTTGCAACTCAAGCGACCGTTTCTGATCGATATGAGGCTGATCGTTAGCCGGGGACGCAATGAAATTCTCCGGACACTGCCTGGGGTGATGCTGGCGGAGCTGTATTGCCATGATTCACGTTTACTGTATGTTCGTGATCACCAGTTCACCAGCGCCATTTCTCTGTTTTTCTCTCGAGGGTCACTGCAGAATATTTTCACAGTATCGCTGCGGCAAGCATAATAATCAATGGCCGGTACGTTGTGAACGGGCGGGCGGGCGCGCGCGCTTTCCTTCTGTAAGTGATCATCATAATGATCCGATGATGATGACAACTGGTGATTATACATTTGCCGACGATGGTTATAAACGAAATGACAGAAAGAGCTTTCCGGTTGTCCATGATTGCTCCTTCCATCCCATACTGTGATCTAGAGTTCTATCGATTTATCGAGCACCGATTCGCTCACGGGCGATGAATACGATGACGACGCCGGGGGCTGACATACGCGAGCAGCGCACGAGTGCCAGCGCAACGGAACGAGTGAGTCGAGGGATCAAGCGAGAGTAATCCGAAGAAAGAAACCCTAGAATGTTTTTCCGCAGTCTCCGTTTCCACTCACTCGTCGTTCCACACGATTATGTATTCGGAGACTTGAAAAGACGTGCGAGAGAGCCGATCGCAGGAGAACGGAGCGAAAGCTATCGTCTGATACGGGACCATCGTGGAGGATTGAGATCCTTGTAGAGGAGAACCGAGTACGACTTTGAAGCGTATTCTTCGTTCTCTGTGAGGAGAGCTGATAGCGCTTCGACACACGGGCTGTGCCTCTCAGTTTGTCGGAATTCTTCGAATTCACATCTCTCGAGTATCGATGTTGTATGGATCTGAACGGAATGGGACGGGGGAGCACGGAAGAGATGAGGCTATAGTGGCAAACTGCATTGGTCTGAAATGTTGCGTACAAATACTCAAATGATTCTCTTGCTAAGGTTTCGATTCATTCACGTGAGTTTTCCGAATCAGTGTCCAAGAGACGTTCGACCCAAGATGATTCATGATTCTTTCGACAAACTCTCATCGTCGGCTATAAATATCGCCATCGGCATTTCATTCAGCTAGTGAAATTGAGACCGTCGCTCAGAAAGCTCGCGGACTCCTCTGGAGAACTTCGCCAAATATCCGTTGTTCGAAGCTCCGCTACGCTGGCGCTGGGGTGCTCGATTCCGTTCACGAGTAAATAGCTCGAACTCCTCTCTGGATTCTAGTTGAGAAATGAACCTGAAAAAGAGAATTATTCTTTCCAGTATGGACGGTCGCCGTCCCCGTATTTCGAGAAGCTGGACTGCGATACGAACTCGGGGAGTTCGATGAGCTCCGCCATAAACTCTCTCTTCAGTTTTACATCACCCGCCGTCAAGAAGCTGCTGGGATGGAAGCAGGGAGACGAGGAGGAGAAATGGTAAGCAAAATGAGACCTTACGTGACGGAAGGTTCATTCTAGTAGAGGAGACAGCCGAGCAGCGTTAGGTCGGCGTGATTTCTCTCGAGAAACGTAGCGTCGACTAGTTCTTCGCCTCAGAGGCACCAGCGGAAAGTCAAGTGGTCGTAGATTAGATACAGGATTCAGCTTGTTCTCGATTTAGCAAGACCATTCAGAGACGGAGGTCAAATAGGTTCAAGATGTCTACTTTTCCAACTAGACTTCCCACCCATACTTTGAGCGGAACGAGAAGATTTTACTGTCTCCCGTAACGCTGATAGAGCAGCCCACACTCACCTCAACGAGAGCCAACTCATATGAATGTGATCCTTGCCGCACAGCTTGTCCTGGTATTCCATCTTGATGTCGATTGCTGCGATTAATGGAACCATTCCTTTCATTACAGGGCCGAGAAGGCGGTGGACTCATTGGTCAAAAAGCTCAAGAAACGTAAAGGTGCAATCGAAGACCTTGAAAAAGCGTTGTCATGCCCGGGTCAGCCTTCGAAGTGCGTCACGATACCACGATCGTTGGACGGACGCCTGCAAGTCTCTCATCGCAAAGGGCTGCCACACGTAATTTACTGTCGGGTGTGGAGATGGCCCGACTTGCAGTCTCATCATGAGCTCAAACCTCTCGAAATCTGTCAGTTCCCTTTCAGCGCTAAGCAGAAAGATGTCTGCATCAACCCTTATCACTATAGGTGGGTGTCCTGATACTTGCTCCGAAAACTAGACGATTCGCAGAATGGATCTTGTTATTTGCCACAGCGATGATTTGCATGACGCATTGAACGGATGAATTTTGTTTCAAGTGAACATGCAGATGACTAACATATCGAATCTCATCGTTTTCCCAGACGGGTTGAGTCACCGGTGCTCCCGCCGGTTCTGGTTCCCCGATATTCGGAATATCCACCTGGCCACAACGGGCCTGTGGGCATGCCTCCCGTGCCTCCTCCGGTCCCGTTCCGGCCGGTGCCGGAACCCACGATGCCTCACAACGTGGCGTTCACACCGCAGGGATTCATTCAACAGTCGCCTCTCAATCAGACCATACCCTCACCTGGAACCCTGTCTCCCTCGTCGCTGCCTCCGTCTTCACCGCATTCGATGGGAATCGCTGAAACTCCCCCGCCGGCGTATTCTCCTCGAGCCCCGTTCTCGGAGACCGATCACCAGAACAACAACAATAACACAAGCAACAATAACAGCAGCAACAGTAGTAGTCTCAACAACACCAACAGCAGCAGCAGCAACAACAACAACAACAGTCAAGACCATAACTCAAACAGCCCTCAGCAGATGGACATTTCCGTACCAAGCCAGCCTGCTCCAGCAGAGATGCATGCCGTGGACTATCAAGAACCTCAGTACTGGTGTACGATAGCCTATTACGAGCTGAATTCGAGAGTGGGTGAAGTGTTTAGAGCGCAAAACCACAATATTGTCATCGATGGCTTCACTGATCCATCGGAAAACTCGCCACGCTTCTGTTTGGGTCTGCTGTCAAATGTCAACCGCAACTCAACAGTCGAGAACACACGGCGGCACATTGGCAAGGGTGTGCGTCTCTACTACGTGGGAGGCGAAGTGTACGCTGAGTGTCTCTCCGATTCTGCCATTTTCGTGCAATCGAGGAACTGTAATCACGCTCACGACTTCCATCCCACGACCGTTTGTAAAATTCCGCCGAATTGTTCACTGAAAATCTTCAATAATCATGAATTCGCCCAACTTCTGACTCAGGCCGTAAACCACGGATTCGAAGCGGTCTACGAGCTGACAAAGATGTGCACCATTCGGATGTCATTCGTCAAGGTTGGTGGAGCGAACTTCAAATATACTTTGGGAATCTATTATCTACGACCGAAACAGAACCCTGATTCCATCATATCATCTTATATACACGTTCCGACTGTAAACGACTGACTCGAATCCGGTAAAAGCGAAATTTTTCCTTCCTCTTTGCAGGGATGGGGTGCAGAGTATCACCGCCAGGATGTGACATCAACTCCCTGTTGGATCGAAATCCACCTATCGGGACCGCTGCAATGGTTAGATCGGGTACTGACCCAGATGGGCTCTCCGCGAGGAGTCATCACTTCTGTATCATAGGATGGGATCGAATATCAAAGAGAAACACACTCCATGTCTTGTCACAAATCCCCATAAGAGCGTTTAGAAGCGAACCAAAGCCTATCATTTGGTGTATGTAAACGATAGAATTCTTGACACGCTGCGTCCCGGCCTTGAGTTCTGAAGAGGAGCGTTGTTCTCCGCTGGATTGCCCTTTTTGCCATCATTATCCTTTGCCCGAATGTGAACCTGATCGTGATTCTATACCGGTGAACAAATACCGTCTCCGACATTTGAACAGAGAAAGGCTTCCGTGTGAAACCGGAACAACGAAGGGAGCTCGAAATTGCAAGGTGGAGGATGGCTTCGGGTTCTCATCACGGCGGTCCGTTTCATGAAAAACAATCTCAATCATCCGATTGGACGCATTTCTGCCCTGGTTGAGTTACCGTTTGTCCCGGGACCGCTTTTAGAAATACGTTTGCCGCCACTGCTGCCGTTCATGCTGCGCGAAAATCGATTTAATTCATCTACCTTCATATGAGCAAAATTCATCATATCTCTGAGTTTGTAATTCTCCCAATGAAGGATTTCCATCCATGAACCGACTGTTGCGATTGATCTGGCGCAACCTTCCGCCGATTTTACGCATTTCAAGATGAATGCCAAGCTCTCAGTGGAAAGCGAGAAAACTTTCGGAGCGATTGTGTTTCGCATCTCGTTAAGCTGCGAGTTTTGAGCGGAAATCACCACAAGATCACCATTTCCAATCATATTACCCACATGAAAATCATCAGTAGTGAGTCATCCTACGATTCGAAAAATCATCGTCGAGCAGTTCTGTCAATTTGCGGTCAATCATACGGAAATGTCGGAGGATCCTCTCTCAGCAAGATCCGCTTGCGTTGCAACCCCAAATCGCATAACATATCTCGGCTTCTCGGATCCTCGCGGCATACCCTAGGATTGATCATGAAATATCGTTGGCATGCTCCGAAAACTATTTTTTTCCGACAAAATGTAGTCCGGACACACACTTGAACGCGGCAGATCGGAGAGCGGACATCAGAGAAGAGCAGTGCAATGTTCCTCCCCCTCGGGAGTCCCTGGCGCCTGGACCAAGCCACGTCTCGGGACGGTTCGAGGCGTTGTATTGTTAAAAAATCAACGGATCATCCTCGGAAAGTTCGGAGTATATTCAAAGTGCATTAGGTTTGAGTATGTTGAATTAATTTCAGTTATATTAACTGAGATCCGTTATATTTTATGATCGTTTTCCATGCGGTGTTCCGTGTATAACGGACGAACGCGACCTAGACTCGCGTGTCTGGAGAAAAGCTCCGGAAGAAATATGGCAGTGGTTCGTTTCCCCATCTTTTTGTGGACGTTATAGCCAAGATTTATTGCTCCCTCTCCATGTTTCCATCCAGAGAAATCATCGTGTATAGCACATAGCGGACGGAGACTCCAACCTGTTTCGCCGTCCATGTCCATCCGCTGAGAGACAAAAACAACCGGACAGCTCACTTGTCGCACTTATCCTTCGGGAGTTTGTATCGATTGTTTGCTCGTGAAAATCTGAGTGCGGCTCGTGACTCCAACCAAGATGATGGTAATTATATGATGGCATTAGTATATTCTGTTATCCGCACGGCGAATGCTGGACACGTTCGACCAGTTCCTCTTCGGTTGAAGCTGTTGCCGAGAAAAGATGTAAGTTGTTCACTCTTCGAGCCGTTTTAGGTGGGAAGAGAGTCGACTGAAGGATATTTACTTTGTTTGTACCTTTGATCATGTGCCATACAGAACAACGGAATGTAACAGAGGATTTGTGTTCCACAATTACGTTGAAATGCATAATAAGTTTATTTGTATCAGAGTGAGTTTACAACCAAAATATGCAGATGGCCGACTCACGCGATCCCTAGAAGCAAGGGAAGCCGTTGACAGCTCGTTCTTAAATAACTACTTCTCTCGGATGCTGGAGGATCTACTAAGAACAAAGTTGGAACAAATTCTAAAATTCTGTGTCGGAGAGCTTCGATTTTGCGAATTTGTCGGTGGCAGTGGAGTTTCGATGTTGAAAGCTTTCGGTTGTGCGGCTACGGAGTCTTAAAAGAACCCTGTGATAGAGTGAACAAAAAAGCAAAACGAGTCTGGCTCAACATCACATTTTTACTCGGAAACTTCTCCAACACTATGGTTTTCCGTCAACGGCTTCCGACTACAAGTTATCTCTCGGCCATCTGCAATCAGCCACGGTAGAGTATTTTGTTACCATCAATGCCAATCGATCATGAACATAGATTATATTCAGGAGGATACACGATCGACGTTTACTTCGAAAAACCAAACAAACCATTCAACCAAGCAACCAACAAACCAACAGGCAGAGTACCCAGAGAAAGAAGGAAGCGTCCTAAATCTCCGCGAGTAGCGACACTGAACATAGACAACAGAGTCAACTAGATCGTAGACACCACAAAAGAATAACCTACACTACAATGTATCGACGAGGCGACCAAGAATTCAGATTCTGAAACTCCATTCTTGAAATTCAAGCTTCGAGCTGGATCATGACCAGCCTGTGCAATGTATACAAACCCTTCCCATGCCAGCTTGCTTACGAGTCTGCCTGTCTCGACGAGAGTTCGACTCCGAAACCTCATCGAGGGCTGACCTTTGGCCAGCCCTCGAAGGGCAACTCCTTCGAGGTGCAATAGATCGAAATGGAGAGAAAGATCGACTCGGGACATTGAGCTACTAGATATGTGCGAGTATTCTTAACCACAAGCTGCGAATTAACGTAGACATGTGCTAGATATTCGTCCTTCAGCGAAATTCAATCGTGCGAGCATGAGAACGCTGTTGAGCTGAGATGGAGTATGTTGCTGCTTCATCCATGAACACACCGTGCGCTGTACGATGAGCTGAAGACAGATGAACTGTGACATTGTGCCTATGCCCCTTATCGTCACGCTATTCGATCACTTTCCGTTAAGAGCGAGCAAATATTGCGGCGTAAAAAATCGATGATTTATACGAAACTCAAAGGTTGCCCAAATGATGAACGAACATCAGTTATACATATATATAATATAAAAATCATGAATAAATATTTGTCAGCCATTGTATCATGGTTTATCCGAACGATTCGTTTTCCTCCAAAGCGCCTCATCGGCCCAAAAGAGGACGGGCACCTCTAAACAAGGTTTCCCAATTTTCTTGGACTTTCTGCTCGAGTTGTCCGGGCCTCGTCTCGGCGACAGATCAATATGTCCATGAGCACTACATTTCCCGCTCAAGTGAGAAGCCGCGCAAATCGAGAAACTCAAACCCGATCTGGCTTTCATAACATGAGTTGAGCTTGGAATGAGAAGAATTGCAAGAATACTACTCTCCGAGTGTTCTGCCCCGAGATCCAATCGAGAAAACACCTCTGCGGAGATCGGGTCAAGCCTTGCGCCGTCCCGTTGGGAGTTAAACAACTACGTAACGTGATTCTGATGACCTACAGAGTTGGATATAAAATCACGGTTGAAGCTTGGGGAAACGACCGCTGTTCTGGATCAATCAGCTACCTTCACGAAACCACCCACGGACGGACCGGACTCGGAGGAACACATTACGTCCCCTTTCCCCTTTTCTGGTCTGGGCAGAAGGAGCCGTGGAAGTAGATACGCTTCCGGAAAACTCAAACTTATCAGCGAAACTCAAGAGAACCATCTATGAACATGATGGATGAGGTATTTTCCCTCAGCGAGGGCCCTCGAGCGAGACGACCGCGCTGCAAGTTTGCATACGAATCTATGTGCGTCATGAGCCCAAGAGAGGACAGACTATGTTCTTGGGCCGCTTGGTCTCCCGAGGCCGGACACGACGCCGCTTTCAAAAAGTGAAATGGACTGGGACGCAGCCCGAAAACTCCGAAATCGTCTTGATTTGAGCAACTGTCGTCAAGACAGAGCTTCTTGATACTGTCGATTGGATCGTTCCTCCGAGCAGGCTCGAAATCTCGCACTACTCGACAAGGTCTTATTAGGCTGACCTAGATACAGTAGAGTACAGGTAGTACCACCGGTGCTGCGTTTCTAGAATCTCGCCGTTGATGAGTTCAGGTCGGCGCTGGCTTTGGGCGATACCTAAAACAATATCCCGATCTTTTATCTCTCTCGATAAGCGTTGGCACGTGGCATCGTTCGGACCAAGACTTCGAGCACGAGGAGTGCTCTTTTCATGACCTATCAGAAAACATCTGAATTCACGGCACAGAACAGAATTCTGGAACCTTCCATGGATTTGGATGCCGTCGGCCTCAGTGCTGGAATCTGTAGACGTATCGTGCGCCTCTCCAATGAATAGTGAACCTAAGCCGCCGTCCGAGTGAAACTCGAACACGAGGATCAAGGTTCTGGTAACCATGATGAGCGCTGAGAACGCCTTTGATCACTCAAGCCTTCGTCAAGATGATGATCGGTCGGACAGCATCAGATGTTATTGGATTCTTATTGTCAAAGGCGAGATCCATCGGAGATGTGTGGAATTTAGTCGGATGGGTATTCTTCTCGATCCAACATACTTCAACGATCCGATGGCAGAATTGTTTCGACGCACCGTGATGCGACGCAGTTTGTACGCCTATGACGCCACGACGCATCGAGCGCAGCACAACGACGTCACAGGGCTTCCCCAAGGTCGTCAGACTCGTTTCTCCGGCCAAGGCTCGCACCAAAATTTATTTCGCAGATCTCAATTCGGGAAAAACAAGCCCGTGAGACCCGCTTGTTGTTGGAAGACTGGCATCATCCTGCTCATTCCGACCGGTTCCATTTCTCTCCGACCGTGTTTTCGACCCATATCATCATGCGTCATTTTGGCATGCATGGATGCATCGCTCAACAATTTTTCCGGCAAGGAGGAGAACTGCTCAGATCGATTGCAAAATCTATTCTTCTTTTTCTGAAACCTGGAAGCATCATTCATGGATCGGAGCTCTCTTATCTGGATAAAAACCGGTGGAGCGGAGCGGAACTGTTTGTTTTGACATTTGTTCGCTTCTCGCATGATTGAATAATTACAAAACCTCCCGAGCAACTCCAGAACATCCTGCAATCCCAACTCGAAGGCTTGTCAAGCGCAAGATACTTCCCGACAGCATTCCGGCACTACATAAGGTTCGAATCATTGAGAGCGTTGATCTCTTCGACAGCTTACGAGAAGAATCACATCTGCCGACGGACTCCGAACGCAAAAAGAAACTCAGTCGCATGCTCAGCGAAACCTCTTACACAAAGAAAGCCGTAGCTGCTGATTAACCTGTGTCGTCACGATTTCTCTTACGCAGAAAACAAGCGGGCCCATCCAGCGAGATATCGAGCTATATTGAGGAGCCTCGAGCTCGATTGGTACACAAATCGTATCCATCTCCACGAGATAACCCGACAATCTCTTGAACTCAGGTTTTCCTGGTATCTGAATCGATCTTCGTGACCGAGTATCGGATCAAACCACTACTCAGAAATTTTATTGGATGCGTGCACCAGCTGGAGTGCCGTTGGATTAAATGAAAACCAAATATCAGATCTGAATCCTTCAAAGTCTCGAACTCTATCACATTCCAAAGAATTCTCCGAGCGCGACACATTTCCATCTCGTGAGCCGATGATGAGGGTCAGATAGGCTGCGATCTTCGATGCAAAAACTCATGATGCTCTGTTTGGGAGCGGGAAGGAACAAAGCTCGTGGACGAAGAAAAATGAAGCTCTGAAACGGCACAGCGCGTGCCTCAGTTCCCAGGTACATTGGGCGCATTTCCAAGCGGCAACGAGAAAGATTCTGTTGACTCAACAAAACTTTATCCACAAGCGTACAGCAGCAGAATTTTCGGCGAGCTCCCATCAGCTACAGAAGGCTGGCGAGTGTCGCCAAAAGCAGTCGATGTTATCAGGATCCAGCGTTGCCACATGGCGATGTTAAGTCCAGGCGAGGCACCTCGGGATTGCACACATTCCCTGGACGGAATCGCTCTAGAACATGATTGAATTAGAGAGGTCGGACGAGAATGTTCAGCTGTGCATCTTCCATGAGTTCGATTAGAGGTATAGAACGAAAATTTTTGAGCCAGCGTAAAAATGGATGCCGGTAGTTCGGAGAACCGGTCGCGGTTCCCGGTGACCCGATCCAGGTCGATCAGACTGTTGGTGTGCACTTGTTTCGTACAGGAAAAATATAGGTATATGAAGACGGCACTATTCACCGTGCGGTAGTCGTTCCGTTGATGTCGAGATTTAACATCGATAGCAGAACCTGTTGATAGCCGACTGAATGGTGCAAGTTCAAGATCGTCCGCTCATCTCTGAAGATTGCTGTCCGAGTCGCAGCAATGCTATATTTCGGCTGCTTATTGCGCTGCAGCTCAGTGACCCATTCCCTCAAGAGACAATCGCGTTCTTCGACAGCATTGAACGGCGAGGACAGTCTCATTTTCCGGCGACTGTTTTGCAAAGCGAGAGGAATCGGCGCCGCGCCGTAGATTTCACTCGCCCGGCCCGCCACTTCACTCGCCCGCCTTTTCACTCACTCACTCGCTCTCAGACAGACACAGATTCGCTCTATCGGCAGTGACCATTCTCAGTTGATGGTTTCCTCCCTTCCACTCCTCCAGATTCACAAACCGCAACTGCTGAAGCCGCAGCCGTCGCTGCAGCCGTAACTGTCGCTGCAAGGAAGAAGGACAACAACGTTGTTGTCGTTGTTGCCGCTGCCAGCTGCGACGACGGCCAGCCGACATTGATCGTGTCGTCCGTCGCTACCGCTCGTGTGCTGATGACGGTGCTGCTCTAGTGATGCTGGTGTTGGTGTCGCTCTAGTGTTCTACATGTTCGTCTCCTCAGTTGCCTACGTGTTCAACTAGTGGCTCTCGAATTGGACTCCCATTGAGTGAGGAACTCGTGATTATTATTTGCAGCGGCAGTGATCGGCTGCTACTTACTTTGTTGGTGTTCTGGTCCGTTCATCAGGCGGTTCGTTCGTTCGCCGCCCGCCTGCCTGCCTTTCCGACAGTCAGACCGTCAAGTGAGTGAGTGAGGTAGTACGTCTGCTACTGCACCACTTGACTCTGGTGGTGATCGCGTTCATCGAAACCGTGCTCGCTGGTGGTCCGGTGAAGCGCGCCACAGCCCCAGCAGAGACGGAGAGCAAACTCGAAACCGTTTTCCTGAACACCTGGAGCTTTCACGCTCTTGAAAGTTCACATCGTGTTCTTCGGCACCGCAACTTCTACAAGCATCCCACACCGCGATCCGGCAATCGAACAGCCAGACACCTGACACGACCAGCTAGTCAGCTGGTGTGAAAATCGAACAGCTGCCAACAGCAAAGTTGACGATCTCACCTTTCGGATACTCGATTAACGACGAAATTAGGGAAAAACAACTCTACAGGACATTCATTCTCTATTCATCCATTCAATCATCCACACCGATCTTTTCAAAACTCCGTTATTGTTCCACGTGCTGACTGTTGGTGGTTCGGCGAGGATCATGGCTTCAAACAAAATTGTGAAACGACCAGGGCTGACCCCTTGGGATGAAAATCTACCGAAAAAGTTCGTCGAGTTCGAAATTCGAAGGCGTCTGAAGTCGATCAGAAAGTGCATCTATGTTCCCAGTCTGAGCAGCATCGACGAGCTAGTTCCCACCACAAACTTCATGTCTGAGCTTGGCAGTATTGCAGAGTTCATGTATTCCGTTGGCAAGAGTGTGATCTCGAGAGACGATGCCGAAAAAACGGACGTAAACCTTTCCGGCGCTCCAGTGGTGTTGAAACCAGAACGAAACAACAGTTCGACACATCACCGAAAAGTCCCCACGGGAGACGACGGCATGTCTGTGATAAGCTCGGATGATGAGGGCATCGTTGATACCTTGTCGTCCATGTCTAGAAGAGAAGCTTCGCGACCCCTGGAAACGCTAACCGTTCTGAGTCGCAAGAGACTGGTTTCAATATCCTCAATGACGGTCGCGGACGGCTTCCTCGCGGACCAAGAGGACAATGACGACGACGATGAAAGCAGTGGATTCTACTCAGACGGCTCGGAGTACGCGCCGTGCATGACAAACGTCAAGAGCCGTGCGTTCCGTCCCCGCAGCAAAGCCGGAGGACTCTATTTGCACTCGCAGCTCCCGATGTGGCTCAAAAACAACGAGTACATCGTTGGTGGACACCGACCGCCGGCCTACAGCTACAGAACCTGTCTCCGGTCCATAATTCAATTACATAGCGAAACAGGGAACATTTGGAGTCACGGGCTGGGAGCTCTCGGCTTTGCCATTTATGCAATCTATTTCTACTCGGCCGAAGTGATTCCAAACATGAACGTGTACGACCGGCTGGCATTCGCCGTTTTTTTCCTTTCTGCCGTCGGCTGCATGGGTATGTCGGCTATTTATCATACGCTCGCGTGCCACTCGAACAAAGTATGCTCGATAACGTGTAAGCTAGACTTCACCGGAATAACGATCTTGATTTTCGGTTCGTTCTATCCCTGGCTCTATTACGTGTTCTACGAGCAGCCGGCGTTGCGGTGTCTCTACGGCCTTCTAGGGAGTGTTACCGCTCTGGCCACAATAAAAATGAATCTGAACGATAGCTTTGCTCATGCCAACTACCGAGGCGTGCGGTCAGCCATCTACATTTCGTACGCTATGATTTGCGGAGTTCTACCCGTCGTCCACTTCTCGATGATTTACGGAGTGGACACTCTGTTCAACGAATATTTCCTCCTACGATTCGCGACCATGGTGTTCTGCTATGTCGTCGGAGCACTGTTCTACTCAATTCGCATACCTGAAAAATACTGGCCGGGCAAGTTCGACTACGCGGGACAAAGTCATCAGATCATGCACATTTGCGTCGTTTTTGGTAACCTTGCGCATTACTGGGGCTGCCACGGCTTAGCTTACCGGCGGCATGTACTGATGGCGACCGAGGCCGATCAAACCTCAATATACTCAACGCTGGAGTCCTTCGTCACGATGTCTTACATGCACATCAAGAACTACTTCGCCTAGCTTTCTCCAGAAGCCATGGATCACCAGGCATCGCTCGAACAAAATGGACGGCGCGACACTCGGCAGCACCTTCACCCGACGAAAAATGTAAGTTGCGAAGCATACACTTGACTCATGCACCGTCATAGTTAGGCACAAGCAGCACAGGGAACAACTATCCGCTCGTTACGATGACAAAATGGAGAACACAGAATGTTTGAATAAAATTACGCATGTCCTATGAAGATCGTTCATAATATGGATCCGGAATGCATCGCTAAAGACAGAATCCGTTGCGGACAATTTTTCGGTCCTCCTTGAACTACGGTACTCTATATGAGAGGCCGGTCTGTTGTCCTTTATGACAACTTCCGAATTCGATACCACATTCGTTTGGAATCGAATCATGAGATTGACGTAAAAGCGTCTCGGACAGCTTTGGTTAGGCCAGCCGGCTGACTTCTCTGCTGATTGAGAGTTCTCTGCGTTCTCCGGTCAATCGGTGCGCGAACCTCGTGGCAGGAATGACGTCATTCGCTTTTTTGGAATTGATGCTCATAGTTGCGGCTGATGCTTCCCATCCGAATGCTGGAGCCGCGAGCGGGACCTACGGGATGGAGGAACAATCCTCGCGGTTAGCATGCAAATTTTCGGGACTCTCTTGCTCCTGCTGAAAATGCTGTCGTTCTCATTAGAGTTGACACCTGCCGTCGGATCTGAATAAGGAGGGAGCCCGCCCTTGTTTGAAAGGAACCTGTAATGTGAGTGAGGCTTGGTTCCATTTTTTTTCCGGTCGTTGCTCACGTCTATGGACCAACAAGACTTTGAAACTTCTAAATAATCTGCGTCGATCAGGAGGCGATAATGAATCGGTACTTGTGAAGTCTGTAGCAGATTTTCTGTACCACATATGGATCATGGCCACCCCGCGTCTCATTCAACGACTCGCCGAAATTGATTGAAGCGCACTTTTGGTTTCATTCTCTTGAAACAGAGAAATTATCTGGAGGAAGATGACGCCGTCATGTGCGTTCTGGCACAATTGGGCGGTCGGCGTTGTTTTCAAGGATAGTCTCGTTCGGATGTGCGTCCGTTGCTTGATTGTTTCCTCATAGCTCTGGGAAGTTCCGCTTAGGTCTCTCTTTGCTGCGGCTTCGGGCCTCTAGTACAATTTCCAAGTATGACGAGCGTGTTTTTCGCCGTCGAGCGATCACGAGCCAACATGGTAATTGGAAATCGCAAGCATCGCTCCGGCGAGGAAGTCTGCTGCCCATACCCGAATTTGTGCCAACGACTTCAAGTACACCACGACCCTCGCGGAAAAACTCATTCGAACAAACACCGTTCATCACGAGAATCATCGGATTTTATTGTGGAGCAACGACCTCTTGCAGATACTCTAAAATTTTCATGGGATTCCCATAAATTCTAGGTCACGATACCGAGCGCTCTTAATGATAATCAGTGCACCACGAACGATTGATCGATACCTTAACTGTCATTCTCATATTGCGGCAAAATGGCACGTGATGCTTCGGAGATCAGACTCTATACCGGTATCCGAATCTTGTGGAATAAAATCGTCTGTTTCGGCTGTAATGCGCGGCGACCGGGGAGCCAAGTGGGATAGAAGAAAAAAAGTTCCGAGAATAGTTGAAGTGGCTAAGTTCCAATCTACCATTATTGCTGAGTTTCATGAGGCAACGCCGCGCCGCTTGGCCCCAATAGCTGCTGCTCCAACAGCCAGCTAGCAAACGATGGAAGTTGCGCAGTCTTCGCAAGAAGTTGCATTCAGTTCCAAGCACAACGACGACGCTGAAAGCTTCCATCGGCTTCGCAAGTCATCCAATGTTCATCTGCTCCCGACTCTGAAATGAGGGCTGATCGAAGCATGAATCTGTCGCAACGTCTCCACGACGAATTCGAGCAATATTCGAGACAGTCGCGCTCAGAGTGCCGTCGGTTCTCGAGCCTCTCTCTATTCGAATGATTGCCTGAAGCTCAAATGGCTCATCGTTCCGGTCGTCTTCTCGTTCGTCGTGCCCTCCTGCAGTTCTTGTTATCGGTGAGATGATGATGGCCATGATTATGGTTGCTGGTTTCCCCGATGGGTACAGGATGACGTTTCCCCAATAAAGACGGAGTTTTGACGGTGCTACACGTCCCTCGATCCTTTCCGTCGCCACTCCTTCCCTGCCAGTCTGGATGAGTCTCTTCCGACGACGTACCGTGCGTGCTTCCCATGGGATACGATGTCAGCCTGATCCGACTGTTATGAGTATCCACGCGGCCCGCGCCAAGTCCCTGAGAACTAATTTAGGTGCCTAAATATGGACCTTAGGGCTCGGGAATCGACAACGGCCGCGGATTGTTCGTTTGAATATCCGAATAACGGAGGCAGAGCTCGTGTTACTATAGCGTACCGACGAGGAGCCCTCAATTTCGATCGAAAATCCGGAGATGGATCCACGACCAAATTTCAGCGGTCGTCGGGTTTCGGAGACTCGGCACAAAATTGTTCGTTGATCTCAACGCTCTGCACTGCACGTCATGCGAGGAGCGTGAAATTCAAACGAATCTGGAGCTCCTCTCTTCACTGTCGGTGTCGAGCGTACTTCTGTTTTTGAGATACGGACGTCATCGTTGGCGTCGTATTGCATTCGCTGCCGTCGTCGTCGGCGCCGGTGATGCGTCAGAAGATGGTCATCATGATGCGAGCGCTGCATCCGGTCCCGACGCGACCAGAATCGTGCTTGGAAGAAAATTGTCCGGCGCGGTGACGTTGATGCCGAAAATTGGATTTGGACGCGCTTGGATTGACAAATAGCCCGCCCTCTGAATTACGTACGCAGGTACACATTGAAATGTCATTAGCCCTTCAACCGACTCGATTCCTTCAGGTCGTGATCTCAAGAGACTGACGTTTTGGGAAAAATTGTCCTTTGACTCCAAAAACAACGAAAATGGCTGAGTCAGTGATGGCTCAAGTGATGAATGAGGCTTTGACTCTTGCCCTCGCAGAGAGATATTTGCAGGAGACGCTAGTGCTTATTGTTCCGTCTCAAAGTTCTCTCGACATCGCGCCGGAAGTCTCACTTCGGATCGGAACTTATAGCGGCAGCACACACTCAGTCCAATGAAGTCCCAGACTCGAAGGAAGACGATGGAGGCAACGAAAAGAACGAGCAAACAGACCGGCACGACGGTTGAGTCGTCGAAGAGTTTGCCAAGTCGGAGGGCAGACGTTGAGCAAACCTTCGATGCGCAGGTTTTTCAACTTCCTATCGCTCGCGAATGAGGTACTACCGTTCTCTTGATTTTTCGGATGATGATTCCGGAACGACCTGTTCGCATCCCTCCCTCTGCGCGCTCGAAACAATGGCTTCTATATTGCTAAGAATCTTCCCGCCTCTCCTCTACTGTGTCTCTCATGTAGCGATCATAGCTTGCGACGAGAACAATGGTCAGAAATTACTCAATTTCGTCCGGTATCACCGCGACCTCGACCCAACCCCTCGGAGGGCCGCTGATGAACTTCTTTTCTTCATCCGAAAATACACACAAGGAACGAAATTGCTCACCCAATAGCTATGCCGCTTGCAGGACGCGCAGTGTCCGGTCTTGAAGATTTCTGGATAATCTTAATGTACAAATTATGTTCTCTGTTTTAGACGACAGATTAGAGGTCATTTCCCCAGCAGCCCAGCGAGTGGGCGAGGTCTAGGCCCTGGGGACGTTTAGCCGATATTCCCGGAGCAGAATCCGATGTGTGTTCGAAAATCTGATTGATGGGAGTTATTGTCAAGAAGGTCATCTTTAGGCTCAATGACGAATTGCGTCACCAGGGATTTAGTGACATTGTATGGCTTGTCGAACGGCGTTTTCGACATGCCATACATCCACTCGGCAAAGAGACCTTGCTAGTATCCGTCGTTATTGAGATATACCTCGTCCTGCTGCTGATCGCCGTGAAGCTTGATTTTTGTTCGCTTCCCAAGTAACAGCATATCTGGAAGTCTGAGCGGCTCCCAGAAGATGTCTTAAGTAGGTCTCCGTCGGAACCAGCTTCCGATGAGTGAGGGTCCGAGGCAGTATTTGAATGAGCACGTCAAAGGAAAGTATGACGTGCGTTTGGCCCAGATTCGGAGCCACGCTTGAATTGTGCTGATTCCTGCGTGACTCGATCAGAGATAGTGAGCACCTCTGATGTCGTAAATGCTTTCAGTTTTGTTCGCCAAAGGTCCCAAGGAATGTAGGACGCGGGAGATGAATTCTGTTTTCCTACGAATCATGGACGTTCCCGATGCTTTCCGATCGATTTTCCGTCCGGGACGAACGACTCCGACCATGAACATTAGAACAGTCTGTATACAGAAGAAAACGTAATCATCACGTGTCTTACGGTCGCCTTGCTTCAGTCGATGGGCGCTGCGTTACGTAACCCAGACGCGGATTCGCTGCACAGGATTGGGTCAATGTCGTCACTTCTCAAGTCTTTGGCTCGCTTCTCCTCCGCTCTTTTTTTGGTCGATGACCTTGGTAGAAAACGGCGGAGCCCAGTAGACCTACGTTGCTGTTTCAAACACCCTTTATTAGCATCGTACCCGGGTCACACCCCGAAATTTTGAGAATGATAGAAGTGCTCTGTATGGCCTGAGAACCCTCGCGGGGCAGCTCAAACTGGGACCAGAAACTAGACAGATCAGCCACCGGGTGAATTCAATGTCTGAAGCACCGCAACATGTGGGTTGGGGTATCCGACACGCGCTTTTGTATTCAAACAATCATTCACAGAAAACTCCAGTCAACAAACATTGAGTTTGATTGTGCTAGAGCATCTATTGAGGCTCACCTCGGCTCGCCGCTTGAATCGGAGTGAATAACCAGACTATTTTCAATTACAGGCAATCCTCACACCGAATGCCATCTTCCGTAGTGACGCTGGGCAGAACGCGGACCCGCTCAATCGCCGCTCAAAGCCAGCCAAACTCGAAGCATTTTTATTAACGCTAGGTTAGAGTTGATACTTAAATATGTAGGTTCAGACAGGAAGTTGATGTGATGTTGTATATAAGATGTCTGCGGACTATGTTGGAATATTTTGACAGAAAATAAACGGGGCCTGTACGGTTTCTGTTTGAGCGTGACTTTTTGGCATCATTTTTGGGATTTTAATAATAATTTTATTTAGCATTGATAGGACATGCGGAGGTGGAAATTTTGTGAGTGATCTCGCCTTTTGCGAATTCCGCCCCAGGGCCCGGGCCTGCGTGCGTGAGTCGTCCGAGGTCGACTTTGTCTTTGATCTGGTTGGCGAACCAACTTCGGTGCCGATGTTGACCGAGGTCAGACAAGGGCCGCCCGATGTTGGCGATTAGATCATCTTCCGCAAATCGCATTGTCCTCGAACAGCATTGTGCGTTTGATGTAGCTTAGTGGATTTCATGTCACACTTTTCTAGCACTATCACGTTCGCCACCATTGGATAATTTCTGTAAGGAATAGGCATGATCCACACGAGCTTCCAGCGTTGGGCAACAAGTTGGATTGATAGCGGCAATCTCAGACTTTCTAACCGTTCCAGCTCCGAATTGGAGTCAAGCTGCCCTGATACGCTCGATTAAGATCGAATCGCGAAAAATGCGCTCGGGCACACATTATCGGAGAATTATAGCCAAAAAGACACTCAGACAGTATACGAAGTGAAGTGCGCAAGAGTCCAGCATATTTGTTCCGGGATGATAGTCTCCTCGCAAAGTAACCGAGTTCGGCGACCAATAATCAACCAGTATTCAGGTTAGGTCTCATGCGATCATGATGAGATTCTGTGACCAATTTGATATGCAGATGATGAAACGAAACGATATTGAAACCCGCTCATTCAAGCCACCGTCCACACGAATGGGAAGACTTCCTGGGCGGAAAGTCAGCTCAGGGGCCGAACAATTCAGGATAATTGGTTCTTACTCTCATTGGATGGCCGCGGATTTTCGAACTGATTATCGCGCGTATGAGGAACGCTTGAATATTCGCGAGAGTCTCTCATTCGAACTGCATAGAGGCACCAGGAAGCCGTGATCTTGTGAGTGCACATTCCCTCCTCGTGGTAACTGTGATCCTCAATCTGTGAGACTGGTGACAGCTGATGAGGGCAGCCTCGAACGTAGGTGTAGCGAACGTAATTTCAGAAATGAATCCGCCGCGCTCGTTATCCCTCCTGAGCTGAAACCAAAACACCTTATCCACAACAACTTCTCGCCAAAGTAAATCTCCGAATTTGCTCACGATTCTGTGCGTTCGCAGCAGGACTTCTCTGCTGAAGCAGGGCATATTAATTGAGCGCGGGCAGTCTAATTGTGCACATGAGATGTTGTATTACTGAGGTCGATGGCCGTCTGGACGAAAACCCGAGCTTCTGTGGAAGGTAATCAGAGTCTCCCTACGTAACCGGAGAGTCAGGGACTTGAGCTCATCACATCTGATCTCAAAGCCATCTCATCTATCGATCATTTCGTTGTAGAAGCAATCTCGTATATTCGATCCGGGAAAAGAGCGAGAACTAACCTAAGACGGCTCTCTTTAGCTTACGGCGAGAAGTCGGGCAGAGCTCATGCACTAGAAGAGCAGTCTCATAATCGTTGGTGGTTTCAATGTTATCGGCTGTACCGGGTCAAATTCGTCGCAAGGTATCTTCTTCCATCGCTCTACAGTGGAGGACATCGGGATAAGGCCACCGAGATTTTTCTCAGTTTCTCAACCAAAGATGTTCAGGCAGCTTCGGAGCTCTGTGGAGGCGAGCGGCCCGTGGAGAGGACACCGTAAAAAAAATTTGGACGGAAACGAAGTTGTCTGGACCAAATTATAATGAAAAGACTTGATTTTTGTGAGGACATTGGGATAGGGCCACCTGCGTGATTCTAAGGACGACCGCCTATAACGTCATCCAACGGCAGGGATTTATTTTCTTCAATAGTTAGTCATCCTCCCTCTGTTCAATAAAACGTCTCTGGGGCGTTTTGGCTCAATTTGACGCCAACATTCTCTAATTGATCTTTTCAATTCTGAAGGCGTATCGTACAGCCCCCCGTTGGCGTAAACCGCTCGAAGACCCAAGAAAGCCCAAACACCACTAACATATCCTAAATCGCCAATTCGCGGAATCGCTCCTGGCTCTCCTTCCCTTCGCTGTAGATCTCCAGAAGAGACCGCATCTTTCCCCAGCGGCACCTCGTTCTTTGGCGAAATTTGTTTCATAGCCTGTTCAGGGTCACCGAGATAAAATCGTGCGTTCTCCCATGCGACGCGACGTCAGATAGTTCGACTTGTCAACAGAGGATTGCGACCTCTGTGCCGTAGTTCTCTAGTAGTCGTCGTCGAGTGCATGAAGAATCCTTTCCAAACGTGTGTTGTGATCAGGCGTTCACCTCGGCTGAAATTGGCTGGCTGCATGATACAAGGCGAGGAACCGTCAATTTCCCGCTTATCAGACGGTAACCTCTCAATTTTTTTCTCGTTCTCACTAGTCATGGCTCAAGTGTCACATTCTAAAGATTTCCAAATGCTCTGAGCCCGGGGTTCCCAAAACTTTTCGGAGCCGTGCCCCATCATGAAATAACAGTCGAAGCTAGAACATGTGTTCCACGGCTAATATGGATGAACTCGAGAGCGCTATTCCTACCGCCAGTTATAGATTCGGCGACTACGCAGGGTTGCCGACCTGAATTCCAATTCTCACCTCTCACGTTTCCACCTTTCACGTCCATATCTCACTCAGCTAAGAGTTCATATATTGGTCGAACTTTTTTCCTGGATTGGAGATGGGGAGAATCACAACGAACGGAGAAGGAACTAAACCAGTGAAAGTTCCGGTGAATTCATCGAATTCTAAGAACGTTTTCGCCAGAGAGCAAAGCATCCCGATTCGGGAACCCGTGTTAAGCACACTCATTTTGAGGAACCGCGTGGAGAGAGCAGTAGCGGACCAAGGGGGGGGGGAGCGGTCCGCCCCGGGCGCCACTCTCCCGGGGGCGGCATTCTGTGCGATTCAGCGAGAAAAATAGAGACTGGACGCCCCAATCAATAACAATAAGATCAATAATCATGCTCCGAAGATGATTCCAGATATCTGATTCAAGAATGTTTTTTTTTCGCGAGAATTCTCTCCCCGCAAAGTGTCGAGTAGCCTTAGATTTGAGCTCGAAGGGCGGCAAAACATGGAAGCCGCCCCGGGCGGCACTTCGGCACGGACCGCCCCTGGGAGAGAGTCAACTCTTTGTCACACACTCTGGCAACAGAATATGAAAATCAGGTCTCTGGCTGCCGTGTAGGATTTGGGCCCAGTGATTTGTAACGGCAGAGTTTGATTCGCCGGAATGAGCAGAAGCCAGTTCTGTCCCATCCTCATGAAGAGGGCAGAAAATTGATGTGCCCGAAATTCTGTGACACCCCAAGGAGGCCTTAACGAAACGAACCTACACCGAAGACCGCTGCACTTGGAATTCCGGCGAGCCGAAGCTTGTTGATGCGGCGATGTTGTAAGATTAATAGGACGCATCGAAGCTCTCATCATGCCAAGAAGGTCAATATCAACATCAAAAAATATTCTGCTCAGGAGCCACAGCGTCGACCCAAGATTCGAATCAAGCCGACTTCCTGTTCATTGACCGAGTGAAAAACTAATACACGGACTGCAGTTCTCATTCGAATCGGCTCTGAAAGCGATTGCTGTTGATGCTCTACTGACGTCTGCGGGAAAGCTAGTCCCAAAACTCTCGTGCAGGAGGAAACTGCCGTATTTACATGTGCTCCCGCTGTTCTGGACCAAGCGGAGCTGGGAGCGGATTCGGAAGGACCCCGACTTCTTGAAGAAGACAGCCGTGTGACGTCGTCAAGCCCCTATCCCTTCATGGGGTCTTAAGAGAGCTACGTCGGTCCTGGAAGTCCATAGTCGATGGGCTGTGTAAAAATACTCCAACTGAGATACTGCTAGCCAGACCACCTGCGTCACCATAACGGAACTGGACGCTCCCTCCGCGCTGTAGGCCGTCGATGGGCCTGCAGAGTAGTCTCGTCCATTTGGATGATGGCCATGCGCCATCCCTCGCCACGGTAACTTCTCACTTTTCTTGAGACGCTTCTCGACTTCACACCAGAATCCTAATTCTGCTCTGAGTCCATGTCTGATGAATCCAGAATCAGGGTCAATCCCGTTTCACAACGTGCGGATCTGAGCAAATGACCGTGAACTTTTTCTCCATCCCGTTCGGATTGCTACGGGAAGCAGCAAGATCCGTGCTTCGGAATATCTCATTTCCCAACGGCTATGGACCCAAGAAGTGGCAGATTCGAATTTGGAAAAAACTGTCGTCGGTCGGGCGGGCGAGTCCGGGGTGCTGCTCCTGCAGATCGGAAGTCGATGGGAATCGGCTGGCTCAGAAATGCCGGTGAAACAACCGCGTCTGTCGTGCACACGCATCGAAGAAGCGAACGTGGATTCCATACATACATATATTGTGTTCACTTAGTTCACGGCCATGCCCTGAAGACGCGATTTCATGCGTTCGAACCGATTTCCAACTTTACATATTCCCAGCGACACTCCAAAGCGGAGTCTTTGTTGGAGCTTCTCCTGAGGATATTTCCCTTGTGGAGCGGAAATAATCAGATCACGGCTGCGCGCATAGAGCCTCAGAATTTGGCCTCCGCCGATTGAGCGCACCGAGCGCCGATTCATCGTTTCCAGATAGAGATGGAAGTATAATGATCGCTCTGCCGTTCAAATGTAAATTGGATGCTTGCTCCTCGTGAAATCAATCGTACAATCGCAGACTCGATTCTCAAAAAAAATCACTCGTGAGGCTCACGGATTCAGAATTTCTTGTTCAAAGAAGAAGTCGGGACGGAGCTCTTCACAGATCATGTTTTCTGGACCCACTTCGCAGATGCAATGGACGACGGGAGACGAAAACTGTTCGTAATCAATTGTAGGGGGTAGGGGTTACCGCGATAGATGGCGGAGGATTTACAGCCTCGCATAAATCAACACCTCAGCGTTGCACCAGAATTCCCCTGGACGCGATCGACGTAGAATCTCAGAAACTTTCGAATGATGTCCTAAGTGTACAAGTCGGCTTCGAGTCCCACGTAGAGGATATCCGATTCATGAGGATGCGCGTCAAAAACTCGTTTTTCGCGGAAATGACTCGGAGGGTCCGGAATACACACGTAGCTGAATGTCTGAGTCTACATGTGAAACTTCATCTGTACAACGTGAATCGGAGAAAACAAACTGCACTTTCGTCTCGACATAGCCGAGATGTCGGCTGATTTGCTGACAATGAGGGGCAGTTATGATTCGACTGCTTGAGAGCGCATAAGCTCGCGGGCAAATGAGAATGCATGGCCGTCGTAATGACGCAAAATGATTCAGAAATCTCGAAAGTTATCGCTATGCCAGACGGGGAGCTAAAGCCTGTGATAACGAGTTGAGTGAATGAAGCCTCCCGCTGTCTCCACGGCAAACTTGAGAATGACATGACGGCACCATTAGGAATTGATGGGAATATTCAAGCCCTCAATGCTGCAAAAACGAACCTGGCAACGATCATCTTCCGCTCGAACGGTTCCATGCAGAGGGAGAGCAGGGAGACGTCCCCGGCGATTCTGCGAGCACGCTCTGTCGAATTATGCTTCTCCAGTGAAGAAGTCTCTGGAGAGAGAAGAGTAAAGCTGTGTCAAATATGCTCGTGTTTGCATAGGCTTGACAGGACATATGTACATCGCAATGCTTCACAGACTTGCCCTAGGAGTATACAACAGGGACGAGCCGCTGCAGAAAAAGAGAAATATCGCTTGGGAAGCCTCCGCTTCCACGTGTACAGTTCTATTATTATCGCGCTCAAGTTCGCACGGTCTCGAATTTTCTTCTTATTCGACTGAAAAACAAGAATACACATACACGGCGTTGCCATTCTTATTTACGTTCATGGGCGGAGGCGTAGAAAGCTCGAGCATCTTCAGAGGTTGGGAGCAGAACAGGTGCCTATCAAATCATCCTTCGAGATCAGTTCGGCGCGGCGCCGGCGGCATAGGACTACGTCAAAACCAGCAGCAAGTGCTGGCCACAAGTCGCAGGGTGTGCCACAAGAACAGCCGTTCTGCTTGAGAGCATGATCGGATCATTTGGCTTAACGGGAGCTGAGCCGTCTCGCTCCTCGACTGACGAAAACCATGTCCGATATGTCTCACGTCATTTGCCACGCTTTTCGGAGAAAAAAAAATTGATCGAGCTTGCACGGATTCGCTCTCTGATTCTCCCCATGGGAACACATTTTCATCGTGTCTCCACGTAAGAATCATCCAGGCCGGCATCTACGGTTTCAAGCCGCCGTGGCCGAAGAACTATCATTACATTTCGTATGACAGGTATTACATCTCGGAAACGGAACGCCGTTTAATCGCTTCCTACATGCTTGTAGAGAGCGTCGGCGACCGCACAGTCCAGTTGTTACGTAGCGCTACAGTAGTTTGAGGAACCCGAAGCAGCGAAGAGGACTGCCTCGATGATCGAAGGTCCCTCGTCGTGTCTGTATCACACTAGTCGGAGGCTCGATGCGAAGACTATGCTCAATTCGCGGGATGGAGCGTTCGAGGCGGTAGTTTCGGGTGGCTCAAGAATAGCTCAAAACACCCACGGTGTTGTGTTCCTCGGACACATTCGGAGCGTCACGGATGTTTCGAAGAATATTCGCAGCCAAGCTAACACTTCAGCTTTTCACGGGTGAAAATGGAGCAGGGGAGATTTTCCGCGCGCGGATTTCAACAGTCGGAGCTGCGATCTACAGGTGTGGGTGTCTGATGCATTTTTCCGTGCAGCCTACACAGAAGAAACGCATGATGCATGGGATCCCAAACTCCATGCATATTGTCACATGTTACTGGGGAATAGACGGATTTGGCTTGATCCAATGCTTCTGCTTGCTCAAGCGAAGTTCCCGCTCTTCAAAGTTTCCAAATGAGCTGTCTACATTTCCTAGCAATGGATATTTTGTTGCTCATTCCCGCTCGTGAACTTTCTTGCCTTACCAAAATTCAAGCACCTAGCACCAGTAGCACATTGATACCCAGGGAGGACATCTGGTTCAGTGAACCTGGCCCGATGAGACCACATTGAACGAGGCCTCGCGCCATGTTTGCTCAACTTTCAGGACTCCTACGATTTTAGCATTGTGAGAATGTTGTTCACAAAATCTTCGACGTCACAGACCGGGGCCAGGCGCCTGGAACGGTATCTACCGCGGCGTCGATGTCCGTGTTTAGAACCGATATTTTCCTCAAAGCTCTCCAATGGGAGGGCTCTTCGAAGATTCTCAAATGGGAGAAATTCGACACCCTAGCCGATGATGGAGTCGTGACCGATCATCCTCCAGTCCTGGCTTCGAGGCAGCAGATGACCTTCCCGGGCAGAATCAGAGCAATCCGAACTTCAGTCTGCAGGAAGAGATTGTTTGTGTAATATATTCAGAGGATTAGATGGCTTGCATCGTTGTCCCGGGTTCTCGAGAGCAGATTTAGGTTTTTCAAGACGAGATTCGACTTTTCTGGTGGACACGATTCGGGAACGGAAACTCTTGTTCTTCCACCGATCGCTGCCGACTTGTTGACGTCTGCTGGTGGAAGCTTGGTGACACGGAGGCGTGTGCTTAGTTAGCCTAGGGCAGCTTTTCCTCTCTTCCAAAATGGTGGACGTTGCTGTCGGTGGCAGCATCAAGTCAGAACAAAGAAAAAACCGCCAGCTCCCATGCTGCGCGTGAGATCGTTCGGAGTCCGACTCGGGCTCCATTCATTTCCAAAAAGCTAGAAGGTCGGAGACTCGATAAATCAAACTCCCGATCAACGTCGGGGTCGGAATTCGGCATTCAGCGATCGACATGCTGGAGCGTCGAACTCGATCTTTCTCCGAGAATTTGCATATTTGGGCCCCAATCGTCGAATCGGAGCGATTTCGGGGATGGAAGCGTTTAGAATATTAGCTCGGAAGCTAAGTAAGTTTTCCGTTGCGGCTGGACCAAGTCTCGTTTCAAAAGACTTACGTGAGAATTCCGTAAACCCATGTAAACATCTGTAGAACAGGGGCTTGAGTCTTCCGTAGCCCCTCCTACAGGTGCCGCAGTCTCACTTCTTCTACCTCGGATCATCTCTCGCAGCGGTCGGGAGCTTGAATTTTCCACGGCGTTCTCGCGTTCGCTTAAAGCCTCTCAAGAATGATCATATCATAACTCCTCGTCCAACAGCGGACCTCAGAAAACTCCTTCGGTACCTTAAACTGAGAGAACGATTGACTTTATTCTCAAACGACGTAGTAGGAAGCGGCGGAAACGATTCCACAGCGGTTGGTTCCTCTGGCGAGTTTCATGAAACCGTTCTCGCCCCATGTGGATCCCCAAGAGTTTTTGATGATCCAGTAATTCTGGCCGTTCTGCGAGCCGTAACCGACGAGCAAGACGGCGTGGTTGATCTGGGTGGGGCAGGTGGGATTGTTGTAGATGCCTCCGGCGTAGCTGTAGAAGTCGGAGTTCTCTCCGTTGAGGGTGACGGCGATGGGACCATTGGTAGCGAGAGCGCTCGCCAAGGCGTTTTCGTCGCGGGCCGGAACCTGCATGAGTTTGAGATTGCTGAGACCGACGCTGCCGTTGATGTTGGAGCATCTGCCGGCAGACTGTGTGCTTCCAGATTTGTAGGGGTACTCTTGCTCTTGGGACATTCCGTAGTTGATAGCGTGGCGAATGGTGGTCGCGGGATCGCCTCCTCCGCAGCCGAAGTTGAGACTCTGGGTGTAACGGTTGAGGGTGCAGTCAACGAGTTGCTGTTCAGAGAGATCGAAGTTCCTGCCGTTCTTCTTGAGAAGAGTCGACTCGATAGCTGCCGCGGCGGAGAAGGTGTAACAGGATCCACAGCTGGCCTGGTTCTTGACAGAGGTAACGGCTTGTCCTCTCCAGTCGACAGAGGTAGGAGCGTTGGGCAAGGTGATCTCGGAGACGGTGGCGTTGAGATTGGCACGGGCCTCTTCATTCACAATGGCACCCAGCTTGGTGGCACGGATTTCTGCGTCGGTCAGATCGGAGAGAGCATTCAATCCAAGGAAGTAGGACACCTCTCCTTTCTCGAATTGAGCGTTGTGCGACTCGATGTGCTGGAGCTTCGAGTTGAAGGCCTCAAGACGAGCGGCCTCAGCAGAAGGGCTGTATTGCTTGCCGTGGGCAGCCTTGAAGCTACTCCACTTAGCGTGGAGTACATCGTTGGCAGTGGCGGCGCCGAGAACGAAGAGAAGAGGCACGAAAGCTCTCATGTTTCCAGGAGGTTGGTATGAACTTGAGTCGGCCAGCGGCCTTTTAAGATGTTAGATGAGAGAGGCCCCGGATAATGGAACATTCAATCAATGTCAGAACGGGATGCCATCGTCAAAGGCATGCAGCGTTCAATATTCACTCATGGAAAACCCATCCGAGAACACAATACCGCAGCCGCACGCGGCAAAGACTTTTCTATGACCACCCTCTGTCACAACAGTTCAAACTGCTGAGCTGCAGAGCTTACTTCGATGTTGTGGGTCTCAAGTCGGAAAATTGAAGCGTATTGTCCCTCCACGCACAGATATTTTGATCCGTATTACGTTCGATGACGACTTGTTCTCTCTGTTTGTTATCTTGGCGGGAAGCACGACGCATGGTATCCATTTTCGACTCTGATGTGATCATTCCGTTGAGTCTCACGATCCGCCAAGATGATTCGAAAGACCTGTTGAAAGCTCGTCGACGCTTCGCGAGACGTGTTTGTACCCGGGGTTCCGCTTCCAGTTCATGATTGTAGCACTCCGCACTTCCTGCTCCATCATTGTGAACAGTTTCCAATAATCGAATACCTTGACCTCAACCCTGTGCCTGAACTAACTCGACCTCGGCGCGTGGAGCACCCGACAAGATGCGCCATTCTGCAGGGAACAGGCATCCATTTTCTCCTCGCTTCCAGCATTTCCTACAAAAATGGAATATATTGCGCAGATAGGGTTGCATTCATGAGAAGCACCTACAGAGACCCGAAGGGGCGAGAAGATTACACGCGAATCGAGCATACTCCCCTTACTCCTCAGGATGAAACAATCGTACCACAAACTTACTGAGTAGGAGGCGCCAGTCCAGTGATGTCACACGTGCCGTGATCGAAATACAAGACTAAGTCCCCGATGGAGAAAGTCAACGCGCGGAACTCGTCGCGTGACCACTGTTGAAGAGAGCTGCATCTTCACCATCCTTCACGGACAGAATTTCCAGTTCAAGGCAATGATCGGTGACCAGCCGGCTTCCGGGAGCCTACAACCCTTGCGCCGGGCGGCCCTTTGCCCTCTTCCGTGCGCTGGCAGGATTGTATCCCGCGCGAGAATTACAATTTGAGAAACAGATCATGCCGGAAACTTCATATTTATTTCTGATCGTTGCATGTACCTTGGACAAATCTAATCCAGAGGCCCTCTAAGTAAGGTGGCTGGGGGATGCCTCGGGTATTGTCCCGGAAGGGTGTTCCGGAGGCTCCCACGAGTGTCTTGGGTTTTATAGTGGCGGCCGACAATTTTTTAGCGTCGATTAGCAGATCACGAGCCCCTGAATATTAAAAAAAAGACACCCAAGAGCATTGTGGGGCGACGTAGCATACAATCTGACGACCCTTGGCTGCGGCACTCAGCGGCCCTCGAATCGGAAAAGGTTGGCAACTCTTGACAGCTAGCGGCGCAGGCCCGCTCAAGCTGTCCTCTACCCGAATATTACGCGGAACCAGCTACTGTCCCGCGCATCATATCATCGTAGGAGGTTGGCTACCTGGGTATTCAGAGCTCTTGGCAGCTCCGGGAAAATGTCCGAATGCCAACGCCCCTCAGGTACCATCTTGAAGTCCCAGTGAAGAACCACCTGTGATTTTTCTCAACGACCCCGCCATCTATACAAGCCGTCCTGTCCGGAACGGTACCTTCCCACGCATCGTCCTCGCCCGTGTTTTGAAGTTTCTTGAGCGGAAACGATCCGGTATCCTCACAGAAATAATCACCGCCGCGCCGTGATGGCAAGCGTCAATGGCGGTAACACACTGGTAGAATGCAAAACTATTGTCGCAGGTTTTCCGAGCTCAGATATCTCGGTAGCCGAGCGTTTCACGGAAATTCCGAAATATAATTCCGAGGCAGAATTTCGCCACTTTTCAGGTCCTGGTCTTAAAACAATCGAGAAACTCAATATTAAAAAATCGAAATTCCGGAATCATGAAATTCTCGATTTCAAGCTGATCGCTTTTCGCGAAAAAGTATTTAAAATGGACAGGAAACGCCCGTTTCTGAATAGCATGAAGAAGTTTGCGGAAAATCCCATCGATAGGAAAAACCCGATGGGGTAGTTCAGTTCTCGACTGAACTGTTAGTTGCGTGGGACACGTTCCTTGGTCGGAGCTCGTGTTGTGGGTGGTGAACTTTGTCAGCGGCGCGGCGCGCCGCGGCGCAGTGACGTCATCAATCGGCGAACGGTCTCAGAATGATATTTGTAATTCGGTGTGTTCGTCATCAAGTTTGGCGTTTGATATGCGCCAACCTAAATCAAGGGGGCAGTCAATGGAAGGGTTATTCCATGGGTATGCAGTTGGCGATCCTGAATAATCGTTGTTCGCTGATATATTCATCACTTGCATAAAGGAATTGACAACCGTGTTTTCTCTGAAGAGTTCTCAAGGCGTTTTATAAGTTACAAGAGTTTCACAATGTCTCTTTTCAAGCGTTCATAATCCTTCCGTTATACTGTCGTTTTTCAAACCAGCCTCTGACTTATTGAGTTCTTACAAAGATTGGTTTGTGGTGACTAAAATAGCTAATATGAATTATGTTTTCCCGGATGGCGATATTTTTGCAGTACATTGAATCGATGGAAGTTCGATTGAGCGTTGTGGCTTCATAAGGATTGTTGTCTGATGTAATCCTAAACTCATCGTTCATGGAGGACAATAATTCATGCCTCTTGGACTCAATCTTGACATTATGATCTAAATCGCCACATACAAGTATTGCTCGATTTGCGTCGTCCGGTCTCAAGACTGAACTCTGGCTTTGTAGGAGCTCTCGTACGAGCGTCTGAGCGACATTGGGACGATTGTAACGGGTCGACCATGGAGCAGGACATCGGCGTAACACAAATACGCAACGTCATTATCAGTGAGTGGGGCTGCGCCAATCGCGTCGAGCCCTGCAGCATGGAGTCGTTGACACAAATGTCGACACCCCCCGTTTTCGACTGACGTTTGTTTTGTGACAGTAAGTGATAGCCCTCGATCTCGAATGCAGTGTCGTTGGAGAGCCTAAATTCTGTCAAACATAAGATGCTCGCTTCCATCAAAACTGAATCCGACACGAGATCTTGGACGTGAGCCGCAATACTTTTTACATTGTTTAAGAGGAGCCATGCGTCGTTCTTGAATGAGTCGAGCAGGGCATGATCGTGTGTTAGGAATCTATGATTGTCCAATCGTTGTAATTCGCTTCGTAATTGTGATAGAGTTGGTGAATGTTGGGGAGTAGCGTGATAGAAATTGTAATCTTTATTACGGTTTACTAGGGGGAAGGGGCCCCGAAGAGTTCCGGGAGGATCCAAGCGGTCCCAACGGCTCTCTGTAAGCCCATGGTGCACTTGGAGGTGGGAAAGCCCAGGAAATGCGTGAAAATCCATGACTGCGTGCAATCCGTGTTCGAGTCGAGTCCTGTGTGGATCGAGTCAATCCCCGGGAAAGTGTCGCGGCTCGTGCAGTGGACCCTATGGTGAGAGGTCAGGAAGAACTCCGGGCGATTGGTGGCGGTTCTCGGTTCCCGGGGTGCACGTACTTGGCGCACTGAGGCCCAGAGAATCACGAAGGAGCAGTGGAAGATCGCTCGCGCGTCCCTTTCATGAGCCGCACGGAATTGAAATCACAAAACCAATCAATTGCAAGACGAGATTCAGTCGACATTTCGTTGCATCTGACTGAATATATCAGTAGTCAAGGAGATGCTTCTGGTGTTCTCTATGTCGAATGAGTCGTCTGCCCGCGTGTTGACACCAGATCAAACAGCGTTGACGAAGTAACCGGAAACTGGTCTCCGCAAAAGTCCGCGCCAATAAAATCATCGCATCGCGCGCAAAGAATTCCAGCCAATGAGATCATCGCATTGCGCCTACGACTTCCGTCACAACGCCCTCACTCTCTTTTCCAGATCAGCGATCCTGAGAAATTACTTTGAAATTGCTTTGAATTGCTTTGAAATTGCTTTGAAATTACTGAGATTCGGCTTCTGGAAATTCCAACTTTACACGCTCTTAGCTCCATTGACTCTTAGCGAAATTTCCCGGAGACGGTGTGAGGTGTTAGCGGGTGCACGATGATGCAGTGTGACATGCCTAATCGTTCACCAGCATCCGGGTGCTGGCAGAGTTCTGCGTCGAACCGTGAGACGCTTGGTCACCGACATCTCTAAGCTCGAAAAAGCTTCGACACCTTCGCAATGACCCAATATTTGCTTTATAAATTGATGGCCACCCACGGAACGATGAGTGACGCAACGGAATAACGCCGACCCGATGTTTCCTCGACGCTGTTTTCAGCGCTCGAAGACCGCAAGGCGGTCGTCTTTGGAGGAACTCCAGAAGGAAAACGTGACCATGGCGTGAACAGCTGTTTCACTTCTCTAGAGATGTCGGCGTGAGAGCAGTCGTCACGGCACTCTTTGAGCGGGCTTCTCCTCAAGATCATTCACTCTGTGTTTTCAGCAACTAACAGCGGCCTCTCACGAGAAGGATTGATTGATAACTAAACAGTCAGAACAGAGGTTTCGCGGAACACCAGATTCCCGGGGCTCTATCTTGGATTCTTGTGGTTTCCGGGCCTCGGACTTTGCCAACAAGCCTCGATAGGAATCGGATCTGTCTCGAACTCCGAACATGAACCCAACATCGCGTGAATCAAAAATGCTCCTTGTCACTTCCAGCCTGAGTGAGCAGAGGTTGGTTTTGACAATCCCACCGCTAAGAAGAAGACAACGTCCTCCGTCTGGCTAGTTGTACATTTCTGACGCCGACTCTTGCTTGGAACTTGAATGGAGAATACCAAACAATTTCAGTTGCATGGACCGAGAGTCTAAAACATTCGTCCCCAGAAATATATGTGAAATAGGATAAATGACCTTCTAGGGATCGCTCATTCTCAGATGTGAAGAATATTCGTTCAGGAAAGAGAAGGCGCTTACTTCCTCAGCGGGGCTCAAAGGCGGATTTGAGGGCCATCAACGGCGAAAGATTTCCTGATGTGTGGCTGATTGGGAAGATACCCGGCTGGAATGCACCGAGAGGTTGCCCAGAGGGCATGAGCGGGTTCAATCCGTGTCTTATAGTCGAAACCTGATATTTATAGAGATCACTCCCTTCCTCATGGAGCCCATGGTCAGGAGAGTCCAATGTGGTAGTTTCTCATTTTATAACTCCCTCCAAACGCAGGTTTACCTAGTATCAGAACATGTGTGGATGTTCGGTTGCCGGACAGAATCATGCAGGTGCGTTTCCGTCGGCTTTGATTGTAGCTTGTCTCTGATTAGCTTCGTAGCTAACAGGGTTATGTCCTCGTCGTTGCCATGAAAGCGGCGTCCGCAGATCGTATTTCCCGCAGGAAACGATGGGAATTTCGAGCCAAGGAGCCTTCGATGCCCGGGGATACGGAGGCTCCTGTTTTGGTGCCCCTCCCCCTGCACAAGACACGCGGAGGGTCCTTGAGAGCATTTTTGACTAGAGAAACCGGTTGCCCGACTGAAGGACTTTCTATCTGCGCGTAGCTCCTACATTTCATAGCTTCGGATCTTCCGAGGGTCGTCGGGTTCGCAGCTTCGTTTGGCTGTCAGAGCTTGAGAAGGTCTCTTCGACTGACGATGGGGGAAGGGGCCGCCATGTGTCACGGTAACGGTTGGCATCACTCTCGAACGAAAAATGGACGGGAGTGGCGAATAGGGAGGAATTTCGTCCGAGCATATCATCAATGTCGGTGTCCGTGTCAGAGCCATCCACCGGGCCTGCAGTGAATCTCAACGTAGTGAGAGATCATCTTGCTGCGTGTTGAACCCTCAGGATGATCTCACGATCAGTCAGCTTCAGACTTCTCAGTTCAGGACTCGCAATTCGCAGTTTACGTGTGACGATTCCCCGTCGCTCTGTTTGCCGAACCCATATTACCGGAGAGCGAAGAAGCACGGCAGCCGGCAAGCGACTAACAAAGAAGACCGACTCCAGTGGTATTCAAAGTGATCCCTTGGGACGAAAGGTCCAAGGACATGGAATTCCCTTGAAGCGGCACTGCTTGCAGAGCAAGCGTTGTATTCTCGTCGTACGAAGGATTTGAAATCGCTGTGTCGCTGTTTCGGATTGGGGAACTGAGTGAGTGAGGCAACCGCAAGGTCTGCGGAACGGGTGTGTTCCTACCGAGACCAAACAGTGGACCTTGGCAACAGTTCTGAATTCAAGTGGAGGAGCGTTTATGCAAAGCTCCCAGCGAAACGATTTCTCTCTCTTTAGGGAATTCTCCCGTTCCTGCTTCTCGTCAGAGTCTGCTGGTAGAACCATTTCCCTCTCGTAGAAACTCCGACGACTCTGAGCTTTCAAACGTTTCACTCCACCTAGGACGAGCGGACCCTCAGCCGAGGTTACCTAGAGATAATGTGAGCTGAGTCTTATGTGGGCAGAACCTGGACATGCTCACAAGATGAGGGCAGGCCTCGCGCATCGGAAGTCGGTCAGCGCCAAAGTTCGTTAGCGATCCCCGCTCAGAGAAGCTATCCCTAAAGTCGGCTGCCAGCTCATGTCAAGTCAACGTACGTAGTTTTAAGAATTACGTCCGCCTCATCGGCGAGCGGTCCCGGACTCACGGACGGTCTTAGTGAAAGGGACTTACTGAGACTCCTCTCGAGGATGCCGGCGACTCTATATCCGGGGACGGCGATCCGATGCTTATGACCCAGGGTCACGAGGAGGGAAAATGATTTCCGCTCTCTCTGCTCGGCGAAGCCACCGCTTCTTGGGGTTTTCACGATGATCTCCTTCATTCAACCGGTTCGACTCGTTTGATTCGAGATCTGTTCAAAAACTACGATCGACGACCTACGAACAAGAAGAATAGCTGCATCTGCGACGCCTAGCTATGAGGCGCGGCAGAACTAGGTATTTGACTGCATTCCTTTCCTTATATACCTCATTTTCTCTCCTCTTCCCACCACGCTGCGGGAACTTTAATTTGAGGCGAGGCTTCTTTCCGTCATATTCCTTCCTCTCCAACCATCAGCACGGTTGAGTGATTAGGGAGAAACCTAAGCTATAGCGAGTTTTGGGTCGCGCAGGAGGACCCTGCCACCAAACGGGAACCAAAACCGTTTTCTACACTGAACCCGCTGGATGACTCAGTTTACGGGCCCTTCCTGAGCACAATATCAAGGATGATGATCCCGCTGGGTAGCCAGTATCATCAGACCTGGAGCCAAATCCGTGGGCTTTCCGTTTCCGATAGAATTGAATCAAGGCCGCTGTGAAGGGGATTTGAGGCTGAGGGCTGAATGCCGATCCTTCTCGTGAAACGTGGGGAGAAGTTCGCTTCTTGCGAAGTGTCACTAGAACAATAAGCCTGTTGCTGTTCGAACAGTCTTGGTCAGCTCCCCGACACACTCTCTGCCTCGTGTCTTATCGTTCGGCGCTTCACTAACAGAAGCGTTTGGTGTCGGGAACGCTGATTGAGATTCTCCCTAAGGGTTCGGTTCCAACAGCAATCATAGTTGAGAATCTGATTCCGAGTGACTCCGAGTGAATGAATATCCCCATGTCATCTCGGATCACGAAGTCAACGAAGACGAGAAAGAGCTTGATCCGCATGTATCAGGGAAACTTCATTAGTCCAGACTTCAAAGTTCTCGTCTGGTGAAAAGCCTCGGAGCTAGTCTTTGATTTCGCCGCATAATGCGGCGTTAGGATCGTCTCTGCGCAGATTCCGCGTAGCTCTCGATCATGGCGTTGAGCCTGGGAAAACCCGAGAGGGGCAAAAAGCATGGATGCGGTCAAGGTAGAGTCTTTGGCGGAATTCGTATGTTTCAATAATATTCCATCTGATTGTGAGATGTAGCCTTGTTGGGTATGCTCGTAGGCAGGAATCACTCCGCCTCCGACCGCGACATCATCGAGAATCTCGCCCCATCATAAAGGACAGAATTCTTTATCGTCGGGCATTAGGCGTGGTTTTCGCAGGAGATTCGAGGATATCAGATGTTATGCCTCTTCGGGGAAATGGATGTCATTCGTTTGGCTAGCACCTTGAGAGCCAATGGAGTCTATTTCAGCACAGGCACCCTTTCTATCACATGTTACCAGTGCGAGAAGGCGCGACGCCAGCTTCGTGAGCGTCAAAAGGCGCATTTGAGCCTCTCATGACCCACCCCGATACCTGTTACGAGTGCAGGCCTGAAACGTCGCGGAAGCTACGAGCTCATCCAATATCAGAACTCGGCTACTCACGAGATACCTACAAGCCCATGCTTCGATATCGGGCGTGCCTGACCTAATTTAGCTCAATCACAGTCATTGCTGAATGAGAGGATGGAAATTCGACTCACGTTGTCCTTGCCGACATCTCGTGTGATCGATGACATGTTTGTTGGTCAATTGTACAGAGTCGATTCTTCAACGCGATGCTCGAGCCTTTCAGCCGGCCTGCCGCCGCCCCAGTGGGTCGTCATGACACGACTGGACTCCCGTGTAAACGAACCCCGAGGGGGAACTTTATTGAGGTCGCTTCGACATCACCAACTCATCGCTGAGCCTGCGCGGTGTACGAGGAACTCAGTCGGGAGTCAAGGAATGTCCGGTCGCTCTGTTTCTGTGTTGTTCGCACCGAATAAGCTCGAGGCTTCTCGGAGATCTGTCGGGTTGCCTCGTCAGCACTCCCGGGAGACGCTTCTAGGAGGAGTTCTCTTTCTGCAAGTTTCCCTTGGAAGTTGCGTTAGGTTAGGTTGGGCTAGCTTTCTCCTGCCCCTGGAGATCTCACCCAAGAGCCGGGAAGACGACCAGTATTCAGGGACGTCGCTGTAGCGATCCTAGTTAGCGTAGTTCCGGCATCAACAAATCCCCGAAACAACTCCGATAGGCTATAGTAGAGAACCTTCAAAGCATGTAGAGTCCCTCCGAGTATGGATGCCGAAGATCCCGATCAGATTCACGAGCAAGGCGGAATCCAGGGAACACGAGTTAGTGGTGCTCTGAATGCAGTTGTAGACCGCGAAGACCATGTTCTCGGTAGTCCGAGGCTTAGGTGGATTTTGAGCGTCGAGATTTGACCCAGACCCGCGGTCAACCTGAGCACCGGTCTCATGTTCCCCGAGCGATTGAGCTACGGGATCCGGCAGCGACATATTCTACTTTCCTGATTAATATGCTAATTCAATGGGCAAGTCCGACGTTCTCTCATATGTCGACTAGAGGCGGAGGATAAAGTGGCGGCGAATATGAAGCAGGTGGGCTCGATACCCGCATTGCGGTAAGTACTCTGAGATTGGCTCTCGGCAGCCTCCAGGAAACTTTCCCACGGGGCGATCAGGTAATCATACGGATATCTTTAGACTGAGGGCTGAGTACCCTAATCCAGCCATGAGACCACGGCCATCAACCCCTTCCAACCGGGGGAACGCTTATTCATGGCCGCAGAGTGCTTTTTTTATCCTAAGTCCTCCGACACCGTGGAGCGAGCGATATGTGGTCGACCTGCCGCAGCCGTGAGCAACGTAATTCATACTCAAAGAGATTCATCGTTACACGAAATTCGTCTCTGGAAGCTTCATATTAGAGTGAATGGCTCCTCATGCTCGTTGGCTTATCATGCGGGATATTAAACTAGACGAGAGTTCGCTCTCCTAGATTGTAGTTCATATGATCATCGCGTGCAAGCACATGTTGCAATTTTCCTCAGTTACAGCCCGTAAAGAGCGCTTGAACTAGAACAACAACAAGCGTGTATGTAATGTTCATCCGGGCGATTTCCTCTCGCTTGCAAAACGCTCGATGGGAGGTTCCCGCTTTTTGTCTCGAGCCGTACTCAGTGAGATGACTTCTAAGGTTCTCCTCTGCAATGAGCGGTTCGGACGTCAGCTATTCCAGCAGATTATATCGCTTGATTTAGTCTCAGCTGAGGAAGTTTTTGTTGTCGTGGAGAATCCCAGTGAATTCTGGATCATGTCCGGTGCAGACTCCCATTACTAGATTCCGGTCGACTGGGCTCGTCGATTCCGTTCAAGATAATTGAGGAGACTCTTGGCATCGTCTTTTCCGCTACATGCACACTTTCCCAGATTCCTCCTTCGAGAGGATTCTGCACGAAACCTCCACAATGTCTCAAGCTCGAAAAAACAATCTTCCCTGCGTGGATGGACGTGTCATCCCGCGGTGAACGCCGAGTGCGTGCCCGATAAAACGGCATCAGCTACATCGGCTTTTTCTTTTGAGAGGAAAAGGCTGCCCCTTCTCCCGAGGTTCCCGAGGACGAAGATGCTCGACATCGCGTTGCAAAGAAGAATACTTTTTGAATCGATTGAGTTCCCGATCGCAGTTTCAAGAGGAAAACGATAAAGTCTTCATCCGCAGCTGGTCGGCGAGGGTCAGAACGCTCCCAAGCTCCCAGCGACTCGGTCGAACACCGGTGACTTTCCCGCATTCAATGTACTCTCCCATGCTGATACGGTTTTTCGGAATCTGAGAAATGAGTTAGGTGGGCTCGTCCCACGGGTTGCGGTCGTGCGAGTAGGACACGTTATTTTGAGGCACAGCTGGATGATACAGAATGGCGCGTTCGGACTCGGTGGAGTTCCTTCCTCTCCTGGATGCGCGCCCTACACGGCAGCTATACCTTGGACGAGTTTTGTTTCCCCACGAAATTCAGGCTTTCAGCGGGTCCGGGAACAGTCCAGTCTCGGTGGATGTTTTTCATGAACACCAATCTCTCAAATCTGAGGCGAACAGAATCTGTATTGTTGGACTTTTGCGATGAGGATTCGAGAGCACAACCCTGAATATGGAATCCACGCTATCGTATTTTGAATTGCAGCATCTCTCAGCTCTGCTGGGCTGGATTCCGTACCGCGCATGTGTCAGACGCAATGATCGCGACCACGTTTTTCTGCCCGACACAAACTTGAACTTCGTATCCTCGTGTTATCGTTCCTCGCGGACAGCGCCTCTCTTATCTTCCGAGAACTCACGTTGAGTTTGAACTCAGCTGGTCCTCAAGTCAGCATCGGGGGATGCGATTCATGTATATGTATCGCTCAGCTCGACTCGAAATCAATGAGCCATTCGAACTTCCCGCCTCTATCGCTCAGCCTGATCGCCTCGTCTCGTCTGCGGGTAGAGCTAAGATGGGTTCAGTACATGATTTTCTCGTAAAAACCGCGGGGAGCCTGGGTGTGCAAACGATAAATGAATGGAGCGGGTCCCGGTGATTCTTCGGCGACTTCCACCGGGAGCCGTATGGTGCGCCCGATCCACGCATTGACGGTCACCTGGGACCAATCTATTGAGAACGTGCGAGGTGACATTCGACGAGCAGTCCGAGGGGATTCGCAGAGCCTTCCGCTGAGTCGGAGAACCTAAAATCCGACGAAGTTCGATCACAGTCATGGCGTACAAGCTTCATAATTGGCTTCGCTCGTATATCAACTCGAACTTGCAACTGACAGAACAAATTCGCTCAATCTTGGAAGCGCTTTCCCCGATGTTCCTGCGTTTTTCCGCAAATCACCGCATGCGGCAGGCGGAAAGATCATAGCACTCGTCTCTCTCCGATTCCATCTCCCGACGTACTGACAGCTGGAGACGAATATCTTCCATCACGTTCAGGCGCGTTCTCTGACTGCAGCCGACTACGGTAACTGAAGTTGCGACAATACAAATCGCTGTCAAACGAAGTGGCAGCGGGGTAACTTAAAGCATCAGTTGCTGGGTTCTTCTGCGATCAGCGACTTGATCTTGGATTTCCCGCAGTAAGAAGCTCCCGAAGTCTGATCTCATCCACACAAGCGTCGTTCCTTTACAGGGCCACCGATTGCTCTTCGTACAAGATGTCCGCTGTTTCGTATCCCGTATATGGTCCGTTAGCGGTCGCGCGGAACGATCTTTTTCATACGTTGCCGAGGGTTTTCAATCTCATCCAGCCGAGATGAAGTGGGTCGATGAGCCGTTATCCTGTATGAGGCTGTAAGAGGCTTGCTATAAACTTTGCTCTGTATATAACGATGGTCTGGAATATAAAAACGCAGCCAAAATTCGAGCTGTCCTTCGCTGTGAACGAGCTGTGCAGCTTGGAAAACGAGTACACTTCAGATGCGAGTTGCAACATGACTGGCAACAACAAGAATTCGATGGGAAGAAGTATACCTGGAGAAGAGAAGAATATTGATAAGCGTCGGCGTCGATAGTGTCCTCACTTCCTAGGTGCACGAACTTTCGTCCCGGTTGCATCGGAGGCTCGTTCTCATAGACCTTATTTTGTGGTCGGTCGAAAGCCTCGCGTCTTTTCTCACAGCGTTTGGCCCGACACTAGGCATCCGACCCGGATGGCTCAATAAAAACACTATTCTTAGACGAGGACCCCTAATTCCCGTGCGAGCGTGGAATCAGACACGTACCCAACCAATACTTCGAGCTGTCACGTTTATTCCTCATCGTCGCATTGGAGCTGCAGTATGAGTTTCGTTTGCTCCAAATAATTATCACCCGAGGGGAACTCGAAGCTTGCAACGGAATCGAGCTTGAGGAATTTCTCATTTTCTCTTGAAAGTTTCCTCATCGATGAAAAAGGCTCTCGGTTGCTCAACGCTCCATGTTCTTCGACAGCGTTGCCCATCACACGCTTCGCACTCCGTACTCGCTGGATCCTACTGGTTATATATTGAAGTCGAGGGTCAGTTTCTGCAGTGGGAGCTAGAGGGATGAGTGGTGTAATCAGAATGAGTAGCGGACGGAAACCTGACAGAGCTCTTACGTTCCCCAAATCGTTGAATCGGCCTGGACGATGAAGATACCGCTCTAAAACTGCATACGTCCTGGCGCATCGCATTTGAGCGTCTGCAAACTGTCGGAGAAAAATGTTGTGACAGCTGCGCACCTTTTTCGTGCGTTGCGAGGATGGCGCCTCACTTGGTATCACAAGAGCAGTCTGTGCTCGAAGCAGAATATTCGAGTGCAGCATCCCATGCCGCGAACTGCTGAGCATCACTTTCAGGACGCGGAAATCCGCGAAGGCCATGTTTCATACATGGTTACTCCTAGCAAGTCATCTGCGAATATTCGAACGTTTTGATAGCTATTCTGTAGATCGATGATCAGAGTTTGTTGTCGGCGATCGAAGCCAGATGATATGATCCATGAATCGATCTTTGTTATGCCGAGATGACGGGAAGACGGAAGAGTTTCCGCGCTGAAATAGCGAAGCCCAAGAACGGAAATGTAGGAATTCAGTCGAATGAAGGCAGTCTGGAATCTGCTCCGGGTTCGTAGGGTTCCGCTGAACACTCTTCGGGCCGAGCTCTTCGCTCCCGAATACTTCGACACTGCGGAGCCCTGAATGGGCAACTTCTGGGATGTTCATTCAGAACAGCCGCAGCCAGTGCATCTCCTCGGGCTATCTCGCTGATCGTTGTTCTCACTGAACATTTTTTCCCATGGAACGAAAAAAGTCCAACACCCTTTCGCATGTCTGATCACGGAAAACGCGGCCTTTACGTGGCTCTCTAGAGCACATCCCCCGATCCTGGCATCTATTGGTTGACAACCCAACGTAATCAGATCGCGTTCTTCGACATGTGTCGAATCGGAGTGGAACCCCCAAGAACAATGCTGACTACGAATATTACACCACCGCTGGATCCTGCCCCCCCCCCCCCCCCCCAGGAGCGATCTGACAGCTCCATCCAACGACACGAAAACTCTAGCGGTGTTAAGTATCTCCTCTCGAGTTTCGCTTTCACCTCGAGAACTCCTAACGGTGGTGACGCAGCTGTCGCACGGGGTATCGTCGCGCTCACTCAGCCTGCGCTATGGAGGCGTTATTTTTGCAGTAAGGAAAATTTCCAGAGGGAGCGAACGCTCCCCCGAGACCAAACCTCCAGGATGCTTGAAATTTTCTAGTTCTGACGGCGGAGTGAAAACCTGATTTAAACTTCCTCTCTCACTCAATCTGTCTCCGGCGGTCCCCGACGAATCATGGAAAGGAACAGTTTAATGCTCATTGTCAATCACTGTTCAGCCATGCGAAAGACATAGATGAAACACATCGGATGGAATACGACAAGATGCCGAAATTCCAGTCGCGGGGCTCTGAGTTCCAAGCGTTTGAGTTTCGCGAATAGGGCCTCCGAGAATCGATCTTATGCATCCCTGGGGACGCTCGATCTCGTTCCTACAAATTCTCATTGGACGTTGTCTCCAGCGATTGGTCCCCGAGGAGGAAGGTGGATTGATTCCGCGTGTTCCGTTAGTCACTGGCAGCCTGATCTAGACAAGTTGGGGCCCATCATGCTTGATAACAATCCGAGTTACACTGCTGGTCAATGCATCCAGTATAGGTGGCCTGATTCCAGCCGCAGCGGCCCGCCGCTGTCCCATGAGTTGCCAATTTGCCAGCGGCAGTCTCGTACAACTTGCATGGCTGGCGCAGATATTCTTGATTCTCACACTTCACACTGTTTTCTCTCCTTTCCGAAGGACCTGGCGCGCCGAAGTTCAAAACCGTCTCCGTCAAAAGGCAATCTGATGCACGATTCTCTAAAACAGTGACTCCAATAGGAGGAATCGTCGGACATACCCCTAGAGCAAACTCCGAATTTGCATTCTTGGCAAGATTTTCCGCTTGGCGTCCCAAAAAGCGGAAAACTGTTTGTGTTGCGAGATTATACGTGCCGAACTGTGAACGGGAGCTCTGTCGGTTTGAATACATAATGTATTCGGAACTGACGCTCGCAATATCAATGCAGGAATTCAACGAACGCGCCGAGAAACCGTTTCACGAGAAGCTTCACAGAGAGGGTGTTCTCCGGACATCTTGGAAGGATCACAAATTTTCACTTTTTCAAATGTGACTTGTCCCCGCACTAGTCGGGTACATTTTTTGAGCCAATAAATGTGTCCTTCTCAGGCCGAATGAAAAACAGGATGGAACGCGGATGCTGTCCAATATTTTGAGGATCAGAACGCAATTCTCGGACGCGACCGAGGCTGTTCGAGGTGATGTGGCGCAAAAGAGGATCTCGAGAACAAGAGATCCGTTCCTCTTTCCCTCCTCTGACGGCCTTGGAAAAGACGTCGGTTGACACAATGTGATTTATTGCTGGAGGCTACAGTATGAACGATACGCCAGGGGCGACTTCCGCGAGGAAACTGACGTTGCAAGCCGCCGCTCAGACCGAAAACCGAGCCGGTCGAACCTCGCTTACAGTATAGTTAGGGCTGGGAGCTTTCCACGTTTTTTTTCCCCGAAAATGCATGGCATTTCACGGCCCCATAGCTTGTCAAGTGGATATCGCCGAGGAAATGCAGTGAAGTTAACGGATTCCGCCGCGGACGTGAAAAACTCCCGTGCCTTGTTGAGCGGTCCGTCCAACACGGTGGTACCTAAAACTTCAACATCGTCTGGTGCTCCTGACGTGAACAGTCTCAATCGGGTTGACTAGTCATAGTCCTTATGGGACTTCAACACCCAACAAGTCGGCCTTAAGACAGACGAAAACGATCTCCATGGCCAACTTCAGGCTCTTTCATCTAGACAGCTCGTCGGGGATTGGCTGGCATGCCCTCCCATCATCACATTGAGCAGTTCACAATAGGATCTGAACTACGCCGCCAGCGATCATCCGCCGTTGGCTATCCGGGCTCTCTTCTGCGGGAACAATAGAAACACCGCTCGGACTGCTCATGGTTGGCTAGACGTGGGAATACTTTGTGCTAGTACGAACATACTTGTCCAAGATCAGCGTAGGTCTTTCTCACTGCAAAACTTGTGGAGTGATCAAGTGAATTTCCGGGCTCGTTCCACCGGAGAGATAACGCCATCTCTTGAGGCAGGGTATTGAATTCGGTCTTCGGAAATCCACAGAGATTAGTGACGTTATCTCTTATCCAGACGGCAGAAGGGTGAGAATGATGGTTGCCTCTCACCAATCTTTGAAGGTATCAAGCAGCGCGCACGGAGCATCCGCCCATTGAGTGATTCTCGAGACCTTTCTCGATCGCATGGTGGAGAATCCGCGCTCTTTTTGTGATGGAAGCAGTATCGGGCCCACTTCACTTATCGCTTTGAGGGAGTCACATCAGAAGAAGCTGGTTTGAGCCAATCCGATTTGCGACACTCCCGTGAACTACGAGGGCTTCTTGTTGCTGGCCTCGACCTTTGGTGGAAAACGCTCGTCTTGTCCTCGAACGAGCCCGCTGAGGGATTTGCCTCAATCTGATAGTGGTCAACCTCACTCGACCACTTTGGTGGCTATGCAGCAAGGTCGACTTGTGCTCGAAAAGCTTCCGATCATTTGTAGAGAGGACCGTCCATTCGGATACTATCAGTCCGACCGAGGGAAGGGAATTCTGTGGCGATAGTTCGACGAGATCTGTGAGCCAGGTGGAACCTGCGCGGCTCTCCCAGCGGAGCGCCGGAGTCATTCTTGCCCGTGTCCTCGTACGGGCGGATACTGAGAATGGCAAAACGTGCTCGAAGTGCAACGACTTCATTTTCCATTCCGATGGAGTGCTCGTGGTGCGTCTCAGAGATCAATGAGCTGCGACAGATCGCAAGCAGCGGTTGGAATTGCGACTGCACACGATTCCCCAACCACGAGGCTGTCTCGCATCAAGAGGTAATTGCAGGTGTTCCTCAGAGAAAACTCCGGCTCCGGGATGGCCGTTTTGGCTGTAGCTTGCACGAGTCGCAAGTAGAAGGAATGATTCCTGGAGAGACGGCTCCGATCTCAGGAACCTGCTTTCAGATTGAAGACGGTGACTCCTGCTCCGTATTCTCGCTTTGATATCCCGAGGCTTGTGGGAGAAGCGGGTCAAAGCCCGATTGACGTCAGGAGGGACGTTGGAGCTCTCGTTCTGCGATCGATCATATTCAGCGAATTCGCGGAATCGAAGCGTCAATATTGCTGAATTTGAAACGTTCCCGAAGGATCGGGCTCTTACTTAGTATTGCCATCTCATAGGCCGCCGGCAAACACGGACGCGATGACCACTCCGATGAGTATCCGACCTTCTGTTGCACAAGGATACAGGCATAATTCAACAGGCTCCACAACTCGACTCCCGATGACGTCAATCTCTGAATCAAGTTTCCCTGAGGGCGCAGCCAGTGACGGCCTGAAATCATGGTGAAGGAATACGTTCTCGAATTTTGTTGCATGGACATGAAAACACGAGAAGCTTCGAAGCTTCAGCACGAGTAGCGTGGCGCTCTCGGATAATAAGCTCTTCCGACGCATCGTTTCAGTCGCGAAATGACTCCCATACGCTACCCGTCGAGCCATATGCGAGGGATTGGATGAGCAAATCATCATATCCCGCGCTGGATGGACGAATCTTGATTAACATCGAGGAAATCACCATACAACCCATGAGCCGATAACCATCTTCAACGTCGCACACTCCTTCCCGAGTTAGAAAGCAAACCCGATATGCCCTAATGTCCTGGCTGAATCGCTGAGAGATTCGTTCCCCTCATTGCTGGAAGTTGTGAAACGTGAGAGTGAACTGCCGTCGTAGCGAGCAGAACCTGAGTCCTCTGATCTGATAGACTGGTTACATTCACCGGCTGGATATCGACACCGAATTGATTAAAAGTGGGATATAAATCGGACTGCCATCAGATAAAAAGGGTGTTCTTGCGGTCTGCGTTGGCACGGACCTCGCTCGGCTCGGAACATTCCTGCTCGTAGTTGAGCTGCTCCACCTCGGTGGGGTCCAAGGGAATTCGAATCCATCAAATCATCTTCCGTGCACTGGACTGTCGTTGAGCCAAATCCATTGAATCCTTTGCAAAGGGCCCTGCATCGGACCGTGTAAGAGCTCGAGATTCCCTAATGAAAGCTCCGGATCCAACGTGCATGGAACGCGAACCTTTCTCATCCAAAAAGATTAAATGTTTTCAAAACCGAGTAGGATTCGGTAAAAAATGAAACCGTCTCAATCCTCCTGAGCTGGTGGACCGTCGGCTTCCCCAACTCTGCGACCCGCTTCTAGACTCGTTGCACGCTTGACTGTTGGGAGGAACAAGCTTGTACGAGAATATAGATAGCTCGACAACTGAAGACCCGTTAGGCCGGAGGAACCATGCTGCTCGAGCTCAACTTCTTCCCTTCGTGCACTGCTTATGCAAATTTATCCGTCTCCAGAGAAAGGCTCAGTGAGGCAGCAACAGTTGGAGTGGAAATTCCAACTGTGAGGAAACAAGCATGAGCGCGACGTTTCAATCGGAGGAGTTTTCACTCATCGTGGTCGAGACTTCTGGATGACGAATCATTAGCCGTGGGTTACGAACCGTGTCCGCACGGATAGCTCCCGGAAAGAGGGTCATCAGGGTTCTCAATCCGAATTGGGCGACGGATCAGCTTCTCTCGCCATGCAAGCTGCAGCAACATTGGGTTTGTGGGCAAATTCTGAGGGTGAGTACGAGTCTTCCAGGAGCTGCCGGCAGACCAGACTCGCTCCTCAACTGTGAGTTTGCCGCCGCTGCGGCTGATGCCGGCTTTTCGAGAGGTTGATTATGCGACTCTATGAAATTGGAAGTCAAACACTGTCTTTTCAATGAAGCATCATAAACCCAAAAGTTGATTATAAGCTCATGGCACTTCGGCCGACCCCAATACACAAGAACAGAGGCGAAAAATCGAGTGCTAGTAGTATCATGAGAGTGGAAGATATCGTTCGGTCTGCCATAGGGGGGAGAACTCATTGTCGGCGAACAAGAGAGCAATGAAGAGACATTCTGGTTGGTATTGTCACACGTTTATTGCGGAGAAACAAAGAGTGATTCCATGAGGACATACCAAATCGATCGTGTTTTCGTTACAATGGAGGCTAGGTCTGCCCACTCAGTTGATATCGTTAGATGGATACACAAACGGGATCGCCAATACCCACCCCGACCAGGAATGATCACAGATGTCCCGGGACGACAGCAGATGGTCGATGTCGACACGGAAACTGCCCCTACCATGCTCATTTCTGGTCGAGATCATGATCCTACTCTGCCGACTGCTTGAGGCAAAACAGCACTTTAGCCGTAGCCGCGGATTCCTCTGCAATCATGTTCGTATCCGCATAACTCTAGAGCATAGTGTACCGAATAAATACCGTACATGGGTAATTAGTAGACGCGAGATTACCTACGAGTCCAGTTCGATTCGTGTGTCGGATCGAACCAAACTCTATTATCGGAAGAGCGATGTCAATTATAGTAGTGACATCCACATGTCAGTTGCCGTATCATACCTAAGCATATGCATGCGAATACACACTGTTTCAAACAAGCTCGTTCCACACGATGTTTCAATTATTGTTATTGGTGTAATCATTTGCAGTCGGCCGGGTGCTTCCTCACCCCGATCTGCAGTCCCGCCTCTGCAGTCGGCAGAATCCACTACATGTCCAATAGAGAGGACGCAATTTCAACGCGACAGTGTCACTGAGTGAGCCGACTTTGCATCGGATTCCAATACGACGACGCCTAATGAGAATTGAGGAGCGTTGATTCGTGGGTCGAGTATTCAACAAATTTCAGGTGACCGTCCTCACGGAATGCATTTACATTCTCCTGCCACATAGAATTAATTGCTTTCAGGCCTGTATATTCAGGTTGATGAATACATACGCAGGAATCTCACTGCTGCAGGCTAGAGATCACATCTACATGAAGACTTCGCCTCAACTATATTCTCCTGTTTTTCCGAAGAGTAGAATCCCTATCGATTCTTTCTAAGCCCAGCAGAAATCTCCAGAATGGTCGGAGTCAGATATCTGACAAGGGATTGGTTTATGAATTCCTACTTCAAACGAGCGGAAAACATAACGATAGAATCCTATACGCCGAGCGCGTATTGGACGTCGGCCCATGAATATTCCGCCTCCGCGATAAATGGGGGAGTTTTTCATCTCTTGCTTTCTCTCGCTCGGAAAAAAATCACCACAAATCAGAAGCTCTGAGCTTCAACCAGCCTGTTTCTAATAGATGTTCAGCGAAAATGTCGAAATGATTCGTTTCATATCCTAAATCTGATCCTATTAAAAGATACGGGACCGAGTATCAATTCCCGAATAGCTCTCGTTGAAGATTGACAAGTTTTTCCGTCCAATAGCTCTCAGGCCCCTTCTCGAATGCATGGTCTTCATTGAGGAGTCGTACTTACAGTGGTAGTTTTACATGTTTAGCTCCTCAAGTTTCTGAATTTCCTCCCCCTCGTTTCTCCGGTTTCACACGGAATTTTCTTCCGCAGTAGACCATGTATCCGATTACCTCCGTTATTTCGTTTCTGCATGAAGGCGTGCGTGCTTGGAGCACGTCTGCACGATATTCGTCCGATTGATAGATAGATAGACAGATAGATAGATACAGAGATTGGTGGCTAGGGCAGCTTTTCGAGAGATGAACCCACACTGCGAGCCGACTCTTCAGTCGGATGGGCCGGCATTATGAATGCAATACGAAACATCCTTCGACGACTGCTCACAGCTAGCTATCGCAGGAGGATTTGCTCGTAAATCGCAACTGACGCCATACTCGGCTGCACTTGTCTTACAATAGTAGACACTTTACTCAACTCTCTTTCCGTATCGACGTCGATTCCTTGGATTCCATCGACGAGCTGCAACTTCGGACAGGAACAGCGTACCAACCGACAAAGCTTCGGAAAGATAGAGACATTGGCCGGTTTCGGTCTCTCCCCCTCTCCACCGTGTTAGTCGCCGGCTCTAGTTGCTTTCAGGTATATTTGGTAATGGTTAAACACGTTGAGAAAATTATTCGAAAGTGAATCCGGAGTAAGCCTATACGCTCCGTTTCGTCCTCCCTCATTTTCCTTTCCTTGTAAACACAACGATCAAGTCTGGAACAACTACCTTATAACTATTTACCACACGCCATCCGTTCTTCGTATGGCATGCGGGAGGAATAAAAACTTAACTTAGCACCACAGAAAGTTCAGCCGCACGAAAAATCTGTCGGAAGTTTCCTAGGAAGAATGCGGTCGAGATATGGCATCCGGGATATGTTTTGGGCGGCTGGTACAACCTATCTCGATATCAGCGCTGCGATCGCCGAATTATATCAGAATAACTCATCCATCGATGAAACCCCAAATTTTTCCACTGATCTCGAATTCCGTCGGACAGCTAGTTCTGTCTGAGATGCTACTTCGGTGATAGCAATGGACTCGCGGTCATCGTTTTTGCCATCTTGGACCCCGATTCAGTTCCTCACGAAGACGAACTCGTTGTAGTGATTCCATCTTTGTTCCTCCGAGTCCAAGCCGGGCTTCATGGGCTCCGCACCGTTGCCACCGCATGAAGTGCCCGATCCACACGCGCAAACGCACTGCGAAAAGAATCATTCTCTCATTCGAGTTTTCGATTTCTGGGGTCTTACGTCAGTTTTCCCGAGCTTCAAGACATAAACTCACTTGGAATCTGGCCTCTTGCAGCATATCGAACGCCTGCTCGAGCGAATTGTGTTTCAAGAAGAATCTCGATGTGTAGCGATCGTCCTGGCCCCTGTCCGGATCTCTGGATTCATTGAGAGTGTCACCGAACACCTCACGGCAGATGGTGACCTACGATTCATAAGGTGCTGATTAATAAACGTCGCGTCGCCTTCCGCCTCGCCCATTCAGAACTGGGATTTGATGAAGGCGACAATGATAACGACGACGTTAGGGACCGGAGAAGATTTTTACCTTGCCGCAAACGAGAATACGAGTCAGCTTGCGGAACTTGACGTCAGCAAGCCCGTCGCGACCGAACGCGAACGTTCCTCTGCGAAGAGAAGAGACAATTACATTCGAGCCGAGAATGCGACGTACTGCATTAACGAAGTTTCCAGAGAAGCGTCAGAGTTACGATTCCCCGTTCCCGAGCAAACTCTCTGCTGTCGGCGCGGCGGCTGTGCGCATGACGTCAAACTTTTGTGGCGGCAGAAGATTTGATTTTCCGTCCAGATGTCGATCAAAGATTGAATCCTCTGGGAACGGAAGGATATTTGTTCTCGTCGAATTTCCCCCTCGATGAGGCTAGCGACGAGACGTTGTCTGAACTCGCTACCTGGACTGTTCCCAAATGCCTGAATCATCATCTGCCAATATCTTTCAGAAGAATGCAGCATCGCGAGTGGAAACATTGCGGTACCCATTCCAGAGTTTCCGGGCGAAGAAATAGGTCACAGGAACGCGGGGTCTCGGCCTGTGTTTCCTATCCTCAAGATGCCTCTGATGTTCAAACAGTCTCGCAGATGTTATTTTTTCTCTCCCGACTGCTCGAAGAAACTCAGATTCCAATTCCATCAGGTTGCTCGATTGCTTCTTAGTTTAGTTATATCCAGAACTTCTTATTAGCATACTTAATCAGAAGGGAGAAGAAGCGGAGCAGTTTTGAATTGAGCTCGAATAAGACTCGCGAAATTCCAGTTTTCCTCCACCCGCTGTGCCGTTCTCGAATGCTCCGCAGTCCTGACTGTCGATCTGCATAAGGCAATCAAAATATAGCTTTCCTGTCTGCCCCCACAAATGACTGTAAGCTCATCTCATATGCCGGCTGTAGCCATGTGGGCGTCATGAGCAACAAACGCCTCCGTCGCTGCTGTTCGGAGCAGTCTCGTCGGCGGGACCTTTCGGATTCGTCCAACAGAGGCAGAGATCTACCTGAACCAGGAGCGGATCACGGATTCAAGATCCGATCCGTCGGGCACACTCGGAGCGAGACAACCACCCTTTCTCGTAGTAACCGATCCAACGTATGCAAGGTGTTCAGGCAACGCTCAAAATGTAGATCCTCACCTGTAGCTCACTGTCACGTATCCCGGCTGGCCTGGGAAGGGAACTAGAGAGGTCGCATTCACTGAGAAATTCAAAGCTGCTGAGAGTTGTCCGATTTGGAAAAAGTCGGCTTCCTGACAGAGCCTTTCGCGCTCGCTGAAGCCCTCCGGCAGGGTTACTTTGCCGTTGCGGAGGTAGTCGAGGATGTACCGAAATAGAACTCCGTCCCGGTCAACGAACAGACGACCCTGTTGAATGAAACGAAATAAATTATTGAGATCAAGAACGGAAGCCCGCCTGTGCTTGATCAGTCGTGGAATTCGACTTTCTATGCTGCTGTATGAGGCAGGCGAGCCAAGACCTCTGAGAAATAGCCTAGGCAAGTCGTTTGGACGAACTACGTTCCCATCCGCTGGCGCAATCAGACGATGAATCCGGTAATCTTTCAATGTGAGCAAAACAAAGACCTTGAACCATGACTCTCCTTTCCGCTCGAAACTTCTCCGACCCGAGTTAACACGATGAGCTCACGCGACGTTCAACCGAGAACTGGTTCAACCGGTACCCTTGGCATGGGACTGTAACCGTGCTTCGGCGGGGCTGAGATTTGGGGTCGAGGAGCTCAGATGACTATTTGGGATTGTTCCCTCTGGTGTCGGGTTGTGTCCGCAAGGACCTTCCCCTCACCTAGGCACCGTAGGTTGGAGTTGATTCAACCCGTGTGTCCGAAAAAGGGATCAAACGACCGATTGTCAGTGCATATCCCGTAACCACAAACTCGATGGCGGCGGTTCGAATCTCGACTGCTGCCGGGATGCATCAAATGTGACGTGCAAGAGCGTGTCCAAGGTGTGCATCGACTGACACGATTAGGCGTCAGTCGAGAGTGGGTTCAACGGTGTCCACTTTCCCAAAAACTGTGACGGGCGTTTGCAGAGCTTGCTCGCCTCTGAAGTGAAAAGGTCATCTTCGGATGAGACGCACTATAAACCAACCATAACCATAGCCAACGAGAAACTAGACGATTCCGAAGCGGGATTCCCCGTTCACGCAGCACGTGTGCCGGATTATCTCCTCAATCTGCCTGGCTCTTGGGTCTGGCGATGTCGGAACATATCAAAAGCCGACTGTCGAGAATTCCATCCGGCTTACATTCTCGTAGCTCCCCTACTCGTGGCATCTACTCGTTGGATTCCATATTGCCGCGGGGGATCTTCGCGCTCTGCGTCGCTTGGTCAGGGAAGCACATGAAGGTTTTGCGCCAAGCCGAGGATGCTTCTCAGGGGTCGGTACTCGGCACTTGTAGGCAGAATTTGCAAAAATACCACATGACCATGGCAGCGGCCGTGCATATTCCTCGCAATATATCCGCGAATCGAATATCAGAACCGCCAACCCAATCGGGGGACGCAGCGTATTCCTCCGGCAAGAATGCAGGCCAGCTATGAGCAGCGTGCTCACCAACCGCATGGTAATCTCTCGCAAACGTTCCTTGCGACAAAAGTCTCACGACGACGTAAAAGTGTTCGGATTCCGGGGATCATTTAATTCATGGAGCATTTTTGGTAATCGCAACCACTGTCTACGCCGCACCGTGGAAGTTGGCATGCCTGAAATTTCCAATATCATCCGGTTGAATGCTCGCGTATTCAAACTGCCGAGGCGAGGCACACAGGACTTGCAAAATCCTCAAGAAATCCTGCACTAAGATTCTCGAATCTCGCCGGAAAGGCTCCGACGCTAATGTTATGAAGAGCCGGCAAGCTCCATTTTTCACAATTTCTCAGACGGGTCCCACTGACGTAACTTCCGGCTCGCGGAAGGGCTAGCCGAGCAGAACGGTCCTGAAAGGCACCTTGAACGTTCATACGGCCCGGGATCCAAATTCTTCGACGCGGTTGGAGAATCCCGGTCCGCATATTTTCATACTCTTTTCATTCCGCTCATGCCAGAGCGTCCTGGTATGACCGATTCCGGGAAATTATCGCCATGTTCAACTTGGATCTTGATCATGTTGCCCCCAACGAGTCATAGCCCTTACGAAGTATGTTGCAGTCCGCGTCCAGGATTTTCTCAAATAATATCTGGGAGCTATCTTTGAAAGTCGAGACTACGCGATATTCGTTCACCGGTGGCGGCGCAGCGGTCAAGGCTCTACACTTAGGAATATTCACACATTTTTGAAGTTAGTTCCGAAGCGATAATAGCGCGGACGAGCTCCCGAGGCTCCTAGGCCACTAACCTGCGAGTCCTTAGCACCTTCTTCGATCAGTTGACGGAGCACACTGGATCCATTTTCAGACTTCATGAGAGTAGACATCTTCGTCGTGTATGGCGTGCCCCCGACATTCAGCTCCACTATTTTGTCCGACATCTGCAACATGGAAATTACATTATGAGAACACGTGAGTGCTCGTTAAACTAACTCCGGTGATACCAATGCGAGTTTAGCTCATTAGTTCAGGTTGTTAAGGACCTTATTTTCAAAATCTTTGGCGTTTCCTCCGGTTCAGAGACCACTGCATGGTGGCGGCGGCGCAGCGTCCCCCGAGAATGCAAACATGGAATGCACAGGTTTGCGTATGTATGGTCGTTTGCTTGGGATATTACGCGAGCCTCGTTAGCCAAATGAGTTGAATTCGCTCGTGCATATCTACTCATATCCAGCGCGGGTTCCTTTCCCGACTCATCTAACCGACGGCTCGGCACGGCACGGCACAGCACACTCCACCGGCCGACCGAGAACGCAACTCACAAACTCATCTAGTTCGCTATCGCGATTTCCTGAAGCTGTCTTGCCACTGCCACTTGCTCAAGTTTCCCCTTGCAATGCACTTCCTGGTCAGAATCGTAGACCTGATCAAGAGGAGGGGGCGTGCGAGGAGAACGCGAGGGCCTTCGAGGAGAGCTGACGTCGAGGTACAACGGATCAAACGAAGCTTGCATCAGAGCGTCTCCGTGCGAAGAGCCGAACGTTGATCCCCTCCACCTACGATGCGTGGCTGGGACACCCAGAATGTTGCAAGATCTATCCCCTCTTGCTGCTGCTGATGATGCAGCCCGTATCGCAAGCGCTGCGTACATCCACTAACCGGTTGGGTAAGTAAATTACGTATCGCTGTACGCAGGTGTTCTGTGTCTTGCAGCGGATGAGTTCCTCTCATGTGGCTAGAATACATATTCGATTGCACCGAGACCCGCATGATTCGGAAGCTTCCTCATCCGTCTTGGAGGGCATCAGTAGCAGCTTAGTCAGGAATGAGCGTTAGACCTGACTTGCAAGAGGATAAACTCAAAACCGCTCCTATGTCTTCTTGAAACGAGATTTCCCGTCGACGGGAGGAGCATCATCGCAAAAGCGAAAGTCGTCCTTGTCCGGCCACCGGCGGCGGCGACGACGACGACGACGAGGGCGACCAAAAGGACAAAGACCCACCGAAGCCAAATCCTTGCTACGACTACCTCAGCCCTCAGCGGGCCGGGCTCGCAGTAGCATTGGAAGCCGCTGTCGGCAATTGGCTAAATTTTGCAGAATGGATTCTCGCACGGCAACCGCTTTGCGTGACTGCTTTTCAACCTTTCAAGATAACAATTCTTTCGAGTGAAACTGCGAGCAAACCAGTGAACGACGGAATAATTTAAGCCTCAAGACGACGACGACGACGACAACAACACCAACAACGAGCCTCTGGGCTACCATTGCTCTAATGAAGATGAGGTGCGGCCATGACGTGGAATAAGACGACCTCGGTGGTGGCGTTGTCCTACACACACCATAAGCTGTGGTGAACGTGCACGATGTTCGGCTGGTGTCGAACCAGGAGAGGAGTTGCGGAGGAAACACCTCAGAAACTCAGGACACACGGACGGTAGGATTCACGGAGCCGGCTCAATAAAACTCGGCTCCGCCACCGTGAAATGAGAAAACGATCATCATCGCTCCTACGACGTCGGTCGGTGCAAGGTGCGCTGTACGTGACTCACGTATGAATGAGTGACGTGACGAGCCGCGTTCGAGGCAATCATTTATTTATTCAGCCGGCAAAAACGCGAATTTGAACACAAATCCGGCAAAGTCATCGATTGCTCAAATAATAATAATAATAATGATGATTGGAACGAGAATAACTTGATTCAGAAGTTCGGATCGGTCACTTCGTAAGCGGGAAAGGAGGGTAGCTGGGATCGGGTCGTTCTTAACCGACAAAGAACCGCCGGATGATCTGACGGGATTGAGGGCACCAGAGCAGGATGAAAAATCGTTCGCATCAAATAATTGTGACAGCGCAGCGGGGCGATTGTGAGTTACTGTGTGAGTCTGCCAACACCAATACAGCCAGCTGGGGCAACAAGCGTAGCGAACTCTTCTAGCTTCCGGGGAAGAGCCCCGTGCCGCAAATTTCCGCTCCATTATACCTTCGTGGAGAGTGTGACGTATGTTTGATTCATTCCAAACGAGGCTACAAACACCAGTCGTGCGGCGGTGGCGGCAACGGCGGATCGGAAGAGGAACATTGCCGGCGGGTCGGCTCGTGGCAAAAAATCGGAATCGTTGAGAAACGACAAACATGCTGATTACCGACTCAACAGCCTTCAAGTGATCGATCCCAGCACCATAAAGCGTAGCGGACGAAATGGCTCATGGAGCCAGTTTCAAAGATGATTTAGAGCGTGTCTGTTGCTCTAGCAAGACGTAGCCTTGCGCTACTGCTGCGAGCGGGCGGCGGCGGCGTCGAAGAACCAGAGAACAGAGTCAGTTCGGCTGCGCACGAATACCGACAACTACGAGATTTTTATGCTTCGCACTAATGCACCGCCTAGCGAGCTGTTCCTTTTCCAACGAAGGCGGCGCGCTTTCACATACTGCAGTGGACGACTGCCGAACTTTTCTCCTAGCAGACAGTAGCGTGGCTCGAGAGGAAACAACAACAGATCAGGGAAAATCCAGGACGAGCTGCAGGCGGACGAGCAAGGGTTAGAGTTAATGGTTCGAAGCGAGCGTCTTGCGCTAGTCACTTTCCGGCTGATCTCGGTTTGCCGTTCGTTCAGCTGGCTCGATTATCGCCGCCAACATCGCGTTCGGAGGAGATGCGGCGAGCGAAGAGAACGTTTCCGCTCGCGGTGGCTTAGAATTCGGGAACGAAAACGAGCTCCCAAGGCACCACGGAGACCCCAGACAGCGGTCGAAGGCCCATTCAGTTTCTTTTCGCGTCATGGGAAAAATGACGCAAGAGGCAGGAACAAACGCTGCGCTGCCAATGATGATGATGATGATTTCCCACGGTCTTCCCTCACATCAGTGGTGAGGATGAGCGTCCTGGGAAGGCCAGTGGTCTATCCTATGTCCCGACTCGTTCCTTACGCACGCAACTCAGGTCAGCTCTATTAGCCGATGATTGCTTATTAGGTTTGGAAGACTAACGGTAATTGATATGAGCGGAGACGGGGACGGTTCGCGCATGCGTGTGAGACGTTTGGATGTTCGAAGTTTTCTCTTGCTTCTTTCCAGATGTGTGCGCGCAGGTGATGGCTATCGGTTTGCGAGGAATGATCGGCAGTTGGTCCCTCATTGTGAGGCTGCATCGTGAACGAGCATTCCTCAGGCCGAAGAGGAGTTCCATCGGCTGGCGCAACAAGTATTGAACGACCCCGTCTCCGAACCGATGATGTGAGCCTCACGGATCGTTTGCGGGCTCGTATCATCGTTGCGAAGGAACGCGAATTGACTGTTCTGCCGTCGGCTCCATCCGGAATGATTCAATTCATCGAGTAATCCTCTCGCCCCCTCGCGTCTGTGGACGCGGCAGGGTTTCCAGTTTTCCTGAGCGCGGATACTGGTTTTTCATAAGGCTGATTTTCGCAACGTGACTGCGGCACGAGACAACGAGTTCCGCAAAGAGGGAGTCGGCGAACTTTCATTGCGGCGGTACGGACGTCGACCGGTGCGAGAAAAAGGTGGATCTGCAAAATTTCGGTCGTATAAGCGAGCGGTAACCATTCCAGAAAACGAAGGGGATTGCACGAGCGGGTTCGGACCGCTTGTCATTTCCGACTCCAATGTTGAACCATTCAATTATTTGTCCGCCGACGGGAACTCACAACATGCGAAACTTCGAGTTATACAGGACAGGGTTCCCGCAGCGGAGTTCGCGCAGACAGAGCGGATCCCCGCTGTCGTCTTGCCTTAAGCTTCAGGGAGTGTGGTCGATTAACCGTGCGAGTTCTCGTCTGCCCTCCGTGGACGGCCGGAATCCCTGAGCTCCACTCCTTCGTCGTCGCTTTCTCTCTTGGTACCAGAACGATAGAGTCGACAGAAAAACCTAATTCCCAACAACCCAGAGTCAAATCGTGCGAGCGGCTACGTTCCGTGTTGAAGGCGTGGAGTCATCGAGTCGTTGCCGTGGGGATACTTCAACTTCAACAACGATTTCGGGCGAGGCAAGCCGAGTTTAAGCCTGTTACGAGTGCTCGCTCCAGAGCCCGAGCGATGGAGAAGGACGCGTTTAGGCGGGAAACTGGATCCTGCTTGCCGAGTTGAGCGCAGGAAAATCCGATCGTGAGCCCCGCCGACAATTATTCCGCTGCGTTGCAGCGCAAGAGAAACAGCGACTCTGGCAGATAGAAGACCGACAGACAAAGCTCATCCCGAGTCTCTGAGGCAGCCTTCGCGAGCTCCGTCGGAGGGGATAAATTTCGCGAGTCTTGGAAATCGAGCGAGAGCTGCCACACAGGAAACTACGACGCTGGGTTCTCGATGTTTATAGTGAGCTGAAATTTTCTGCGTTTGACTGAAGCCACAGCTTCCATTCACGCTTAGAGCTTGCACTCGAAAGCTGGGATGCGTTCCAATCCCGACTGTCGGAATCAGCCCCGGATCAAGTGACTTCAGACTAGGATCATCGAAGAAGGAGGATCATCATGTGATGTCTAAACTCGCGACCCTGATCACCAGTGCCGAGGCTCAGGCTCGTCAACTCCCTTGAGAAAGCTTGACGTTAGAATTTCTTTATGCTTGTATTCAGGATATAATGTAGAGCCTGGATGGCATGCTTCTGGACATGAAAGGTGGATAAGAAACCTTCCAGGGAAGGGAGAGTCGGGCGATCGAGTAGGCACGAGTGGACGACAGTGGAGCAGTCCGCCCGTGCAAGAAGACGCAGTGAGCGGCGAACAATGGGCAATTACGATCTTGATAAAAGCTTCTTTCGTTCTCTTTTGCCCTCGCTCGTTTGCTTTATCTACTGCGAGTGAGTGAGAACCGATTCCGCGATCCACGATAGACGATGCGGCTGGACAACAAGCGAGTCACTTGCTGTTCCGCTTGGTCGCCTTTCATGAATCGTCGCTCTCCTGGCGCCTCCGTAGTGCAGCACTGAGTGAGCTCCGAGAGTGAAAACGGGAGCCGCCACCACAATGAGTTCACGCAAGCATCCCCCGCCGAAATGCTTGAGCGAATCGCGGAAAATCGCCATACTTAAGCATGACGGCTCTCGTCCTCGCTAATTCAGCTCGAACAGCTCGATGGTTCGATGGCATTTCTCGAGGAGACTTCACTGTGTAACTTGGCTTCAACAGCGAGCGAGGATCAAGGACAGCTAAAGGATTGATTGCTGCTCAGGCGGGTTCCGGTTTCCCCGCCACCGCAGAAACGTGACGCGCGAGGCAATATATCTGATCAAGCTATATTTCACCCGCCGAAGCTCAGTCAGTCTAAACAACGACGACGACGACTGCTCGCTTCGTTGTTCCTTGTGGCTCTCCACTCTCCACCGGTAACTCTGTTACTCAGCGGAAGTTCTCCCGAACGTTTGTCATAGCGGTAGAGCCTAGGAGAAGTGATGTTCGCGCCAGATTTATATCCGTCCGGCGTTGTACACCGTACCCAAAGACTATTGGCCGCCAGCCTACTCCACTAGATTAGTACGCGAAGAAGCAAGAATACCCGAGGTGCGAGGGAAGGTGAGAGCAGAATAAAGAAGCAGCAGCAGCTGCAGCATATCGGAGTGCCGCAATTCTCTTCTTACCTTGTTGCAACAAAAGCACCGATTCAATCCTCACCAAGTATTCCGACGATGTACGGGGCTCTCCATTCATAGTTGGACAGTGACGATGGCGAGCGCTGATAGCGCTCCATAGCACAATTAGGCTCTTATTCAGTGGAAGGGCAGATTGCGTCCGACAAGAGTTTGTAACACGACAGGGGTGCGCAACTCCGACCTCGACTTGCTCGTCGGAACTTGGAGGAAGCCGTGGGCAGAACTGCCAGTTCATCAAGACGGAAATGAGCAGCGGGAAAATCATCAAAGTCAAATTTTGTCGGCCTCATTGACGTCGAGGGAACTAACGAAATCGTTGGATTCGGTTGGGGGCTTCCGTATTTCAACCACAATGTATAGCAAGTCGTCATTTAATGTATTTCCGGACGGTAGGAGTAGAGAATCCTACGAATGAGGTATTTGACGTGCGTTCAGCAGATTTTGAATGGGATTTAAATTTGATCCGATTACCGGCCTCAGGGACTCATACCTCTATCGGGGTTCAGCCAAAGAACTCGACATTGTCAGCATCGGTTGGCGGAGTTGGAGAAGTGCAATCCTCACAATCAGAGAAGCATCACTTTCGGTTGCCGAATTTTGAGTTCAAGAATCGCAGAGTGAAAACGGCTTACCGAACATGCGCAACTTGATCGGTGTGGCGGAAAGTGGAAACTTCGCCATGACACAAGAGTGACATTAAGCATCTTATGAAATAGGTTCTAATCGGGATAGTGAACATTACGCGGATGCTCGGTGAGCAAATATCCCGCATCCCAGCATGACTCCACAATTTGGGACTCAGGAGCAATCGCGGAATTACGTGGGATGCTTGCATGCCTTGTTACGGTTATGTTAGCTCACGTAGAGACAACGTATCCCGTAGTAATGTTCCTTGCGTCGCAACGCTATAAACCTGAGGCTGTTCTCTTATCGGGATTCGTCTCGCAGATATTGAATTGGCGTAACTTCCGCGCCTGCGGACATGAATCTCTCGTAGACTCTCGGTCGAATTCGGTGGAACCTTCTCCGTAAACGGCATGTCTCCGCCGTTGTTGCCGCCGTCGGTCGCATGCTCCAAAACGAATCTGCGATCGCACGTAGGCGCACGGGCTGGAGTTTGCCGAGTCTGGTGAAATCGTGTTTCTGGCACTCTGAGTGCTCTCCAGCCGTATGTATAATGCTCATTATAGCCGCGAGAGACTCGTTCCGCATACTCAAGCGCTGCGGCCCCATTGAGAAGGTGATGTGGATCTGAAGTTGGCGATCTCAGTGGAGTGAGAGCCTCTAATGAGATGACGGTCACTGAAATACGACCGAAGAACTCGCGCCGGAACGTATTTCGTATTCACTCCACATCCGTTTTGCATTCAGGGCAAGACTACTCCGCGAAGTGGGAACTGCCGCATGCTCGGAAAGGTGAGGAGAACGCGCCGTATTTCTTCGCCGTCCGATAGGATACCTCCCATTCGATGTTTTCGTTTTATCATCCACGAACTCCTCTAATGGAACTGACACTCACACGACTTTGAACATTGTCGACGGCACTCGGCGGGTGTTGTTTTCCGTCCAGAACACACGGCTTTTACGATTCGATCAGCGCTCAATTCAGGTGTGTTTTTTTTCTCCGAAAACTCGTTTGGAAACGAGCGAGCTCGACACTTTGGAAGGCTCGAACTTTCCGCGACGTCAGAGTCGTTCGGGACTTTCAAATTGTACGCGTTACGCCGTGCCGTAGCTACCGCGATTTCTGCCATGCTGTTCTGCGATAACCTTTCTCTCCGGACTCTCTGCATGCGCTCTCCCACTTACGAGATGAAGAATCCAGCCCTCGCTTCGGCAAACGATAGCGGAATGCTCTTTCCTACAACGGATATGGTAATATCCATTCACGATCGTTCGCCCAACGTCTGCCACTCGACCTCAGGTTATCATATACTGTCTGTTGCCTCTCTCTAGAGGCTGAATGCATTCCGCGGTCGTCCCCAAGCTCTTATGCGACAAGAGAGGCTGCAGTCTTCGTGCTCGGCCACCTCGCTCGCTCACCACAGGACCTCAGACCAAACTCCAGTGAATATTCCCGAGGCTTGAACCTTCCCAGAGCTCGACCTCATGGGAGACGAATGGTCGCTTCCCAATGGTGGTCGAGTTCCCTCCGAAATAAACAACGCATTTCGTCACGTCGGTCACTGGACTGTCGTGCCGGTCGACTGTGTACTCGGTAAACGAACCGGCGCACCATTACGAGTTCGGTCTGATGACGACTCTCTACACAGAGTGGACTGCCGGTTTCGGGATTGGAAATTTTCGTCGTGGAATGTTGTGAAGGCGACTCGAACGAGGAGAGATCCAACTCCTGAACAGAACGCTGGATCCCGCTGGTTTCGAAACATCGATTTCAAACTGTTCTTGGTCAGTGGAAGTCGAAGCACCGACCTCCTGCAGGGAAACACGTGGTGGACTCTTTTCTGCGGGATTGGAATCCTGTAGAGTTCGCGGCTGCTTGGCTGCTTACAGGCGAATCGATTTCGCCCTCGTCTGCAGTGAATTAGTCTGAGAAAGAAGTGCACAGCAATCTCCAGTCGGGGTAAACGACAAAGCCTGTTCGGGAGTTCCACAGCAAACTCTCTCGGTTGTCAGTTGCATCGCTGCTTTTGGCAGTGAACTCCGCCCGGTTGTTCAACCGACCAAGACGACATACCTGTGACGGACGTCACCGTTTAATGACGTCAGAGCAATTCCGTCAATCAACCTGTAGAAAGAGTTAGTCGGGGACCCAACGAATCGAACATCTCGCTCTCGAGTTGATGGAAGGTACATAATGTGCTGTTGTCGTCACCGACACAGGAGTCGGAACCTGAGGCTGATCGAGAAATTGCCGAAATTCTTCATTTCATCCAACTACTTTCGACCGTTTTCGATCGAGAGTCCACTACGGCCTGGAGGGGTACGCCATCGCTGTGGAGGAGTTCTCCTTGATGGCTCAGTCTGGTGATTTTTATTTGCTTTTGGGACGACGTCGATGGACGGTTTGGGGCCAACAACTCGATCGAATGACGGTCATCGGTTGATTGCTCGGTTAATACTTCGCTTGATTGGCTTGCAGTGGATGTTGTTCCCCGAAGATGCCTCGCAAAGAGCCCTCTACTAGCTCTGGAGCAGCGACGGAGAGACGAAAAGTGTTTGTGGACGGGCGAACGCTGTTCTCGGCTCGAATACGGTGCAATATCAAATGTCCTCCTTGAGTTGGGGCCACAAACTCTCGGAAAAGAATTTTCCGTACAGTTGTGTTCGACTCAGGCGTCTGATCAACTTGGAGCGCAGCTGCCGTTCCTTTCGTTTCTCTGGTCCTGGTCTGTGCTGACTTTTACCCGTGTCTTCTTCCTCTTCACTTCAACGCTCTTCAGTTCTTGATGTCGACCTCGGGTTCGTATTTTTCCTGATATTGTTGTTCTCCTTCAAAAGAGTTCGACTCGTTTAGCGCCGTTCTCATGAGATACGGCAGCGGCCGTCGCTATCTTCTCCAATCTCGTCGTCGTCGTCGTCGTCGTCATGGTTTTCGCCCAAGACAACGCCATTGTCTACGTATCTCGGTGGTCGATTCAGTTCTTGTTATCTGTTCTTTATTCCGTTCTTTTCGCCTGCTGCGAGCCTCTTCGAAAAACGAGTAAAAATCCATGTATCACTCTAGCCCCTCTGTTTCCTGCTCGGCGGATGGGCGCCGAGGGCAGCTGTGTTGTCTGCTCTGGTGCCGATGGTTACTCTGGCAATAGCAACAAAAAGTGGAAGAAGAGCATCAGCCTTTCGAGCGGTTCGCAAGTTTACTTCCAGCACTTATAACGTTACTTTAACGGCTTTGCACACAGCGTATGCGGCGAATAACGCATGCAACAGCGGCGCCCGTGGCGTCAACCGCGGCACGCGTGAAGGGGCAGAGATAACAGGGTTTTTAATGAGAGCGCTGAAACAATTTAATTTCCGTCAATCGAGGAAATCTGACAGCCGCGGCTTTCCACTCCATCCTCGTGAGTCTCGTACAGTTCCGCCGATTTAACGCCCCAATCAAACATTGGCAGTGCGAACGAACGCAACCGCAACATCGACAGAATCGAGGGCTTGGGTGTCGTGGTTTTTGGCACTTGGAAAACACTTTGGCCGATTGATCGCATCTAACATGGATTCTCATCAGGGTCCGGGAAAATCGCAGAGTTTTCGTCGACTCCCTCAGCTGAACTAATCAGGAAGCCCGGGGAACCCTGAAATAACCTGCTTGTATCCTCGGAAAGAGCTTCCCGCTCACACCGGAAAAGCGGCCAAAAAGCGAAAAATGTTGACCCATTCACGCCCGAAATAGTAATCGAAGGGAGAGCGACAGGCCTGTCGTCGTCAATGCGGCTAACGGAACCGATTGGAAACTTGTAATAAAATTACGTTGCGTGAGCTTCCAGCCCGTCCGCCATCGGAGATCGGAGAGGAAAAAGTTTCGAACACGTCGACATCGCTGTGAGCAGCCCGCTGGCACCGTTGTCGCTGTTCTAAGCTTAGCGAGTCTGTTCTGTTTTTTTGTCGTTGCCTTTTTTTCGCTCTCAGTTCACTCTCTATCACTCTCTCTCTCTCGGTGAGCTTTATTTCCTCTGTACAGAGCCTAACCGACCGGTTGCCGGTGGAAGGTCAGTGTAGCCGAACCGACGGGCAGAGTTGGTGGCGACTTTCTTTTCAAGGAGCAGAATCGGCCCGGCCTCCATTAGCTCCGCGATTTCTAGTTCCATGCTTCCATCCCGACACTGCACTTGCCTGTCCTGCTCCTGATCAGACACTCACTCGTGAAGCCCTCTCCTCCTGGGTCCCGGGTCAGCTCGTTTCTGTGATTCCGCCCGCGCCCACTCTCCTACAACAAGCAGACTTAGAAAAAAGGAGCGGTGGAGGAGCTCCTTCTTCGGAAGCGACAGGCGCCGGATTTCGAGAAGAATGAACTCTGGGCTGGCGTCAGTCGCCCGGACCGCACTGCTCGAGGAAATCAATGCTGTCCCCTTATTCTTCAGGGACGCGTTCCTGATCGAGTGTCTCCAAGAGGCTCGTTAAGAACATTCACATCAGCCGAATTTCGAAAGATCTCCGCGTGAATGCGATACAGGTGAGGAGCAGAAGCCAGAGCAATCACGTCGTCCTCCTGCCTGTCTGTCTGTCGGTCTCTCGAGCTGTCGGTCCCTCGGACGGTGAGAGCAGTTTCGAGAGTTTTACGTGCCCCCTGTCGGCCCTGTGCCCACCAGTAGAGCTGGCGGCCGCGTTTGCTCCGATTATTATTGGCGCTCTCTACTCTTCGCTTGCAGGACGTCGCAGCAGCTGAGCAGTCGTACACCAAAGCACCAAGAACCTCGTCTCTGGACGACGTCGATGCTTCTGCGCGGAATCGAGCTGACTTACGAATGTGACTTGGCGGTGCGGCACGGCGGTGGCTTATCGAAGACAGTTCCACCGCACCCGAATAGCGATGATCCACTGTGTGCAGGTGTCGCATTTTTCCAGGAAACAGGGCCGGAGGTCGATCGCTGACATACAGCACGAATCCCAAGCTGAACTCATGATGCTACCAATAACAGCAGTAGCAGGCCTTGACCAAGCGAACGAACTGGCCAACAGACGAGCCAAGGTCGCTTCGTTGACAGTGTGTATACGAGTTTATACACCGTGCTCCGCTCCTAGCAGGCTGGGTTAGGCGTTAACAATGCGAGCCACAGCCGCCGCGAACGAGGATCGTTCTCATGGAATTCTCTCGTCGGCCCTTGGCCACATGCTACGGCTGGGAGAGAATGTGGTTACAAAGCTACAAAAACGGAGAAACGCGTTTTCCGCGATGACCCTGCCCGCCTGATAGCTTCACTGGCAGTCATCCACCAAGTTAACGGGAGAGTGATTACACGCCGGCAAGCCAAACAGCCGGGCGGCGAGCCGGCGGGAAGATTCAGTACATAGAGGGGCTGGAAACCGAGTGAGGGAACCCCATGGACATGACACGGGAGCTGAACAACCACCGAGCCGAGAGTTGGTTCCGGCAACGCTCTCACACGAGCTCCCAACCAATGACGGAGCTTCGTAGACTGTGTGCGCCGCCGCCGTATTCTCCGTATGAATAGCTGTTTTGGTGCTTCAGTGTTCCGTCGCGACACACAGAAGAGTTTCGATGACCCAGCGATGGGGGACAGAGCTTCCAAGTCGTAGAAGCGTGATCAAAACGCGATTCGAGTCGTTGATGTCTATACCAACGGTCTGCGTTTATGTGGCCACGCTGTGAAAGCATCAGAGCTCTGCCTAGCAGAACTCCCCGGAACTGGCTCGCCTTGTGTTCCCATTCACCGTGGCGCTCAATTTCCGTCAGAGCTCATCGCCCGTGGTCGCTGGATATTCGGTCCTATGAACTCCATCACATCTTATTCTGAATGACAGTGCTTTGATTTGGATCTCTCTCAAAAGCCCTTGGTCAAATATAATTTCTCCGTCCGCATGGGAAAAGGATACGTCCTGGTGCAGCTTCCCTCCCCAAGATCACAAACATCAGGCCTCACATCAGTTCATTCTACAGCTTCGTTTCCGTCATCCCACGAGGCTGGTGATTCACCCGTTGCGCAGAAATATTCCCCAGAATGCGAAAGAGTTTGGGAGAGTGTTGGTCGTTGAATTCATCCTGACTCCCTCGAGATTCTTGAGTTCATTGTTGAGCTTGAAAAGAGCTAAAGCAACGGAGACGACGCGGAAAGCAGTGAAATTCTTGAAAGCCTGTAGGCTATGAGCGTAGCTGTTCTTTGTGGCGGCAGCCAATGGTGTGCTGTTAGGCTCGGGTGAGCTCACATTTGTGTACTGACACCGACGTCATAAACAAACAATCCCAAAAAAAAGATCGATAATCGAGCAACTCTAAACTAGATCATCCCTCAACGACGGGATAAATTTCACGAAACTGCATCGGACTGCTGGGCTTCATTGCTTCATCGTGGCTTCCTCGATCAAAATGATCATGCATGCCGAGCGTCAGAGGCGTGGATTGCTGCCCAGAGTATGAGGACCCAAAATTTCTCTCGCAGTTCTGCTCGGAGAAAGACGGAAGCGCTATGAGGAAAGTCGATCTTTCCAGCGACTGTGGGCTCGCTCGCTGGATCGTGAATGATTCGGTTCACGGGTTCACCTACCGGATGAGCAACGACCGCGGAGCGCTGCTTGCTGCAACGGAGTGTGCGGTTTCGCACTCTAATACGCCAACACAAACTCCGTGAGTATCAAACCCGAGCCGACAGTTCTATCTCATGTCTTAGAGAATGTGCACGTTTGCTTTTTCCGTGCGACTCTGCACTGCAGTGAAAAGAACGATCAGCCCGTGCCAGAAACGCGGAAGCATCTCCGAGAAATCCCCGTGGGGCGAACGCGCGTTCCCGAATGACTGACGACGACAGGAGTGGATTCTGCTCTCACAGAAGCACCCTTATGGCCTGAATCGCGCAAGATGGAAAGCTCGCGACGCCAACCGCAACCCACCGCGGCGGATACTCCATAGATTCTCGGATTTGATCCGAATTCATCCACTGCCGCTGCTCTCCCCTCCCTCCTCTTACTCCAGATGCAGCCGGTGGTTCTGAAATCTAACCAAGTTCCATGACCACTCCTTGCTCCCGAATCTGAACCGACCTCTCGCCCTCGGCTGCGCGCCCACAGTCATGCGCACTTTTTACTGACGCACGTAGCTTGCTTTCAGTTTTGCTTCCAGTCGTTCGCGCTTTTCAGATAGGTACCCACTTTTGCGCGGCTTTCATCATCTGTGCTTTCAGTCTTGTGCGCTTGCTTCCCGTTTTCGGGGACATTGCTGCAACCCGGCCAGCTTATACGCTCAGCTGCTTCTTCGTCTTCTGTGAACGAGATTCTTCCAGAACCGCTCAGCCGGAGTGAAGGGCGATCACTAGGTGACACGGCTCGGGACGTTTGTCAATTTCGATCGACTAGGAACGCTTCTGTCTTGAAGTGTGACTCGTTTTTTCTTTTATCGCGAGAAAATGATTCCTCTCTTTCTTCTTGAGAGGAGAACCCAATTTACCATCCGAAGAATGCCCCCGTTTATATCTTTCGTTGCTCGATCCGGTTCCACCTCCGGCGCACACGAAATTGCGAGCTTTCTGCTTTCCGCAACAATGCAAGTCGACTTCCTCCTCATCTTTCATCTGGGAACTAATTCCGACATCAAAGCTCCCTGGAGAGGGAGTTCCTTTCCCCGTCGCGTGTCGCCCCCCGTCGAATAGTTCACTTGCTGCTCGTCAATAATGGCAATGTTCTCAAGGAATGACGCGGATTGAATCCCCGGGAAAACATGCGGACAGTTCGCATACGAGATCAACCAGAAACGTTGAAGCGCCACGTGCCAGAGAATATCAGACTGCGATTTCGCAATTGCCGCGAGCGAGGGATGGACGGCCCCGGACTCATCATGGTCAGTTATGACCGTTTTGCACGGAATATCAGAAAGCTTATTTGAAGCACCGCAACGTTCTTGGTCTGGCAACAGACAGGCCATTGCTGACTGTCTGTTTGTGTTCAATGGCGGCATGCAAGCTATTCCGTGTACGATTGCACTATGGAAAAAGCTCCGATGCTTTCTTCTGTGCTCGGGAGAGAAGCTCCTCATCGCGATGATCCATTGCACTGGATTGTTCTCCCCGTGAAGCAAAAGGGAATATTTCCCGCATCTATGCAAAGAAAACGCTGCGGTCACGAGAATGAGCGAGCGCCGAATCGATTCGTCCCACCGATTGCTTCGCTGGATGTCGGAATGGTTGACTGGCGTTCAACAATGGGCGGCTTTCAAGTGTCACGTTACTTCCAGAAGCTCGAGCTGAGGTCTTTCCTCCGAGCTCAAGACGACGCGGTAAACAAGGTGGAGGATATCTCGGAAAGTTTCAGAGAGGCTCTCTTGGTCGCACACTGCTCTAACGCAGGCTCCAGTGTCCAGCGATTCGCTCGCTCCCGCACTGCAGTAGCGGCCCATTGGCGATATCCCCATCGATAACTAATGCCGTCGTCCGGTTCCATTGAAAGGGAAAACTGGCCGCCTCCCGAGAAGAGTACACGAGTCGCGGAAACCGATTGCGAGAACTTCCACAAAGCTGCGGGTATGCTCTCTACGACGGGGTAGGTTGTGATGCACTGCCCTGGTACCGTGCAAGGAACACTTATCATTCCATGTCGGGGACCCGAGTCTGGTACGAAGGGGCATCGGTTCATTGTTCCCAACACTAGAATCGGCGAGTAACAATTGTCGATATGTAAGCGAATGACACCGAGAGCAGAGAGTGTTCAGAAGAATGCCGAATCCACTGTTCCGACCATGTCGGCATTCCTCCGTTCCACAAGCCCGGACTGGGGTGCGACGTGGCTAGGGAACGCAACAGGCAATCCCACAGATCTTTGCTCCTTTGAGGCCAACAGTTTAACCGGACGGCAAGATCGATTATCATGTTCCTGAGTGGGCAGGATCCGCTACGGCTCTCGGGTCCGATACGAAAACGGCAACGCATTCGCACAGGCTCCGTCCCCTTCCTCAGTTGTCGAATCAATGGTTTTCTTCCGTCTTTTGGAAACTCCTTGGACTCAAATCATGGAACAGATCGTCCTTCGGATGAGAGTGGAAGTGAAAAAGTGGACGAAATCCGATTCCAAGGGCGGAAACGAAGGACGAGCGAGAGCTCTGGCCACAGTCCGACTCGCTGTTTTTGCTCAGTCGGATGCCGTTGCTGCTGCTGCTGCTTTCGCTAGTACCACGGGCAACACGTCGTCCCGCCTAGACGGGCTTCAGAGTCGCAAAGTTTGTGGCTGGCGTCGTAAAGATTCTCCTTCTTTCCGATCATACGTCAAATGCAAGTTGGGACGTCGGGAACTCCCGCCTGTTCCCTCGGAAAGCGCGAAAGAATTTATCTCCCGGTCGCGTATCCCGACAACATCCCGTCCCGACATCCTCTGGATCCTCGACACCATGAGGGATGTGCTGGGCGGCGAAATCTGGATTTATTTGAAACAACTCTCTGTAACTATTGTTTTGGGAGTGAACGGAGTCGGTCATGGGAACTCCCTGATTTGTTGAGAAACCTAGCCAGTCAACAGTCAGCAAGCTAGACACACGGACAGACGAACGGACGGACGGATAAGAGGGCGGAAAGGAAGAAGTCAGTATCCGGATTGGAGGAACTAGTACTACCCGAGTTTCGTTTCTGCCGACGAAGCTTCTGTACTTGGAGTTGCTTCAGGCGAACGGAACAGGAGGTTATCCCCACGAAAAGAAGAACGAAAGTGGCATCAGGAGTTACAGAGAACAAGAACAGTGAACTTACCTTTGGCCTTTATGATCCACAGGCGGCTCGACGGAAACTAACAACCAAGCACAGCTGTCGACAGTGACTTCTGCTGGAAAGCTGGCTCTTCGATGAACAAGCGCAGCGGTGAACGAGTGTTGGCTCCTCGGCTTCGATTTGGTGCACCTTGATTTCGATACGTTTAGTTGTCTACGAGCTTCGCTTGTCGAGCGATTCCTGTCGCTGGTGCACTTTTGCGTGCCGTGTCCATGCCTTAGCACATTATTCGGTCGTCGCTACGGAAACAGGGCCCGCAAGGGAGGACTTTCTCCCTACGGCCTCAGGGTGAAATTGTTGTTTCCAGACGCCGCACACACCCGGCCAACACACGGCCTGTTCCTTGGCTGCACCGAAAGCCGAAGCTTTGGCCGAGGCTGCGATAAGCAAAACAGGTGGATGTGGCCCTCATAGGGAAGAGAGCGGTGAGGCCAGCCATCCAGTCAGCAAGCAGCGAGCCAGCCACCGATCCAGCAAAGGGAAAGGCCTTCAGCTCTGAGGAAAGAGATCGCGCGAGTGAGGGTAGGCGAAGAGGCAGCTGCTGCTGCAACTGCTTCAGCCAGCCAGCCAACCAACCAGCCAACCCAGCGACCGACCGACCGCCTAGACGGTTGGCTGTTAGCTCGGTTCGTGGCTTCGTAGACAGCCGGATGGCCGACCGGCTGCCCGACGGACCCGGAGCTGGCACTTCATGCTGGATTCCTAGACTCCCGAAAATATGTATCACCATATCACAGGGTCGAAGCGTGCGCCGACTCCTTGATTCGCCCGTTAACCGTAAGAGAGGGACTTCTAAAAGGCGAAAGCTCAACGCGTACGCACCATAGTTGTAATTCAGTGCACTTGATTGATGAAAGCCCCATACCCTTCCCCGTTGTCGTAGTCATCATGATCTTCGCAAGCATCGACATGTTCGCAAAATTTGCGCCCGCCGCGTGAAAACACTCCGAAAGCTCTGGAAGACGCGGTTCAAAGTCGATGTTCTCGTTGGGAAATGGTCCTCGCAAATGAAGGTTTGCGTCTTCGATTTCCGGCTCCTCCTTCCAAGTCCACAGGTGTATAAAGTCGCGGATATTTTTCGCCCGCCCCCAAAGAAACGTTGACGGAGGAGTCAGAGGATCGTTTTACGGTGACCCTTTGTCAACGAGAGAATTCGGGTGGGAGAGGCGGTCAAAAACTGATCGCAGCGAGAAGTGATCGTCTCCGCCGCCAATGCCGCCGTCCTTCGAAGAGGAAGGATCTCTGCCACGCAGTCTGTAGGAGAAAGTTGTGGCCGGCGCTGCCACGCTGTCGTTGTTCTTTCGGTTCTCTTCAATGTTCGTCGACACCACCGCCACCGTCCTATTTCTCCTCTTACGTCTGGCCGCTACCGAGCCGTCTTCCAAATATTTGCTGACGTCATTGCGCACGCGCAGCCGGCCTGCCGACCGAGCGGGTTCGCAGACTGGCTGGCTGGCTGGAACCCCTCGAGGCTCCTAGGTCCGACTCACACTCCATCCAAAAGCCTGGCTCGCTGTTTTGGCTGCTGCTTGCCGGGTTGGCTAGCTCACGAGCTAGCTGTCCGGCGTGCCCCTTGCTCCCTCGCTTCCCTATCTGTAAGCAACTGGAGAGGGGCCACTTTGTCGGTTGCTCGACGACACGACGTGACAACGCTGGACCCAGGGAAAAAGGGCCTTCGCCACTAACAGCGGACGGCAGAAGCTGCAAAGGCGGCAGGACAAGGAGTTGATGCCTTCTCTCGTACACATGACATTGGACTCGTCTCAGGAATGTCATTTGTCACGTAACGGCATCTGCCGACTCGGCCAGCCGCCGGCTCGATCACCCGCCATCCCGCCAGCTCGCTCGCTCGACAATCTCCTTGCGGGCCACCTGCTCGCTGAGCCGTTCGCTCGTTTGTTCGTTCGTTCGCTGTCAGCGGAGCTAACTCATCGGAATTTCTTCAGAAGAAATTCGGCACTACACCTGCTCAGGATGATCTCTGTACTTTCCAGTCCAATTTAAGAATAAATTATCGATGAGATGCGAGTTGTCAGCCGATAGATGAAAGCCATTGTCGTCGAGTTCACGTTGTTCCTCGTATTCGGTAGGAACTTCTCAACTCCTCAGCGCCACGATCCACGACCGACGCCATGCTAGAGAAGCACTGTGTATAAAAAAATTATGGAGCTTCCCTTCGGCATTGGCCATGAAATCAAATTTGCAATGGTCTGCAGGTTACCTCATCGGCATCCGAGCCGCATGTGGAAGCCTTATGCGGAAGCCCTGTACGGGGAGAACGAAGATGAACTTCTGCATCAAGTGAATTAAACGAGGCCGTGACAAACCCGAAACGAACCTTCCAGACAACTCTACCATGGACTAAGGAATTTCCCATGGCATCGGGCTGAATGAATCGGATTCTAGGACCACCCTCTAGGTCGGTGGGATTCTAGGACCACCCTCCAGAAACGAAAGAATGTGAGGGTTCCGCTCGCTGCGATGCCAACAAGGGAAGGCTGGATATCTCCTAATGCGGTGCACGAGTAAGGAGCATCGTCTCGCAGAAGGATCGTTCCGTTCCACTGGAGCATCGTTCAAGTCATTAGTGCCTAACACGCCTAATCATGAATATGTTTGTGGGCGTGTGAATTATGCCACTTTATGACCGAACATCCAACCTCTTTATCTCATGCTCACTTTATTAGACCCGAGAGATACCCGAACTGTTCCGTGTAATAGCCCGAAACGCCATGATTTATGCGAGTCATCATTTCAAATTCCAATTACATGTCAAAGGAGAGGGTTCTGGCTCACATGCATGTGCCCCTGAATCGAGATTTCTCCTTTAAGGGGAACGACCCCCTGGCCTCACAAAGCTGCCAGCTTCTACAACATGCCCGTGACTTCAGGAGCGATTTGGTGCATAATCGTTTGTGTCAACGCTTCTTGATAGAACTCATCTTCCAGTTTTCCCGCACTGTTCGTCCCAACGACATCGGCCGTCGACACCTGGTGTGCGGGCTTCCGCGTGTTGGGTACTTTTTAGAACTCGACGCACGTCCCAACCGAGTCGACTTTTCACCGAGAAACATCCCAAGATCACCTTTCGGCTGAGATCAAAAAGCCCTGACATTGACTTCAGAATTCAGCGGATCCTTTCTAGCGTTCTCATAGTGTCCCTGAAAACAACATCGATTCTTCACAGTTTCCCGACCGAACTTCGATTCACCGGATGACGGGTTCCGCTTCGTAAGAATATAGTGTCCTTCCGCATATCCATTAGGACATGAATCCAGATTCTTGAAAAGCGTTCTTACTCCTCGAGCCGCGTTAGATGTTTGTGTCGACGCGTGTGCTGATCGCTACTCATGGACTTGTAGCCCTTGGGGACGACTGTCACGATTCTTCAGACCGTTTTTTGTACTGCTCTCTTTCGTCCTGGCAATGTCTGCCGTCCGAATTTCTCCCTCATCGACTGTCGTTTCCTTTCCCTTCCAGGAGCTGACAACCGATGACGGGTCTCGGCGAGGATCCCACTCAGAAACTTGCTTACTCGGCAGCGTGAGATCTCGCTACGCTATTAAATATTCTTCGTTTCGAATCTCCTCGATGCGGCTTCGGAATCGCACAAAATCCTGCGAATGCCTCGTGTTGGTAAAAGCGGAAGGCTATGCGTGCGGCTGGTTCGCGCGTCGCTGGCTTTATTGGCTTGAAGTGGTCTTCCGTGAGCTGTCGTCGCTTGTTAGCCGATCGAGCAAAAGCCCCTCAGAATGCAATGAGCTCTACCACCTGCCCCACGGAATGACCTCTGAGTACGTTTCCCGCAACCGATTCAGTGCCCATCCAGCCCGAACCACAACGATGGCATAATTCATCGCAAACCTTCAATTGGTCGAAATCGAATTCGCGGGGGCCAAGCGGCTGCGTGATCTTTCCTACTTGAGCTGCAAGCTCATTTTCTCTCAAGGTCAACTGGAAAGCCTCTAATTCAGGAGGGAGGTGTCTCTCATCTGGAGAAGTGATTAGAGCTGTAACGCACGCCCGAATATTGTTCGTTCTGAATCCGAGTATGAGCTGCACTATTTAAAATGGACCAACGAGGCCTTGGACCAAAAGCTTTTGCCGTTATTTTCGCATGAATGACCCTCTCAAAGGAATCTCCGCAGACTTCAACGCGGAGAATGTGCTTCTGCAAAACGGAAGAGCACCGTTACTCCTTGACACCTGCAAGGCTCTATCACACCGTTTCAGGTACGGTACTGTAACATTCCCAAAGCCGTAAGTCGCTCAGCCCACAACGAAATATACATAAATATACATACTCGCGGGTCGTTTTTAATGCATGATAGTGCGGGGAATGCTCTCGGATCATTCCAGGGGACAGCCTCGCTCCGTTTGTTCCCTGGAATGGGAAGGACAAAATTTTTGAAACGGCTCTACACATACACATTCGAGCAAGGATTCCAACCGTGCCGACTGCGTTCTGCCCTGGGAGACCTTTTCGGAGGAGCCGCACCATCAGCGTCGCGACGCGTCGTCCTTCTTATGGGCAATCTGCAATCGAAGACCTCAAATCCGATTCGGATAGAGTCATTAACAATGTCAATGAAAATCGATTGTGGGCGCCTGTGGGTTCTACTAGGAGGCGGCTTTCTCAACTTCCGTGACTTTCAACGCGACACAATTTCCCGCGGTTCCCGACTTTAGCCTGATCTGGCAGTTCGCCGTCTCAGGCCCAACGATGACGCATTCGATTAACCCCTATGGTGTGAGTATGGCTGCAACTGCATCCGGCTTACTCGAGTTTTCTCGTTCATGGCCGAACGAAAAGCCCTTCGGGTTGGAGGCAAATCCTCTGGCGTAGGAGAATCCATGAGAGATGAATGAATTCACTTTTCCATCTTCGTTCCATTTCAATGGATATTCGAATGGGTATACGGCTGGAAGTTGTACGCACTACGTAGCTTATTTTTCCGGCCCTCATGAGTCGACTCGAAAACTCGGAGGCGTTCGCCTCCTTCTGCGGCGCTCTGTTCTCACTGTCGATGGGACCAAGAGGATCAGGCACCAAAGTCGTCTTCGAGGTTCCCAGGTGGGAAGTTTCTAGGCGCCCATGTAGGAAGGAAGGCGGCCCCGTCAACGATGCTGGTCTTGCTATGCCGCTCGCTCCTTCCGCCGTTTCAGTCCTCTGCTGGGCCGAACCGGTCTATCACGCTGAATTTATCACGAGGAGCCTCGAAACGTGGTCCTGCTCCAAGCTCCGTGAGAAGTCAATGCCACATTCGAAGTGCATGAGAATGTGAGTATTGGCCACCGGGGCCCGGAGACATCGCGTTGTTCTGAAACCTTTCTGCCTTCGAAAGGAAGGGAGCGCGCCTCTTCAGAATATCAGGTCACAATATTTCTTCGACGTTCTACGCATTCGCTGCATGAGTGAGTTCCTTCGGAGGGTCGCTCATGACTCATGAGTCACCAGAAGAACTCCTACGAAAGGTGGGCACAACCTTTGCCAGGAAATCATCCGAGCCGCCTGGAGGTGCGATTCGAATCCATCTCACTGTCTAGTCCCTCCGGACCCCACGTCGTCCGAAATCTCCCAGTAGACTTGATTCAGCTCCCCGGGACTTCAGACGCTTTCCAGGGCTGACAGCGTGACGACAGCGATGCCATGATAAGTCGCACTCACAGGGTTACAGCCAGCAAACAGGACCACTTTTCGATCTACAGAGCTCTCCTCTAGGCTACATCACTTGATTTCACGCGTCAGCGGAGTAAACGAGTAGCGCAAATAGAGCGCCGGGGAGAGAGCCTTCGCGCTCTGCTGATACATTGCTTTGAACATTGAGGAGAACATTTCCTGGCGAAAGTTTCCTAAACTTTCCTCTGCGTTGTCAAACATTCGACGCAATCGCAACAGAATCATGAAAAACACTCCGGAGAGCTCTCCGGTCCCTCGTGGAACCCGAGAGGAAGTGGTGCGATCAGCGCCTTCGATATCAGGCAAAGCTCAACGGCTCGAATTTTCCTTTCAGAATGGTGTTCAGCTCGAGACCCACTTAGGAGCGAGCAATCATGCTGCTCAAATCGATGTTTTATTCGAAGCTGTCCTAGGAACACGAACTGTCAGAGTTCCAGGAAGTATCCCCCCTCACAAGAACGAACATCTGAAACGGGGACGCTTCAACTTCGACTCCGGGGATACCGGAAGAGGTTTTCGAGGATCTAACAATAAGATTCATACATTGCGGTACCTGCGTTCGCGACGGCTTAGCTCGAGCTTTCCCTTTTGAAGAACCGCTCGCTCGGCGAACCCATCCTGTACAGCGCCTAACCCATAGCACACGAAGTCTGTCGCCAACCTCGAAAGCAATTCAAGGCGCCGGCCGGCGGTCAATATCGTCGAATTCGATCTTCAGTTGTAATCTCTGAAAAACGGTCTTGGAGTTGCTACATACGTCCAAGAGCAATGCAATGCGAGCCCAGATCACGCTATCCGGGGAACTCCCAATGGCGGCCGATTCCTTGAACTCGTTGAACTTCGGCATCGTCGAACAGCTATCATCCGTCGGATCCAGGAAAGCGCTCGAGGCATCATCATAGAGCTATTTTTGTTTTTCCGCTCCGTGATTCAAATCCTGGGGGACTGGCCCGGTATGCGGATCAAGTTCCAAGCGTACACGTAATTCTGTTCTCTGTAATTCCCAGTCAGGAAGAATGATCGATCGACTTCCCAGTACACCTCCCGAGTACCGCGGCTCGGACAACGTCGGAACCCATCGAATCCGAAGCAAGTCCTATAGACCTGCTATTTGCGGACCTGGAATGAACAAACTTTCGGATGTAGTTACGCCTCCGCGATGCTTGGCAGTAGAAATTCGGGCTGAGCTGGAAAGAATGTGACTTGGAGAGTATCTCGCGGCAGCGAACCGGCTCCAGAGGGAACCGCGTTTAGCGGAGCACCCTCGCTAAGCTTGATGAGTTCCTCGTTTCACTAAATCATTGGGGCTTAAGTATACGGCGGAAATTTGAGCTTCAAGGGAGTCGGGCTTAACACTAATTGCAAGAGGGCTGTGCTTCCGTGGACAAAATAGAGTACTTCGGAGATAACTGATGAACGGAGCGCTCCTCCAGAACAGTGGTTTGAAAATTTTTTGGCTCTGCAACCCGCTACACCAGCTCGGAGAGCAGTTATGGTTCTTCCGGGAATTTATTGCTGAAGAGCCCTTACCTCGGCGAGTTCAGGACGATGTTTTCGTACAAGTTTTTTGAATCGCGCAACAATACGCCTAGAGTTGAAATTTGAAAGTCCTCGGATGGGGACTTTGGGGCTTCCAATCAAGGCGGCAACTCGTCAGGGACTGCCGATGGCGTGATCAATCGCCCTCACCGCGGTCAAGGTATCGTCGACTGAACGGAGTTCCAGCCGGTAATCGTTCGTTGGAAATGTTCGATTTATCGTTCACACTCAAGCAGCCTTGGCTTTTCTCCGGTATACTTACATCCTAGAGATGGGCTCAAGCTTCGAGCGCGTTAGGATGGAGCGAGTTGTACTTGATTACTGGAATATGACTTCACGAGGTTGTCATAGCATTCATCGTATGTTCTCGCTCGATAACGGTAAAAAATGGCACTCTCGATACCGTTGCCTCGTCGGGAAATGTATTGGGCCCCCAAACGAGACAAGAGACCGGTGAAATCGACGAAGCATCAGTCTTGATGCGATCTAAATCGTTTTCTCGTGACCCCAGGTACAAGATCGAATCAGTTCCGTGCGATTCGGATGCGGTGGAGACCATTGCCCATCCCATTAGGTCGAATAGGATTTCAAACATCTCTTGAATACTCGTCGGTATTCCTTCCGAGCCAATGGTATGTCGGCGGATGAATTCAATCATGATGAATCAAACACAGATTCCATTGAACTCAGAAGGAGCCTAGAGAGACCGCCGAACTTGATATCACAGATTGAGCTCAATCACAAACTCGCCGGGAACATACATACTTCGGGAGCTGTTTTCCACTCGAGTAAAAGAGGAGGGCACCCAGAATGAGGATCTCAAGACATGAATGTCGATCCCACGCTGCTTCCAGGCGCAGTTTGTGAATCAGACAATGATTCAGTTCGCAAGCAAGCCCTGAGAAACAGAAGCATATTTCTCCGTTGTGGCTCGGTGGCCGCAGCGACCATCCTCGGATCCGGATTTATGACTGTCCTGGAAAGCAACGATGGGACTCTCTGAATCCTGTCATGGAGAGCTCTCCTTCCTGATTTATGGGGAAGGCATGAGCGAGGATTCAGAACTTCACCACCAGGGGTTCGTTATCCATTCATGCCCCTGCGTTGACGAAGTCCGCTGCGCCGTGTCACGCGTCAGAGATCTTGAGGTGTCGTTCATCGTTCGCTCCATATATTGCTTGATCGCAATCTTTGACGAATAACGATTCATGCTCGGGATCCCGAATATTCGGATAATGAAGGCCAAGGCAGCAGAGATTACCGATTTCTCGTGGACATCAAATCTATGTGCTATTGTTTCAATCAGCTCCTCGATCAAACGTCTGAGTTTGCTCGTGCTCTTTTTCGTTTCCAATACCCACTTACCCCGCAAAACGCATATCAGTCAGGGTCGTTTCTCCGCGGGGTTCGATGTAGAAAGTTAGTTTTTGAGGGCGGTTTAGACCGGAAAACACATGCAGTGGCAGGGTTTGTGACGCACTCCGAAATCTTGAATGCGGCGACGGAGGGCAGGGAAGGGTCGACAGCTGCTGCCCACACAGAAGTAGTTTCTGTCGTACCTGAATTGCTACTGCTGCCGACAGCCAACAGGACGGGAAGCTCACCCCCACGCTGTGCTACACTGCATGCTGCTCTCTTCTCGCGCGCCCAAGCGAACCAGCCGCCGTCACTACCTCATACCCAAGCCAGCTACGATAAAGCAAGTTCAGCCTGAGTCGACGCAGCGGTTCAAGAATTCGCTGAGCCGTGGTTGGAGAAAAATTGCATGGGCCTCCGTTCTTTTTAAACTGCTGAACGGCTCGAGCTTCTGCCTCAGACAGCTCACCTGATCGAGCGACTGGCGGGCGGGCGGCCAAGCGGCTGGGCGGACTGGACGGGTCACCTTGCCATCGAGCCAATCATGAACGTCGTCGTTTAGGTTGACTGGTTTCCGGAATCTCTCTCTTCTCGTGATTGCGACGTGGCAGCTGGCGTGAGAACACGAATATTTCACAACGGCAGACTCGCGCTTGACATTCCAAAACGGGTCGAGACGGCTCCTGTTTCCAACTCGAGCCGGATTCGAGAGCCGTGCATTAGATACCAAGCCGTGAGAGCTTATCCTCACGTGGTTACGAACCTACAGCCACCAACTCATCAGGGATATCCACGTGCCGTTAATCCGAGTCATCGCCCCTGCGGCAACTAATGCTTTGCTCGGTCCAGCTCTTAACGATCTGTCCTGCTCGTAACTCGTAATGTAGTGATCCGTGGAGGGAACCGGTTCGTAGGTTTGCTTGGGAGACATGTGTACATGTTCTCCTGGCATCCTGATGGAGCTACCTGAGATCAATGCCCTCCTCCTCCCCCCTCATTACTTCACAGCGCCATCGTCCTCTGGGCCGGAAACTGCGCTGTTCCGGTCTTCACTTGGGTAGATCGGAAGAATGAATTTGAAGAATCCTCAGAGCTCGGGAAGCAAGTCACACATTGCGCTCACACGTCGTTGAAGGACGATGCCTTGCGCGCATCTCCGATGGTCCGCGTAGATCCCGAATCATAGGCTAGATGGCTAGATCATCCACGTGCGGCGACGAGGACTCAATCCGTTGGGGGAGATGGAGGAGGTGGTTCTGTGCAAGCAAACTTGTCTCGCCTTATCTAGATCGGAGCTGAATGCTGCCTTATAATTGGATGTGGGAGAGAGGCGCTGTAATTCTCCCATAAGCTGTAATCTCATGGCTGGAAGGGGAAATCGATTACCTCTGCTATTATGGAGGGAACGCAACGTCGAAAAGACCCGTTCCCACGTACCTGTAGCTGATCTCGGAGAGCCTCGATGCAGAACCCGTCGGACTCGAGCACAGTATGGCTCGGCCAGAAAATTGCGTTCGCCGAAAGACGATGGTCAGTTAGATTCTCTACGATCCGTGTTTGGGAAGCTGCAGACTGTATCTCCATAACGATGAATCAGTCGTTGATTGAATTCGCGGAGTTCTTGCGAGGGCATCAGATGCCCGCCGCGTACCCTTCACCCAGCGAGCTGATGATGGGCGCGACCTGGGCGCGACTGACCTCAGGTCCGATATACCCTTGCGTTTTGAATCTCCCTACCCTTATCGTTTGCGATTCCATTTGGGTCATCGTCATCATTCGCATTGCCTGGAAGATTCCAACCATTTGGTGACTTTCCCTGACTACCTCGGAATCCGACGACTGACGATCCGGGCCCAATCGTTGAACCGTAGGGTCAAGTTCCGATAGGCCATTCCGTTGCCTGTACGAAACACTTCCCGGATATCCTCCAGGTCTCCTCATTTCCAAGTCCACCATTTGTATGAGTATGCACCTCCATTGAATCCTTTCGAGACCTTCACTCCCAGTGTATCGCAATCATCTAGGTCGAGGCTAAAGCCGATTCAAACTCTCTCCGTTCATGGATGATTTGCATTCGAGAGGTTCCTCGTATCCCTTCTTATAGAAGTCCCAGTTCAAACTCTCATCGCAGAAGTGTCGCTTGACCATTGCAATTTTCCTCCGGAAGACATATTCAGCGTTTAGGGATTATTCATGCAGCGACGACCAATTCACAGACGATTATGGCAAACAGATTGAGAGATATATGATGCGTACAGAGAAACTGCATAAATTCAACCTTTCCGGAAACTACGACCAGTCAGAGCTTGTCAATGCAGACTTCGGGCCCAAACTGCTGCGAATGTCGGGGTTTCAGCTCGTCCAACATTCCAAAATTCTGATTGCCTCCGAAAGGAAACTCTAAATGTACAAAGTGCAGCCCTCCTGAAAGTCAGGCGCAGCTGCTCTCACCGCCGAACTTGTGCGAACCGATTTTTTCGGGGCCCTCCAATTTTCGTCAAGCGTACCGTGGAGCTACAAACTCGAGCTCGTCCTGCTCGGTACGTCGAAATCCAGATGAACTCCATCATCACACATCTGAATGTCGAATCGGAGATAACCTGGAGAAGCTCCAGTGTTTTCGATTCCCGCAACGGAATTGGATTCTCGAGGGAGTTTCGAGTTGTACCTGGCTCGGAGCGAAATCTGAGGTCTAAGCTCGGAGCTCTGGAATTTGTGCGTATTCGAGATATCGCGAGGTTACGAGCGTGGGCGTACTCATTTGCAGGCTGATATTTAGCAAGAATTCACCACATTCGATCCTACTTTTTTTTGAGGCTCCGCGATAGCTGTAGGCGTACGGCTCGACCATCGGGAGCCGGGGAATCTATGTGAAGATTGTCGGAAGATCCTGGGGAAAAGATGCGGAAGTTTGTTCGCTGCGTATGCGACGGCTCATAGCCAGAGCATGTAGCGCGCTGGCATCCGCTCCCAACAGCCGACCCCACCGCCATACCCGCCTCCCAAACCGGGACTGCGACCCGAGGTCGGAATCATCACGCTCGAACGGGGGCGTCCGAGTTACTCTTCAAGTTTTTGTATCAATCAGAGGCTGTTCTATTGATTCAAAACCGAAGATTTCATGATCTCGGCCGCAAGTCAGAATTCTGTGCAAAACCACAATCGATGAACTCTAACGCTTAGAAACATGGTGCTTTTTCAGAAACTAGCAGAAATTTTAGTATCCCTTCGATGGAAAAATTGTATTTATTCGAGGCTCGATTGTTCCCTCGCTAAGCTCGCTGGATCAGAATTCGAACGAATATCGTGGAACTCCGTTCCCTGATCCCTCATGTTGACTACGCATCTGACTATGAGATATCAGACGACATTTTTCGAGAACCACGTAAAGAAAGAGACGCGCTGCAATCTAATCCGGCGGCTTGTAGGAGTACCGATCATCGGAGCAACCCGGTTTTATTCTTGCTGTTTATGCTTCCTATGTTGTTGCCGCTTTTGATGACACTCGTGTTGTTCGTTAAGATTCCGCTGCTCTGGATGCCCCCTGACGTGGTATTCTTAGAGGCTGGCGTGAACTCAGCGATGTTGTCCAGGAGCTCGTCCAAAGTGAGCTGGTTCCAACTTTTTCTTGTTCGGTAAGAATAAGTAGAGTCTGCATTCAAACCAAAATAGAACATTACTTGGAATAAATTCAATCGACCGATCAAGCAAGATGGATCCCCTCGGAATTCGCTCTGCGAGACAGCGCCGGATACTTCTTCCTCTGCTCCGTCCGTCTGTCCGAGAATACTTCATACGGCCTACCGATTTCAGAGTATGTCCACGAGAGTGAGTTCATCACAACCCTTCCCCCGCTGAAGATCTTGAACTCGAAAGCATCACCATACACATTGGTGAAAGAGAACTCGTTCCGGATAAAGCTCTTGAATGCAGCGGCCAGTTGCAGGGGGGTGAGACAAAGCAGCAACAAGTTTACTTTTGGAACCGCTTCGGTATCCGTGATATTCCTGTTTATGAGAAGATCCCCTGTGAACCTTTAGTGGGAGAAGGCAATTCATCTGACACATCATCAAGTAGGTAAAGCTGATGAACAGCGACAAACGAGGTTGCCTTGAATGGCAGATTCGGACTCCCAACTCACTGTAAACGCCACTTGAGATCACTGAAGACAGGGTTCACGAGGTCCCTCTGAAAACCTCGTATCTGAGATGTGAGGATGGCTTTTTTCATGTCTTTCAGCAGGGTCCTCGACACGTTCGAAAGCCTCGAGTCCAGTTTCTGACCGTCCGCAAGAGCTGAGAGCAGCACATCGACCACTACTCTGATGATGCGATCAACACGTAAAGTATGAAATAGCGGCAACTTCACTGGTGGGTCAGAATCGAAGGTAGGCGGGAAAGATCAAAATTGAGGGACATCTTGAGGCTTACGTGTCCGGTTTCAGGCGGTTTTGGGTCGTCTCAGTGTCGCGAATGATATCTTGGAGATAGCTGTTGACCAGTCTCGCGGGATAATGAACAATCCTATTCAGTATCGAGCCCATGTTTGCTAAGAGGGATCTGCGACCAGGAAGTATGTACATCCGATGAATGATATCACTCACAAGTTAGCCGAAAATCCATGTTACGGGAAAAGATCTTTCAGGGAAACGGACACCCACCGTTGACCTAGGAGATCATCTCCGGCTGGTAGCGTGACTTGGGAGTCCAGGGGAACGTTCGTCGAGTTGAATAGTCCCTGTGGTCCAATAGAAAAGGGGGGCGATCTGCTTGGATGAATCGATTTGGACGTATCAGTGATCGTTTAATGATGAGAGAGTAGCTCAATTCGAACCTGATACACGTAGAACATGCTGTCGTTACATCTCTTAACGGGTGACACGAATGAAGCCGCTTCCAGACAGTTCGGGTTGTAGTTCTTACGGAGGTGTTCGCCTAAGTTTCGCATCTGCTGCTTGCCATTCGTCGTCAGTTGTCCTAGGTACCGGCAATGGGAACATGAACAACACGTCATCTCCTTACATTGAGCCCGACGTGTGGTCCCGCCGTTTTCAATGTACAATAATTAATCGATTCAAAACATTTGCTGCACATGTGTAATATTAGGTTCGTTAAGGAACTGGGGGGATATACTGGAGGAGTTTGTGCTGCTCGAACTCACTCTGCATTTGAGGGGAAATCTTGCCGTTGAAGTAATTGTTTATGGTCTGATCCGGGTAGTAAGCACCGTGTGTGAAGAATACCAGTGACATCATCCAATTGGGATCCACGGCAAAATATTTATCCACCTGCACTGCAATTAGCGGCCAAGTTAGTCAGATGTGGGAGAGAGAGGGATCTGTCACAGTCAGATTTGTCGTCTCACATTTCAGGCTGAGGTAAGTGTAGAAGTAAACCATGACGAGCAGCGGGGCCATGTGGAAAACTTTGGTCGACGTCGGCACGTCGACCAACTTGATGAGGAGACTCCTGACCCTCATGAGGTTTCTTCCCCGAGGAGTTCACGGAAGAGAGAAAGAGCTACAACAATTCACCAAAACACGAAGCGTAAGATTTCCTCGAAGCGGCACTATTTTTTGCTTCTCGCGTGGTGTTTCCCTAGGAATAGGATTTAACGTACCGAAATCACACACAGCTCAGGCGCGCTTTGAAATCATTCAGTCCGTATGGAAGCGTTGACACGATGATCGAGAAAAAGAATCTGATCCATCCACGAAGACGTCCGATCAGAGATGAGGAGAGAGGCCCAAAGAGGAAAAGGAAGCTCACAATCAAGCATCTCTCCGCTACACACATCGATCGCACTCCGTGGTGGAAGACAGTAGTGTCTCACGAACGTGGTCATTGCAAGCATTTGTTGATCCCGGCATGACTATGAAGGGAGATCGAAGTCTTGGGCAGGAGGACAACGTGATCGAGAGGATTCCGGACGAGAAGGGTGTCTGGTTCATCTCAGAATTCAAAGTTCCCACTCCGTCACCGCGGGTGGAGAATTTATGTACGGGTTATTTCGAGGCTTGGCGTTCCCCCATTTACCGACGATCGATGGAGAATTCAATCCAATCATGCCCCCCTTACGGCAACGAATATCCAGATGCAGCACGAACAGAACCTTCACCTCTAATATGCACATTCGTTTCTTTGCTACTCACAACAACTGCCTCACTCACTATTGTGTGAATCGGGCTACAATGTCGGTCCGCTCCTGGGACACTCTTAAATTCCTCAAGTTCATGGAGTCGGATTTGACGCCGTCAGGTGGCGTTGCAAGTTTTTGACTTTCTGATTGCGAAAAACCTCGAGTGAAGGCAACAATTAGGAATATTCCTCCCCCTCATGCTGGGCATGAACCACGAAGACTGCTGAATTGATAGCTGCAGAGCTAACGGTGCTGAGAGATCCCGCATCCACCTCCCGTCGTCAGGGAATCCGTCGAGCGGCCGTTGCCGCATTTTGGTCACCTTTATTGATGGTACAGTGACCATTAAACCATTAAGGCTAGCGTTTCGCATATCTCCTCCCGCTCCTCCTTTACTCAGCTCCAGTGAACTTCGAAGCGGAATAGTTTAAGATTCAACGAAAGTCTGCAATGGTGCATCATGCACTCCACTTTCGGTAAACCAACCTGCGCCTTCGGAATGAAATCATATGGATGCAATGGTTAACTGTTCCCAAGACCCTTCGCTGGGAAATCCTAATGGTTCGGGTTTTCCAGTTTCTATAAGGTACCAATGAATCGGTGATCAAGCTTCTATCGAAGCTTCTTCTTCGGCCGACTCCTCCACAGTGGGCAAGCAGTCAGCGCGGGATGTCTACTCTTTCTCAAACCACACCGATGTTGGATCATACATGTTGGTCAACAGCTGATAGGCGCTGTCAAGGGCTGATCATGGTAAGCGCGTTCTTAGTCTGACAAATCGTGTGCTCGTGCGGGGTGGTGGACCGACGGTTGGAATGTGACATGCAGCAGAACCGAATGATCTAGCAAAGTAAGTGTCTCCCTGCAGGTGTCGAGATAATCTGACTCAAGTTGTCTCTGCGGCGCGCGAATCCTCGGCGAAAATGAGAAAAAGCATGCCCTGAGTTTTCTAGACAATGGTAAGGTGTTGCGGAGCGACGACACTCGAAATCTAGAAATGTGACAGAGGAATCTCGGAAAATCGTGATGACAGTAACAGGGGACTAATTCCTGCCGTGATTAGCTTCGATTGCGTTTCTTTGTGGATTTCGAACTTAGAAACCAGACACATGTAAGGGTGGTAGTGAAACTAAATAGGTTCTCAACCGGAGCTCGTTCGTATATTCGGGGCGCATCGAAGATCCTGATGTGACGGGGAAACCGGCTCTTTGCTCTGGGTGAGCTTAGAAAACTTTCGTTCCGCTAGAGCGTTCCGGTCGTCACATAGTCAGACACATCCTGTACAAATGGATCGCATGTGAAAACTCTTGCCTTCGCCATGACCGAGAACCGGCTCTGCGCATAGAATATCCATCCACCCGAGCTCGCCTGGTAGCCGGGAAGGCCCTTTCGTGTGACCTTTGATCAATCCTTCGATTCTTTATTCTGTGAACGAAACACCATAAGCAACTTCAGTGATTCACAGAAACTGGGCTTCCGTCTTCGGCAGTCGGCCACTGAAAAAGCTTCTTCATGTGTGTGCGTCGTATCTCCTAGAATCGGTGTTGCTGCAATATGGATGGTTACTTGTTGTTATTCTTGGTCGACTGATTTCTGTCACGATCGTTCCACAGGGGAGTGTCTGTAGAAGCCGTGAATCTTCAACGAGGAAGGACGGAAGAAAATTCGATTACTTCCGTTTTTTCGCTTTGCTGTCGGCATTGAGCGGCACATATCGAGCAAATCGTCTAGTGACGAATCCCGAAGGACCTCGCCAATCCATATCCATAATCTGTTATAAAGTCCCTCGCGATCTGGGCTTAGGCTTGGATCAGCGAAATTCCTGGATTCCCGTTTGGTAGAGCTTGTCATTGACTACTGCGGTGCCGTTTGAGGACCCAAACTTTGTGAGTATGAAAAACTTCATTTTAAAATTTTCCGGCGAGGTAGAGATCAGATCTACGTTCCAAGAAACTACAGCAGGATTATGAAACTCACTTCTACAATGTTCATCAGGCGGGGAGAACATTCCGTTCACCTGACCGATGAGTGTGACTCGCCTCTGGCTAGAACCTTGAGCGAACCGAGCGACACTATACCCGAGTGGTCTGATCGGAGCGCAAACTGGCGCTCCCGTCTGGCCACGACCTCGGGCAGCTTGCCGAGATAGACTGCAGAACACTAAATCCGGGGTTATTGGAAAATCAGGCGCTTTCTTGGGATAGTTTGTAATTGCTATCGATTGTTGTCCGCTCTATTTTGTGCCGATCAGCTCACGGAGAGCCAATTGCTCAGGAGCTTCTCGTGGAATATTGCAGATATACACAAGATCGGTCCCACATTTCCCTTATTCACACAGAGACATCATGGAGCCGGGTGTCAACGAAGCTCTCTTGACGGTTCGGTCACACCTAGAAGTCCCGGTTGCCGTTCGGTGGCAGTGGACCGAATGCTACAAGGTCGGTGATATATCAGTCTATGTATTTGAGCTCTCTAACTCCTATGAGCCCTATGCTCCCAATAAACTAGATCTTATCGTTCTGCCTCCATTGCCCTCTTCAATTCCAAAACGTTGGCCAGAACTTTGGCTGATGTACGGTAATGCGCGGCGAAGGGGGATAACTTGCGATTCGTTCCGTATTTTGCAGTGTGGTCTCAGCCTCTTGATGGAACTATCTCCGGATTCACCGATGAATTCGACGGTGAGTCTGAGGCGCGCATCTGGAAATATATCAGGGACTCCTGCAAGAACATCAACCTAGGAATCTCGAAACTTTCCAGATCGTCTCTACTTTCTACTCCTCCATCACCTCGCTACAAATCGGAACAGGGGACCACGTTCCTTCGAATTGCACAATCCCTTCTTTCGAGAACCAGGTACCATCAACTTGAGCTCATGAATAACCTCGGAGGGTTTGAGAATAACGGCCGGTGCGATATTACATCTAACTCACGCAGTGCGGCTCATAATCTGTTTTTCTAGGGAGTCTACGAGATTGACGTGGAAGACGAGGAAACCTGCACTGTGAAAGTTTCTACGCAACGTGAGTCTAACGGCGGGGACTTGTCGACTTGTCAACTTGTCAGGTTCCGATGAGCGTTGAAAATCGAATGTCTTTACGTTTCAGCGACGTCGATATACCACCCCCTGATAGCGGCCATTCTGATCCAGCTATTCGTAGACTTCATTCGACGATTCATCAAAGTCCTCTGGGAGAAACGTCGCTCACGAAACTCTCAAGCCGATGTTGAAGAAAACGAGAATTCGTCTCAGGTGAATATGGGTTTTGTCTTCGCTATGATGAACGAATATGATTCTCGGCCTGATGAAATTCCGGGAACGATGAGATCAAGTATTCCATCTCCGCATCAAGGGTCCCTTGGAACCGAGCTTGAGCACAGTCGACTCTCAGACGCCGGAACAAAAGGTTAAAACAAAGATTCCATTTGCATAGTTCATAGGAGCCCTACTAGCTTCTGACAAGCCGTCAAGAACCGTGAGGGTAATGGACAGCCGCAGTTTTCAGCGGTTCAACTCCGCTCCATGCCAGAGATTTTTGGTACAAAGCAAATCTGATTTTGCGAATCTGTTTTTCTGCAACCACAGGTTGATAAGACCGGGAAACTCCGAGTGAAATCTCTTGACGCTTTTCGAGGGTTTTGTCTTTTCCTGATGATTTTCGTAAACTACGGAGGAGGTGAGACCAAACATTTCCGGTGGGCTTTTGCGCAGATATTCGGGATTTTGTCGTTCTATTTGTCTCATATCTCGCTATATGTGCAGGCGAACTTTGGTTTTTCGAGCATATTCCGTGGAACGGTATGACATTCGCCGACCTACTCTTCCCTTGGTTCGTATGGATCATGGGGCTGTCATTGGCAATATCACTACGCAGCATGCGGCGCAGATGCGTACCGCTATCCGAGGTAAAGTCCCCGAAATTTATCTTGGAGTTCCACATGTATTTGGGCACAGAATCCTAATATTTTCATCCGACTTCAGGTATTTCTCAGGATTCTCTCAAGATCCATCAAGCTATTTGTGCTGGGTAGGTCTGGCGATTGAGTGCAAAACATCCTAGAAAGCGTTAGTATATTGCTCCCATAAGCATTAACTGAGCGATCCTTCCAGGTATAATTCTGAATAGCATGGGTCAACATAACGACATCAGTAAACTCAGGATACCGGGAGTTTTACAACGGTATTGAGCTCAACTGATTCGCTTAGGAGGATATTCTTGGAAGATCTTCTGATTGCTACAACCCGGTATCACTGATCGATTGTCCGTTCCAGGTTTGCGGTCTCGTACTTTGTCGTGGCGAGCATGCACATGTTTTTCTCTAGAGCCACTGACGTGGCAGAGGTGAATCGATTGATCTTCTTTCCTCATTCGCTGCAAGCTTTGATTATGGATACTATTATGAGAGCTCTCGAAATTCCAGACAGCGAAGTGGGCAAAAATTAGAGACGTCCTGCTCTATTGGCAAGAATGGCTGCTCATGATCTCGGTTGTGGGAATCCACACTCTACTGACATTTTGCCTAGAAGTTCCGAACTGTCCTAGAGGATATCTCGGACCGGGTGGACTCCAAGAGGTTGGTTCATAAAAAACTTGGTCCACATGAAGTTCGAATCCAAAACGAGTCATGGGCATGGGAGCATTCAGCGTCTCCGACCGTAGCCTGATACATATAGCCACCTTAGTTATTCGATTCTAATTCCCAGAATGGCACACATTTTAATTGTACGGGTGGCGCAGCGGGCTACATCGATCGCGTTCTCCTTGGACCCAATCACATATACGCCCATCCCACGACCGAGGTCAGTTGTATAACTCTGTCAGGAGGCAGTCATACGGTTCCTCCCGAACCAGGTCAGCGAGAGACGGGACACTCTTATCAGTACAATGAACGCGCATATTTCTTGTTGATATAGGAAACATACCGAACGACGCAGCATTACGATCCCGAGGGCTTGTTGGGCTGTCTCACTTCGATTTTCCTAACGTTCCTCGGACTGCAAGCTGGGAAAATCTTGCTCACGTTCAAAACGCCCCGACACAGGTAAGAATTGCCTGAAGCCCCTGCCTGTGAACCCTCAACTCACTCCCCGACACTTCGTCCATCAATTTTCGCGCGCATATTTTTGGTGCTAATGAATCCACAATTTTCAAAATTCCCCCATATCTCTAAATCTTACTCGTCGCAGGTTGAGTCGCTGGTTTTGCTGGGGAGTTTTACTTGGTCTTCTGGCTGGGATCCTGTGTGGCTTCAGCAAGGAAGAAGGCTGGATCCCAATCAACAAGAATCTCTGGTATATATCACAAGGGGAAACATTTCCAGATAAGGTTCTCAGTGCCGCTTTCCCATTCCCTAGCCTTACCTCATTTTATTTCCAGGTCGCTGTCATTCGTTCTGTGCACGGCGAGCCTCGCCTGTTTCCTCCTGGGCGTGTTCTACATTCTCATAGACGTCTTGAGAATCTGGTCTGGAGCACCTTTCATATATCCCGGTGAGAACGTGACAGAGAGCCAAGACCTCCAACCGAGCAGTTTGGATAGTGTTGATTCTCGACGGGTCATCCACTTCTCTTGATCCTTCTCCGCCGCCGATTATCGACATGCTGGATCAGGGACATCGAAAGTTCCAATCAGAGCTGTGGTTTGCCTGGACGCAGCGGGCATCAACATTTAGCCCAAAGTCCCTCCCTACGTCATGATACAAAGAGATGTCTCAGGGCTAGGGATCTCTTATATCAATTTCCCCTTCGGAAACTCTCATGAGATGGGAGCACTCCCAGATCGAAGATGGGGTCAGCTAGTGGAGGGGATGTAACAGCCGCGACCCATGTGGCACCATCACATAACCCGGCGGGAACCGATTTTGAAACGAGATCGACTCTAACGGTCGGGCTGTCTCTTTCAGGAATGAACTCCATCCTTGTGTACGTTGGCCATGCACTCGTAACTGGAATGCTGCCGTGGTTTTGGGCAGGCCCTGAGACTCACTGGAGGTATATGGCCATGAACCTCGGCGGGGCTTATCTCTGGGTTCTGATATCTTATGCGCTCCACCGAAACCACTTCTACCTGGCTCTATGAGCTGTTGCAGTTCGTTGATGTTTGTAATGCACGTCGCGATGTGTACTTTTCGAAAAAAAAAAGACAGGAATATATGCTTCCAATAAACATAGGGTTCTGGTCCTACAAGTGGTAATAATGAGATTTCGCCGATTGGATCAATAGCGTATCTTCGACTATCTCCAGTCCTCAAACGCAAGTCAACGAGATGAAGTTTGAGGCGAGGCTAGTATTCCGCTCAAGATATTCGCCCCAACTTTTGATCGCAGTGCGAACTATCTAGTGATCGACCGCGGCAGCTCCACGACAGTTTCAGGTTCCACCAGTTGGCGGAGAGCGTCTCTCTCGAAATTCTCTCGTACAATCACGGAGACCGTCCACTGCCACCGCGGAAGCGGGATAGAGATGAAAGAAAGGAAGACGATAACCGATGTGCGGAAATGAGGTGGACGGTGGATCGTTTCACATTCTACAAGCGAGTGGCGCCACTTCGAAAACCACTGGACGTGTGCCAACAACCGATGCCAACGACCACCTCCTTGACGAAAACATGACATTCGTTCTTTTTTAATGAGTAGACATATTCCTCGATATCCGTTCGATGGACTTACTAGACCGGCAATTGTAGCCCCCGCTCGAGTTCCGACAGGGAAGCCCGCTCCTCAGATAGTGCTCCACCTAGGCACTTTGGACTGTCAAGGTCCGTTTCGCTGGTTCCTACTGCTGTATCGAGCAGCGCGGAACCAACACAGGAAACCGTTTCAAGGTTCTAATGGGTGATTCCTGAAGCTGAGAAGATCACGCATTATCCATGATTCAATGTCCATCAATTCATGCGAAGGTTGATCGGAGATCAGCCGAAACCATGATTCTCGCCACATCACAGTTTGGGCTGTCACGATCAAGCATAAATCACGCGGATATCCATTGATACGTATGAATAGATGGACCGTCGAAAGAGATCGATGTCTGAGCTTCCCAACCCTCTCAAACTTCAGGGGGAGACTTATCTGACACTCCGGACACAGCTCACAAAATGAAGTCATTCAGGAGTCTGCTTGTGGATTTCAGTGTCATCGGATTGTGTTGGATGCTGTGACTGAATCTCAGCTCTGATTTTCCCGAGCTCTTCGAGGATGACTCCTTCATTTTGGATCAAGCAAGTTATTCACGAAATTCCCGCGGGGCCACACATCGAAAGTTCGGGAGGAGGCATGCGGTGCCAAGCTCTCCTATTGGAGGCGGAGGCCACAAAATAAGGTTTCTCGACTGCCGAATGCAACCCCCAGTAAACTGTGTAAACCCCCCCCCCCCTTGCTAATTCGATGAGCATCGGTGTCATGAGCCGATATACGCCGTGTGATGCCGACCGGCCGCGAGCTTGTCGGCCTTGGCAATTTTGGTCTCGGGAAATATGCCGCACTCAGAGGTTCGTTAGATGATTCGGTGTGAACCTGTACCAGAAACTGGAGAGCCAGGGGCCGTTTTCTTTGAGATCCTTGATTCTTCCTGATCAGTCTCCGGGTCTTCACAGTTTGGAAGGATCTGTTGGTGAGCGATGATGTTTACTATCCTGAGCAAGGTCTCCGTCCGTCTTCCTCGAGCCTGCCTTCGTTCACGTTCGTTTTTTTCCCCGTATGCGACGGCAACTGGCGGGCTGAGCTAGTACACATGCTTAACTGCACGCTCGCCACTAATCAGGTTATCCATTCGGCGTCTCTACGACTGGAAGATCGAAACTCAATGGGTTTTCTCGCTTCACGCGACTCCCCATCCAACCTCCGGCCGGTCGAGTCGAGAACTCCATAAAAGCTTGAATATAAGACTACTCATTCCCATTCATTTTTACTAGGACAATATTTCGTCGTCAGAGCATGACTTGACTTGATGTCACTGAGATTTCATCTCGCGCCAATCGGAGCGGCCTGGAAGGACTTCCACCTCGAACAGGGAAGCCTACGACATCTGTGAAACGAGATCCGGAATGCACCACATTCATATCACCATCATCGATGAGGAAAGGAGACCGGAGGCTTCTCCAGACACCAAGGCAGCAGGTATCTCGTAACCCTTAGTTGTCGGATATGGTTCTCCCGATCCGCCAAGTATCTTGCTCAGGAGGCAGGAAAAGGGTCTCTCGGTGAGGAGAGCGATGAGTCAGCTCGACGCTCGTATAGATTGGATCGCGGTCGTAAAAATTTAGCGATACTATTCACAGGTAGTCAGACAGACGAGAGCCAGACTGTGACATGCGATAAACGTCACTCGAAGAAGCTATGGCAACAACCTTGAAACTCTATCTGAATACCGGTTTCTCTCGATAGCGAACTTGAGAAAATAACTCCAGCGTAGATTGCCCCTCAACAGAATCAGCAACAGCGTGCTGAATTGCCGCCGTATGCCGCAGTTCCTGTTACGGTCATTGTTCGGCGCATTGTTAATTTTAGAATGAGAATTCATGAAAGTCGCTTCCAGTTCTTTCAGGTTTCCATCTTCTGATGAGCTCTTGATAGGAACGCGCTTTGTGTGCACCACTAGGCAAATCATCGCGGAGGGTAATCCGACCTGACAAGGTCTTCTGTGTTTACTCATCGTCAGTGCTCGAGATCAAGAAGCACTGCACGTCAATCGAATTGGGTTCGTGTAATCACTACGTGACCGCAGGCGTGCGTAAGCAACATGAGAATCCGTGATTTTTCCACGGCACAAGCGATGTATGCACCGGGAACCGCTCCTGATTTTACCACGCGGCTAGTGCTCGTTGAGATACTCTCCGACGCGAGAGTTTCCGAGTCTAGGTTGTATTTCGGTGTGGGAGATCCTGGTTCATACATAGCAGTCGTCGACCGGCTCATCGTGTTCGCCGGAAGTATCGCCTGGAAAATGCCGACCGGAACTTCGAGGGAACCGTAACAGAAATGGAAGGGAAAAGAGCCATCGCCTCCGTGGAAATAATTTTTCCACCGCGCGCGAATGTTTCCTAGTTCACAACGACACGCTGAGAACACAACGTAAACATCGAGACAGACAACCAAAACATGATTGGTCATTCCCCAGTCATGTCAGTTCGGGACGGGCTTTATCTGTTCCCTGTTGTTTCCTGGCGCTTTGCCCGCGATCCCTGTCTGATCTGCCGATGTTCTCAAGGTGCTTGACCTCGGCCGAAGAAGTGATCTTCTAGTCCGTATCTACAAAGTGAGCACTTGACGGTTTCTATCAGCACATGTAGTGGCATCTCTTGCCGATAACCGATGCTATCGATCGGGCGCCGTGATTGATCCAATGATTCCAAGTCAAATCAATGGAGAAGCCAAATTACTCCTCGAATCCTGATTCCATGACCTCCAACATGATACGTCCTTTCATCTGTTGCGCAATCCTCGGAGAGCCATCCGAAGTTGTTCGCAATTTCGACTGATCATGGGATGATGACTCACGACTGCTGCGATTCATGTCGACGCCAAGATGCGGTACGTCACAGGTCTACTTGATTGTTTGTTTGGCGCGTAAATGCCAACCTCGTAGACAAGAGGCGCTTATCATGAAGATCGCGTAGTATCGCGATGCGTCTACAACGACATGTTTTCCCGTCGCTCAGGTGAATCGTTCGAGGAGATTTTCGCGATGGGCCGTGAAGATGAAGATGATGCTTTTTTGACAAAGTTTTTGTTTACGCAATCCACAAGCCCGGGCCAAGAGTATGGAGACTGCGCAACGCCTCCGTGTGCCGTCCAAGAATATGGAACAAGACAATGTCCTCATGGGAAAGTTCTCGACATCCATTTCACGGGGAGAAACTAGTTGCATGGATTCCGCGACCGCTTCAGTACTGCCTAATTCGGGTCAAACTCTCCGTTCTTCGATATACTTATAGCCAAGGAGCCTTTTTCGCGCACAAAAGGTTGTGGGCGGTTATCTGAGTCTCGGGGCCCGGTCTCGCAAAACATGATTCGATCGGATCTTCACCAAAACAGAATCGAGTGCACTTTTGGGAACAACCTTCGACTGCCACTTCAGGAGCTTCAGGCAAGCCGAGAGCAAAGAAAAATCCCGCCCACGTCACTCTCACTCACGACAGCCGTTTCCCAGCGGGAAATACAAGGGGATGCAGAACTCACAACGGATCTATGATTCCGCAGCCTAATCATAATATTATTCCTACGATACCTATACCCCTACGTGTGACGATAACTTCCTCCTGCGATTCGAAGTGAGCGAGTCGCGAGACGTGATGGAATATTCTGGAAGATCGTGAAAAGACCAGCGAGAACAAAGATGGAATCAGTGCATGGGTGGTGGATTCTATAGCGATATATCGTTTCTTCTCTTTCTTTCATGCATTACGATCGGGGGATCCCGCATGATGATACTCCGAGAAGTTGCCGTGTCGATGCTCAAGACACGGCTCGCGACGGTTTTGTTCAGCGAGTAAACTGTTTCAAAGCAATTCCTTGAAAAGTCTTTCTCAAAGCTGTAACATCTCCTACAGCATATTTCTCTTCATGGGAGGCGCCAGGACCCTGATTTGTCTTCCGTAGCTCTCGTATCTCGGAACTCACAACAAGAATGACACGTGTTTGCTGGGGAAATCAGAAAAACATCAGAGTTGGAGCTTTGCGTCGAAAACATGGCCGAGGAAAGTTGGGCGAGGAAAGTATCCGATGAGCTATATGCTCTGAATTCTCACTGCGGTAATGCATCGAAACGAGTGATTCGAGCGCGGCCTTGGCCTATCGCAAACCATTGAGTTCTGAATGCAAGGCCCAGATGCCCTGCCCATTTCTGTGGTATTGTTTTCTCGAAAGAGCCGCTATAACGGGTGGATCCTCGAATCCCTGTCTGTGAATTACTTTCACTGACAGCGGATAGTTGTTACTCGGCATAACGGCAGCGCGGCACTGAGTACCTACGGGGGCGGGACGGGACGGGAGCGAATCAGCGTGCGAGACTGGTAGCAAGTGGCACTTGTAGGACGGGCTCAAACAAATGGAAAAAGAGAACCCATGCTGTGAAAACACTGTTTCTTAGAGAAAATCTTCAACCGACCGGTCAGAATGGAAGATGAGTGCATAGCAAAATTGCCGGAGGTTGACTTGATATGATGCGGTTAATGCATCGCCTGAGATGCGTTTCCCTCCACACATGATTCCATGCGTGTTCGAATCCAGACTGATTCGAATATTGGTCGAAGATGCGAACAACTGAAAGAAGGAAATAGGGGCTCGTTGCAATGGTCACGTGACGGGTCAGTAACTCTGCTCGTTGTCACGGCTCCTGATCGTGACGAGGGTTTCTCAATATTCAACCCTTTGACAGGTCGGCTAGAAGAAGATTCAGTTTCACTTCGTTGACGCTGGAACCTGAGCATGAAAGGTGAATCAGATCGTTAGGAAGAACGGTTGAATCGCGATTCGAGTGCAGTTTACTTCTTGATTGACTGAGCGAATGAATGAAGATTCTTTTTCTCTCAGATCTCATCTCCAATCGTTGCTGAAAATTATGGGGACTTGAATGAAGTGGAAGAGCACAACTATAGGCAGCAGCTAAAGGGCGGGATATTCGGCGTACTTGAGCATAATGCTTCCCGAGCTTTGGAAGGGAAGCTCCCGTCTTGCTCACACCATGGCTCTACTTCATCACTCATTAACGCTTTCTTCTTTCTCTCCAAGGAGAATGTCTAGTGAGCAAAGCGACGGCGAGACAGGTTAGTACGGGATTGACTCCGAGAGATGCCTGAACGGTGTTCAGTCAAATTTGCTCGAGCGAATCCAAAATCTCTCGAACGACGTTGATGACACCGCAAAAATGTATCCACCACGCTCGCCCCATGTGTGGAGTTGGAAATAATGTCACGCAGAGCGGCGCAGCTTCTTTCTTGTTTAGCCCACTTGCGCGTGTCATAAAGACTTCCCTCGACCCCTGCTTTGTTTCCATTGCATCATTTCACAACGACGAGAGCGAAACCCGAGAGAAGGGACTCGTATACTTGACCGAAAGCGTTCGAACCAGCCCAGCGGCTTGATGCGCACTGCGCACTCATTGGAGGTCAGGCTCCCTGCGTGCGAAAGAAAACATAGAGCAATGGGGCTCTGTCTTCTCATACACCGATGCTCGTTATAACGGACTTAGCGGCACCGAAGATTTCTGACCGCTGGGGCGTAGATTTTCCCGAACGAGTGTCTTCTTAACATTGCACTCATGACGAACCGAAAGAAATCAAACCTATTCTCGAATCGTTCTTCCTAAGAGCTATTGTAACCAGCTCTCGTTGAGCACGGATCGATTCATCGATTGGCTTATACATGAGTTCAAGAGGCCCGGAATCTCTCATGTTGTTTTCATGACGAACGGCGCGCACGAATGGACCGTCATAGAATTTTATGGGTCGGAGTAGTTTTCCATTTCTTATGTCTAGAACGAGGGCAAGAATCTCTCGAGTCGAAAACAGAGCGAGTTTTGCGCGCGCCCGCGTCGTCGAAGAAGCGAGCTTCCCCGCGCGAAGAAGAAGAACAAGGCTCGGGCAAGTGAGCGAAGCCCGACTGCCGGGTTCGGCGAACGTCAGACATCCGATCCGTTATTTCATCAGACAAATGCCGCGCTCATCATCACGGCATCGCCGCTTGTGTCAAATTGAAGACGCCACCGAGGTCATCGGCGCCATCGACTGTTCCGCCCAAAGATTCGTCTGACGCAAAAAACTGTGGCTGATTCAATTTCTGATGTAGGACAGATGGCGGTGGAAATAGTGCAAGAAATCTATGTGTAGTTGATTCAGCCCACCGCCGAACACGTTCGTTCACTAATCGTGAGAGACATTAACCGTCATTATAGCTCGGTTGTTCGCTCCAACTCGGACGGAACATTTGGTTTCTGCCAAGTTCTTTTTGCGAGGGTTTTTGAGCGAAACCAATCTGATTCTGAGATTGGCCTGTTTCAAGCCGAGAACCAGAATGCCCCCGCAAAGTCGGTGGCAAACCCAGGCCTTGAGAAAGATAACACTTTCACTCGAAATGCTTCAAGCAATGAAGAGTTGGTTGAACATGAGCGGGCACGAAGGCGGAGAGCTTCTCGAACCGCATTGACGGAACGAACGACGGTCAGTCACAAGGCGTGAGTGGAAGACGAGTGGTTGTGCATGATAATGAATGATGCCATTGCAGATGGCCGCGAGATACTTCCATGTAAGACTATCGCGCGTTGACAAGATGTCAAGATAATCTCACTAGCTGTTCCCTATCGGGAAATCGAGCTGATGAAATTGCTAGAGAAACCCTCGTTGTTGCAGTGAAAAAAACATAGTCCAACGCTGTGACGTCGGCTATCACCTTAACGTTTCAACTCGGCTAATGCGGCTCCCTATGCGGAAATGAAGTGGAAGGGCATCTCTCAATGAAGAGTAAATGCTCTATCCCCAAATCATGCGCATCATCGCCACAGAGATCCCATGCACGACAGCGGCTAACGAAATTCGAAAGCTATACTCTGAAGGGAACGAGTCTCTCTATGGCAATGAGGCTCCATGGCCGGGCATGGTGAAAACTTTTCGCGTCGGGTCGTGTTGGGGTGACCGCTGAACCCCTTGAAGAATTCACTCGCGTTTTCATAAATGGATTCTTAACAGCCTCTCAGCGCGCAGGGTGGTCTAGGGCGATGGGAGACCGCTGTGACGACGTCACGGGCTTTCCCGGCGCTGCTGTCGGACACTCTGCGGCACGAGAAGAAGGTCGCTCGGAAGCAACGAGCCTCAAACGAGATGCTTCCATGATTTTCAGTTTATCCAATCCGTCCACAGTAGACTCTGATTGAGGATTCTGTCGGCGGCTGCGGCTCAATCGCGGCTGGGGTCGCGATCTTCTTCTCCCTACCCATTGTTGCCGAGGTATGCGAAGGACGACATAATCATCGCGCCGCGAAAGCGAGTAATGGTTTCCTTCGAAGCATCGGAACTCCAGGTGGAGAGTCCGTTACACCAGCTTGAGTATCTTGGATCGAAAAGGCATGAGGTAACGAATTCGCGTAGGGTTGCATCAGCCTCCGTTCACGAACGGTTGACCGTAGTGATACCGTTGGGAGATACCCTTTCCACTTGTTGTATCTCTTTCTCTCCGGCCAGCAAATACATATAGCAAGCAACTCTTCTTCAGGGAACACACTCATTGAACTGTTTGAAACAACCAGACAAAAGCGAAAATTGTGAGCCTTCAAGTTCTCACAGTTGAGTTACAGTTGCACTACCCGAGACTTCCGAGAAACTTCCCGAGCTTTCGTGAAAAGCTTTGCGTGATCGCATCGTTATTATGATCTTTGCAAGTGCCGATATCCTGTCGTCGTGCTATTTGCAAACGTTGCGCTCAGCTGCTTCTCTGAACAATAACAATCGTTCGAGTGCCAACAACAATTCAGTGTTCAATAATAACTGACATCGTGACAGTGAGCGTGGTTTTGAGTGAACCAGCCAACCTACGGTCCGACCGCCCATTCGCCCAACCTACCTACAGATCGAGCCGCCGGCCGGCTAGCCGCTAGCCGACAGCGTTTCACCAATTCCTCGACACCTTGCTCCGAACTCCTCAAGGTAACGAATCTCAAACAGGCGCGCAATGGCTGCCAGCCTACCACAGCATAAGACGTCCCTAGATACATCTTACATCACGAAGAAGCTCATCCTGAACGATGACGATCTCTGGGCAACCCGCAATCTGGGAGACCAGAAGGAGAGCAAAGTACTCGTACTGTACTCTGGTGGCACGATAGGGATGATCAAGAACAAGAATGGTGTCTTGGCTCCGGAACCGAAGATGATGGAGAAGAAACTCCGGACCTATCCTCAACTGCATGATTTAGAGTACACAGCGAAGATGTTTCCCAACTGCGACAATCCGCCACTGGTGCTCCCAGACACGGGCGACAACTTCCGCGTGGTCTACACCGTGTACGAATACCAGCCGTTGTTAGACTCATCGAACATGACAATGGATGACTGGATTCGGATATCGCTGGATGTTCAACATTTCTACATGAATTTCGATGGCTTCGTGATCCTCCATGGAACTGGTGAGTGTTTCGATTCATGCAAAATCGCTCCTTCGCCTCGTTTTCGGATAGTTTTTCTGCTCCCCTTCGCGCTCTCGAACTGATTGACAGCGCGTCATTGATAACTCGAGCCCTGCCGTGCCCCTTCGAATAGCCTCAACTCTTGATGATTCTAAACTTGAAATTTCGATCACAGATACCATGTCCTACACCGCATCCGCGCTGAGTTTCATGTTGGAGAATTTGGGGAAATCCGTCATCATCACCGGCTCCCAGATCCCTCTTTTCGAGCCTCGAAGCGACGGCCGAGAGAACTTGCTGAACGCCTTGATAATCGCTGGAAACTACATCATTCCTGAAGTCACCCTTCTCTTCAACAACAAACTCTTCAGAGGAAATCGGACGACGAAACATTCTGCTTCAAATATGGACGCGTTCAGCAGTCCAAACTTGCCTCCCCTCGCAACCATCGGTGAGTTTCGAGATACTAGCATCCAATATCACGATAAGCCCGTTGAAAACCCTTCCGAGTCAACCAAGCACTCAATCGTAGAACTACGCCGATGTCCCGACTAATTCTGTTCCTATATTGTCCTCAGGAATCAAGATCAACGTCGACTGGAAAGCCGTGGTAGTTCCCGCGAGCATCGACAAGTTCAGAGTGCATTCAATGCTTAGCCGGAATGTTGGCTTGCTGCGACTCTTCCCGAGCATCACCGTTGAAGTGGTAAGTTATTAACGAACACGCAACACTTTGCCAACAATGTCCGTGCCGCGGCTCGAGTTGCCGCTGCCAAGAGGCTCCGGCGCCTGTAGAGGGAGAATGGAAGTTCTCCCCTGGAAGGGATCGTTGAACTGTTGAGTCAGGTAGAAAGCGATTTTTCCACTCTCACAATCAAAGCCGCCAGGAACTAGTCGAGGCGCGTTGAAAAATACTTTGGTCCACGCCGCTGAACCGCTCCGGTCCGGTTTCCTTCTCGAGGAGGCATCAAATTTGCCCTCACGTGTTCACTTGAGAAGAGAGATTGCAGCGAAACAAATTGGGGTCATACAGAACTGCGTACTAGCACTAGTTCATTAATCGCAACGCCCCACTTGACATAGTTTCGAGTCTCTCACTAGACTGGAACGACCTTCTAGATTGCAGAGCCATGCTCTGATAGATTTTGATGCAAAGCATGTTGGGCCACAGATGGAAGATGCAAAGTTGTGCAACTTCCGCAATACCGGTCACGCGGCTCTAAAGGTCACTCAATGTGTTCTCCCCTGCTCGTGGAACATATCTCTGCCAGCGTTCATATCTTGTTTCGCCTTGGGTCAACCTTGCTTAGGTAATCTTTTCGAGAGGATAGAAAGACTTGCAGTTTGAATGGCTATATCCCTCCAACTAAGCTACCTTCCGACTGCGGCTGGACAGCCGCGCGACCCTTGTAGCGTCCGCGAAGAACTGAAAAGGGAATCAGTTGAACTCTGAGTTGCCGTCCTCATGATTCAGATATTAGAAACTAATCTATACTGACTCCTGTCAATATTATTCTCCAGGTGAGAGCTTTCCTCACGCCACCGATTGAAGGCGTCATCCTGCAAACGTACGGAGCTGGGAATGGCCCCACATCCAGAAAAGACCTCTTGGACGAGATTCGGCGTGCAACTCTGCGCGGCATAATCATCGTGAACTGCTCGCAATGTCCGAACGGCCGCGTCGAAGGCGTCTACGAGACCGGGAACGCCCTGGTTGAGGCTGGAGTTATCCCTGGCTCCGACATGACTCCTGAAGCGGCATTGGCCAAACTCTCATACATACTATCCAAGAAAGAGTGGTCGTTGGCGACGAAAAAGGAAATGATGCAGACGAGCCTCCGGGGAGAACTGACGGTGGTGAAAGAGACTCCGCTGAAGGATCTTGATCTGATCACCGCTATTGCGAAAACCATGAACATCTCATCAACAGAAGAGCTGGAAGCTCTGAAAACCACTTTGGTGCCCTCGATTCTTTGCAATGTTGCCGCCAAGGGTGACTGCGAACGTCTTGAAGTCATGAGGCAATTCGTAAGTATCCATTCATCATTTCAAATATTAGGTAGTTTTGTACACTGAAACATCCTTGGATGTCAATCATTACTCTAGAAGTGAGATCGCCGTCCAAACGAACACGTCATCTAAAGGTGCACTCGTTTGTTTGACAGGGAGCCTACCTTTCGGCGTGCGACTACGATTACCGGACGCCCCTTCATATCGCGGCCTCGGAGGGCAATGTCGCAATTGTTGAGTACCTCTTGAAACAAGGTGCTTCGGTGCACATGAGAGATCGCGACCGGAAAACACCCCTGCTGGTAGCCATCGATTGGGACCACCATGACGTCATCGACCTCTTGATACGGGGTGGATCGCATCTGTCGCTTCCACCGGAAACACTGGCGGAAGCCATGAATTCTGCGGCACGCAAAGGCGATATCCGACGGCTGGAGAGTTACAAGAGGGCCGGAGCAAATCTCGCGGATCGCGACGCAGCCGGCCGGAGCCCTTCTCATGCTGCATGTGAAAACTGTCAAGTTGACGTTTTGCGCTACCTGTTAGATCACGGCTTTTACAGCGAGGCAACCGATGTATACGGCCACACACCTAAAGAGATCGCGACCATCCTTGGTCATCAGGAGCTGGTAAATCTCATCGAAGAGGGGGTTCGTCCGGACGACGAGAGAAGCTTACCTGAAAGCGGACTCAGCGTGGATCATTCTGAAAGACGTTTCAGTGACGGCGCGAATTCAATTTCACCGAGACTGTCTCCCACGCCCCGCGAGAGTGTTTCAGGATATTTCTCGTCGACTCCTCCGATGAGACCAGATTCAATAACTAGTTTGCTTTCAACCTCACCTACTAGACGATCGGAGTCTATAGGATTTCTCGGATCGTCCCCAACGCAGCGCACTGGTCACATCCTGCTGAATGGGTATGCTGGTTAGAATTCCGCCGAGAATTCTTCGCCGAGCCATTCTGCAGGTAGAGCTTCAATCCCCGAGCGAGTCCAAAGAACAGAAGATCCCAAGAATAATGTTAAATTGTCACTTATCGAGCGACCGGGTGAGTGAGTGAATGAGTGCAGAACCGAAACAGAGAGACGGAGAGAGTAATTGATTCATCTCATACGGAATCTGGTATAAAGCATATTTATGAATGTTTAGATGAGATGAATGCCAGGGTTCGATGCTAAACGCCCAGTTTCTTGGAATTTACATGTTTCTCTTAAAGAAAACTTTCAGAGTTTCTTTCGTTGTTGATACTATTGTAATCGTCTGAATGCAAGTCGTTCAGCTTTCACAAGATCGACCAGAAGCCGAATAGCTTCGATGGTATTGATAGAAGCTCAGTCGATCATAGGCATACATGAATCTAAGTTATTACATGTCTCTACTGGTGTAGGGCCACCTCCATAATCGTGGTAAAATTTCACTCGTGTTCATATCACAACTTTCTGCTCATATAATCGAATGATGTTATTGTAACAATATTTATGCTCTTATAATCTTTCGTAGAGCTGATGTGTTATTTTGTTAACCATTAGGTATTCAAATAACAACGACCCGGCGGATGTCGATCAAACTCGACACGTCGGAAGCGGAATCAATAAAACACAGATCAAGTTACTTTCAACCTCAGAATTTTCGATTGTTCAGAGCCCTGTGCGAAGTCCGGCCAGAAGGTCGCCGCTGTTCTCGCACAAACGCCTCCTGACAATAGGTGCAAAACCTCATACATTTCGGTCACATTGAAGGGCTTACTCCGCAGCCAATGGATGCGAGCCTAAGATAACGTGTCTGATTGCCGTGCACGACTTTTTACTCCGGACTTCCCTTGTTATCTGCAGCAACGACCCGACGATTCGGAGCATCCAGGCGGAAGTGACGTTGGGGAATGATGGCTGTTTCAGGACAAAAAAAAATCAAAGAACGCCGTTGTAGGCGGCCCTGCACATCCTTCGAATCTCGGCATGATTATCCGCCACCGAGCAGTCAAGCAGCAAATACCGTTAATGCATGCAAATGCTCCTTGTATCGGAGCACGGCTGTCGCCATCACCTGTAGGGTTGCAGCTCGAACGTGTCTCTGTTCCGCAATCTTTTGCCCTTTCAGCTAAAGAAAGCTTGAGTCTGGTGGAGCGTGCTTGCGAGCACGGAAGATGGGGAAGAGAACGACTCGAGTTCGCCGTCGCGAGTTTAAGTCCCGGTCGTTTTACGTTCACCGATATTTGTCATGATGAGACCTCACAAGCGATCGATTTTCAAATCAGCTTCGAAAGGCATCCCCAGAAGCATTTTGCGTGCCACCTGTCCGATACCATTCGTCGCAACGAGCCCGCGTTGAAGCCTCTCTCACGCGGAATCTTTCTTCACGACGCGACGGAAAAGCTGAGCTCTGCTGCGATCGAAAGCCCGGCTCAGTTCCGAACAAACCTCGCATGGTCCTGAGTCAGAGCCATGGCTCCAACAAAGTCTCATTTGCTTGAGTCTCGCTAGCTTGCTTGCGGAGTTGAACTCCAAGGTATCGGACCCAACAAGGCAGGACAACGATATAGAGTCTACGGAATGCTCGTGCATGCTTCCGATGTTTTGCTTCGATGATTCTGGATGATAGCTTCAAGAACTCCCGACGCGGCTGCCGGTTCTGCGAAAAATCGCCGTGGGCTGTTTCACGAACGATTCCATGACTCTCCGACGAGACACTCCGAGTTGTGACCTAGTGTGGAAGGCCCGCGGTTGAGGGAGGCTACTCGCGTTCTGTCGCGAAAATCTGCTCGAGACAATCAAATAGCGACCCTCAGGTGGATTCTGCGTGATGTCTAAGAACACCCGAAATCGGTCACAGGTGTCGAGGACGGCGGCAATGATCCGCTCCGCGCTGAAAAGCTCTGGACTTCGACTCGGAAATATTCTCATTGAGCCGCGCTGGCAGGTTAAAGTGAAATCTATGTCCGCGATCCTCCCGGTGAGGATAACTCCACTACACCATAAGGTTACCGGTTCAAACTGAGGAAACCATCTCGAAGATTCTCCACCTTCTCACCCGCGTCGATGCCGAACCGAGACAATCTGAGCAAGCAACAGAGACAACAAGTAGTTTCCTTCGAGAATTGAAAAGTTCGTCGCGATCGTTGAAAGTTTGTCTCCAATTTATGCTAATGGCGAGGAAATAAACATTCGCTCGGTGGACGAGCTGCAACCGATCTCGACGGCAGAGTCGATGCAAGCTCTCTTTGGAGGCCCAAGGAGGTTATTCGATTTCGCTCGGAAGCAGAGAATTGATGTACAAAGGGTGTAGTAAGCCGGATCGATTTTCAGAATACCCCGGCTCCGCGAAAATTCGATCGGTATTAATACCCATTAAAGTCTCGGAATACAGTTGCTCGTTCCCAAAAGAAAACTTCGCGAAAGCGCGATCATTACCGAAATTTGCGTGAGACACGCCACAGAAGTATCACACACTTCATTAAAACTCGACCTGCGGGTCGAATAGCGCTTTCTAAAATTCATCACGAGAGGGGTCTGATAGGCTCATTAGGCAGTCGCGTTCCAGCGTGATCAGATGAGTTCAAGTGAGCGGGGTACTCATGCAGCCAATGTTGTTTTGACACAGGACTGTGTCATAGCGTTCGATATAGGGAGTCTCTCCACGAAAAATGGACCGGATTTTGTCCTCCTCAAAAAGCCTCTAAAACGACTTTCATGGACTGAAAACGCGATGTTTAATGCTTGCTTGGGATCGTCGTTGTAGTTCGCAAGCAACGCCTCCTTCCCCAGTAATAGGACCGCGTTGGTTGAATCTTGGACGTAACACGGAATTTCAAAGAAATAGTCAGCAGAAAATACGAAAACCATGAGCCCCGTTCGAACGGGATCATCGTACATTCGGAGCAGCGAGACTTAAGATCTCACCATGTTGGGGATCTGGGATACGCGGATGAGCATGTCGAGTTCTCGCGTATGAACCCGTGATTTCAGTTCCAATGTTTAATCCTCCCCGCTGTTTGAGCGGTCTGGGATCGCATCCATCAATTAGACTACAATCAAAAACAACGGTGTTTTATTGTTGCTTCCTTGCGAAGGGGGTATGACTGCGACTCGCAGTCGCGCTAGCGCGAATATGGCTCGCGGCCGACCTCGAGTACAACCACTACACTGTTTTCCCTGACACGGTCCTGTGTCCTACGCATTAAACCCTCTAGGTTTCCGAAGCACCTCCGGATTCTTTCATCAGAATATCATGCGGTATCTTCGTTCTGTGGTCGAGCAAGTAACCATCCATTTTCTAGGTAAGGTGATTGGCTGGTGACCAGTGATTGACTCGGTCGTCATCAAGACGACTGCAGTCGAATGAAAGATGAGTATAGGCTCCCACGGAGCGCTGGGCGAGTTTTTCCTAACATACGTCAGCTACGTTCCCACCAACTTCCGAGAGATGGAGAATTCCATTTGATTCGCACCAGAGTAGGCGGTGTCGCGGGTCGCACTGTGTCGAATCGGGCTCGCCATACCGTGGACCACGAGCGAGACGAAAGTTGCGGCGGGCCCTGCCTCGCGTTGATCCGCAAAGTCTGGTCAAGAATGTCATGATAAGAGATGCACCGAGCCCTCTCTCAGCAAACAAATTGGATGTTCTGTGACTTGGGGTCTGGAAAACGGTCCTCCAAATGGCTATGAGGGTTTCTGGAGGATCATCGTTGCTCATTTCAAGGACTGTTCTCTTAATTGAAAAATCAACCGTGTACAACAGCGTGCCACACAGTACCTTTAAACCGGTCGGACAATACGCTATGCTCGGATAGGATCCGATTGATCTCGGAACTGAATCGTCCAACTTCCACCTTCGTCCCAGCGGGTCAAATTCGATCTGGGAGGACTCGGTAGTACCAGAATCACTCTCGCGGGCAGTCGCCCAAGTTCCCGAATCTTAAACAAGCGACCTATGCGATGTCATGTCACGAGCAGACCTCCTCAGTGTGTAATTAATGGCAAGTATCCGGATTGGCCTTTGCGTTGTGTAAAAATGGTTTTCGCTAGAGTCATCGCGGTCAGCAACATCATCGGGCAACGTCAGCGCTTTGCTCAACACCTGCACTATTTCAGCCACACCGATGTGGACGTAAACACCAGGCAATCTCTTCTCCGATGCTCTGCCCACGACAGATGGAGTTTGTCGGTGTCTCTGGCTGAATTCCGCTGGTAATCTGACTCTATGAGACTCCTACAACCTCGAACGAGCCCCAGTTTCACTTTCAAGTCGAAGGTCTGAAAAAACCCGACCATTGAGTTCTGAAGGATTGCCCAGAATAGCTGTTCACGTGGAGTCATAGAGAGCCTAGGTAAACTCCGTTGAATGACCCTGACAAATATCCGCCAAGACTTTGCAACGTCTACGCTTGGAGCCCATTGAGCGGAAAAGCTGCAGCAAACATCCAGCTTAGCATGGTTCAGCGGCGACGAACGTTGCGTGGTCTGCTCGCTCTTTCGGTTGAGAAATGGACTGGGCTCCTCCGGGAACGAGTTCCTGATCGTTGCGTGCTGAACATGTTTGACAGACTCCGATGGAAAATATGCATGCCCGGCCAAATCGGGGCCGTCAAAGTAGTTTGTTCCAGATTGTGCGAACCACGTATTGCCATCTGCAACGGGAATCGCCCGCCTCAAGCTTCGAATTCTTCTGATATGATCGGGCAGGAAAGCACGATTCTATTTTGCGTGATGCCTTCACAAGTGATCCAGGCTACATGTTCTCAAATACACGGTAGTGACATTGAGTTCAAGTCCCCTCTTTGGCCTGACGAGAGTTTCATGTCGAGAGCGTGTGCGCAATTCTTTCGAGTTGTTAGACGCGCTCCGATTGACTTTCGAGAGTAATTGACAAACAAACTTTCGGCGCCGGAATGCCGTTCATTCACAGGTAGCGAGGCGACGATTTGGAGGCAAAAACTGTTGGAGTTGGGTTCAGTCGGTGAAACAATCCTCAAAGATCACGAGTGACAAAATTTCGTGCTCAATGTATACCATGTAAGAGAGAGCCTCCTGGATGCGAGGATCCTACTCTCCAAGAAGGGCGGAGAAGGGGTTATTCCGTATACCGAAAAAAAAAATTTGATCAGAAGCTAGAGTGCTTTCCCAGCCGCCCTCTCGATAGGAAGAATCCCTCATCCACACGGCCACTCGATGCCGACTCTTTCTACAGACGTTGTGTTCCATCCGGCCAGTGATCAGCTCGAATATTCCTTATCTTTGCACGCGTGGCGACAGTTCTTCGCCTTTGTATCTTGGAAGGTTCATAGTCATGAAGTCCGGCCCCTTTATCTAGACCGTGCAAAACTCCAATTACAGTTGGACTGAGCGGAATGCTCAACGCTTGCTTCGTTCCCCAGAGCGTCTGGGCAGCTTTAACCAAATCCTCTCCAAGTTTTGTACAAAATTACTTTCTGAGGCACAGATTTCCCTCGGCGCTGATACACGCCTTTCTCGAGTGTCTTCGCTTCCAATGCTGTCAACCAAACCCTTTATGATTACAGATTAGTTGCATTCCCTCTATGAACCCCACGACTTAGAAATCGATGAGTCTTCAGAGGAATTGACTCTTCCCGCTAACAATCTGAGTCGTGTCGACACGCATCGTTCGTCGAATAAGTGTGTATGCCATCGCCGGGCTCGCGCATATAGCGACGAACCATCGATATTTTTTGTCGGGTAGAGGAATTTCAGACCCGCGTTGGAATGCGACCATGTCAGATGTGTTCACAATTTTTCTCACACGGAGCTGCAACGCACCGCCACCGCTTCTTGAGACTCTGCGCCTTCGCAGGTTGACTTCTTCCAAGTTTTGACGCTGAGAGAGTTCTAAACTTCTTTCATAATTGAGAGAATGCTCAAATCCATAGAGTAGGATGTCGTTCTCCACATAGAGCGCGCAACGCCGCCGCCGGCTTGGACGAAAGCGTGCATGCATGGATGCGGAGCCCCGCCTTTGCAAGAGGAAAGGGAAGCAGGGAAGCCGAAAGCAAGTAATCTATGCAGTCAAACGAGGGCGCCTTTATTTAATCCGCGACGGGACGAGACGGGCTACTTCAAATCTCGCCGGTATCCCGCTGTGAAAACGTCTTGCAGTTGGCCCCCATTTTTGCGTCAGAATTCTATTCTGAGGCCCTGTCATCACTGATCGTTCCTCAAAGTCGCCGCTCCTCTATGCAAAAAGCCCGTGGATCGACCGTCATCAACTCTACCAATACTATGGATAACGTATACCAGTGTGAACGCTGTGGTTTCTGCTGCAACTACATTCAGAATCTGCGACGGCACATGAAGATACATGAAGAAAAGCATTTGCGATGTGACTTATGTCCTTACTCTTGTCGACTCGCACAACATCTTCGGCGTCACCAGAAACTGATCCACAGCTTCAAGCCGGAGTCTCCTCTATTCGTTTGTGCTACTTGCGCTTTTTCGACCGCCAGTGCCAAAGCGATGGGTCGCCATTGCTTACAGGTGAGTCTCTAGCTATCCAGAAGATGCCACATCTAAGACGAACTCTCTTCGGTGAAGAATCTATCTCAGTGCGCTTTTTTCTAGAGTCACAACAACAACAAACCATGGCAGTGCTCAAGGTGCGAATACACGGCTCGCTCACGTAGCATTATCCGACAACACGAGCAATTAGTTCACGACAAACAGCGACCGTTCACGTGCGAATCGTGCGGGATCACGGCTCCGACGCGACGTGTTCTGCAGATCCATCAGACCATCCACAGTTCTGACCCTAAGCCTTACTGTTGCGATCAATGTTCATATGCGACGAGATTTCTCAGCAATCTCACGAAGCACATGATTGTGCACACAGATGTGAAACCCTTCGAGTGCACGGATTGCGAGAAGAAGTTTGCCAGAAAGTCCAACCTGAAAAGTCACATGAGAATACACTGAACATATGGTCAACGACCCACAACTCTTGCGCTCTTCATCGAATTCGGGTGGAAGCTCATGAACATAGATAGGCTATATTCTCGAAGATAGAAACGAGGTTCCCGTTCCCAAGCTCCGCTGAAGGTCGACATCATAGAATCAATCAAGCCCTGAATGATCTCCGACACCCCCATTTGAGCCGAGGAACCCTGCATTGCTGAGATCCTATGGTTCTTGCCGGAGGAGAGCGTTAAAAATCGGAGGAAACTTCAGAAAATAAACCAGGTTCCCCAAAAATATTGCGTGACACTACCGGAAGCATCCGTATATAATACCGGGGACCGGTTTCGTTGTTCCTCACTGACGAGCTGAAAATAGGTGACTAGTACAAGCACATGCAATTCCGGTTCCATGTCGAACGAAGAAAAGAGTCTCGTGTGACAGCTGTATCATCCGGGAAGATTGGAGGCATATATCTTAGAAGAAGGCCCTCATCATCGATCCTGTGAGCAAGTTCTTCCCGTCATCGGCGGGACTGTTTCAATCATTATCAAAAATAGAGCTGGCACCAATTCAGACTACGAGCGATCTGCGCTGAGTACTCTAGACCCTAGGCATTGGAAAACTAACTTGATGAGTCAGATGCGAGTCGGGATACCTGATCGAGAATCAACGACATAGACACCAACAGTTGAGCTGTACTAGGACAGTGCCACCAGCCAAAGTGAGCCATTGAGGATCCCCGAGATTACATCATCATCTCTCCAATTTTCTGATCTGAAGTTTCTGATGAGAACCCCGAACTACTCTCAATAATCTGTGCAACCGAGTGCTACATGTGTGCATACCCGTTTCGAGTGAACGGCGTTAAACAGTTCGGGAACTGAAATGAAGATTGATCTTTTGCCAATTTTTCAACCGGATAATTTCGGACGCGTCGAAGGTCCTGGATCGGGTTCCAAAACGCGCTCAAACCGGAATCGTCCCAGTGAGTAAGCCAGTGGTTCCCAAACTGAGGTCCGCGGACCCTGGGGGTCCGTCGAGCTTTTTTCGGGGCTCCGCGGGGATCTACGAGCAGGATACTTCATGCTTCGGCTGAAGCTCGTACCGCCCACAGCTCCATGCGAACCTTGAAGCCTACTTTCCAGCCGAGTCATTCGAGCATCAAACCGCGAAAGTATGGGTAAAAAATCCTTTCGTTGTGAAGCCCGAGCATCACCTCTCTGGCCTGCAAAGAGATCAGCAGATTGACCTCCAGCAAAGCGCTCACTTGAAAAAAATCTGGCCTGGAGACGATATACCCGATCCTGCGCCCCGAGGTCGGGTCGCAAGCGTATGCATCCGTCGCTCTGTAGTACATCGGTCCGTATTCTACAAGGGCTGCCTAACATCTGTCGGCCATTGGACACCTGAGGGAGAGGTGCGGTACCGCTCTCCGGTTCTAGCTCTGTGGAGCAAACTTCCAGTAACCGGTGGATATTCCGCTCTCGACTCGAAATTGGCGACTGTGCCCGAAAGAAAAAGTGAGAATGGGAGTATCATCTTATCTTCAACAACTTTGAAGCTTGTCCCAGATGAATACGCGGAAGCCATTGCGAGATTGGAAGAATTTTATCGCAAATACGCACGTGGCTCCCATGATTTCTCAACTATTACTATCACTGGCCCGCGTTGGAATCATCGATCAAATCGAGAAGTGATTCGGCATGCTGTTCCCGCTGGGACAGTTACAATGAGCAGACACCGTAAAGTTGGTTGAGAAAATTCAGGTGGGGTCAGGAATATTTGCCGAGCGCTGCCAACATCCAGAAGAAATACGGTTTATAGGATATCCTCTCCCAGCTTGCCGTGGACGTTGGAGTCCGTTTTCTTTTGCTTACCCTTCGTACGTTGATTGGGCTGGATTTGTGTTACATAGATTAAGCTTAGCTACTTAGAGGCGATTACGCCGCAGCTATAACGAGCATGATGTCTCTCAAGGGTAGGTGCCCGCGGAAACACAACTGCAGGCTCAGTGGTAGTCAGCTACTCAGGAGCGAAGGCAGCAGAGAAGCTTCTGTAGGTGAATGTATCTATGATGTACCGAGGGAATGATTCGCCGCGAACCTGTGGATAGCATCCAGTCAACCACCATACGATTCGATGAACTTCGAACCAAGGAACGAGAGCCGGCCATGTTCCATGGGATGGAGCAATCCTCCTGCGCGTCGAGAGCGGTATCGATGCGAAATCAACGCCGATAAGGAACTGACTTCTCATCTGCATGCCTCTGGCGTGTAGGCGTTCAAGGGCGTTGCTCATTAGATTTGCACGTTTCGGGGATCCTGGTCGGTGAGGCAACACTTGGACCGGCAATCATCACATGTATCCCTTTCCCGCGGCGCAATTCGATCAAATGGAATATCACATGACCCGTTCCCACCCCCGTAGTACGATTGAATAGTACGATCTAAATCTGGTCTGATTTGGATCCTAACCTTCGCGACAGCCTTGAATGGTCACTATTCCGGCACGAGCCGATTGCAGATTCCTCAGAACAGGCGCCACTTGTGAACTCAGGAGGGTCCGCGGGTGCCTTCAAAGCTACCCGCCGTATTGTTGCCGTATTGTTGATCGCATTTCGCCACGAATTAGGACCAGGATGTTATTGGATCCACGGGATGAGTCCGAGAAAGCGAAAGAGTCTCTCACGGTTCGAACACTCCTCGTGTAGATCCCGCACCGCTGGCAGCAGAATTGACGACTGGGATGTCGATTCCTATAATTTCCAACCCGACGGACCCCGAAGAGTTCAAAACTAACTCGGGATGAAATGAAACATCCCGATCGTGGGTCGAGTGATTTTCCGGAATCGTAAAGGGTTCGCTTCGAATCAGTTACACGATGCTAGGCTGATCTCGTGCTCTGGGTCTCGGAGAGAGTTTCATGCATTCGAGTGAAGATCGTGATCGTCTAGTATGATATTATCCTCCGTTTCAGAATGGTTGGAGTCGTCGAGGGTTCCAATTGAGAGCGATTTCCTCAGCCGGAGTCTGCGACTTCCGTTATCCTCGAGAGCTTCTCGTAAAAGACGATGCGAAAGAAAATAAATTGTTGTTTCGAAATTGTGAAGGAAGTTTTTTTCCCGTCCACGGCTTTGGTGGCAAAACCAGTTGAGTGCTCGATCAGTGGAACTCTTGAGTCAGCAATGTCTCGCCCGGAGATCCGCAATTCGGAAGGAAATCGACTCCATATGATTCAGGAGGGAGGTACCAGCACGCGTTTTCAGCCACAAAAAAGACGCGGGCCGCTCGTATTCTAGCGCGATGCCAAGGATCGCTGTCTACCGAGTTCGAGACCGGATGTAGGATCGTTAATATAAAGTTGTGCATTTATGTCGTCTGTCCATATATTTTGTGCGAGTCTCGGCAACAGCGGCGACGACTCTACCCTCGACGGAGATATGTCGACCGGGCCGTCGTCTCGCAGCAGATGGTCATGAAGAATTTCGTATCAAAACGATGACTCAACTTTCCCGAATATGATTGAATAAGTTTGGAGCGTGGCGCTGCTAAACTGGCAGTGGTCCAGGAGTTCCCCGGTCTTTTTCTCGCGAGACCGCAGCTTCGTAAAACGCACCATGGAAACTTCAGGCCTGTTACACGACTTCTGAATCCCTCGCATTCCTCACACAACGTCTACCACGGCCGGAACGCACAGCGTGTCAATCTAAGTCACGGGGAACGGACTAATATTTTACCTGGATTGCGTGCCGCATTTGGTTGTCAGTTTTTGAGCGAGTACCATAGGCGCGCTCGAGCGAGAGATTTGGAAGTTTGTAGCGTATGAGCCGGATGGTGACCGAAGAGCGCCGCGCGAGGCTGAAATAAATCTGTATCTCCAGATCTCCAATGCGCCCCGCTCCTTCGATTTGTTCTAAACGAGAGGCAGAAATGTCGACGAAAGCTGTGCCTCAAGAACACAAAACTCGCCGGTCAATCTTCCCGCATTCAGGGTGGACAAACCGTGAGCGATGGTCATGGGCGCCATCATTGGCTCTGGTGGTCTCTTCTTTTCCGTCAAAGAAACTAGTCAAGTCGAGTCTGGTTCGCGATGCCCCGCTATTACCTCCATTTCGAGGCAAACAAGACCAGCCTCGCCTCGCTGGTTGAGCTAAAGTGCATGCTGCTGCGGAGTTTGTACACCTGTTTCCGAAACCCAAATAGAGTTAATTCTTTATCTGTATACTTTTATACGGCGCGTGGTTGGCAACTTTCGCCCGAAACTGAATTGGTCGAGCAAGGACTCGAGAACTGCACCACAGCACTGTCTTGGTGAGCTCCCCAAAAAGTTCGGACCTCAACGCAACGGAGGGTTTTACAGTCGTTAACGGTCAAGCTAGTTCACGCACGCATGTTCCGTCGCGTGCGAGTAGGACCGGAAGATGGAATCATCGGCACTCTAAGAGACATCCAACGATCGTCTCAGGGAATGTTTCATCGTCCAGGGAGTACATATGAATGTGGGAGACACTAGGTTTGAATCCGATCATCATGGGAGAACGAATATGGGGTTACGCTCCGGAACTCGACCATGGGAACCGGCTCCGGGGGCGTCCGAGCGGGAGTTCACGGCCCCCGACAACGTCGTCCAGCGATGAGGGTCTCATTAGCGAAGCTCTCCCAGTAAGCCGGGGACCTAAAAATGTTGGTCACGGTAATTCACCCAGTTCGCACCCCCTCTAGCCGATTAGTGGTCGGGGCTAATCCTTGAAACCCTATTTCTCATGAAATCATCGAAGCCCGCTGGGATGGCCCTTCGCAAAAAATGTCGTTTCTCCCGAACTTTGGATTACAGTCGAACCCGCTTATGAAAGAACCGGATATAACAGAAAACCGGATATATGAGACTTTTTCCAGATCCCGGCTCCATAGGATCCCATGTTATAAGAACCGTTTATAAGAGAAAACAGGGTATAAGAGACTACAGTCGAACCCGCTTATAAGAGAACCGGATATAAGAGAAAACCGGATATAAGAGACTTTTTCCAGATCCCGGCTCCATAGGATCCCATGTTATAAGAACCGTTTATAAGAGAAAACCGGATATAAGAGACTATTACCGATTCCCCGAGGAGTCTCTTATAAGCGGGTTCGACTGTATTACCGATCTCCGAGGAGTCTCTTATAAGCGGGTTCGACTGTATTCGGGAAACACCTGAATCGCGCTGTGTTATCACGGTGCAGAACTCTACGGCCGTGTTCTGCGTCTGTCAGGACTCGATTAGGCCATCTGAATTGTTCCGTGATGTCGGGAATCGCGGAGCGCCCATGAGTATTTTGCGGGCTTCGAACGTCAATGATCTCCTCGAATTGGAATTTCTAGGTGATCTCCAGGTAATGATCGAAGATCCTTTGACAAGAATCAGGTCAATCAGTGCATTTTCCTTCGCACGCTCGTTCCAACTCTCGCCGCAGCTGAATCTTTCCCCGAGCCTCAGGCGAGGCTCGGTTTTGCTACGCGTCAGGAGGTTCTCGAAGCGGTGCGGCAGATCATCAGTTTCCTGCATCGAGTTTGAACTATACCGATCTCAACTGAAGGTCTCCGTAGACAGACATCTCGTGCTTTCTTGGATAAGTTCAACGACCGAACTCATTGTGCTCTCGCGTCTTGTTTGGATGCACTTGTTCGACCTGTGGATGCCTGTCGAAATCACCCGCCGTGGGGGTGAGAAATCCAAATCGAGGAGACCGATCGACCCCTCCAAATTGTCTTTCATTTCTGTGGACCCGCTGGAATCTACTCTTCTCCTCGAGCCAACTTCAGAAGTTACTATGGACTCCTTCAAAGCCCTTGAAACCATCATGAGTACTATTGCTGTGGACAATTATCTGTCGATTCCAACACATCATAGGTCTGACCTGAGCCCGCTGCCCGAGAATAGTCTCTTTGAGCCGAGGACATGTAGATCATCTTGCGAACTTCTGAGCGAATCTTGAACCGAGCATCAATTTCGGGGTTTATTTAAAATTCACAGTCTAGTTTCCTCACTGCGACAAGCAGAACATTCTTCGTGGATAGAAACCTCATTTGCGCAACTCTCAAGTCAGTCTGATGCCTCATATCGGCAACACTTTCCAGTCCAGCCTTGAGGCGATACCGAGTCTTTACAGCAGAGCTGATTGGTTGCTTAGTACGGAATGTCTGTGTATTCATCAATGGTAACTTGATCTGCTCGGATCGGCAGCGGAGGTCTCACGATTCCTGGGGAGCGTTCAATCACGAAACTTTTTGAGATAATTGGCACAATGACGTTCGGATGGTGATTCGTATGTCTTCAACTAAATCTCCCGCCGCAGAAGTTTTGAGTATCTCTCTCAGAGCGTCGACGGATGAATCAATAGAGTTGATTTCTGAAAAGGGAGACACAAGCAGCTGACACAAACGCTCACGAATTTGCCGACAAGGTTCCAACGCTTATTAGAAGATTTCAGCTCTCCAACACAGCTCAGTCGACTTCTGAGAGCGCTCGTCAATTTAGGTCAGGGAGGAATGAGACAACGCCAACAAACTCACCTCTGGACAGGAGCAATTTCACACAACGCTCTCGCAGCACTTCCTGCCCAAGGAATCGAGCCACCTTGGGATATACGGTAACCAGATCTTTTGGTGATTTCATCAACGCCATAACGGTATGAAGCATTGTTTTCACAAGACTGGTGACCATTAATCGCTCAGACAATTGGAGACACTGCAACAGATGTATATATGTAACCCCTCATTCACAGCGGTGCGCTGCCAACTTATCGCCGGAATCTCCTTGAATCACAGTGCGTCATACAACCGATACTTACATCAACAGCTGTTTCCAATGCACGGATACTCCCGGAACAACGTTTCGTGCACGACAAGCAGTGCAGGATGATTTGAAGTGGAGTTTCATTGACTCCTGGGAGTCTGACCAGACTTGACCTGCCCTCGATGAAACCGTCGGACCGCAGCATTGCTTCAAAATAGACAGACTTCTCGATCTGTAACGATAACCAATCCGGTGAATGACCACGCAGGCATACATGTGGATTCAATGAACCGCAATGAAGGGAAATGTTTTTTTTTCTGAAATATCCTCAATTTGAAGCGTCTGCTCGGATAATCCCAACGCAAAGAATAGGTTCCAGCGAATAACTTTTCGGAGACGAACCAATAACTTCTTGTCCGCATGCAATGAGATGCCGCTGTCCAATTTTATGGTGACTCCTTCCTCCGTCTCGTTCAGAATCTGTTCACGAGATTCTCGGCAGACCATATCCGAACTCTGTTGTTTGACCTCTTCAAGCAGGAAATTGCATGTTCTACCGATCTCTTTCAAGGATCGAACGGCGGTCTTGAAGCGCTCGCCATGATTGTCCATCGTTTCCGAGGGTCGGCACTCGAGTCCTCCGACCCCATTAGGTGGGGCATTATTTGTTTTTGACAATTCTTGTGCGTGGGTTTCCATAACATCAAACAGCTTATCTAAGGCTCGGCAGTGGAATAGTAAATTGAACAACGTGTTTGGCTGCCGCACTATAAAACCGACCATCAGAGCAGCTTGTTCTTTGCTGCTGTCCGATGTCGAATCACCTACAAGGGCTCTTGCGAGCTCACCAGATCCGAAACCACTCTCGGCGACGTTCGCAATCTTCTGGAAAACCTGATGTTCAACCGATGCCAAGTAGAAACATCGAGAGCATTCGCTCTCGTCGTGTGGTCGTCGCAAAATCTTCATCCAGTCGAAGATACAATGTTCACTCAGGAAAAATTTGAAGAAGAGATTGTGCTGACAGATACCCAGAGCCACCTTCTCCGCGCGGCTAAAAGACGTGGGAATACCAGCAATATAGCGGAGCAGAGCCCCGCAGACCGCCGTACAGTGTTCAGCCATTAGTTCTATACACCTAGGAAATGTGTAGATCTCGAATATTCGGAGTACATGGTCAACCATGATGTCTTTGGGTGCTACGGTTTCCGGCTTAGTCTCGGTGGAGATCCTTTTCGATATAGACCGACGAGCCGCACGCTCAGACGACCCATCCCGCGCGGCATATCTGCAGAATCAGAAAGTATGCTTATGAGCATGTTGCACGCGATTACCACAAGACACAGTTCTCTGGATTCTGACGTCAGGGAATCTTCCTTCGGTAATACACCAACCTGCGATGAGATCCTTTGTGAATGAAGCTGAAACTTTTCTCCTCGTCGTCGTCCTCAGTAGATGAACTGCAGTGTGCGCCGTCGTATACAGGAGAATAAGCTGGATTCTGGGAAGTAAGAAAGCTCGATGAGTTCACACACCCGGAGACCAAGGAGAATTCCTTGAGATTTCACAACATCGACTCCGATGCCCCATTGGATCAACACCCCGTGCAGAAACTTGAGTATATGCCGTCACCGAACTTGACGTACCTCGTTTTCGTCATCAGTTCTGCATGGACTTGTGCCTTCACTACCACTCTGACTCGGGCTGCCCGTAGTGCTCCTGTTATCGAAATCGGGCATCACGGGAGAACGGGCCGAACGCGGCGACATAGATCTCGAGTATCCCGGCAACCCGACGTAGTCTCTGGGAACACACAAACTTTGGTCAGCTCGGTTGATGATTGAGCAGTGCAGCTCTCTTTAGCGGGATTCGCAATATCAGTCTGTTGAGCCGGATCCGCAGTCGTGTGTGAAGCGGGACATAGCCTCATCAAAATTGGTCAGTTCTCTGCGCAGAAAACGGGGTCGAATCTTATCGAACTCACCCGTATTCCTCTGTCCCAAGATCGTAATTGAAAGCTAAACTTTTGGCTTGCATAATTTCTAGGTAACTCGGGCTGTTGAGACAGAACAGCTTCGGGCGTTTCGCCATGGGTTCCTCGGTAGTTACTTCGTGGTCGGACCTGTTACGAAGGGAAGATCAGAGTATGCAACTTGGCTTTCTTCTCAAGCTCCGACATCTGCGGAGGCGGCCTTCGAAAATTGGCTCCAATAAAATCGAATCCTGATGGAGACCAGTCGCTAGGATCTTGAGAGCTGCAACATTGACAAGATCAGTAACGGCCGTTGCTCACCCTACGGATGCTGCAGTATCCGTATCGGTGTGGCTCAAGAGTGCGTCATGCTCGCCCGACTGGTTCGACACACAGCTCGATCGATCCGATTGGCCTGGAAGAGGAATTCATGTGAGGATACGGATGGAAAAGTTCAAACTTTTTCCGTGCGATTCTCACTTGAGGCACCGCTCGCCTTCTCAACATCTGCAGTTACCATCATTATTTGGTTTCTCTTTAGAGGTTTCGCTGTCCGCCTCATCCACTTGATGTTCCTGCGAATACTTTATCGTGTAATCGTCGAGGTAGCGCACGAGAATTTCGAGCAGATTGAGTTTCACGAGTTCTGCCAATGCAGTGTCGTCATGCCTTTTAGGGGAAACAAGAGAGGGAAAAGAGTCGGTTACCAGGGATTGAAGAATCGATTCGTTGGGACTTGATAGTATATCCACAGATGCAGGTTGCGGAATCGCTCGAAATGACACACACCGGTATTGCAGTAGAGTATAAGTTGCATAGGTCCAAAGCTTCTTCAGTTCTTGGTCCAACAAAACATTCACCAGCACCGGCAGTCCACCACAATCCCGTGCTCGTATAAGGTTGTACGGATCTTTACACAGTCTGCATAGGGTGACAAAGACGGTGTTCCACTCTGGAAGGGAAAACGGTTTCAGTGTCTGCAAACTCTGTCCGCAAAAGCTAACTCAATCCGCGCTCCGAATCAAGAATCCAATGCATTCTGAAGTGTAAACCCGATCATTCTGACTACGGAAAATCATAAAATTGGGCGTGATTTCTTGGAATCGAAAGTTTCATTCGCCCTCCATCAGGCTCGCTCGGATAATTTTTGCTCACTCAAAATCCGGATCTCGGCTCTAATTCAGGGATCAGCATAAGAATCAATGAAAAAAGTGAAACACTCGTCCTCAAGTTCTTGAATACTTCCGATTATTTAAATTCTAGTCCGCACGAAGGAGAATAACGTTTTCCTCCTTCCATTCGACTTCTGAGAGTTGCATACGCTCGGCTAGTTCTCATGAGAGGCTTCACACGGAAAAATAGCGTCTCGAATCGATACTCACTCTTTTGAGGCAGTTTCTTCTCAGTCAAACACAGAACAATTTTTGAGATCACACCGGAACTTCCCACATCAGCGAGCATCTCATCGACATGGCTCAAGTTCAGCATGGTAAACAACGCGCCCTCGACTGTGGTGGACATATCAACTAGTAAAGGAAATGCGCCTATATCTTTCACCTGTGGGGGAAACAACAGACTCGTTTTAATGATAGTTCCCGAGAAGCTCCATGTCCAGCAGATATTAGAACGAGCACGATGGAGAGACCGCTTCTCTGAAAAATCACTGATCCTTCCACCGTAACCTCGGGAAGTGGAGGAACTAACTTGTTTTGCGCAAGCTAAATTGCAGTTGCGGGTCAGCTCTTGCAAAGCTTCCACGCATGGTTTACGTAGAGGTTCTGCGACGGTTTGGAGACATTTCCCCAAGGCCGCGACACCTGCAATGTTTGAATTGAATCATAACTCATGTGCTCGTACGCGTTTGATTCGGTTTGAGGTAACGCACATCGATATCAGCAAATTCCTTAGATTCCGATGCTCACCTCCCACTGCCAAAATCGACTCTCTGTATGCGGGAGTGCCTCCCAGGACACGAAGCGCACGCATGGCTGTAGCCTAAGGTAAAGGAAAGAACCAATGAGTTCCTCCATTCTTGCGATTCGTATTTCAATCGAAATCATCAAGAATATAATGCACTTGTTATCAACGTTGATTCGTCGCATCACTCACCTGAGAATCTTTGGATTTCGTCGTGTTCAGGAAATCGACAACAGCGAGGATTGAACCTTTCACTTGGTGAACGGCTTGAGCCCCGCGACGAGTGAGCGCTATATTCGCTAGTGCTCGACATGCTCGGTTTCGGATTGAGTCCTCGACTATGTTTGTAACGATGCGAACTGGAAGCAGAAATGAATCAGTCGAAATTCTCCCGTCAAATTCTTACGTTCCCACCATCCCGCGCGCCTTGACTTCGAATACACGATCTCTTACCGAGACTCTGGACACCATTTGTTTTCAGTACTTCATTCCGAACTCGCTCTTGGACCAAACAATTGGCCAAGACGCTAAGCGCCAAGTCGGCCACTCGGGGTTTCTCGATGTAGTGTAGTATACATTCAACAGTGTTTTGATCTTGTAGCTCTCGGATCAACGATGGGTCCTTCTTGACAGCTTTTGCGATGGCCTGCAGGGATTTCCGGAGATACGGCAGAGGCAATCGGCGACTGTTGACACCTCGGAGAAGATCTTCGAACTCTGGAGCAGGTGTTGTCATCTGCGGAATTGAACTTCTCAATCTTCTTCATCTAACACTCTGTGACATCTTCTGGTGTGATTGTTCGAAAGAGCAGGGAGTGCGGAGGAGTTCACGTTCACTCGTGTCTTCTAACTTTCCCGTGAACGTAGATTGATTATGTTATTGGAGCGGCCGCGCCCGGATTGCGGGATAGACTCGGATCCCAAAGATCAAAGATGAGTCTCACTACTGGAGAAATATGTCTGGTTTCCAGGTAGGAGGAAAATATTTTCATGTTGTCTATAAACTAATTGTAACCATTCGGAATCTCACCACAATGCCTCGCTAGGTCGGGACCGCTCTCCAAGTTCTTCCGAAAGAACCTCCGTCACCCCGATCGACGGAAGCGCAGTGGTTTACTCAAAAGTTTCTTCATTTAATTCTGTATTAGTCTTCCGTCGGCAACATCAGCTGTTTCACTTAGTTCTATCCTGAACCGCTAGGGGGCGCCAAATAGAATGAAGCTCACGAGAGACGCACAAAGAACGCCTGTTGTGGATTGTTGTAGAAACTTGACAGTGTCTGAGAATTATTCCTCGTCGAGAGAATCCGCAGCGCTCCGTTGTTTAGCATGGAAGAATCTTGGAATAACGCAGATTTTTTCCCGAAGCTTGTGGTCATTTCATAGTCGTAGGGGCGCGAATCATGCAACTTTAGACTAGGATCTGTGATTGGTACGATTCCGCCAATATTGCTGGATGCCGGCATTGCGCGATTCACCGCGATGCTCTCGAAGGGAGATTTGACAAGGTTCCCGAGGTGAAGAACGGTCGTCCTTGACACCGCTGCCCCCCCCCCTCAATGGAAATTAGTACCGAATGAAGTTCTCTCGCCGCGAGTCGATATGGGTCATCCAGGATGAGCCATGACTTTCTGGGAATCGACAAGCTCGGAGGTATCTCCGCTTGTGGAGCTCGTTGGAATGAGCCCGCAGGATTTCGGGCGGCGTCAAATGACGTCTGGGTGACTACCACTGTGGCGATGGTAAGCATCAGAAATCTTCGACGAGTTGAGATGGATTCCAGAATGGATCTAGTGCGGTGTACCAATTTTTCGGGATCAGAATATCCAAATGGTCCGAAATATTGTCATCTATGCGATCCAAATGCTCCGAAGGATTCAGAGCAGCCCGTTCGAGCCGGAGGGCCAGGGACATTGAGGCGTCGACGGGTCGAGGGAGCAGACAGAAATCACAATGGGATAGAGCAACAACACAGAACCTCTCGCTCTATCGTGAGCGATCGGCAGCGTCGTCCGAGAGAAGTGTCTTGAATGCTGCTGTTGTGCGTGTCATAGACTCGCTTTAATATGTTGCGGTGCATGTCCGCTATGATTCGTTCGTGATGAAGCTTCGCGCGTAGCACTACGACCCCACTAAGGGCTGATCTATTGAACTCAACATCGAGAGCTCGACAAGGACAACGCTCCAAAATGTCGACCGGTGAGTGAGTTGTCGAGTGAGTGCATTGGCTGGGTGTGGGGCTTCGAGCTGATTTACCAACAAAACCTCAAACATTCAACTCTTTCCGACGCGAGTTTGCAAGGCAGCTCCAGAAACTATTCGAGCATACTGAGAGCTATAGTTCGAGGCTCTAGGATTTCCATTTTGGAGTCGACCGGCAGCTGTGCTGCGGGTGTCTCTCATAGATTCTGAGTAGATCTCTCGAAATGCCATCATGATCGGGCGTCCAGTGGAGCCATCGATGATTGTGTTGCCCGGAAGAGATGAGCCCGAAACTGTATTCCACCGAGCTGCGTGACGGGGGTATAATCCCTGTCGTGGGCCGCGAGGAGGGTCTCCACCAGCTATTTGGAGCCGAAGGATATAAGACTCCGAGCCGAGATTCTGTTCATTTGCCGGCATAGGAGGCTACATAAAAAGATTGGTCCCGTCATCGGGTTTTCAAAGTTTTGAACGACGGGTCGCAGCTGTACTTCCTCAAAGCCGACGTAGGCGTTGCTAGTGTGGGTCTTGAATACTGTCGGCCCTTACGACTTCTCGTGAAAGCACTAAAATGCGCTCGATGCGTTTCCATCAGCCACACCGGATTAGATATTGACGGGCGATGAGTGATTATCTTCGAACCTTCGAGGTGATCAGGAGACCTGCTGCTACATCTCGTAGAGACGAATCCGTCGAAACAAACGTATTCGCTAATTGCCACTGCGGTAGAATACGATAGCCGCTAGATGTATTTTATGTGAGAGCTTCCTGTTCAAGGTTGATTAATTGTGTTCCAGCGGAAGAACAATACGTCGTTGCGAAGTACGATTATACGGCACAAGGATCACAGGAATTGGATCTTCGGAAAGGTGATAAGTTACTGCTGCTGGATGATTCCAAACATTGGTGAGTCATTCGCTTTGAGCGTCTTGCGAACGGAAACGGAGATTAGAATCCACGGATCTGGCGGATATCTTGATCAATGTCTCCCTTGGAAACCAACTTGTCTACAGCCTAACTTCCTGGTCTCGGGCCGCGAACACTGAGGCTTCGAGGTTCTCCTCGCCACTGTCCTGATCATCATGATGATGAATCTTAAAACTCGGTGGCTTTCAGGTGGAAAGTGCAAAATGCGCGGGGACAGGCAGGCTTCGTGCCCTCGAACTACGTCAAACGTGAGAAACCTTCATTGTTTGACAGTATCCGAAGACGCGTGGCTAAGGACAAGGAGAAGTCTCCGAGGTCCAGGCCCAGTCCCCCAGGCACTGCAGCCAACGGCGGTGCTCACGGAACTCACATCATTGGCGTGGAGGAAGCGACGAATCCTGTAGGCTTCGCAACCGTTAGGTGGGTACTGAGAGACGGCTGGCTCGGTTTCACAGAATTTTCCGTTCTCCTGGCTCGCTTCCGTAGCCTGAGGCCCTGTATTCACGGATCTCGTCCTCTGATATTCCAGGTATAACTACGATGCCAAGCAGTCCGATGAGATCTCTCTTGTCAAAGGCCAGCGGGTGGCCGTGCTCGAAAAATCCTCAGACGGATGGTGGCGGGGAGAACATCAAGGACGTTTAGGATGGTTCCCGTCTAACTATGTAAATCTCATCGGAGAAGAGAGCAAGCAAGGGAGTGGTACCGCTAAAACGAACAGCGCTACACTCGAAGCACCTTACGTCAACATCGCAGGACAGGAGGACGGCTATGTGAATGTCAGCCAAGTGGGCGTCAATAGCGCTCCGGTTCTCGATGTAGTTGTCGCTCTCTATTCATTCCAGGCTCAAAATGAGGAAGAGCTTTCATTTTCGAAAGGAGAGCGCCTTGACATCATTGACAAACCCACAGAAGACCCTGATTGGTGGTTGGCGATCAATTCGACTGGCCAGTCAGGACTAGTCCCTAAAAACTATGTTCAACTCGAGCAAGGTTCAAATGCTCAGAACGGTGCCGTGGCCGATACCCAGCAGCCGTGGTACTACGGTCAAATAACTCGCAGCGAATGTGATGCGCTTCTCAACCAATTCGGCATTGACGGGGACTTCCTTGTCAGAGTGTCGGAAACCAATGTTGGAGACCTCTCAGTTTCAATGAAAGCTCCTGGAAGGAACAAGCACTTCAAAGTGCACGTGGAGGGCAACACATACCGAATAGGTGAGTTACTGTCCTCCTACTCAACCCTCTACGCTCCGACACTCCATAAGGCGCTCTATAAAAACCGCGGGATGAACTCAATTTCCCCTTCCAGGTCAACGAAAATTCAGTACGCTCACGGACCTGGTGGAACACTACAAAAAATCTCCTATCTTCACGAGCCTTCAAGGCGACAAACTGTACCTCATAAAGGCACTCAAAAAGCCGTAGACGTACAGTTCAGATCAAATATCGGAATGAAAGTTGAATCTACAGTGGAATCGAGGTCCCGTACACCCTGTCACGAGAGTCGGGTAGGCTCCGCTCGAACCCGCTGATTCTGAAAACAATTGTCGTTTGTAGCGATTCCTCTCTGTCTGTATGAAATATTGTTGTGCTGTACAGAGCACTCGCTTCGATGCGACGCCATAGATGCACCGCCCTATGATATGGAGACGAAAACGCGAGAATGGCAATTTCATTTTTAGTATACAAGGAACGATCACTTTCACCAGCAGTCTTACACGGTGCTAGAGGTCAGAGTGTACATATTACCAGAGCATAGTAACACGATTAGTTACACGAGAACTTCGAATTTGACATCAGCTTTGTAGATTGCATCGAGCAAACATGCGACCGTATCCCGTCGAATCCAATGCTGTCGATTGACAGGAACTCTAGGGTCGACTCGTGCCGCAAGCGTTCTAATAAGTTATTTATTGTAGTTTGTCCCAACTGACCTCCGTTGATTTTTGAATGGAGGGATATCCTCAACTTGACTCCACGTGTTAGGGGTCAGGAAATCTTCAGTCAGGGTAGCGGGTTATTCGGGGCAGATATATATATATATCCTTCGTGGCAGATCTTTGACGATTTAGCGTGCCGTAAGTCGCTCCGTTCAGATATGACACTCACTCATTGCAAATGATCAAATCTGCTTCCTCCGACTCCGGGAGTCGAGCTCCTTGAGAGGATCATATACCGCATACATTAAGACATATGATGATGATCGTGGTACTTTTTGCACGAGATTTTCTGTTCAACTCCTTGATTTTCTCTACCTCGTCGAGGAGTGACTCTGTTCTTCGATGGAACTGAAGATTGAAACCAGGTTGGGTGTACCCAGCGCTGTGAGTGCCATCAGTCTGCTTGTTCTCGAATGACAGCAATCTTTGGTACGATGCAGGCGGAATGGAATCCTGTAGTAAGACTCGTGAGAAATAAATCATTTCTGGTCAGAGGAAAATTCTCGCATCTCTTCAACGCGAATGAGGGAGGAACTGTACGTATTCGAATCATTTACAGAACTTAGGGTCTCTGAAATTGTGGATGATTCTCCGTCGAATGGACTCGGAGTTTATTGAAAGAGTGTGCTACCCACCGAGCGGTATTGACATAGAAGCCCTGAAGATTTGCTGACTTTTGCATGGAGCCCCGCTGTAGAGATAACGTTATCGAATCGATGAGATGTCAGTGTATTGTTCGAGGGTTTCTGAAGGTTTCGGAGCGTATGAATCGAGGTCCTGGGGTGTCATTGGAAGCGGAGTGATGATTGAAAGCCGGAATGAAGTGGTCGTTCTTGAAGGGTCTAGATGCTGGCATACTGAGCCCACACCCTGTACATATCGGTGTAACGGAAACGTTCGACGAGAACATCGAGTCGTGATTTCTGCTCGTCAGTCATGACCCTCTTCCAATCCCCGTTTCTTGCGTAACGGTAATGTTCCAAAGAAACGGTCTCAGTCTCATTCTCCCGGAGTGATTCCAGATTCGTCATGGTGGCGACAGCCTGCAATAGAAGTCAGATTATGATCACGTAACGCTAACGAACCAAGATTAGGTCACGGCCATCACAGTCTCGGCTGCTCACCATCACTTTTTCAGGAGTAACGTCCACTCCCAGGAAATCAGCGACTCCAACAATAGCCCTGTTGGGATCGGCCATCACTTGTTCGTAGAGCAGGACTTTGGTGGTTGGCTCCTCTCTAGCTTCATACCACCCGGCAATGTGGTCGAAATAATCTCCAAACGGCACTTCACCCCGTACAAAACACTCGAAGAAGTCACTGAACGATGCATCATATTTTCCGCTGTAAAGATAATCTCATCCTAGGATCGGAATTTTCAAAGACGTGCTCGAATATAGAGACGACTATATAGAGATATTAGAATCCTATGACGTCTGCCAAGATCAGTGGACAATGCTAAAATCTCGCTTAGCTTTATAGCGCTTATCATCGTTATCAAGAGTTGCTTGACCACTTTTTGGGTCAGACAAGCAACGTGTCGACTCTCGGTCTCATCTACGACTAAAAAAGCAGCTCGGTGTCGCGTGTCTGCTACAGGGAAGCGGTTTGCCCGTCGTCATAAGCCCTCGGTCGCTTGAGCGAGGGGACCGCGAGAAGCGCACTCACTTCACTTTTAGATGATGATAGTATGAGACGCAAACATCGTAGGGATTTCTGATGATGTAGATGTTTTTCTGAACCTCGGATGGCACGAATGCTTTCGGCAAATGGTGATGAATCAAACGCCCTTCATCTCTCTGAAAATTCAAGACAGTGATCAAACCGAAATCCGAGTCTGCGACGGGGAATGCTTGAGAGAGCGATTCTGACAGTTATGCGGGAGCGACACGAGTTTGCCTCAGATGTACCTTGGTGAGGTGCCGATCCACAACATCTGGGTCCACCTGTTCGATGCATGGGAAATAGATGCTGCGCATTTCTTTCAAGGTTGGGAGCGGTTTATCGGTTCCTTTCAGCAAACCCCAGATAATGTATTGAACCCAGCTGCCACCTAGGGAGGGAAGTTGGTTTTGCGAGTGACATCCACAACGCGGGGGCGAAACCAGGAGTCGAATCCGATTCGTCCACCATCAACCATTGGACATGGGTTATCCGTCTCACCGGCTCGCGGGAACGATCCAACGTAGATATCCTTTTCCAGAGGCTTGAACCAGAGAACTTTTCTCATCTGTTCTCGGGTGTACTGGTTCTTGGATACTACCAAGCCTTGTACATTGAAAAGCTGCATCTTGGCGTGATCTTCTGCTTTCGAAGATTTTCTTTGAGCCGCGAAGCCTTGGCTTGTGAAGTGCTCCTGTGAGATATTCCTGTAGGATAAAAATCGCTATTCATGAGATTGAATATGTATATGTACAGACTCGGCATTTCATGAAATCCGAGCTCCGGATGCCGCAACGGAGTGATGAGCAATCGTTCCATCATCTTGGTGACGCTCACAATCTTATCGCTCTAAACAACCTTGGAGACTGATACCACTGGCAGATGATCGAGCTTCAGCTCAACTCCGTCAACTAGGAGTGAGGTCTGCTTGGCCATCGTGCTGTGTGCAGTGGGAATCTAGGATGCCCTCAACCCTCAAGCCCGCAGGAACGTCTTCGTTGATGCCTGGGCTTCTCAGACCCAACGAATCGATCGACAATCCAACATGACTTTTCTAGGAAGCCGATGTAACCGTAAACAGTTTGGCGCTAACGACTCTTTGGCGGTGCGCCAGAGTTGATAATACGGGCGAAAGGAAACAGTCCAGACTAGATGTTCGGAGGATACTCTTCAATACTGAATCGCTCCAGGCAAATGATTCGCGGACGAAGTGGGGTTGACTCGCCGTCTGACCCATCGCCCACGTTCGTTCATAACGGAACGAAATCGAACGATTCGAGTGGAAGCACGGCACTGACTGATTCGTTCGAGGCGAGCCAGCGAAAGAAATGGAGGCAGCATTTGAAAAGTTTTCCCCGTATCACAGAGCCTGAAATCAGAAGCGGAGCCTTGACACGGAGCACGAAGCGAATGAGTGGTAAAACTTCGTTCCCTCTTCATCGACTCACGTTACATCTCACTAAATCACAGGAAACAATTCATTTCAATCTTCGGGATTCGGCATCTCGGAAGAAGCCCCACAGACAGCGGTGAACATGATAACTTGAACACGTTTTTGAAACACTCACTGCGTAGTGGCCTGCATTCTGTCTGACGTCTATAGGATCAGTCCAAGTATCACAGTGTTAACTAACGGAACAATCGTTCTGTGGACTGCACCGAATAATGAAAAGCGCGTCTCCTTGACGATACACTCAGCCCACCCGGGAAGAGACCAGTGCTCCCTCTCTCCAACGAGCAATGAAATACGCATAGACAATTCCATCGAAAGAAAAGCGGAGTGCCCTCATATCCAAATGCGCGTGCCCCGACGATCGGAGACTCTCAAAGTCGACGGAGAAAATCAATCTGTAGATACAGACTGATATCACGAGATCAAGCGATAATCCTTCATCCTGACTCTCGAAGCGCAACAGCATCTCAGAATTCCACTGCATCACCACAGTAGCACCCAGGATGCCGCTAGGCTGGAAACTTCAGAAGCGCTCCGCATTTGAAACGTCCCTGATGATGAACCGATACCCCGAACTCTTGAACTAAGACAATGGCAACTGCCCAACTTACGCTGAAGAACGCTTGGAGTGAGCTCGCGATGCCGACTGAACCGAAGTCCACAACGATACACGCCCAGAGTGGGCTACGTCCTCCGACCCCGGCACGATTTCGAGTCAGAGCGGAAGCCGACCCCTGCACAGAGAATGCTCGGGCGAGAATCACGGGCGGAACGTTGCCCGCACCCTCTCGTTTCTCTGATTCGCTTGAGAAATCCGAATCCGAACATACCGCACCTGCCGGTTTTCAAAACAGATTCCCGCGTGGATTGCGGAATCAAACTCATGTCCCAAATGTGCCGGCGAGGATCAAAGTTCTATGCGCTAGAATCTCTCGGGGCTTAGCTCGTGCGGGCTGGTACCCTTTCATGATCTCTTTAAGTATGATGAGAATATGATTGATCCCTCGCATTACTCTGCGACCAATTCAGATACATAGGTATGTACCTACGGCGCGGCGCAGACTGCAGTAGCTACTCAAAAAGAGTACCGGGGAAGAATTTCGATTTCGCCATCTGTATATATTATAGAATGATGAAGGATGGTGATGAGTTGGTTGGAACAAATGTGAACACCATCTCTTCCGAGCCGAGGCGCCCGTTGCGATCAGGCTGACGTCACCTCAGGGCCGTGAAGTGGAGCGACAACGCGGCTCATCGGGGCTGACACAGTGTACACCTAATATTCCAGATCCAAGCGGACCGAGGAGGCCACAGTCGAACTAGCGATCCATCAGTGGAGATGCATTCTGGCCGACTGATTCTCGCCCATGAATCAGGACTCCCTCACTTCTTATAGGCTCAAGGCTGTGATAATCAGCTCCCTCAACCGAGCTCTTAGGGTTCGGGGAGTTCTCCTTTCAGATGAAAAATTTCGCTCGGAGCTGTGGGTTGGATCCACAAAATAAGCTTTTGGTTCAACGTGATTCACTTTCACAGTTCATAAATGATCAGGGTCATATCCCTGCGGGAAAAGTTTCTCCTAAGGCATGCGCCGTCTGCCCTTGACGAATGATGAAAAGCGCTCCAACGAAGCTTGAGAAGTTTTGGAACCGCCCGATCTTGCCAACATGCAATCCGACATCTTTCGACGGTTGGGAGTCAGCTCACCTAGATGAAGCTATCGCTGGGTACTCTGTGATGATGATCCGCCTCATTCTCGCTCCAATTCTTATTGGAGCACTTTCAGTGGATGCATCCTTCGCGCCCTCTATGCTGTCTCATAAGTAGGGCTGGGATTTTGTCGCGGAATTCGCGGCCGCGACAGAATCCGCGAGTCCTCTGTTCCCATCCGTGTTTCCGCGAATTCCGCCATCATCCCGCTTTGAATCCGTGGAGATGGAATTCAGTGTCTTCAGCATTTTAAGTGCACATACTAGGGAACGAATTCTAGTGCGGAATGGCCCTCGCTCTCTTCGGGATGCGTGCTTATCACATCGCTCGCACGTCACTTAAAACACAATCAGTGTCCACATCGTTTGCTCGGTAATCGTATCGGCACATGCCTTAGTCTGTGGCGACATACCGAACAATCGGAAAAATTGACTCAAAATGAGTGACCCGGAACCTGGTAAGAAGAAATCCAAACACATCGCCGCGGAGGTTCAGGCCAAACGACTTGCGCAAGGTAGCTTCCACTCCTCAGCAGATAAGCTCCTCTGCGGCACATGCAGCATTGTTGTGGATCATACGAGGCGAGGCATATATTATAGAGATATATATTTGCAGATTTATCTGTGATGCGGCGGATCTCGGGAACGATTCGCGGCATCCGCGATTTTTCAGAGAAAAAACCGCGACTCCACCGCGAATCGCCCAACGACATCCCGCGACAAAATCCTAGCCCCAATCATAAGCAACAATACGCGGTGAAGCTCTCGCGGAGTTCCAGGCATCCCGAGAACACAAATCTCGGCCAACCGTATGGAGCAAGGTCGAAGGTAATGGGAGACACAGATGTCTCGTTGGATGCCCTTTCGGAGGCGACATCAAATTATCAACGGTTCGGAAACATGTGTTGAGCCATACAATGTCCAGATGGTCCTACTCCCCAGGAACCCGTTGTAAGTAACTGTGGCTACATTTGGGTTCTCGTTCACAGAACTCCAGGAGATCACAGCAAGGCGCTCTACATTCCTGGGCCGAGCCTGAAATCCCGCGTGGAACGAGCTTTTTGTCTGCAGACGGCATGCTCTGGAAATGCATGCTCCTGAAGTTCCCAAGGTGGTATCGGCGGAAAATCTTCCATGAGAAAGTGCCGGATAATACATCTTCCCTCAGTGGAATCTTTCCTCAGAACGCGGCAGCTTCGAGACAGATCCACGGCTGGGAAGGTCGTTCTCGCAAGAATTTAGGTGCCGTACGCGCAACGCATCGCGTATACCTTCTATTTCTAGCTTCCTTCACTCTTTTGAATCTGATTTCCATCATTTCTTCGGGTGCTACATTGCCGTCGTCGTCAGGATTCGGATCAGACCGAGGAAAGTGGGAGTTCGGCACATGATGTTTTTTTCTTAACGATGCTTCACATGGCATCTCAAAGTACCTATCTCTTTTACGTTAGCATATTTCAAGAACTTGGGTTTCGCAAAGATCAGACTCCGCCAAGATCTTTTGACACGATTCGAAGTCATGCCTGATCGTAAGATCAGAATCTCCGACTCCGTGAAGGATTTCATACTCGACGAAGACGTTTCCAGCATGCACCGCTTTCTCGGAGCCGATACGGGGAGCGTTTCGATGTTTCGCATCCAATCTAAATTATCGACTTTCCATCGGATGGTTTGGATCCCGTTCATCGGTATACCTCGCATACAACATCAGCCTTGCGTCGATCTGGAAGGTCCCGTGTCCCCGTACGTGACTGCTTTCACGCTCCAGGGAAGGGATCAGCATTCTGTGCCAGCGGCTACGGTGTTTGCTGTTCGAGTAAGTTGATTTCTCTGGATGTTTTCATCCGTACGCTTGACTCACATTGACCGCTGACATCACCTTTAGAGTAGCGAGCGATCTATTTTGGACTCGTTCACGAAAACTCGCTCACTGTTCGGAGGGAGCGGCACATTTCTCAAGTTGAGTGTTCTCGCGACGGCTCCCTCCGAAAGAATCGCTTTCTATTGTCAACAACCCGGATAGAGAGAGTACTCGCGCGGACTGGGAATTGAACTTTGCCTCACACTACCTCTGCCGTCCACAGAATACAATTAGGTAGAAGGTCCATCACCTTCATCAGAAGATCGCTTCAGCATGCATCGTGAAATTCCTGTGATAGGGTTGTGTCTGTAGCGCTCATGACCTGCGGAGAAATGGCATCGGGCAATAATCCCTATTTCCGAACCATGGAGGCAAAAAGGCCGATCTTGGAAGTACGTGCCCCATAGATGTACCAAGAGAACCCGGAGTTTGTAAGGTCAGTTCCAACGCAAAAATATGTACAGCGAGCCCGCTTCGTATCCGATGGACGATGCATCGTCAAGGGATTTGAGCTGAAATTCCGGCAAACTCCATGCTGATCGAAGCACATCGAGTTCCTTATTATAAAAATTAATTTATTTCCTCCCGTACAATTCTCACCGTCCGAGCCTGGCTGGTTTTTCCCGGGGTGGTTGTTCTCAATGACGTTCTGCAGCGGCGAGCTCCCTTCACCGATCAAAAGATTAATTTTGAGTATTGTTGAGGAACCCGAGCATGGCCCAATTGAACCCGTCTGAGTTACCCTGAAGGTCGGTTCTCGATCATATCCGGTGTAACTTCCGTCCTGCAGAATTTCTTCAATTGAAGATTGGAGGCCGCTGCAGAACATCGGCAATGACTAAGTTTTGCGTTTGCGAGTGATAAATATTCAAGTTTCCTGCTTAAAATCACAACTTCATCTCCATCAAGTCTATAATACATCGAGTTTGGACTCGTGACTTCTGCAAATCTCCGACATGCATATTCAGTCGTGTTCATTTCACGAAGATCTTCAAATAAATTAAGTCGCAACATGAATAGGTCTCCTAGATCAGATGGCGTAGGAAGAGCTCTATCAAGGCGGGCTATGACGCGTTTTTCCTATTTTAGGAGTCGTCGTGAACAGGGACCATCGGTCCCGGTCAAAATGTACTCTTGCCACGATTCGATCTTAAATGTATTTGTGTTTTCTGAATCGAGAGCAGTATAGCTAGAAGCCGTGACGCTCCTGCAAAAAATCGAATCAATCAACTCAGCGAAAGCCACGAACAACAAAGTACCATCTCATTATAATTGGATTTCCTCCATTCGGCGTGAATCTCATCTCAATTCAGGGTCGGATCGGGTCCGCAGAAAAATATGAAGCTCAGTTATCAGACGATGCCGTTACTTTTCAGCATCACGCTGCTAAAAATCAGTTCGATCAACGATTGGCGATTCAGCGAATTACGAGGAAGCAAGACTAGAATAACGGGGAATTCACATTGATGACGGCGATACAAAATGTTCCGTTTCTGAATGAATTCACGTATGTTCATGACTGGCCTATTGTTCCAGCCAACTTGGAGACGACGAGTTCGGTGACTTGACCTTGATATTGAACTGCTTCAAGGTCGCCTCTAAAGACGACTGGTTACCGCTAAAATAAGCTGACACGGCGTTGTGTAGGAGAAGCAGCTGCTTGTGCATCACTTTCACCTGAATAGAAGAATGATCTCTTTAACCGATGGGAGGAGGGGATATGACTGATTTGCTGATGAATCCGTCGAGATACGCATAGCATATAATATCTATGATATGATAGCTGAGTTCAACTGCTGACACGGATCAAATTGTGCGGAGGAATGGAAGCCTCCCGACTTAACATGTAAGGGATACAGGATCTCGAGTTGTTTCCCTTGGAATGGCGATTTCGCTACGACAAACCGATGAGGTGGCCACTCACCTTATTTTCATGGAGGAATTTCATCTTGATCTGAACATCGCCGCGCAGGCGTTCGTACTTATCTCTCTGTGCCTCGAAATTCGCTTTCGCTTCCACAACCTGCAAACCATGAGCTGAAGACCTCGCTCGCTCGATAGATCGTTCCTATGAAGGTGAGCAGACGAAAACAGAATGGGTTTCAAGGGGACATCAGTAGCTTAGTTACCTTTGTGGCCTGTGCAGCACCCCCATGGGCGGAAAGCTCTTCGAGGTCGCATCGATAAGCGTCGAACTCGAGCCGAGCGTTTTCATAATGCCGAATGGTTATCAATGTGTCCTCTATGGTTTTGTTGCATAACGTCGATAGAGAGGAAACAAAGAAGTTGAGAGCGCCTGTTGAAAGAATTTAGAGTCAGAGAATTCCCGAAAGATCAGGTTGGCCACGATTCTGCGGAATATCGTCCGCGGGCACTCACCGAGCAATGTATCGCCATTCTTTGAGAGATTCTTCTGAGTCTCCGCGTTGTACAGGAATTCTTGTTGCAGTTCGGGACTTTTTTGAGCCAGGTCTGAGAAGCATTCTCCCAGAGCAGCTTGAGTTGCCACGGTATTGTAGAAATGGGTGGTAAGTAGTTTGGCAAGTCGTAGAATATTGAGATACTTTTGGTGAGTCTCGCGAAGCAATTCTATGTTTGCTTCCAATTCTCCGTCCACCGTGCGAGTTCCCTGGAGAGCAAGACATTCTTAGACTACTCTCGTCATTTTCGAGATTCGTTCGACTCGACCACTGAACGTAGGCAATTCCGCGACATTCGTCCGTAGCATGGAAACATGGAGCTGAAGAATCATGGTCAAATGAACATTGTCGAATAAATCGAGGGAGTTTCGAACCTTTCCCATCTTTTCGGCCAGGATTTGGCGTGTGCACTTGTAGGTGGACAGGCTCCACTGTTTTATCTGCTCGATTTTGCTCCTCGTTGCCGGGGAGGGTGTGAGGCTGCCGAGAGGCCCCGGCGAACCCATATTGGTCGACACGCCGTTCGGGCCACCCCATTGCAACGTGGTAGGCCTCTGGTTGACCCCAGCACCCGCCACCCCACCGTCCACTTCCTCTCCGGACATGGGGTTGACCTGGAACAACGGAGCAAGACCTAAGCGAGGGCGCCGATGATGCGCGGTGCAATGGGCAACATTTTCAACTTTGGTAAGACGATAAAATTGTGGTGCAAACATGCTATTCATCCATCCGGCGAGCTGTCTTCATCCCCGCCCGTGTTAGGTGCTCAAACTGAGGGGTGTTAATCACACAAGTCGTGGGTTATTCGTCAAACTTCAAACTCAATGAACTCACTTGGGTGTCGAGGGCTTGCATCATCTTGAACGAACACTTGACCACTGGCTCACTAACTAAGGCACTGCCGGACTCGTTTCTGTCTGACTCACGAAAAAGCTCAAGTACACGTCGACACTCGTCCCGGAGGCAGAGGGGGAGCCCCCGGAGTGGAATTTGGTCAGAGTTCCGGAACGCAAGACTCGCGCTCTGATTTTATCTGTTCCGCGAAACTCTCAATCGTTCTGCTAAAAGATTTATCAGATGATAGAGAGAAACAATTTTGCAATTGGGATACATTCTTCATGATATTCTCATTTATCGTTGAAATTGTCGCTCTCTGGATAGCCACATTCGAACACGGTAGAACATGCAACGCGAACACCTCGCGATAACTTTCAACGACGTGGTGGACGGTTTGACAAAAGAGATTCGAATCTCCTTCGGTTGATGAGACTATAGTTCGCTGAGAATGGTTACGAGCTAGCTGCCAGGAGAGCCGACTCGCGAACGCTCCGAGAGATATCCGGGAAACGTGTTCTGTTCGACAACTCATGGCAGCACACGTTTCAGCTATACCTTCGTGGAGGGAAATTCGGAAAGTCTGAAGTTAAACCGCAGCACGAACCTGCATCGGAGCTCGGCGAACTTGGCAAGCAGTGATCCCCAATCACAATACAGAAGTCCTGGCTGAATCAAGGAGCGGATCCTCTACCTCTACGGCTCCCAGCTCCTATCGTCCTGTAGCTGATCTTCCGTCCGCCTTATCGACATTTGACATATCCACCACCGATGCCGTATTTTGCACTAGCGGAAACTGTGTGTTCTTCTTACCACGCAGAGTACATGGATCGGTTGTCTACGCGAAGGAGGAGAGCCCTCAAAACAATGCTGATGCTGATCTTTGCTTGGGGTTGGAGTCTTTTTTCAGCCCGCCTGCGGGTGTTGCCACAGGCGTGCTGGATGACTCATTATTATCGATCCGATCGGGGTCGACGTTGTGCCAAACCGATTCCGAGAGTCAGCTTCACTACCGTAGTATATCCGTTCTGATTCCCCAGAGCTCGCTCAGCGATGCCACAATGCCCACTTGAAGCTGACGTTGTTGTCAGATAAACTGTCTTCACCAGCTTGCAAAGCTCCGTCATGTTCCTGCACGGCGAGTTTCCGTTGGTGGTTTGGGAGCAAGAATTTCGCCGGCGAGTCAGCCAGAGTGGGTCTGGCTTCGCAATCTGATGTATTCTTTACTTCATCAAGGGATTCTTCGTTTTCCTCGGCACGGATACCTATATTTTAGTTTTCATTCATTTTGATAGCTTTTTCCAATTTATGAGAATTGTCAAGAGAGCTAGTGCCTAAAGAAAGAAGGGGATTGTGAGCTATGTGTCACGACTAGAGGAGAAGAATGTTCGTGAATACATAATTCATGGAACTCCGCATTCTGAGTGATTCTACTCGAATTGAAAATACAGAGCTTCGAGAAACATTCGTGGAATTCTCCGCACCCGATTCAAGGGTGCTCCAAGTTGGGTCGAAGAGAATCGAGTCTTCTCTATTCTTCTTGGAGCCCGGGCGTGCACAATGCTTTTTTATTCGTCAACTTAGGTAAGTTCCACGTTTTTCGTCGCAGTTACGGATTGTTCAATACGTGTTCCCGATACGCAAGGGTTCACCGATGCGATGCAGATTTCACTCCCTCCCATCAAAATTTTGCGGGCATAACTCAACTTCTTTGAGTGCCTAATGATCCGCACGACATTTCTATCGATGAGCTAGGTTCCGGAGAAGAAGTCCAAGATCACATATGCAAATGATGAGTCTTTATTTAGGATGATGTAGCTAATATTCGCGTGCCTTATCAAGTATTCAAAAGCGAAAGTTCCACAACTGTTTCTAATCTGTGTCTCTTTCTCTCTGTCTTCGAACGCTTTCATGAATGAGCAATTGGAACTCGCTCCTGAAACTGGATTTCACGATGCCGTAGAGATGCGGGCTATCCGAAGATGGGCTGATCCGTGTTCGATGTCAGTGAGATAAAGCAGCGTGTGATGTTCCCTTCCCAGCTTCCTCAGCCGCGGTGACACTCTTCAGGCATCCAGTAGATTCCAGCTTCATGAGCAGATCCAATTGTTCGATGCTCAGCGTTCTGTACTCTAAGCTTAGCTCTGCGTGTGGAAGGCGCCAAGATATTTGCTCTTGTTATCATGCGAACAGCAACAATGATCGATTGGATGCGTATTGGACGATATATTAGTAAAGGCGTTTGATGACACTAACGGCGTAGGGATTTACTCGCGAGCCATGCTCACCGAAGAACGGTTCTTGGCTCGGAGCTTGGCAACGCTCTGCTCTGCCAGATTCGCGCGCTCGTCGGCATCCTCGAGCTCTTGTTGTGCTTTGCGATACTTGGCAAGGTTCATGGCAGCGATTTCCTCAGCCTCTTCGATTTGCCTCTTGTAAGTGCTGATCTTCTGTTGCAGCTTGTCGACGAGCTCCTGCATGCGCTCGTGGTTCTTGCGATCCTCTTCGGCTTGGAACTGCAGCTCCTTGATTCTGCGCTCTCCCTTCCTCGCGTTCTTTGCAGCGTCAGCGTGGCGGCGCTGTTCAGTCTCCAGCTCGGATTCGAGCTGTCGGCATTTGTGTTCAAGCTTCTCGATCAGCTTCTTGCCTCCCTTCAAGGCGGCGGCTTCGGCTTCGTCAAGACGCACTTGAAGATCCTTCATCTGGATTTCCAGAGCCTTACGCATTTTCTCCTGGGATCCAGCGTGCTCCTGTTCGGCGCGGAGCTCATCGGCCAGACGAGCAGCGTCGACCATAGCCTTCTTAGCCTTCTCCTCAGACGCCTTGCATTCATTGATCATTTCATCAAGATCGGCCTGGAGGGCTGACATTTCTCCCTCGAGCTTCCTCTTGGCCATTCCAAGAGAAGCGTTGTTGGCAGCCATCTCGTTGTTAGCTTCCCTGAGCTCAAGGTTCTCACCCTCGGCCGCACGGCGAGCACGTTCGGACTGTTCCAGAAGCTGCTTGGCTTCCTCAAGCGATCCGTGAAGCTGGTTGGCACGGCGTTCAGCGTTGGCGTACTGATCGCGAGCTTCATCACGAGCCTTCTGCTCGTCTTCGATCTGGGTCTGCATGTCCTTGATGGTCTGTTGGTACCTCTTGATCGTCTTCTGGGCCTCGGCATTGGCCTTGTTGGCGCCATCGAGAGCGATCTCAAGCTCGTTGATGTCGGACTCGAGTTTCTTCTTCAACCTGAGAGCCTCAGCGCGTCCCTTAGCCTCAGCTTCCAGGGAAGCCTGCATGGAATCGAGGGCACGCTGGTGGTTCTTGCGGGTGTTCTCGAATTCTTCCTCCTTCTCCTGGATGCGGCGCTCGATCTCTTGACGAACCTGGCTGAGTTCGAGCTGAGCGCGGAGTACCTGCAAACCAGCATCAAAAGATCAATCTCCTGCTTTTCAGTAATGTCCCTGATGATGATGGGACCGGAGAGGGAAAACCCTGGCATTATCTTCGAAATCTCTTGCTCTGTTCTCGAGCAAAGACTCACCTTGTTCTCCTCCTGCTCAAGCGCAGCTTCAGCCTCCTCAAGAGCGTGCTGAAGCTCATCCTTCTCAAGCTCGAGCCTCTTGCGAGCCTTCTCGAGTTCGTGAACGGATCGTCCGCCCTCGCCCAGTTGGTCCAAGAGGTCCTTGAGTTCGTCCTGGAGGTTCTTGTTTTCTCTCTTGACGGCCTCGTAGTGCTCTTGCGACTCGTCGTAGGCAGCACGGAGCTTGAACACTTCGGTCGAGTAGTTGCGGCACTCCTTCTGGGAGGCGTCCAACTCGGCAGCGAGGTCGTCGGTCTTGGCCTTCCATTCGGCGATAACCTTGTCGAATGACTTCTGCCTCTTCTCGAGCTGAGCAGCCAGCTGCTGAGCGCGGTCGACTTCAGCGTGCATGTCGTCGAGCTCTCCCTGGAGATGGCTCTTGGTCTTCTCCAGACCAGAAACCTTGGCGTTGAGACCCTCAATGAGTTCCTCAGCACCTTGCAGCTTGATCTGCAGCCTCTTCCTGGACTCTTCAAGCTCCTCGAGACGGGCAAGGCCTTCAGATTCGTACTTGCTCCTCCAGAGTTGAGCATCGGCGTTAGCCTTGGAAAGTTGACGTTGCAGGTCAGCCTTGGCCTCCTGTTCCTCCTCAAGGGCTTCGCGCAAGTTGTCGAGGTCGTGCTCAATGTTGCGGTACTTGCCAAGGATGGCAGCACGTTCCTGGGGATGCGAACAAATTAGTTTTGAAGCTCGGTGAGAATGCTTATGAAAAAATGTGCGCTGCTTGTGCGGTTTTTGCCATGATGAAGTCGGCTCTGACTTCAAACTTACCCGGTTCTCTTCATCGGCAGAACGCTTGGCCTCTTCGGCCTGGCTGGCGAGAGAAGCCTTCTGCTTGGAGAGCTGGCTGATCTGGCTCTCGGCTTCTTCGAGTTGCCTCTGGAGCTCAGAGTTTTCCAGGGCCAACTTCTTCTTGGCAGCGTCAAAGTCGTTGACGGTGCGGTTGGATTCATCCAGCTTGTACTGGGTGTCTTGCAGCTGAACCTCGAGCATCTTCGCCTGACGCTCGGAGTTGGCCTAGAAATCACTCAAGCATGAGAACAGTCACCAGTTACCGTAGTACGATGCGTGTGCATGCACGTAGATTCATTACAAGATGCTCGTTAAGCGCTGTTGTAATATTGTATCTTTTGTTTTGAACCTTGAGCGATGCATCGAGAACGATTTCGCTCACTTCCGATCGGGGGATCAGAAAAATCTCGAGAGCGCTCTTCGGCATTCGTTGAGAATGCTCCGGCAATAGAGCAGAGAGAAGTTTCGATTGGGAGGATGTGATTTCTCAAAATGCAACACAAAATACCTGAAGCTTCATAGCGTGGTCGAGGGACGACTGAGCATCCATGGCTTGAGATTTGAAACCGGCGCAGTCCTTTTCAAGTCTTTAATAGAGGTTGTACTTAGGAATAGGGTTCGAATGTGCGGTCAGTGTTCGGTTGGACGGTTAGTTAGTTTGCTCGCTCGCTTCGCGTAAAGTACTCGTTCGCTTCACCAAGGTGCGTTCGAAAGTGCCAATCTTTTTTTCTGTCAACAGAAAGCACAAGTTTCCTGTTTTTCGTTCTCAAGAGACGCTGTACCTTCTCACGCTGAACGTGTTCAACGTTTTGGCGCATATCATCGGCCTCAGATTTGAATTGTGACCTTTCCTTCTCGAGCCTTTCGTGATCGGAAGCGATTAGAATATTTGAATTCAATCATACGAGCGAAAATTGAATCAATCTCATCCGAGAATCATCCGCCTTGTAGTTGGCGTCTCACTCAACAGGGTGATAATGAAAAATTATGAACTCGAATCTATGCTCGCTGGCCTCAAAGTCTACAACTTACTTAGCCTTCTGCTTGTTGAGGTTGTCGATCGTGTCTGTCATCTCAGCCACAGTGGAGTTGTTCTTCTGGCGAAGAGCCGAAACGATCTGTTCATGTTGGGAGTTGGCCTCGTCGAGATCACGACGGAGTTTTCCGAGCTCGGCTTCACGGCGCTTGTTCAGCTCGATCTGAGCCGAGGTAGCTCCACCGGCCTCTTCGAGACGCTCGGAGAGCTGCTCAAGCTCACGAGCCAAGTCTGATCGTTGCTTCTCAGCCTTGGAGCGAGCCTGGCGTTCAGCTTCAAGTTCTTCCTGAAGCTCCTCAACCCGTTGCTGCAAGTCCTTGATCTGCTTCTGGAGCTTGGCAATCATGGATTGTTCGTCTTCGAGCTTGGTAGCCAAAGCAGCGAGTTCCTTGTCTTTGCGCTGGATGGTCTGCTCGAGCTCCTTCTTGTTCTTTTCGAGGTCGGCGACCGCTTCCTGGGCAAGCTTGAGGTCTCCTTCGACTTTCCTCTTGGTCTTGTCCAGATCGGCGCGAGCCTTCTTCTCGCGCTCGAGAGAGTCCTCGAGCTCGTCGAGGGTCTGCTCGAGCTTGGCCTTCACCTTGTTGAGGTGGTTCACCTTGTCCTCCTGAGCTTGGAGGTCGTCAGTGGTCTTGCTGCCCTGCTCTTGGAGAGATTTCTTCTCCTTGTTGAGCTTGGCAATGAGCTCTTCCTTCTGAGCGATCTCGTCGTTCAAGCCGCGGATCTGGTGGTCCTTAGACTGCTTGTCCTGCTCGGCCTTCTGCAGAGACAGCTGAAGATCCTCGATGTCCTTTTTGTGGGCGGAGAGCTCTCCTTCGAGCTTCCTCTTGTTTTGGCCGAGTTTCTGAGCCTGATCCTCTTCGCGGTGGCAACGCTCCTCCAGCTCACGGAGTTGACGCTCGAGGTCGGTCTTTTGACTCTGGACCTTGCTGAGTCGCTGCTCGATGTCGCCAGCTCCAGTGCGTTCAGACTCAAGCTGCAGGAACAGCTCGTTCTTCTCTTGGACCAGCTTGGCGTTCTGGGCCTCGAGCTCCTTGCGCAATTTCTCCTCCTTGGCAAGCTTCTCCATCTCCTCCTTCAATTTGTCTTCGAGAGCTGCGGTGGACGAAAAACGTGAGTTTGTTTCCGCCGCCACGGCAACATGCTTGCGCAACGCGACAGGATTGCGTTTCGGTGTCGCGTTCCTACTCACCCTTGAGCTCGTCCTCGGCCTTGGACATGTTGAGGAGTGGCTTGACCTTGATGAAGAGTTTCCACCAGGCCCAGTTGCGCATTTGAGCGAACTGACGAAGGTTCCTCTGCAGGACACGGAGGGCCAATCTGTTCGACGATTGCGAAATAAGAATCTGACTCAAATTCGACCTCGTCGGATCGACTTCTGGATAAGATGCTCGGGACAATCGCGCGATCGCTCGACTCACCGTTGCTCCTTGAGCTTCTGGAAATGCTTCTTGCACAGGTACCAGCGGCAGGCGGACTGAATCATGGTCATGATCTTGGCAAGACGTTCGTCACGCAATTCTTCGAGACGACCCAAGACACCGGCACGGAAGAAGATCTGTGACGGGAGTTAACGTGATCAGATGGGGAGAGAAAGGTTTGGCTGGGTCCTGTTTTGGAAGTGATGACGACGAGGCGTCGAGCCCCCAAATACCGTGGAACAAACTTAACGCTAACGGCCAACAGTCTCTCGACTCGAAGACGAATAGGACAGAGTCCACTCCCGATGAAAACGGGGCTCAACAACAGTTAACGTAGAGGCCATTGAATGGCGTTCTACCTTGGTGATACCAAAACGGTATTCTTCCTTGTCTAGGGCGGCGAGAGAAGAAATAACAGCAATAGACGCGTCCTTTACATCGGCGTGTTTCTTCGCCTCCTCAGCCGCGAGGATTGTGTAACTGGAGATGGCAAAAACTCATTAGGAAGCGTACCTTGGTCAATCCAATTCGGTATTGATCCGGGTCGAGACCAGTCTGGCTAATGAGCATGGAGCCAGCATCTTTGGGCTCACCGGCGAAGTCCTTAGGGACGGCATTTGGGCCGAGAATTGTGTAGCTGGGGTTCGATACTCGTTAATGCCGTTAGATCAGATAAAACGGAACGAAATCCGTACGAATACATGAGGTCGCGCGCAAGCTTACCGCTGACGGAAATCGGCGTACACCATCCTGTTCGGGAAACCCTTACGACAAATACGGATGCCTTCAAGCACACCGTTACAGGTGAGTTGATGCATGACAAGATGAGCGTCAATGACTTTCGGCTGCTTGAACTCGTTGGGAATGATGCAACGCACGAAGTGAGGGTGGGTCGAGTGAAGGGTGTGCATCAGCTTGTTGAGCTGTTCCTGTTTATCGGAGAAAATCAACAGATTCAGAGAATGACCCTTTCAGGATGTCCCCACACAGCGTTGCTACAAAGTTGAGATTCAGAAATTATGTTCCTCTCGAAGTTTTCAGCAAAATTAGTTCTGACGTACCCTGTACAGACCGGACACAGTCTGGAAACCAGAACCCTTCTTACGGCCACCACCCTTGCCGCCGCCCTCGGCCTTGGCGTCACCACCGAGTCCGGGATGATCTTCAAAGATGGTCTGGACCAGTTTCAACTGACCCTTCTTGAACTGATCGACGAGACAATCGTTCAACGGATCCTTGTTCTTCTCGAGCCAGCCGGTAATCGAATAGGATACAGTTCCGGCGTAATGGGCGATGGCGAAGTGAGCGGGTCCGACATCCTTGTTCTTCGGGGGCTTCGGCTTCTGGAACGGAGCCGACTTGCCGAGATGGGTGCCGTTCAGCTTGTCCTCAAAAGTCTTGTCGGTAGCCTTGGGGAACATAGACTCCTCTTCTAGGATGGACAAAATACCCAAGGGCTTCTCAATGAGCTCAATGCAAGCTTGCAGATCAAGACCGAAATCAATGAAGACCCAGTCAATGCCTTCCCTCTTGTACTCCTCCTGCTCCAGCACGAACATGTGATGGTTGAAGAATTGCTGCAGCTTCTCGTTGGTGAAGTTGATGCAAAGCTGCTCGAAACCGTTGTAGTCGAAAATTTCGAATCCGGCGATATCAAGCACACCGATGAACTTTTTCCTGGCTTGCTTGGTGTCCAAAGTGTCGTTACACTTCTTGACAAGGAATTTGAACGTACGATCGAACATGGCCTTAGACATGGCACCGATGGATGAGTAGACCTGTTGCATGCTCTGACCCTTGGTCACGAACTCAGTTCCGACCTTGATCCTGGGCTTGCACAGATTCTTGTACATCTCGGTCGGGTCGACACCGAGCAGCTTGGCAACTTTTTCTCCTTCCTCCGTGCCATCGGGCTCAGCCTGCTCTTCTCGGGGTCTCTGCTTGAACTTCAGAGTACCGAAGTGCATGACAGCGGCGGTGATACGGTAGACACCGTCCTTCTCGTCGGCGTCGAAATTAAGGATGTCGAAGGCTTCGTCGGTGTATCCCATCTCTTCACCGTCATCGACGTTGGGAATCTCGGTTTTACCCTGGGACACGTAGTAGTAGTCGTGGATGTCGTCAGACAAGTACAGCTTCTTCTTCATGTCAGGAATCTTGCCAGACATGAGCTGGTAGAAGATGTGGTAGGAACGCTCCAAGGGTTGTTGAGAGATGACACGAGCTTTCTCGAGCAGGTAGGTTTCGATATCGCAACCGGCCAGCTTTCCAGTTGGACCGAAGTGGATACGAATGAATTTACCGAAACGGGAAGAGTTATCGTTACGGGTTGTCTTTGCGTTACCGAACGACTCGAGTACGGGATTGGTTTGCACGATTTGGTCCTCGAGTGAGGGCTTGTTGGCGTCAGCCGCGGTCAGCTTCCTGTCGCTCTTACCGACGTTGGCGAAGTACGAAATTACTTTCTTCGTGTTCTCAGTCTTTCCGGCTCCAGACTCACCGCTGCAATAGGAATCGGGGAATTTGTACCAAGTCCTGCGTCATAATTCGATTCAAGCAAAAACCCAATCACTGGGCATCATGGTTACGACATCGTATACTGACGTGATAAGCATAGACTGGTCCTCGTTATCCGTGAGCATGTGCATGTAAGCACCGTCAGAAATGGCGAACACGTGAGGGGGGACCTCAGTCCTCCTCTTGCCCTTGTAGATCATGACAGCACGGGGAGTGTAAATGGGGAACCTCTTGTAGGGATTGATGGCCACACAGAAAAGTCCGGAGTAGGTCTGAAAGTGAGAGTGAACTCGTTGGTTGGACTGTTTTGAGGATGATTTCATTATCAACGGATCAACCCAGGATTTTGTATCGAGTTCGACCGAGGGAGCTTGCTTGACTTACGTAAATCAGATTGGCGAAGTAACGCTCCTTCAGATTGTGCAGTACGGATGCGTCATTGAGATAGGTCATGTTGGACATGTCCTCGCACTTCTCGTATTTTGGGGGGTTGACTTGTTGCAGTTGGTCCTTCTTGAAGGTCTTCTTGCCAGAGGGAGTGTCGACGACAGCCTTGTCGCCCTCAAGCGACTCGATGTTGCCGAGCACGAAACCCTCCTTGTCATCGGGCACCCAAGTCATCTTTTTACCATCGTAAGGCTTAGTAGCATCTTTCCTCTTCATCTCCGCAGAGATGTAAAGGTACTCGCTGGGATCGGGATCCGTAGTGGCCGCCATTTTGTTCGCGACTTTCGACTCTCTTTTCGATCAAGAAAAGGTGAAACAAAGTCTGAGAGTCAACTGGCCCACCTGGAAGAACAGACGGGATTCTTGTAAAAACATGCGCCTCAAAGGTGAGACCGGTTCACGAGGTCCCCAAACCTAGTCGACGCGAACCATGATTGGTTAAAAATCAACCGAACGATTTGTAAAATCAGTGGGGTGCAGCTCCTCGGTGGCAAGTAGAACTTTCTCAGAGGGCGGAATTCATTTTGAAGGCTCGAATCAGATGAGTATAATCAGATGAGCTTCTAATCACGAAGTTCGGAGGACCAAAGATCCCGGGCGGAGAATTATTCGGTCAGGATCAACGAATGACGGACAGGCACGCTCGTCTTCGTGTCTTGAGATTGGGGAACGAGCGAGATTAGAGGCTCGCCCCTACTCTTAAGCTTTGTAAAGGAGGTCGATCTTTCTAGGGGGCAAGTGCTCGCGTACAACGAGCAGTACACGAGCGCACTAAAGAGCTACTGAAGACTTTCGGTTCTGAGGTGGCTTCTCGGTCAAGAATGATAGAGAAGTCGGGCAACAGCCACCGACAACAACGGTCAACGAGAAATAAGAGTCAACCGATCCCACAATCGAGGTTCAGTAATCCACAAGGTTGAAGTGATGATTGACAGGAGCGCACACATTTATCCGAGTGAGAACAGTTCTCATTTGAAAACGGTTGATTTGGATTGATGTGATTCTGGATGGGAAACGAGCACAACATATAACAGAGAAATACGGAAAATCACGGAGATGATGTGACACTCACGCTGCAAAGCCAAATTACTCTGAGACGATCACTAGTGTCCTAGCTTTTTATACTCGCTGTAATTCCTTCGGCAGTAATGGAGAGAGTCTAATGTAGGGTTCTTGAATAGGCGGGGCCTGCACGCGGGTCTTTCCATTGTCTATTTGCCTGACTCTCGGTGTCTCCCTCAGCGCACCTGATCACATCCTGGGCCACATCGAAGCCTAAGAGCGGTCGCCGGCATTCGCGCCAGCCCAAGCCTTAAACAGACTTCTCTGATCTGACTGCTTCTTCCTTGCTTCCTCCCCAAAGCTGGACCCGCTTCCAAGGGAACACACTGGAGACCATTGATCAGCTGTCGTTGGAAATTAGAAACTTGATCTCTTCTAAAACATAGCTCATCTGACTAGGCGGCGAAACGCTTCCTTTCCAAATCACAACCCTTCCCAAAAGGATGAGACCGGCTTTTTCAGAAGTCATGGGTGACGTTCAGTAGTGGAATTATCTTCCGAAGCCATCGAATCATCGTCGAAGAAATTCCTCTCTCCGCATCGGGGGAAATGCGGGGTCCAAACAGACTGGGAGCTGGCTGCTTGATTTTCGGTACATCGAAATCTAAGCCTCTGACTTCTTGGGGCATGTCAGAGTTCCGAAAAGCCTTTCAAATTTTGTGAGTTGGTCTCACAAGCGTGAAGAATCAATGGATCGATGATTCCGTGTCACCAGCGGACCGAGGGAAGCAGCAGCAGCCCAATGTGTTCGAGAGAAAGATCTGAAGACGGCAGCAATGAGCTGTGCCGTCCTGGAACCACATGCGGTGAATTTTTAACGCCCAGGCTTCAGAATCATTGTTAGAAGCTATCCATTGCTCGTTTTCTCGTACACTATAGGACTGATGGCTCGCCGATTGAACGAGATTAGCTCGAATCAGTTCAGTGTGTCACCGTTTCCTGGCATCACAAAAAACCGGTTCTGCTCGGAATCTCTCTTTTTTGTGTTGCATCATGAAACGAAAACTTGAAGAGTTTCGAACGCGAAAATGCTTATAAATATCTGGGAGTGCTTCCTGGTGTAATGCATCAGGAGACCTTCCCGCCGTAGAGAATGAGCTTTGCAAGTTGAATGCCAGTGAGCCTTTCTCCGAAGCCCCGCATTCCGGTCACAGCTTTTGGTCGGCTTCCGGAAGGCTGACGACGCGCCGGTGGGTTAGGCCTATTCTCTTTATCTGACCGGGAGGCCTCCGCCGAGTACAAAAGCGAATGAATCTCGACTTGGGAACGAGGTACCATTTTCCATTTCCCCTAATGAAATTGGGCCCTCTGAGGATATTCCCTGCCGCAACCGATCGCAGCGGAGGGTAAAATGACATCCATGGCTGGTTGTTCATTGATCACATTTGTCATACATACACCTTTGTTTGGTGTTGAGGATGTTTTTCGGTGATTGCTGGTACGTTATCCTTGTTCCAGCTCTGAATGGTCAGAACGTTGCAGACGAATCTCGAGACCGCATATTTCGTGGTCGTGAACCTCGTGAATGAGTCGTGTTCTACTCTGTTTCTTCGATAGAACGTACTCGTAAATAAAAATCGACTTTTCACAGTTAATTGATCTAGATATTGAGACATCTGCGAACGTTAAGCGCGCTGACCCTTTCACTTGTTTCAAAAATCAAGCACCGCTATCTCTCGATACAGAACTTGAGCGCCACATGTGTTGTATGATTGCGGTTCCTTCTACCAGCCGATTCTGAAAATTCCACACCTTGCTGGGCGCTCTGGTCGCTGCCGAGTCGATTCGATGAAAATGCCCCGAAATCATAGAAGACATTAGAGCAGTTCAGTCCCTCTGAAAGGCGTCGTCCAGCTAGACTCCCCTGTCGGTTGTTATTTCGGTAACGGGCGCAGTCACCACTGCGTGCACTCTGTGTATTGCTGTGGCTGCTTCTTTCTTCTATGGCAGGTTCTCTTTGGTAGCGAGGTTCACTTTGTTTTAGAATGATGAAGACAAGCTCACGGACTTTGACTACCTGGTCTGGCTATGTCTATGACCACTGCATTCTAACGTGTATCTCGACCAAGTTCTTGGTCGGTTATAACTGGTCAGCCGAGTTACGAGTTTTCCGGAAATGAAGACTGCTACCATATGTTGAGTTCCCCACCGGAGAACAAGTTACATTAATTGGTTGTTATTGACATGAGTAGCGGTTTTGACGCTAGAATGAGTTCATGGGCCCTGGGAAAAATCACCGTCACTGCAAATCATGTCTGCAGCTCACTCCGGGGTTCTCCAACTTGTTGCCACGCACACCACAGCTGCCGCGTGATGCGGGGAGCATGGGGCGGGGGTCATCGGAAGTCATGAGGGGGCACAAGAACGGCGCCTCTGGGGATTGCTCAGAGGTCGGTGTAACCAAACCCTCTTGCGTCCTATTGGGAGTTCTCCAAGGTAGATCTGACCGCACTTTCCAGAGCCTTTTCAGGAAATACCGGGGTTTGTCAAGAGAGTACTGAAACTTGAATGAAGGCTGATGACTGAGGCTTGATGATTTGCATGTGTCGATTTGCGAGTTATTTGCTAAACGTGACGCTTGGTCGGGCCGGACATTGCAGGTTCGCTTCTTGCCGCCGACCATCGCGAGCATGGTTTCAAGGGTCCCCACCTTTCTAGGGGAAACTTCAAAGGGAGGGGGAATCTCAAGAAAAGGGGGGCATCAGAGGGGGGAGGGGTTGTAGAGATGCGAAGCCAGCACCGTGATTGGCTACTGAAAGCTGTACCCGAATGCCAAATTTCGGTTGGAATAGTTTCAGACGTCGGAAGTCGGATTCCATAACGAAAGCCTGAGCATTTTCCCACGCTTGTCGCTCACTTGTCATTTGAGATGTGACAAATGTGTCTGTAGAGATTCTCGGTTGAGTGGGTGGGTGGATGGGTGGGAGTATTTTTTTCTCACCACTTGTATCTGATGCTTCTCATCTCTCCCTTGTTTTTACCTAAGCTCCCCAATTACCCACCCTCAACAAGAGTCATTATACGACACTTTTCCGCCCCGGTCCGATGACGTGATCATAAGCCTGCGAAACGATGCTTAATTGCTCCTGCTCATGCACAGCGCTGCCCCTAGCGCGACATTTCAAATCGATCCGATTGATTCGAATTCGGCGACTACCACCGACGGAGATTCGATGGCAACGTACATAGAATACGTTTCATTGTCTAGCAGAGAATGCGTGAATATTAATTCGATCACGCAATCATCAGGGCATCGATTTTTTGTGCTTGAACCTTGTCCCACTTATTTCGTCCTGAATCCAAACCGAAAAACGCTCCTGAAACGTTCCGAGGGAGATCGCGGAATGGGCGTTTTCAGTTCATACCCTTCCCTATTTCCCTCCCTCATGGCCGATTCCCCTCGTATGAGTCAATAAACCGTTTTCACACTTAAAATAGACGACACCCAATCCATTACGTGATGATGTACTCAATTTATTGAATTTTTCTCCTTCAACAGGGGATCGTTATGTGAGCTCTCCTCAAGAGTAACTCCACCTACGGCTGTTTTACGGACAAGTAGCGACGAAGGATCGTCGGCAACATGGATGAGGAGGGCTTGAGTTTTCTTCGTCGATGTTGTCGAGATAAAGCAGCGTGGTTGTGAGAGAGTTCCCGTAAAACAAGCCTTCCTCGTCATCTTGTCAAGGACCCGCCGCGTCTAGCCGGTTTCTACAGCCACGCACAGCGAGCAACTCTTGCTGCAAAGGCGCCAAGGTACTAAGGAAGAAATTCCAAAGTTCAAGAAGCTCAAATATGAATGCACAATGCTCGAAGCGTACACTTCAATTTGTCGGACAACTACTGCTACGAAATAGAGGGAAGGATATGTTTGGTTTCTTTTTCGTTCCGTGTCTTATGCCTCATTCACGAGCTACGCTCACTGAGGAGCGGTTCTTTGCCCGAAGCTTGGCGACGGTTTGCTCAGCCAGGTTGGCGCGTTCGTCCGCATCCTCCAATTCTTGCTGAGCCTTTCGGTACTTTGCAAGGTTCATGGCGGCGATCTCCTCAGCTTCTTCAATCTGTCTCTTGTAGGTGCTGATCTTCTGCTGGAGTTTGTCGACGAGTTCTTGCATGCGCTCGTGGTTCTTCCGGTCTTCTTCAGCCTGGAACTGCAGTTCCTTGTTTCTTCGTTCTCCTTTGCGAGCGTTCTTCGCAGCATCAGCGTGGCGTCTTTGCTCTGTTTCAAGCTCAGATTCCAGCTGTCTGCACTTGTGCTCCAACTTCTCAATGAGCTTCTTGCCACCCTTGAGAGCGGCGGCTTCGGCTTCATCGAGACGCACTTGAAGGTCCTTCATCTGAGCCTCCAAAGCTTTGCGCATTTTCTCCTGAGCTCCGGCGTGTTCCTGCTCCGCGCGAAGCTCGTCAGCCAAACGAGCAGCGTCGACCATTGCCTTCTTCGCTTTCTCCTCTGATGCTTTGCATTCGTTGATCATCTCGTCGAGGTCGGCTTGGAGAGCAGACATTTCACCTTCGAGCTTCCTCTTCGCCATTCCGAGAGAGGCGTTGTTTGCCGCCATCTCAGCATGTTGCTCCCGGAGCTCAATGAGTTCCGATTCAGCGGATCGTCGACCTCGTTCGGACTGCTCCAAGAGCTGCTTGGTTTCTTCGAGAGAGCCGTGAAGTTGATTCGCGCGACGTTCGGCGTTGGCGTATTGATCGCGAGCTTCATCACGAGCCTTCTGCTCTTCTTCGATTTGCGACTGCATGTCCTTGATGGTCTGTTGGTACCTCTTGATCGTTTTCTGGGCCTCGGCATTGGCCTTGTTGGCGCCATCGAGAGCGATCTCAAGCTCGTTGATGTCGGACTCGAGTTTCTTCTTCAACCTGAGAGCCTCAGCGCGTCCCTTAGCCTCGGCTTCCAGGGAAGCCTGCATGGAATCGAGGGCACGCTGGTGGTTCTTGCGGGTGTTCTCGAATTCTTCCTCCTTCTCCTGGATGCGACGCTCAATCTCCTGACGAACCTGACTGAGCTCGAGCTGAGCGCGGAGCACCTGGAATCGAATATTGGGTCAATGAGTATTTGCTTTCCGCGTGATTATTCTTCTAAGAATGTCGCCGATGAGTCAACAAAACCTAAGCTCACCTTGTTCTCCTCCTGCTCAAGCGCAGCTTCAGCCTCTTCGAGAGCGTGCTGAAGTTCATCCTTCTCAAGCTCAAGCCTCTTGCGAGCCTTCTCGAGTTCGTGAACGGATCGTCCGCCCTCGCCCAGTTGGTCCAAGAGGTCCTTGAGTTCGTCCTGGAGGTTCTTGTTTTCTCTCTTGACGGCCTCGTAGTGCTCTTGCGACTCGTCGTAGGCAGCACGGAGCTTGAACACTTCGGTCGAGTAGTTGCGGCACTCCTTCTGAGAGGCGTCCAACTCGGCAGCGAGGTCGTCGGTCTTGGCCTTCCATTCGGCGATAACCTTGTCGAATGACTTCTGCCTCTTTTCGAGCTGAGCGGTCAACTGTTGGGCCCGGTCCACTTCGGCTTGCATGTCGTCGATTTCGCCCTGGAGATGGCTCTTGGTTTTCTCCAAACCGGACACCTTCGCATTGAGACCTTCGATGAGCTCCTCAGCGCCTTGCAGCTTGATTTGAAGTTTCTTCCTCGACTCTTCAAGCTCTTCAAGACGAGCAAGACCTTCGGATTCGTACTTGCTCCTCCAGAGCTGGGCCTCAGCGTTGGATTTGGACAATTGGCGCTGAATGTCAGCCTTCGCCTCCTGTTCCTCTTCGAGAGCCTCACGGAGGTTATCGAGATCGTGCTCAATATTCCTGTACTTCCCGAGGATAGCGCAACGTTCCTAAACAGGGAACAAAATGAACATTGAGCAAAATCATCCGAGCAAATCTGCCATGGCAATAAGGAGTCAGAATAGTCCTTGTTGGCCTTACCCTGTTCTCTTCATCAGCGGATCTCTTCGCTTCCTCCGCTTGGCTGGCGAGCGAGGCCTTCTGTTTGGAAAGTTGGCTGATTTGGCTCTCGGCTTCCTCAAGCTGGCGCTGGAGCTCCGAGTTCTCGAGAGCCAGCTTCTTCTTGGCAGCGTCGAAGTCATTGACGGTGCGGTTGGATTCGTCCAGTTTGAACTGAGTGTCTTGGAGCTGAACCTCGAGCATTTTTGCCTGACGCTCGGAGTTTGCCTGATGCAACAGTAATTGGATAAGTAAAACTTTCTCGGGTCTGACCCCTATCTACAAGATGCACCAAGATGCAGAGAAGAAATGCCAAATCTTGCTTTCACGCGTCTCAAGAACGAGAGCGCGGCCGAGGAATACCTGAAGCTTAATAGCGTGATCCAATGAAGACTGTGCGTCGATGGCCTGAGCCTTAAAGGCTGCGCAATCCTTTTCAAGCCTTTAAGAGAGGTTCAGGTCAGGGAGGGCTCGAATGTGCAGTTAGTTGTTCGAGACAGTTTAGATAATGGAGCATGTCTGAGTTGGACAAGCGATTGCGTTGCTCGTCGGTCCCGAGTTAAATGTAAACCAAGTTGCGCCAGAGGAACCATTCGCTGTCAATATTCTTCCGCGTCAAAATGCTGCGTTCCAAAGCGCAAGTCACCAAGTCACAAAAGTCCTCATCGTGCTCCTGGTACCTTCTCACGTTGGAGATGATCAGCCGACTGTCTAGCGTCTTCGGCTTCTGCCTTAAATTGGCTTGTTTCCTTCTCCAGCCTTTTGGAATTTCAGATTTTTTTTTAGAGCCATTGCTATCAGATTTCCTTCTCATGGGAAGTACGGATCGGAGCTAAATCTTGGAACTCGTCATCAGCGATCGTTCGACGGTCACTGAAGTCTCTTCGTGGCGGGCGCATCATGAGAATCCAATCGGTGTTAGCTGTTCAGTTTTCCGTCTATCTGTTCAGTTCTCTGTTCTACTGGACAGTACTTAAGAAATCATGCGCCACATACTTAGCCTTGTGTTTGTTGAGATTGTCGATGCTGTCGCTCAGCTCGGCAACGGTCGCGTTGTTCTTCTGGCGGAGAGCCGAGATGATTTGCTCGTGTTGATTGTTTGCTTCATCCAAGTCGCGTCGGAGCTTCCCGAGCTCGGCCTCGCGACGTTTGTTGAGTTCGATTTGAGCCGACGTCGCACCACCTGCTTCCTCGAGACGTTCGGATAATTGTTCCAATTCGCGAGCAAGATCACCCCGCTGTTTTTCAGCTTTTGAGCGCGCTTGGCGTTCAGCTTCCAGTTCTTCCTGGAGTTCTTCAACGCGCTGCTGCAACTCTTTGATCTGTTTTTGGAGTTTACTTATTTGAGACTGCTCTTCTTCGAGCTTGGTCGCAAGAGCGGCAAGTTCTTTGTCCTTCCGCTGGACGGTGTGTTCGAGCTCCTTCTTGTTCTTCTCGAGATCAATCACGGCTTCTTGAGCAAGTTTGAGGTCAGCTTCGACCTTTCGCTTGGCCTTGTCAAGGTCGGCTCGCGTCTTTTTCTCGCGTTCGAGAGAATCCTCCAGCTCATCGAGAGTCTGCTCGAGCTTGGCTTTCACCTTGTTGAGGTGATTCACCTTATCTTCGACCGCCTGTAGATCTTCGGCGCTCTTTCCACCGCTCTCCTGGAGGGCTTTCTTTTCCTTGTTGAGCTTAGCAACTAATTCTTCTTGATGTGCGATTTCATCATTGAGGCTGCGGATTTGATGATCTTTCGATTGCTTGTCCTGCTCCGCTTTCTGTAATGACAGCTGAAGGTCTTCGATGTCTTTCTTGTGTGCGGAAATCTCGCTCTCAAGCTTCCTCTTGTTCTGGCTCAATTTGTTAGCGTTCTCTTCTTCGCGATGGAAACGATCCTCCAGCTCACGAAGTTGACGATCGGTTTCGGTTTTTTGAGCCTGAAGCTTGTTGAGACGTTGTTCAATGTCCCCGGCACCGGTTCGCTCGGATTCAAGCTGCAGGAAGAGCTCGTTCTTCTCCTGGAGCAACTTCACGTTCTGGCCCTCGAGCTCCTTGCGCAGCTTCTCTTCCTTCGCGAGTTTTTCCTGCTCCTCTCGTAGCTTCTCTTCCAAAGCTAGTTGGACGAAAGAGCTCGTCTTAGATTCGTCGTATCGACAGCTTGATCAGGAACGAATAATAGTCCGAATCAGTGAGCTTGACCGCATACCCTTGAGTTCGTCTTCGGCCTTGGTCATGTTGAGCAGAGGCTTAACTCGGATGAAAAGTTTCCACCACGCCCAGTTGCGCATTTGAGCGAACTGACGGAGGTTCCTCTGCAGCACACGTAGGGCCAACCTTGAATAGAGATCGCATCCATGATTAGCATCGGGTTCTCCAAATGTTGCCCATGTAGGATTCTGGAGTGTGTCAGAAGATTACAAACCGTTGCTCCTTCAGTTTCTGGAAGTGTTTCTTGCACAGATACCAACGGCAAGCGGACTGGATCATGGTCATAATCTTGGCAAGGCGTTCGTCACGCATCTCTTCCAGGCGACCCAAGACTCCGGCGCGGAAGAATATCTGAAGCATTTACTAATTTATTCCTGCGCTAACCAAACTCGTGGGATGGAGAACGTTTCGGAAAAACGTGGAAGGAGCAAGATTGGAGACAAGAAAGAAGTTAAACATCATGTCTCAAGATACGAAGAAAGATGAAAAGAAAAAGAAAAACCCTCTGGTAGGTCAGGTAGGTCTACCTTTGTGCTACCGAACCGGTACTCGTCTTTGTCAAGGCCGATATTAGAGATTACGGCTATGGAAGAATCCTTGGCTTCGGCATGCTTCTTGGCCTCTTCTGCCGCAAGAATTGTATAACTGAAGAAATCCAAAAAGTGGAATAAGATATCGGCGATTTGATCCGTCTCGTACCTTAGTGTTTCCCACTCGGTATTCATCCTTATCGAGAGCGGTATTCTCGATCAAACGAGTAACCCCTTCCTTAGCATCACCAGAGAAGTTCGCAGGGTATGCGTCCGGTGCAAGAATGCGATAACTAGGGTTTGAATGATCACGTTATTTTTAACATCGAGCACTTCCGAGGTCTCGGTTCGAAGTTCCAATACGCCACTCACCGTTGTCGGAAATCAGGGTAGACCATTCGATTGGGGAACCCTTTACGACAAATACGGATACCTTCAAGCACACCGTTACAGGTGAGTTGGTGCATCACGAGGTGGGCGTCGATGACTCGAGGCTGCTTGAACTCATTGGGAATAATGCAACGAACGAAGTGGGGATGAGTCGAGTGAAGAGTGTGCATCAGCTTGCCGAGTTGCTCCTGTGAATCAGCGGAATGAGATTTTGATTTCGGACCTAAGACCCACTCGAACGTACTCGAGTAGCACCGGCTCACAGCATCCGTGTTAGAGCGATCGAAAACCTTTCCTACCCTGTACAATCCTGACACAGTCTGGAATCCAGAACCCTTCTTGCGTCCACCTCCCTTGCCGCCACCTTCAGCCTTGGCATCGCCTCCAAGGCCGGGGTGGTCCTCGAAGATGGTTTGTAGAAGAGGGAGAGTTCCCTTCTTGAATTGGTCCACAACGCAATCGTTCAATGGATCCTTGTTCTTCTCGAGCCAACCTGTGATCGAGTAAGACACGGTGCCGGCGTAGTGAGCAATGGCGAAATGAGCGGGTCCGACATCCTTGTTCTTCGGGGGCTTCGGCTTTTGGAATGGAGCCGACTTGCCAAGATGAGTGCTGTTCAATTTCTCTTCGAACGTCTTGTCGGTGGCCTTGGGGAACATGGATTCTTCCTCCAGGATGGACATGATGCCCATTGGCTTTTCAATGAGCTCGATGCAGGCTTGCAGATCAAGACCGAAGTCGATGAAGACCCAGTCGATGCCTTCCCTCTTGTACTCCTCCTGCTCCAGCACGAACATGTGATGGTTGAAGAATTGCTGAAGCTTCTCGTTGGTGAAGTTGATGCAAAGCTGCTCGAATCCATTGTAATCGAAAATTTCGAAGCCGGCAATATCGAGCACACCGATGAAATGTTTTCGGGCTTGCTTCGTGTCAAGAGTTTCGTTACATTTGGTGACGAGGAACTTGAACGTACGATCGAACATGGCCTTGGACAGAGCTCCGATGGCAGAGATGACCTGGACCTGGTTTTGACCCTTGGTCACCATCTCGGTTCCGACCTTGATTCTTGGTTTCGTAAGATTCTTGATCAACTCGTTCGTGTCGAGACCGAGGAGCTTCGCGACATTGTCGCCTTCATCGGTTCCATCGTTTTCAGCCTGTTCTTCGCGAGGCCTCTGCTTGAACTTCATCGTTCCGAAGTGCATTACGGCGGCTGTGATACGGTAAACACCATCTTTTTCCTCAGGAGAGAAACCCAGAATGTCAAAAGCTTCGTCGGTCAAACCCATCTCTTCCGCGTCGTTGACTCCGGGAATCTCGGTTTTACCCTGAGACACATAGTAGTAATCGTGGATGTCGTTGGAAAGAAGTAGCTTTTTCTTCATGTCTGCGAACTTTCCTGACATCAACTGGTAGAAAATGTGGTACGAACGTTCCAAGGGCTGTTGCGATATGACACGGGCTTTTTCGAGGAGGTATGTTTCAATATCGGCTCCAGCGAGTTTTGCGTTCGGCCCGAAATGGATGCGGATGAATTTACCGAATCGGGATGAATTGTCATTACGAACAGTCTTGGCGTTTCCAAAGGCCTCGAGTACAGGATTGGTTTGAACGATCTGGTCTTCAAGAGAGGGTTTGTTTGGGTCGACCTCTTTCTTCTCGCTTTTACCGACGTTCGCGAAGTACGAAATTACTTTTTTCGTGTTCTCAGTCTTTCCGGCTCCAGATTCGCCGCTGTAATGAGAGTTCGGAAAATCGTTCAAAAATCCGCTCTACAGATTTAGGAAACAACGAATGGCTCAGGATTTCTCTACTAACGTGATGAGCATGGATTGATCTTCATTGTCAGTGAGCATGTGCATGTAAGCACCGTCAGAGATGGCGAATACGTGAGGAGGGACCTCGGTTCTCCTCTTGCCCTTGTAGATCATGACAGTCCGAGGTGTGTAGATGGGGAACCTCTTGTAAGGGTTGATTGCGACGCAGAACAGGCCAGAGTAGGTCTAGGAGTTTGAAACCGGGCATCAGTCTTCCGGCAAGACATATCGCTCGGAATCAGCAATTGAAGTCAAAATAGGGAGTTCTCTACAGCTTGAAACTTACGTAAATCAAGTTGGCGTAGTAACGTTCTCGGAGGTTGTGGAGCACGGAAGCGTCGTTCAAGTAGGTTAGGTTGGACATATCCTCACATTTCTCGTACTTTGGGGGATTGACTTGTTGGAGTTGATCTTTCTTGAAGGTCTTCTTGCCACCTGGCGTGTCCACGACCACTTTGTCGCCCTCCATGGACTCGATGTTACCGATGATGAACCCCTCCTTCTCATCGGGAACCCAGGTCATCTTCTTACCGTCGTACGGTTTGGTGGCATCTTTCCTCTTGGTTTCCGCAGAAATGTAGAGGAACTCGGTTGGGTCGGGATCGGTAGCCATTTCTCTGATCTCTGTGCTTTTTCTCTTTCTTTGCACTTAGAGTGTTGAAACTTTCGCTTTCACGGGAACTATTCTGAGAGCCAATGGCCCACCTGCAACGAGCAATAGAACTTTTCAGGCTTGGCGCTGAGGTTGGACTCGACTGACGTTCTCTGGCACCGATTCCGAGCTCACAAAGAGATAGAGTTGCAGAATGTTGAGATTGCGAGGATACACTTATTGTGGTAGGATTCACACAGGATTTCCGATCAAGGAAATCTTTTCCTAATAACGTTTGAGAGAAACGTGCACTTACGCTGCTAAGCCAAGCACTCTAAGTCGAAATTATGGCGTTTCTTCTTTATATACCTGCTGCGATTCCTCCGGGCGGAAAAGTGAAAGTGGAAAGGTTCGGATGACGGTTCTTGAAGTTTTGGTGCGTCGGCGTGGCAGGTCCCGAAGATATGATGCATCTTGTCGGCTCGAGCTTCCTGTAGTGCGGGTGTAGTGCGGGTGGAAGGCCCCGTTAGCTTAAAGAATCTTCGACACGGGTGGCGGGGGACTGCTACCCGGCCTGCGGCCTCTTGTAGGCGGTCACCGTCGTCCACTGAACTAGTGATGACACTTTGACAACTTTCACACTCTCAGATACTTTATTAACAGATACTTTATTGATTCAGTCGTCGCCGAATCATTTGAGGAGACCAGAGTCCATTGATGAACTTTCAAGCAAGCGTCTCCTCCTTAGTGGAGCGCTCCGGCAGGTGCGTCCAAGCCTTCCCGTGCATCGGCGTTTCATCAATTTTCGCTTTAAGCTGAATCTGACATCGAAACCTCGCATCATGGCTCCTATGACTCAAACGCTCCTCTAGGTTTGATGAGAGCCGCTTCCAACGGACGCTCCGGCATGAAAACGATAACCATCATCATTGAATATGACTGCTCATGTACGCGCTGCTCAACTGGGTACCCCATGTCTCCAAACTTGACCTTGGTGACTCACCGTATATCTTTCTCTTGAATGCATGGTTTCGTCCGAGCCATTCAACAAGTGGTCCATTGTAGAGGCTGGCTCGCATGAAACAGCTGATCATTTCACGGGCGAGTAAAAGTAGAGGTTCTCTCGACGCTCTATGAGAGCCTAATGGATCTCCTGGCAGCATAAACATACAACTTGAGATCACGCGCATTGGCCAATCGCTCTCTCTCTCGCCCGAATAGCACAATGTTGCGAAGATTCGGGAGAGGCATCCGTTATTGGACTTTGGTCAACTCTACCGGCTGGAATTTATCCCGAACTCTGATCCCATGGAGCGCTCCGAAAGGCTCCCGGTACCCACTCGACAAGGGCCACGGGCTCCGGATGAATTGTGGGGTCGCGCCGCACGTGTCCTCCATCTTGGATGAATTTCGAACGAATTGCGCTGCTTGAATTATAGTATAACTGGGTCCCGCCATCACCTACCTACCAAGAACGCACGAGTTGTTTATGCCCAAACTATATTTGCAGCGAATCATCTACAGAACATTCAAGGTTCCCAGTGTAGGAAGCATAAACTGTCGTACGACAATTAGTTGCAAACGCATTCAGCGTCGCCAGGTTCTTAAGTGACCCCGATTTCACAAGCCTAGTACATGTCCCGAAAAGTAGTCCATTTCTTATCCAGGCTCATAAAGGCTGCCCAGTGAACCCAAGAAGTAGCGGAAAAATACATTCCCTCTACTCCGACCAACTCGGAGACAAATTTCAGCGACGATTGTGGGGCGAAGCTCGACATTCCTGAAGATCGCGTAATTTTCGGTCAAGTGAAGCAGTAGCTCTTAGGAAGCGTGCAGTGGTCAACGGCAATGTGGCCTCGCTCAATGTTAAGATGATTGTGAGACAACCGACCGATTTTTATTCGACCGATCGAGGATGATCCCGACATCGATTTTCAGACTGGTTACGGGATGCTGGCTGGAGTGTTCCCTTCTCAAAAACCCAGGAGCCCTCCAACTCTTGGATGATCAACCGAAGGCCGCGAGGATCGGTCGGATGGAAACTGTTCGGTGTGGGTCGAACCATCGCAGTTCGATGCGGACTACGAGCCCAAATAGGTTCGGAATCCCGTAACCACGGAGTCATTTCGCCGACCATTGCGGCTTAAGAGTTGAGAGATGCGCCCGATTGACCACATGCTCTCCGTCCCGGCGCTCTGGAAGAGACTCATCACAAACACTATGAGTAACGCGAATTTTTCCGACTTCGACGGCATATGCAGGAATCGTGATCAGATCAGAGAGATCCGATATTGGAGATTTGGGCGACGATAGACGGACATCTCGAATGGCACCAGTCTTCCGAACGCAATGAATGTTTTCAGAATAGTGAGTCCGAGGGAGAATTCGTGTCGAGTATGTTTCGACACACCTGACTACGAGCTGACGACTGACGAGCTGGAGACTACAGCAGACTCCAGTTCTGTTGACCGAGCGATGCATCCGAGCTCGATCAAATACGAGATTTGTTCTCGCGGGGTGTCTGATAGGCAGGATCCCAGTAGGTCGGGTAACGGTGGCCGCCGCTAACTGACCGTTTCGTTCTTAACCGACTCATTTATAAAAATGACGATTCTGGGGATCTCGATTTTCCCGAAAACCTTTCCTAAATGTCGCTTGAACACCCATTTCTGTGTGAAGCATGTGGAAGCTTGTGAAAAATGCCGTCGATCTGAGGAAAGCTTGTTTTTTCGCTTCGAAATGGCTGAGATATCGTCCTCTAGGAAAACAATGTTCACCGGCTCTGAACTCCGTTGATTTTCTGCAAATTTTCGAGGAGACGGTGTGAGGTGTTAGACTTGAGTTTCTCGTCGGCACTCGCTCACAACAAGGGTGGAAGAATCGTCTGAGCGCGAAAAACCTTTGACATCACTATTGCAATGACCAAATACAAACGACGGTTTGCACTAAAGGATCGACGGTTGCCGCTGAACTGACGGATTCAACCTATTTGTTGTCCGCCCCGACGGCGACTCGATTTACAATCAGTCGCTGGGAGCGTTGGATTTCGCCTTCTTAGGACAAATCTTCCATGACCTGGTTTCGAACATTGCTGTCCCAGCCGTACTTTTGCATCTGAGTCCGACCCGATCCCTGCGCCGGAAAGGTCGCTCCCCAGTTGGCCATCTGAGAGTTGGATCATTTGAGGTCCGGCTTCGGAGGTAGAACCGTCGAGAGTCCTTCAGAAGATTACTATGGAATTCTCAAGGGAGAAACGTGATGAATTAGTCTTCGTCGAGGCGGAGAGCGATTCAGATAGCCAATCTAGCAATTAAGAACCTACCCAGGAGTGATAACAATATCAAATACCGCGAGACCGATCAGCTCGTTAGACTCATCAAGAATCAAAAATAGATCATCGTTGCTATTCCGTTCCGTTCCTTGTGGTAATGGCTGTCAATGGGTGGCAAAAGTTCCGTAAAATATTAGCCATCCATCCGAAACCCACGCAGTCGACTCCCACGAGACCAACTGTCTAACGACTTGTGAACCTAAGAACTCTATAAAAATCTAAACGATTGGAAATTTGTTCCCAACTTTTCCTTTCCTCGGGTCTTTTTCCTGTTTTGCCCAGGCTGGAAACAAATGACGAATCGGCGATCGACTCTTCCGAGTCTGGTGATCGTGAGCGGAGTGAACGGGCTCACGAAACGGCACTCGCGGCGGGCAGAGCCGGTGGCGGGTCGCTAATCTATTCTTAGCACCGCTCTGATATACAACTAGTCTGAAGCATTGTGGCTTTTGGTCTTGTGGGTACCTGCAACAGGACGGTCAAAGCGAGTCAACTAGCTGGGCACAGACACGATGTCGGTGCGTAAAGCAAGAAAAGACCAGAGACCCCTTGTGTTAGTCGTAGGCATTCGGCAGTGGGAGGATATTTTCGACAAGTGAACCATTTCCACTTCCACGGCGAGTGTGCGACAGAAAGCCCGACGAAGAGCTTGAAGCCACCTTTCTTGGTGTCCCATCCCAGTGAGAAAATAGAAGTTGCATCACCATTTCTATTTCGAATAACATAACATCGTGGACTAGACACTGTTTTCTTTCGAATGGATGGCACACTACGCTAAACTCCGCACTGTAAGGCGTCGTCCCGAACTGAATCTCCGATGAGAGGTGTGCCAGGGCGCGCTCACTCGATTACATACATTCTGGCGCTTCCGGCTTTCTCCTCACAACCACCCCAAGAAGATCCAGTTTTTCAGAATCCTCGTTTGACTTCTCCGTCATCCGGTGATTTCCATGGCCTGGTAATGTTCCCCCAAACATGACTCCAGCTCAATACTAAAACTCCCGCTCAGCTCCCGGGAAGATGAAGGATAATTTAATAGTGACTCTGCTTCATGGTTGGAAGCGTTTCGAGATCGATCTCGGACAAATCAAATTTGAAAGGGAACCAACATCAGAAATCGGGTGCCGGCACGCTTCACTCGTGTCGATGTTCAGCATTGCTACAGTCGACAACCGGAGCCGATGTCTGCCGAGGAGAGAAGTATAATCATACTTTTGTCTCTCTCAACAAACGACACCATTCTCGCCGGGTTTGAGAAACCAGCGCTGGTTGTGGCATGTCACCGTTCTCTCCCAGAGTTCCGGCTCTGCCGGTCTGTCGAGCACGGTCCTGCCCGGTGTAGAGAAAGCATATCCTTTTAGAGAGGGTAGACCTGCTGCGCTTGCTACAGGTCTCTAAACGTGAGGTCTTTCGCTAAAGGTCTCTTTCAACCGTCCGTCTTCCTCGTTTGTTGTGCCCGCTAGCGGTGGCGGCTCTGCTTGGCTGACTGACGGGCTAACCGAGTGACTGACTCTCTATTCGTCCCTTTGCTTGTCGGCCAGCCTGTTCGACTCACAGTGCCGCATCGCCCCGCTTATACTTTCTCCACGTCACCACATCGGTTTATATATCATTCAAGCGGGAACATTCTTAGAATTCTGCTTTCGGAGAACGCTTTCCTCGCACGCCCGATCGATGTCGTACAAATATGCCTGAAGTCGTCTCACGGGGATTCTGATCCCTTACTTGGTCAGTATTTCATTCAGAGCCCGCATTTCGCAACCAAATCCCGCCCGACCCGGTTCGCTTTGAACAACCCTCGCTACCTGCGGACTGGATTATGAAAATTGAGAGCGATGCTGAAAATCATCCCCGACCCCAGCCGGCCGACATGGGCAGGACTCGATCCTTGAGACTCGCGGCAGTTCCGGATATCTCGGGAATGAAGCCCAGTCCCCGATGTTTTCTTTCATCCGAAACGGGGCTAACAGCATGTCACACAGCAGGGAAACGGCAATGAAGAGGCGCAGTATATCAAATATTGATGATGATCGACACATTTTAGTAATGTTGTACAGCAGTTCATAGCCACGATCAACTCGCAGTCTGCAAGCTTTCGTGGAGCAAGGTTTAATATTGCTTGAGTTATGTCATTTTATTGATTGAGAATAATGTGGATATAATGAATAATGGATGTGGTGTAGTGGTGCATCCTCGGAGTGTCTTCCGTTGCTTCGGATTGAGTTTCCTCGTTCGTCTTCCGTTATCGAATTGATTCGCTACTTAAACCGGGGTTCCGGTGCGGATTTTGGCGCGCAATTTCTGGACCTGCTGCTCAGCGCTCCGCACTTTCTCGTCGGCATCCTCTAGTTCTTGTTGGGCTTTCTTGAATTTCGTGAGATTCATCGAGGCGATCTCTTCAGACTCCTCCAGCTGTTTCCTGTAGGTGGCCAGTTTGTTCTGCAGCTGGTCGACAAGCTCATGCATCCTGTCGAAGTTTTTCTTCTCTTCCTCGGCTTGGAACTGCAGTTCCTTGATCTTTCTCTCCGCTTTCTTCGAGCTTCTCGCGTGTTCAGCTCCCTTGCGGATTTCGTTTTCGAGCTCGTGCTCGAGATCTTTGCATTTGCCCTCAAGCTTGCTGATGTATTTTTTACCACCCTTGATCGAGTCTTTCTCCGCTTCTTCGAGGCGAGCTTGCATTTCTTTCATCTGGCTTTCCATGGATTTCTTGGATTTTTCAGCGTTCGCCGCAACCTCGGCGTGAGCTCGGAGCTCATCGGCAAGGCGAGCGGCATCGACCATGGCCTTCTTGGCGCGTTCTTCCGAGGCCTTGCATTCGTTGATCATCTCATCGAGGTCGTTCTGCAAGGGAAACTAATTTTCAGAATCGTTCCTCGACTACCAAGCAAACCGGGATACGGACTGAGATATGGAATATATTGATATGAACTGTAAGAAGCATTCGTTTTGCGTCGAACACGGACCTGAAGAGCTCCCATTTCTCCCTCGAGTTTCTTCTTAGCGATGAGTAGAGAAGATGCATTCCCGCTAAGGTCGCCGCAGGCTTCTTTGAGTTCGTAGAGCTCGTTTTCAGCAGCGCGACGGGCCCGGTCGGCATTTTCGACGAGAGTTTTAGCCTCCTCAACAGTTCCGTGCAATTGGTTGGCTCTGCGCTCCGCATCGACGTATTTGTCGCGCGTGTCGCTGTGCGCTTTCTGCTCGTCCTCGAGCTGGTTCTGAATTTCACGGATCTGCTGTTGATATTTCTTGGCGTTCTTCTCCGCCTCTACCTTCGAGCGGTTTGCACCGTCCAAAGCGATCTCGAGCTCGTTGATGTCGGACTCGAGCTTCTTCTTGACGCGTTGGGCTTCGGCCTTGGCTTTGGACTCGGCCTCGAGAGATGCCTGGATGGAGTCGATTGCGCGTTGATGATTCTTGCGAGTGTTCTCGAACTCCTCCTCCTTCTCGTGGATTCGGCGCTCAATCTCTTGACGAACTTGGCTGAGCTCAAGTTGAGCTCGGAGGACCTTGTTCTCTTCTTGCTCAAGAGCGGCTTCAGCCTCTTCGAGGGCGTGTTGGAGCTCTTCTTTCTCGATTTCCAATCGTTTGCGGTTCTTCTCAACCTCGTGTGAAGATCGGCCTCCCTCGCCGAGCTGATCAATGACTTCCTTGAGTTCGTCCTGGAGATTCTTGTTCTCTTTCTTCAGGGACTCGCAGTGCTCGTTAGCCTCGTCAGCTTGCGCGCGAAGCTTGAACACTTCTGTCGAGAAGTTCCTAGCCTCCCTCTTGGACTCTTCGAGTTCCGAAGCCAAACCATCGGTTTTGGACTTCCATTCGGCGATGACGCGATCGAACGACTTCTGCTTTTTGTCGAGTTGTTGAGCGAGCTGCTGAGCACGGTCAACCTCGGCTTGCATGTCGTCGACCTCGCCTTGGAGATGGCTCTTGGTTTTCTCCAAGTTGGCGACCTTCTGATTCAAGGATTCAATGGTCTCCTCAGCGTGGGTCAGCTTAGCCTGGAGTTTCCTCTTGCCTTCCTCAAGCTCTTCGAGACGCAGAAGTCCTTCAGACTCGTATTTTCCGCGCCACAACTGAGCGTCGGCGGAGGCCTTCGACAACTGGCGCTGCAAATCAGCCTTCGCCTCTTCCGCCTCATCGACGGCGTCGCGGAGGACCTGGAGGTCACGTTCCACGTTCCTGTATTTGCCCATAATCGTATTGCGTTCCTTCGCCTCTTCATCCGCGGAACGCTTGGCTTCCTCGGCCTGGTTGGCGAGAGCGGTTTTCTGCTTGTTCAGAGCATTGATCTGGCTTTCCGCCTCTTCAAGTTGGCGCTGAAGTTCGGAGTTTTCGATGTTCAACTTCTTCTTCTGTGAGTCGAAGTCATTGAGGCTTCGGTTCGCTTCGTCGAAGCGGAACTGAAGGTCGTGAAGTTGTTGCTCGAGCATCTTAGCCTGTCTCTCAGAGTTCGACTGTAAGGAAAATTGTGGTGTCTTAGCAATTTGAGAGAGACGTTTACTCGTCGCACTTTTTTTTGTTCGCACTCATTCCGCGCCGGCGAATGATTCATTTGCACAAAAATCAGTGGGCAAGTACGGGCCTCCTCCAGGATCTTCACAAAAACTCGAAAGTCGTTCACCGCGCTAATTTCAACAAACCTGTTGGTGAGTGACGTGGTCGAGGCTACTCTGGAGATCGTTGACCTGACCCTTGAAACTCATGGCATCCTTCTCGGCCCTGGAATCGAAGTCATGTTGATGACAAGTGGCACCCGGTGAGGTATCATTAAGGTAGCCAACCATACTAGGAAAAAATACTGAGTCCTCCCCGATCACACTCAAATCCCTACTCACTTTGATTTGGCCTTGGTGAGATTGTCGATCGCTTCAGTCATTTCCTGGACGACTTGGTTGTTCTTTGCTCGGAGAGCGTTCATCATCTGTTCGCTCTGGCTCTTGGATTCGTCGAGCTCTTGACGCATCTTGGCCATCTCAGCTTCGCGGCGCTTGTTCATTTCAACCTGGGCCGATGTCGCTCCACCCGATTCTTCCAATCGCTCGGACAAGGTTTCGATCTCACGGGAGAGTTCTTGACGTGCACGTTCAGCTCGTTGACGGGCCTGACGCTCTGCTTCGAGCTCATCTTCGAGGTCCGTCACTCGCTGTTGCAGCTCCTTGATCTGCTTCTGGAGCTTAGCGACGAGTGACTGCTCCTCCTCTAGCTTGGTTTGAATAGCAGCCATCTCCTTGTCCTTGCGTTGAACGGCGGCTTCAAGGTCCTTCTTGGCTCTCTCAAAGTCTCCGATGGCCTCCTGAGCGAGCTTCAGATCGCCTTCGACTTTCCTCTTGGCCTTCTCGAGGTCGGCGCGACTTTTCTTCTCACGTTCGAGAGAGTCTTCGAGCTCATCAACGGTCTGTTCGAGCTTCGTCTTCACCTTGTTGAGATGATTGACTTTGTCTTCGGCAGCGGCGAGATCCTCGGAGGTCTTACCCCCTGATTCTTGCAGCGCCTTCTTTTCTTTGTTAAGCTTGGCTACCACCTCTTCTTGACGCTTGATCTCGTCGTTCAGGGAACGAATTTGATGGTCCTTCGTCTGCTTGTCCTGTTCGGCTTTCTGTAGGTTCATGCCAAGCTCTTCAATCTCTTTCTTGTGCGCGCTGACCTCACTCTCGAGCTTCTTCTTGTTCTGGTTCAGTTTCTGCGCCGTTCCTTCCTCTTGCGACAGGCGGTCTTCCATGTCTTTAACTTGCCTCTCCAATTCTTTCTTCTGCGAGTTGATTTTGCTCAACTGCTGCTCAATCTCACCCGCTCCGCCCTTGGCGCTTTCGAGCTGCATGTAGAGATCGTTCTTCTCGGTGAGCAACTTCGTGTTCTGATCCTCAAGCTCTTTGCGGAGTTTCTCTTCTTTGGCAAGCTTCTCTTGTTCCTCCTTCAACTTGTCCTCCAAAGCCTTGAGCTCGTCTTCCGCCTTGGTCATGTTGAGAAGTGGCTTCACCTTGATGAAAAGCTTCCACCACGCCCAGTTGCGCATCTGAGCGAACTGACGGAGATTTCTCTGAAGAACCTTCAGGGCAACGCTGTCGAAAAAACGGAGGAAAACTCAGTACGCCGTCAGATCCTCTGCTGGATATCTCTTGATCAGTGTTGCGTCGATTCATGTTCATGAGTTCGAGAAATTCATGAATTCGGATGAGGATCAATCCAATCATAATAATTGTATCAATGAGCACCTCGAACTCATGTCTGATCCTAGCCGGAAACTTCTTTGAAATCTTTGAATAGACTCATCACATGGATTCTTCTGTTTTTTGAATGTATAAGAAAATTGAGGTGCCCACATTGCCTTCAGCTAACACACTCTTCAAGGGTTGGAACCGAGACTTACCGCTGTTCCTTCAGCTTCTCGAAATGCTTCTTGCAGAGATACCAACGGCAAGCGGACTGGATCATGGTCATGATCTTGGAAAGACGCTCGTCGCGCATTTCTTCGAGACGACCCAAGACACCGGCTCGGAAGAACACCTATTGATGAGGATAAACTCAATATTCAGAATAATTTACCGCGCGACACATGAGCCTCAATTGACATCGAATCCAATAATTAGGTGAGACACGAAACATAGGCGATGTTCTTGGATCAGAAGGAGTAATCCCGGTTTGGACGGTGATCCTCAAACTTCATATATCTCTTCAAAGCAGTATTGAACATTGAACGAGTACTTTCACGGGTCCAGCCCAGACCACCGAATGCGAGCCCGATCACCGCACGTCCCCCTGACTGATTGGTGATCGGACAGGTCGTGCTCTGAAGCACAGCTTGACTCCCGGTTCTCGGGGAAACGGAAAAACAGATAACGTAGAAGCCGTTTCCTGCGGCTTTCTACCTTTGTGACGCCGAATCGATATTCGTCCTTGTCAAGATTGATATTGGAAATGACAGCAACTGAGGCGTCCTTCGGTTCTGCATGTTTTTTAGCCTCTTCCGCCGCAAGAATCGTGTAACTGAAGTATGAGACACATTTTGAGAAAGCGTACCTTGGTCAATCCGATACGGTATTCATCTTTGTCTAAACCTGATTGGCCGATGAGCAGCGCACCGGCCTCTCTCGGTTCACCGGCAAAGTCCTTGGGGACCGCGTCCGGCGCAAGGATAGTGTAGCTGGGATTTGATTTTAGTTGAGTATACTTCGAGAATATACATGTTTGTTCGTGATCAGGCGTTCAAGTCACACTCACCGTTGACGGAAATCAGCGTACACCATTCGGTTGGGGAAACCTTTTCGGCAGATACGAATACCTTCGAGCACACCGTTACAAGTGAGCTGATGCATGACGAGATGAGCGTCAATGACGCGAGGCTTCTTCATTTCGTTGGGAATGATGCAACGAACGAAATGGGGATGAGTTGAGTGGAGAGTGTGCATCAGCTTGTTGAGCTGCTCCCTGTACAGACCGGATACGGTCTGGAAACCAGAACCCTTCTTACGGCCACCGCCCTTGCCTCCGCCCTCGGCCTTGGCGTCACCTCCGAGTCCGGGATGATCCTCAAAGATAGTCTGGAGCAGTTTCAGCTGACCCTTCTTGAACTGATCGACAACACAATCGTTCAATGGATCTTTGTTCTTCTCGAGCCAACCAGTGATGGAATAGGACACTGTGCCGGCATAATGGGCAATGGCGAAATGAGCGGGACCGATCTCCTTGCTCTTTGGCGGCTTGGGCTTCTGGAAGGGAGCTGACTTGCCAAGATGAGTGTTGTTCAGCTTGTCCTCAAAAGTCTTGTCGGTGGCTTTGGGGAACATGGATTCCTCTTCGAGAATCGACATGATGCCCATAGGCTTCTCAATGAGCTCAATGCAAGCTTGCAGATCGAGACCGAAATCGATGAAGACCCAGTCAATGCCTTCCCTCTTGTACTCTTCCTGCTCTAGCACGAACATGTGATGGTTGAAGAACTGCTGAAGTTTCTCGTTGGTGAAGTTGATGCAAAGCTGCTCGAAACCGTTGTAGTCGAAAATTTCGAATCCGGCGATATCAAGCACACCGATGAATTTCTTCCTGGCTTGCTTGGTGTCCAAAGTGTCGTTACACTTCTTGACGAGGAATTTGAAGAGACGATCGAACATGGCCTTTGACATGGCACCGATGGCCGAGTAGCACTGAGCCTGGCTCTGACCCTTGGTCACGAACTCCGTTCCGACCTTGATCCTGGGCTTTGTCAAATTCTTGTACAGATCGGCAGTTTCAACCCCGAGCAGTTTGGCAACTTTCTCTCCTTCGTCGGTACCATCGGCCTCAGCCTGCTCTTCTCGGGGTCTCTGCTTGAACTTCAGAGTACCGAAGTGCATGACAGCGGCGGTGATACGGTAGACACCATCTTTTTCCTCAGCATCGAAATTGAGAATGTCGAAAGCTTCATCAGTGTAGCCCATTTCTTCGCCGTCGTCGACTCCGGGAATCTCGGTTTTACCCTGAGAAACATAGTGGTAGTCCTTGATGTTGTCACTCAGAAGCAATTTCTTCTTCATGTCGGGGATCTTGCCAGACATGAGCTGGTAGAAGATGTGGTAGGAACGCTCCAAGGGTTGTTGAGAGATGACACGAGCTTTTTCGAGCAGGTAGGTTTCGATATCGCAACCGGCCAGCTTTCCAGTGGGACCGAAGTGGATACGGATGAATTTACCGAAACGGGAAGAGTTATCGTTACGGGTTGTTTTGGCATTACCAAACGACTCGAGTACGGGATTGGTCTGCACGATTTGGTCCTCGAGTGAGGGCTTGTTGGCGTCAGCGGGGTTCGGCTTCTTCTCGCTTTTACCGACGTTGGCGAAGTACGAAATTACTTTCTTCGTGTTCTCAGTCTTTCCGGCTCCAGATTCACCCCTGCAATGAGTAGACACGTTTGGAATGCAAATCCTCCTATTCTCATGAGCCGGAATATCAACCCGATGCCAACGAAGGACAGAAACTCACGTGATCAACATCGATTGATCCTCGTTATCTGTAAGGACAAATTTTCATATGAGAACTCGACTTTTTCATAAATGTTCGGAAGGAAACTGTCCCCGCGTTGTTAAGCGGCAACAGTCCTGATAGCCATCCATCTCAAAGGTCATTCGAACCCGGGTCGCCCTTTTCATTCGCAGGGGCCTCATAGAGCGAGTCGTAGTGGAACAAGACTCTACCTGCTATCAGGCATTTCCAAACGTGAAATAAGGCTACTCGGGGACAGATGCATTCACTCAGAGATTCTTTTCGGGAGAATTCCGGCTCCTGCCGCGAAACTCACCGGTCAACATGTGCATGTAAGCCCCGTCAGAAATGGCGAACACGTGAGGAGGCACTTCAGTCCTCCTCTTGCCCTTGTAGATCATTACAGCACGAGGGGTGTAGATGGGGAACCTCTTGTAAGGGTTGATGGCGACACAGAAAAGTCCAGAATAAGTCTGCAAACAACAGTGTCAATGCATTTCGCGTACTTTCCCGCGTCCACCTCTCACCGGGTGATCAAATGGTGGCGTATTTTACTTACGTAGATAAGGTTGGCGTAATAACGCTCCTTGAGATTGTGGAGTACGGAAGCATCGTTAAGATAGGTCATGTTGGACATATCTTCGCACTTCTCGTACTTCGGAGGATTGACTTGCTGGAGCTGGTCTTTCTTGAAGGTCTTCTTGCCATCAGGTGTTTCAACGACAACTTTGTCGCCTTGAGTGGATTCGATGTTTCCAAGGACGAAACCCTCCTTCTCATCGGGGACCCAAGTCATCTTTTTACCATCGTAGGGCTTGGTAGCGTCCTTCCTCTTCATCTCCGCGGAGATGAAAAGGAATTCACTCGGATCGGGGTCTTGAGTTGCCATCCTGAGTAACCCGAAGGTTCAGCTCGAAAGTGTGTGATAAGAAGGAGTCTCGTGGTCCTTCTGCAATGAGTAATAACGATAACAGTCTCTGTTTACCACAAAAACAAACAATGAAATCAATGGAAGTCTGAGCATAGTTATCCACGCTCTGATTTGCCGGAATCAGCACTCCACAAGCACTTCCGAAAAACCACGAAAATAATCCTCGGGTGCCATCTGACTCGTCGTGCAGTAGATCCAGCATTATTTTTCAGTCTTTGTTAGCTGAACGACGAGCCCACGGATGGACACAATAAAAGACGCTCGAACAAACACTCACGGGAAACCACGGTCACTCTGTCTATTGTGCATGAGGACAGGTTTATATACCGGGCCCGGGTCTCGGCCTTTTCAGGCAAGGGCAAATCTTGAATCGCGCGGGTTCTGGGAGAAGGACCAGTAGCATTACTACTGCCCTCCATCGTGTTCCCTCCTCTTTTGTTGGATATTCGTGAAGACTCTGCAACGTTCGATGCTCGACCATAAAATGTTCCTCGATTATAAATTCCATTGGAAGCTCGTAGAAATAGACGGGTACCGAGTCAAGAACTTCGGCACACTGCCCGCATGGTAGAGAAGACCCACCGAGCGACCGATCGGTGAATCTCGGGTTCGGTCACCCCGAGCGCACGTTTGATTTTGAAGACTTCGGGAACGCGTCGAAGGAAGAATACCCCGTTTCACGAAACGCACCGGCCGCATCTTGAGCCGGCCCCCGGCATCGTTCTCCCTGATTTCCGAGAGAAGCAATCTGTCATTACATTCACACGAGCTCGGCAGTTCGTTTCGCTGTCGCAGAGGTCACAAACTCGCCAAATTCATTGTGTCTGCGTTCGCATGCAACATAGATGATGGTGAGATTATTGATGGCAGACTCTGAGCGTCAGGTTTTTTTCCCTGACTGATGGTGAGCTCGTTGGTCTGAGCGCATTTTTGTCTCTTTTTTTGAAGGCACACCTTTTGTGAAGGTTCCGAGGGAGTGAGAGTAAGCTAGCATTTCACCTCTATCGGCCTAACGACCTTTGCTGCTATGAAGTCACAACTGAAGCAAGTCGATGATTCCCAGACCCAGCTGACAGTTGTCGCTTCGCTTCGGATATTTGCTCTTTCTCTGCTCGCTCGCTCGCATAGCAGCTCATTCGCTCTCTTGCATGCCCGACTCGCTGGTCAGCTTGACTGACTGACTGACTGCCTTCCGGCCGACCCACCGGTTGGCCAGCCGGTCCGCCGGTCGGCCGGCAGTCAGTCAGTCAGCTTTTCCAGCTTGAAAGCACCCGGGTCGTTGTCGTCGTACTATACCAGTGCGCACTTCAATACCGAGACGACGACGACGAGACGACAAGTCCTGCTTGAGAGGCGCTGCCTGCCCCCTGCCGCCGTCCTGGTTTCTGTCACAATTATTGTAAACGCCGGCGGGCAGCGGCTCTCCCTGAGGCAACGGGAACGACCTCACTTTCTCCTCATCTTGCTCGAAGCGACAAGCAACATTTTGCTCATTCTCTTGCCTACTCAAGGACCTTCTGCTTTCGATTCTTGCTCTCCACTGTCAGATGCTGGTCGTATGATCATCATCAGCAGCAGCATCACCATCATTGCCATCGACCGAATCTCCACACGTCCACGGCTTCTTCAAGCTCGAAGACGCTCTCTATTGTGGACGCAGTCAGCCACCCAGCGACTCAGCGAGTAAGTGAGCGGCTGACTGACTGACTGACTGACTTGCTCGTCGACCCACATATGCCGCCGCAGTAATCAGAGAACACGCGTTGCAGTCGGAGGAGAAGCTAGAATCTCGATCGGAAGCCTCCTACTCAGACGCCATTGAGCTCAACAGGTGTGACCTTGACGCTTTCTATACTTCCGAGCGTCTTGACAAAGATGGTCTCAAATCGGCTGCTGGTGAATGAGCGAGTTTAGGAAGGTGGTGTTGCCCAACTGGATCCCGACGCACGTCCGATCCACCGATCCGCCGAAACCTTTCCTGACTTATATTTTACGACTGGGTTTGGAGCAAAACTCGGAATCTCTGTTTATGCATTCCATAAGAATCGCACGATTTTCTGGCTGGTACGGAAATGACCAGATTCTCCCATTTTCTTCCTTTTTTTCGTCGGGAGGAGTCATCGAATGCGACGAATCGAGCTGGGCGGCTTCGGAGTGCTTTCGCGGAGTCGAAACGTCCAACGATGAATGAGAAAATTCGGCAACAGCTCAGTGAGTCGTTAGTGTCATTGGCTTAATACTGCAGGCTGTTCAGGCTGTAGCGTTCGAAGCACGCGAGAAACAACCGACCCATCAGGCTAGCGAGCGAGGAACAGGCCAAGGTTGGCCGGGATAAAGCCGGTCTTGTTGCACCGGTGCAGACTGCTTCGTTCGACCCGTCATGGACACGAAGCGAGCATAATAGGTGAACTTTATTCGGTTGTAAACAATCATTTCCGGCTCGAGACCCTCGATTCACGGTGATGGAATGCTCCTGAAGAAAGCACCGGAAGGACATCGCTTCAGATTGTCACTTCGGGGGAGGACCGCACGGAGGAGAGGGGATTGTTGCCGGACAAAATCGCTATCGAATCTGGGAACCAGCTCGAGGCATTCGTACAGCTACTTGGGATTTATCGCGAGATCCTAAACGTCATGAAGCTGCTGGCGATGATTTCCGTCTGAGCCTATGGAGTACTAGCCATTTGTATATCGAGTCAATACGAAGAGCGTAGGAAACCGACGAAGCTCTTGTGTTATGAGTAAAAACTCGCCTCGACATGTGTCGATTGTATTGACGACAAGACCCTCACCGGAGCTGATGAAAGAAGTTTGGGGAAAGAAACACGGTATTTCTCTTGGATAATGTCACTGATGTGCCTGGAATAAGTATGTTCCATCATACTTCACATCGATAAAATACGTACCCGCATGACGAGAGAGCATCATCGAGATGTTCGAAGTCGCGAGAAGAAATTCCAAGGTTGAACCTTTGGTGAACAGTCAACAGATTCCTAAAGCACAACCAGGGATGTCGGGCCTCGCTCACCTGCTGCGTTGTCGGGTAGCGGAAGATCTCCATGAAAGATCATTGCGTTCACTATGACTCAGACGCCCACCGTCTCGAGGGGTCCTGCTGTATCTGGGGGAAAATATCCTAAGAGAGAAGAAAGCTGCAAAAACACTGACGTGAAGAAAGAGATCGTGATGTGTGAGTCGCCTCCCAGGAAGATATATTTCCATTATTCGGATCACTACGATCGTCCTGGTTTTTCGAGATTCATGGAAAAGAGGGCTGACCCCTGAAATGACTCTTCGGTTTGGACAAGCACTAGAGAATCATGGTTTGCCGCAATCCAAGGGTATTTCAAACATCACAGAATCATACAACTTCCAGTATGATATGGGTCTCTCATCGAGAAGAAGTATTGGATTCCGAAAAACTCTGGATGGAGATTCCCAGGACATTCCTTCGAGCACGACACGGTTATAGCATCCGATCTTCGCGATCATAACTACACCCCGATATAACACGTGTGATGCGACTCAATCATGACTAGAGCCTGAAAGTTTAGGCATTATTCATTGATCACACTCCATCAATCCATGGAATAGATGATCGGAAGTCGACAATGTCGATTATATTCGCCCAAACACGACGTGGGCTGGATCAACCATGAACGAATCATCCATATATCCATCGATTCTTATGAATAGATGGAGGCTCGAAAATGAATAATGCCTGAACTTCCAGGCTCTAATTATGACGAACCATCCGTATGAAGAACCTCATGTACGACAAACTCCACGTATTCCCAACCCTCCGTAAGAGGACCCACGCGTATCACGAACTTTCCATACCAGAGTCTAGCTCTTTTTACGCAGAGCTCTTCTCATGGAAGGTCCGTCATACGCGAAAGTGTTCTTGCGGAGGGTTCGTCATAAGCGAGGTCTTTTTTTTTGGTTCCCGATGCGCGCGAGTTCGGGATGATTTTGGAGGGTGCGGGCCAATCTCAGCGCAGGCCGATTTCAGCGCAGGGTCGATTTCAGCGCAGGGTCGATTTCAGCGCAGGGACGATTTCAGCGCAGGCCCAATTTCAGCGCGAAGCGTCGTCGTATCCAAGCACCACAGCCAAGCATGTGGTACCATAGCTTCATGTGTTTTCGGTGTTGAAATCCCTTGGGGGATCGTTGGCGAGTGCCCCTCGCTACGCTCGGGGAGTTTTCTTATGCCTCCGGCCCCGTCAAAGTCTCAACGAGCCACTGACATAGTTACCGCGGGAGTTCAAGACTCCTGTCTCGAAGCAGTCATTCACATCGAACGGTTGCATTTCGTATTACACCGTTTGTGTGAGACGCCTTCTGTGCGCTGAAATCGGCCCTGCGCTGAAATCGGCTCCGCGCTGAAATTGGACCCGCGCTGAAATTGGCTCAGCGCTGAAATCGGCTCTGCGCTGAAATCGGCTCTGCGCTGAAATCGGCTCTGCGCTGAAATCGGCCCTGCGCTGAAATCGGGCCTGCGCTGAAATCGGCCTCCACGATTTTGAAGTATTTCAGTTCAATTACTAAGTAATTTCCCCTATTGATCAAAGTATTTTGTGATTTTAATTAGATTCGAATTATAGGACGTAATTGTTGCTTGTCATTGCAATAACTTCGAGTTTACTGAAAACGCCGAGACGAAGGGATGGAAAACGGTCGGAATCGACCCCCGAGGCTCGACGGCCGATCTCTGGGCGGTCGCTGATTTTGCTCGCGATCTTGAGAGACTTTCGTTGAGCCTTGGCGCAGACGGAAAGGTTATTCTGTTGTCGGTCTGACTGCGACAGCCCTCACATTGCTCCATGTAGACTCCCAAGGGTCGATCGGTAGAACGAGTTTGACACAATTCCTCGAGAGCCACGCACATGGGGCATCAGAGCTCTAGGAACTTCATAGCAAGACATATCACAGCAGAAGCTCGAGAACCGCTTTTCTTGTCCGTCAATGTTACCGCCTTCCCATTCGAAGGCCTCGGAACCATGAGGGTGTCGCCTGTCTCGCGAAAGATGGCCCCGAAAAACGGCGATGGAAGAATTTCACGCTTCTACACATTTCTGCTTGTCGATCGAGGACTCGGAGATGCGTCCGTCAGTGTCGTAGCCAGCCCCACGAATTCTCCTCCCCATGTTGAGTTGCTGGACCGCTGATTCAGGAATATTAAACCGCTCCCTCCAACAACATGGAACCAGCCCCTGCAACCGCCCCTGAAAACATTGAGGATCATGACCGTTCTGGCGGATCAAGGATCGTCACTCCGGTGGTGGCCGATGGAATAGACGAGCCCTTCGGGGGCCAGAGGACAACATATACTCCAGAACTGGAGCTCCCTTTCGTCAACTCAGGGCAGGAGGATTCTCGCAGGATCGTTCCTCCGGTTGCAATTTTTCTTTACTTTATTTTTACAGAGAGGAATTTTGTCCAGCTTCCTCTATTTTAATGATTCCTGCTCCTTCGATATCATACCTTCTCGCATCCGCTTTCCGTTCTTCGTTGGAGAGCCAACACCGCTGAACTCCCTCGCAGGATTTGCAGCGATCGTGAGAGCGAATGAAAAATCACTTTTCGTCCTCAGATGTAAACCGATCTGATCACTGGCTAACTTCGTACTTACGGCTGAAGAGAGGGAATGGCGCTTGTTTTAACGGGAAAAGTCACGGCTTGTGCCCATCATCCTCCATACGACAGTATGAAGCGTCGAAGAGGAACCGTGTCTGAAGGAAATCGGGATCGAGAGTCGGACGACGCAAAGCACCGATCGATAAGACCACAGTTGATCACAGTTTTCGGAAGTTGGGCGCTCTCGATTCTGTTTTTACTCCGTTCTCTGCCCTTGAACGCCTGTTTCCGGGACAGGCAGTTCATCTTTGCTGGATGGGCTGGGCTGGTCAGTAGTGATACAACTCTGATCGTACTCCGCGGACTCCATGAAGGGTCGTATCCCAGTAATCCGAATCCCACTTACCCGAGTCCCAGATACACGACTCCGAATTCCCTCTCTCACTGCTAACTTCTCATGTCACCGTGTAACCAAGGACCTGGGTCCCGGCTGCCACTCCACGAGTGCGGTATTGATTGTAACAATTGTAACATCTTGAAACCGGAATGCCGCCCGTCTCGGTTCTAGATGCTTCGTTGTTCGTATTCCGTAGTTCCGGTAGTGATCCCACATTGCGCGGGGGAGAACAGTTTGGTTCTCAAGCCACGTATGCACGATATAATTGCCAGGTCGAATTCGGTTTAATCATGTTTGCCAAAGGGAATGGCTGTCAAAAGCCAACAATAGTCTCAAGCTGCTCCTAGGCAGGAAGGGAGTTAACAGGGTTGTCGACGCGTTCTCAATGGATGACTTCGTACTTTGGGCTTTCTTCATGTGAGGAACGGAAGCCAGCTACAGTCGAACCCGCTTATAAGAGACTCCTCGGGGAATCGGTAATAGTCTCTTATATCCGGTTTTCTCTTATAAACGGTTCTTATAACATGGGATCCTATGGAGCCGGGATCTGGAAAAAGTCTCTTATATCCGGTTTTCTCTTATATCCGGTTCTCTTATAAGCGGGTTCGACTGTATCACTAAGCTGCCGCTCATGTGAATTCGTTACTCTCCGTTGGCTCGTTTCACTCTGATACCAATCTGAATCTGAGATGGCCTGGCTGAAGGCTGTAATCTGAGTTGGCCTGGCTGAAGACTGGAATCTGAGATCAATTAGATGAGGAACGGCGCTCCTCGTTTGCACGAACAACCTCAGCTTTCGAAAGGCAGAGACGTTCTCTGACGTGAAATTTTCCCGTTAATCCGAATGACGTCTTTGAGAGCATCTTCTAAGGATTGTGGAGCCGAAGAGAATGAAGTCTCGGAAGAAGCGGACAAGGCCGATGCATTAATTTCCTCGGTAACATGAGAGAGCGAACAAAACATCATGAGCGCGTTCTGGCAGAGGTACGGAAAAAGTATCTGCATTGATTGAAGTCAAAGCTGGCGCGAATGCCGGGCGAAAGTAGGCCGTTGGCGGTCGGCGATGTTGTTTTACTCGATGACCCGGCACCCTCGCGGAGCTACTGGGCCATGGCCGAAGTCCATTCACTTCGCGGCGGGGAGGAAGATTCCGACGAAAGACGGAATCTGACGAGCATCATTGGATCACCCGACTGGAGGTGTCTGAAAAGACCGATCCAGTTGCTCTCCAAGATGAATCTGAGTTTGGTGGGGGGCGGGATGGAGACGGCGTTGATTTTGTCGGAAAACAACAACGAGCGGGGTTGTTGAAGTACCAACAATCGATGTCGGGGCTTTTTGGCGCGAAATGAGTGACGCCTTGATTCTCTGGAAAAATTGCGACCGCATTTACCGCAGACGCTCTCCGCAGGCAGAAAGACATTAATGAGTGATATCTGAGTGTAGGGGAATCGAAATGGATTGTGAGAATGGCACAAAATATGGGAAAGTGACCCAGATACCCAGGGCTGGATTTAGAATTCTACCGCCTAAGGTTGGCTCGGAATACAGCCTGTCATTTTCTTGTCACAATCCAAGATGTTGTCCAAGAAGAATACAGCACTCAGATGCAAATATCAGTGGACTGTCTTTGAGGGAGTTTCCGAGACAGGGTCAGAGGGCCGGAGGGGATGGAAAACATCGAGTACAACTAATACGTGAGTGCTTCTATCATCTCGAGGCGGAGTGTTCATGGAGCGGCGGAACACGAAGACCTGCGAACCTTGGGACCAACTGAGCCCACGCTCGAATCTGCATTCCGGGACAGTCTCCTTGTTGCTGTTAGAAGAAATTTTCATATGAGAGGATATGAGGGGAGTCGCCGCTGTCGGACAGAGAGCTTACGGCGCAGCTGTTATCATATCTACCTACTGTAAATAATAAACTTGAATCGCCCGCGACGGGCTGCTGTTCCGGAGTGGTTTCGGAATCAAAACAGCAGTCTGGATGATGGCGGCAGCGCGGAAGTAACTGGTCGAACATCTGCCTTTTCAATGCAGCATAGCGACTTCAACATGGTGTCAGAAGTCTGAACTCAGTGCCGACCATCCACCTCGCAAGCCTTCCTTACCTTCGGGTGCGTCAAAATGACCAAAACCCACGTGAAACCGCCATCCGAGTTTACGGTCGCAGCCGGCCAAAACCGCTATTTCGCGTGGAAACAGTGGCTCAAGAAGTTCCAGTGGTTCGCCGATGCGGCGGAGCTCAGCAGTAAGTCGCCGCAGGCTCAACGTGCCACGTTTTTGTCAATCGCAGGAGACGTTGCTGTCCGTGAATATGAGCGGAGTGTCAGGCCTAAGGTGGCTGCGACGGTCCCTGTCAGTGACATACTGCAACGCATGACCGAGGTTTTCAAGAAAGAGATAAATCTCACGCAGAGTCGATACGAGCTGTGCAAGCTCACGCAGAACAGGAAGCCACTCGAGGTTTTTCTGGAGGATCTCGAGGTGAAGATCGAGGAGTGTGAGTTCTGCGAGTCATGTCGACCGTCACTTGTCACCTCCTTATTCATAATCGGTCTCGATGATGCGGCGGCCAAGCAGCACATCCTTCATCATGGTAAAGAAGCCGCCACTTCTCAACAGGCACTCCAGTTGGCGCGAGATTTCCTCAATTCGCGAGACATCGAGGCTCAAATACGTGCGGCGAACTCTTCGACTCACAATCAGTTAGAATCTCCAAGAGTTGACGCTATTCAAAAGCCACAGCGACAGCCAAACTCACGCCGCACCGGCAGCCGAGTCACTTGCAAGTTCGGATGTCGATATCACCCGCAAGGGAAATGCATAGCTCCGACCATCAAGTGCCTTAAATGTTCCAAGCTCGGGCATTACTCCAATGCCTGTCCAAGGCGGGTTGACGACATCGAAGGCCCACCTCCAGATGAGGATCACGAAGAAGACCTCAGCTGTGACGAGCTACGAATCTTCGAGCTTCGACTGCATGAGTTGAGGAACATCCACAAGAAAAACGCCCCTCCTGACACATGGTGGCAAACACTGCAGCTTGGGTCAAATGCTACACGTGTCAGTTTCAAGCTGGATACAGGAGCGCAAGTATCCATACTTCCTTGGCAACAGTTCAAGAAGATTCACGGAGCGCCCAGACTGGTGCCAACGAACAAGGCGGTGATCTCCTATTCAGGCGAGAGGCTCTCCATTGCCGGAACATGCGAGATCACATGCAAGATCCCAGGAGAGAAGGAGCAACATTGCGTCAAGTTCTATGTCCTTCACACCACGGCTCCGCCCATTCTCGGACTGAAGCAGTGCGCTGAAATGAGTCTCGTCACCAGAAGCTGCGGTCCATCGGTGACAGTAGATTCGCTGCAGATTGACGAGAAGCGGATCCTCACGGAAAACTGCGATCTCTTTGATGGGAAACAGGGTTTGATCGACTGTGTACAGACCCTCCGCTTCCAAAAGGGGAAAGAACCAGCGCCGAAGATTTTTCCACCGAGAAGATCACCCCTCCGCATACGGGACCAGATGCGGCAACAACTCATCGCGATGGAGAAACGAGGAATCATTGCCCGAGTCACTCGTCCCACCAAGTTCGTTCTCCCAATTGTCACCGTATCAAAGCAAGACGGGACCCTCAGACTCTGCCTGGACCCGCGGTATATCAACCCGCACCTACAGAGAAAAAGTTTCCCGATGTCGAAGACGGAAGAGCTCCTCGCATCACTCAGCGGAGCGAAGTTCTATACTGTGGTTGACGGCGACTCCGCATTTTGGCACCTTCCCCTCGACGCTAAGTCAAGCGACCTGTGTACCTTCTCGACTCAATGGGGGGAATTATCAGTTCAAACGACTCCCATTCGGAATTGTGGATGCTTCGGAACGGTTTTCCGAAGTAATTCACTCCCTGTTTTCCGATCTGGCGGGTGTCATGAACTGTGTCGATGATTTTCTCATCTATGGTTGCACGAGAGAGGAACACGACGCCAACCTGCGTAGTTTCTTCAGCAGATGTCGAAAGGTGGGACTCAAGCTAAAGCGGAGCAAGTTTCAGTACTGCCTCAGCTCGGTGCGATTCTTGGGACACGATGTCGGTCACGACGGAATTGCGGTTCCAAAGAGCCGAGTTGCTGCCATGCAGGCTATCCAGCAGCCTCGCGACCCGAAGGAGGTTCGGCGTTTTTTGGGAGTTGTGAACTATGTGTCGAAGTTCATACCGAACTGTGCCCAGAAGACCGCACCTCTTAGGGAACTCACCAGGATCGACTCTGATTTTGTCTGGTCGGAAGATGCACAAAGAGCGTTTCAGGGTTTGAAGAAGAGTCTTGTGGAGGCGCCTGTTCTCGCGCACTTCAACCCGCAAGAGCCCTCGACATTGAGTGTGGACGCATCTTCCTACGGCCTTGGCGCTGTTCTTCTCCAGAATGGTAGGCCCGTTTCATATGCTTCGCTAAGTCTCACTCCGACCCAGCAAAACTACGCACAAATCGAAAAGGAGTTGCTGGCAATTGTGTTCGCATGTGAACATTTCCATTTCTACGTCCATGGGTTCACCGTGAAAATTGAGACTGACCATCGTCCTTTGATCACCATAGTCAACAAAAGCTTTTCTCTCATCAGTCCCCGACTCCAGAAGATGCTCATGCGACTTCTACGATACGATTTCCGTCTCACCTACGTTCCAGGGAAGTATATGTACATCGCTGACGCACTCTCTCGCTCACCGACATCGGACAGTATCCAGACTCCAGAGTTGGAATCCCGCGCGATCGCTATCCACGCAATGACGTCGCTCTCCGATAGCCGGAAAGCAGAAATGGTTCGAAATACTGCGCAGGATCCGCAACTGTCCCGGGTCATGAGATACGTCCGCGAGGGATGGCCAAACCTCAAATCATCATGTCATCCGCTCGCCGCGCAGTTCTGGAACTGCAAGGAAGAACTTGCCATCCAAGAGGACCTTCTCTACCGCTCCCAAAGGCTAGTCATACCATCGGCATCGAGACAGCTTGTCCTCAACTCGCTCCACTGCGCACATCAGGGAATCGAGAGGATGCTCAGACGTGCTCGGACCTCGGTTCATTGGCCGGGATTGACGGCAGATATCCGCGAGCTTGTTGAGCGGTGCCAGCATTGTCAATCCTATGCCAGAGCGAACAGCAGGGAGCCTTTGGTGCCGACACCCCCCACACCTCATCCGTGGCACTCTGTCGCGCTCGACGTCTTCTATTTGGAGGGTGATCCATTTCTTGTCTGCGTGGATTACTTCTCCAAAGATTTCATGCTACAGAAGATGCTCAACATCACAGCCAGTGCAGTCATCACAGTGCTCTCCCAATGGTGGGTACAGCACGGTCTTCCACGCGTAATAGTATCCGATAACGGCCAACCATTCGCCAGTGTTGAATTTAAGGACAAGATTAGAGAGTGGGACTGCATTCACCGTACATCGTCTCCGTACCATGCATCCGGGAATGGTCAAGTCGAGAGGACCATACAGACTCTGAAGGGAGTTCTGAAGAAAACTCGCGAGGCCAATGGTGACGTGAGCATGGCGCTCCTGGCGCTCCGAGCCACCCCAGCCGCCGATGGAATATCTCCAGCAGAGTTGTCCAACGGTCGGATGATCAGAAGCACACTCCCAATGTCAAGAAGCGTGCTCGAACAGCCTCGAGCAAGACTATGGTCCAAACGAAGAGACTCCTTAGAAGAGAAAGGGCGGACTGCGAAGGAGTATTTCGACAGGCGCGCGCACGACCTGACACCGCTGACAATCGGTCAGTCTGTGTGGATGCAACTCGGCACCCGTTCATGGACTCCCGCCGTCGTCACGGGCACAACCATTAGCCCTAGGTCATACATGGTTCGAACACAGGATGGACGGACATTCCGCAGGAATCGGATTCTCCTCAGACCCAGGAGGGAGACTCCCGACCGGAGTAGCATAGACGTGCCTCTAGGTCCGCTGCCCCGTACGACATCGACCAATCTCACTGCATCAAACACCGCTCCAGAAGTCGTAACTCAACTTCGACGATCCAGCAGAATACCTGTACCCAACCGGAGATACCAATGATTGTGCTTGTATATCTTAACCAAAGTTGTTGTGTCACATTTTATCCAAATCCAAAAGAAGAGAGATGTTATCATATCTACCTACTGTAAATAATAAACTTGAATCGCCCGCGACGGGCTGCTGTTCCGGAGTGGTTTCGGAATCAAAACAGCAGTCTGGATGATGGCGGCAGCGCGGAAGTAACTGCTCGAACATCTGCCTTTTCAATGCAGCATAGCGACTTCAACAGCAGCCCTCGAGAAGACCATACCGACGAGATAGTCGAGTGGTCTAAGCAGGGTGCGCCGCAATAGCATGTTCGCATAGCCACATGTGAAGCCTTCTCGTACGGGATGCTGCGGGTTCAATCCCTGTCGCCGGCTATCCCGTGAATGACCCCATGGTTTCCAATCTCTACGGGCCAACGTGCAAGTCGATCTCAGGCTATGGCCTACCGGGTCCCGCTACTGGAACCGCCGCATCATAGATTCGGAAGCGTCTTGCGCGGGCCGGAGAGAGGGAATGACTACGGGAAGAAATCGGCTGCCCGTCGAAAATCTGCCGCCGCGGGCCTAAGGGGAATCCGGCCCTTCAGGTACGAGGCTAACGATCGTACGAGAGAAAACCAACCGCCCACGGATAAAATTCGTGAGTGATTCTTCTCTTTCTGAGAGAGTGCTTCTTCTCACTGGAACGCGGCGAATCCCGACATTGGAACTAACTTTTACTCTTTCCTTCAGGTGCGGCTATCGGCAACGACGAGGTGTGCAGGGTCGGAAGGGCCCAAACTCCGGTGAGGTACCGCATGGAGATGCACGCGGTCCCCGTTCACCAAGACGCGGGCGATACGCCGCACTATGGGCTAAAATGGCGTCCTAGGTGGGAAAAAGTCATGTCGGATCTGGCTTTCCTTGACCGGCGAACGTGTTCGCGGATACCTGAAGGCTGGAAAATTGATCTTTTTTTTCACGCAGAGAGCACTTGGAAAGACGCAAAAACCGGACAAAAGGCTTGCCGATGTCGTGGCCGGTTAGACAATTCATCCCTCTTTCAGCTCGGCTCGGGATTCCAAACCCTGTCGGTCCTTCTCGGTTTCGCCGCTACTCCTCGACCTCCATCGTATCCTCGATGTCCTTGATCAGTTCGGAGGTGTCTCGATGACATCTGGTTTTGAGTATGTGCGCCACGAGAGAATATTCCGGGGGAAGCCCGTCCATCACTCGTTCCTTCGTTCCTCGATATCGTACATTCCCACATTCAATTTAATCGCCGAATTCTCCTCCTCCTCAGGCTCCTTCCGCCTCACGAACGCCTCTGAGCTTCCCCCTCTCTTCATTGATGTCCCCGGAAATTCTTGGGTCAATTCTGTCCACTTCCTCATTGGTCCACAGGCTGTCTCGAACCGTTTTAGCCACTCGTCAAACGTTTCAAAGTTACTCCCATGATCCCTCTGCCACCATTTTGCCGGTGCAACGGTCGCTGCAAATCTTTGCGACTTTGCGCATAATCGTCTGACCACTTTTCCGTCTTTCTTGCCTGTTTTACATCTTGCAACCACTCTTCCGCAACCGCGATGGAATTCCCACCGGAGAAAGTCTGCAGCTCTGTAGCGGTGTCCACCAATCGTTCTCTTCTTTCTGTTCGTGGCTGTTCTCCCGATTCTGTCTTCCCTCCTTCCATCTTCGCATTCATCAAACTCAGAATCTCCATCATCAAGACAAACATTTCTAGCGTCTCTTCTTCCGACGACATTTTGCTTCCCACTTTCCTCCGAGTCTCAACGCACTTACCGGTCACTGTGTTCTATCCCACCGCTGCTATTGTAACGAGCTGGGGGGCCTGGATGAAGAGTGATCACTAGAGCTCGTGGGTTCATGCAAATTGCATAAAATGCATAAGAATGCATATTTCGGTACTTTAGTGACCAAATTGCATAAAATGAGGGTTTACGCATAATATTGCATGAATCGTGAGGTTGAGTGTTAAGGTGTGGGTTCGGCATTCGGAGTTTTTTAATCTGGAGCTTCGATATTAGGATCCACGAGAGAAGTGGCGGTCTAATGCTGAGGAGCTTCCGACCAACGCTGCATCATTTTGAACCAGAATCCTCCTCGCATGTGGTCTCAACTTGTGTACAGAGAGCCGCGGGCGGATGACCTACGTGGCGCTATGCTAGGAAGTTGCTGATACAGTAAAACCTCGTTACAACAAATAGCGGACACAGGCATTCTCAGAGGGACAACTCAGCGAATAATCTCATTTTGGCCAGTCCACCATAGGGTCTAATATTTAGAAACTCCCGCGGTAACCGATTTTCGTCACGGCAAACAGCTTTTGGCGTTCTCGCGGGCTGCGTTGTAACGTGCTTTGATTCAAGACTTTTTTAATCATAACGTTATGGATAACATGAATCGGAAAGGAAATCCTCTCGTTACTATCCATGCCAGGGACAAATTTCATAGTGCATAATTCTGCATATTTCGGCTATTGTCACTGCATATTTGCATGCATATTTCGGGGTTTTCAGTGCATGCAAGCACGAGCTCTAGTGATCACACATGTAGTTCGTTCGAACCTCGGGATAACGGGTAGTTCATTATCACTCGCTTCTCACTCCATCTCTAACTCTCTTCTCGGGCTATTCTTCTTCCTGACTCTAACTTCCACTCGCCGTTGCCGGCTCCCTCCTCCCTCTCCCTCTTATTCGCGTTCCGCACATTCTCGTTCTGGCAATCCGCTGTCTTCTCCGTCAAACACACTCGATCCACCTCGGTCCGCTAACAGATTCCCACAGTCTTGACTCTCGTTCTTGTCACGCGTTCTCCCTCCTTAGAGCGGTGAAGCCGCCAGGTTTAGAACAATATTCGTCGATGTTTAGAACAAGCCGTCAAATAGAAGCCAGCAGGGAAATCACCTCCAAGGCTGTCCCGCTTGAACAGATTAGGTGAAACCCATGTGTTTTCATTTCCCACACCAACTATCACCCAGCAGCTATCGGTTGGAACACGTCATCATAGAGTACCAACGACAACTACACGTGGACATCGAGATTCGGAAGAAAATTCGTCGAAACGAAGACTAGAAGAGGAGAGCTGTAGACCACATGAAACGAATTCTCGAGATATGGGAGCGCGAAGCGCATGGGAAGATCACTCGAGTCCAAGGATCCAACGAATAACCAGCTGTCATACTGTGCCTGTATCCAGGGGTATCCAAAATACATAGAAACATGTACATATCATGACGGTTAATGAATCAATCAATCCATCAATCAATCACTGAAATAGCTTCATAAAACATGGGAAGTTTGATTTATTTCAGTCTTTGAGGTGTGCCCGTTCAAACTGCCGTGGACTGCTCCCTTAATTCTCTTCGTACGAAAACGGGCGGATTTTCGGCCAGAGGATAATCAAAGTTGGCGATTTGCCTCCGCCGGCGCGGCTCTTCTCTCCGCTGCCGTGCCCGGATTTGAGCCTCTGCAAAGAACAACTCAATGAGAATTCCACCAGCACAGGCTCATAGTTCGGATTTTGTCGTTGAGTTATTCAGAGTTTCTGGTGATCTTCTATTTTATGGCTGTGGCGTTTTCTATCCAGCAGCCGATGGTCAGTTTTTGGTGCGACGCGAATTGAATTCTTTAATGTTCGTTGTATTCCAGGGTTAGGGAGTGGGAAGGTTCTGATGCAACCTTCCCTCGGCCATGATCGACCGTATATAAACTCTGAGTGTATTTCAATAAATACTTTCTGCTCAACTAGTGACACACCCTCACTATGCCGAGTCAGTCATCACGTGTCGTTCTTCCTAGTTGTTCTTCAGTCTACCACGATTCTATTCCAGTGAATGTGCTCCGGTCTTCGAATTTAACTTCCAGAGATTTTAACACGAGCTGAGCAGGTAGAGGTCCATTTGCCAGCACGACTGCGTTTAGAGATCTTACAAGTAAACCTCACGATATCGGTATGTCGGGAAGCCGGTGTAAACCGGTCTTATTCGATTCTTCTCTTCAAAAACTGAGGGGGTGCACGTCATCCCGGCCACTACGACAACTCGGCCACTACGACAACTCGGCCACTACGTCAAGTCGGCCACCGCGTAGGTAGAAAAAAAACGTAGAAAAGTAGCAAAAAAAACGTAGAAAAGACTCAACCTCCATACCTTAGAAGTAGGAGAAACCCAACCTCCGTGAGCATGGCAAAAAAACCGGAGGAAAAACCCAACCTCCATACCTACGCAATGGCCGACTTGTCGCAGTGGCCGAGTTGACGCGTTCCGGTCACGCTCCCACCCGAAAATTTGTCCACGGCCTTTGAGGTGTTAACGAAACGTTCCACTGACCTGACTCCACTCGAGTTTTCTGTCGGTTCCGTTTCCGGCACTCCCATCTTCATCAGTTCTCGTCAGATCATCAGCTTCAACCAGCGCACACCTTGCTTCTCTCATTCACACTTGGACACTGACTCCTCCACACTCATACGTTTCTCTGTCGTTCCCTCTCATACATGCACGTTCGGCGCTACCCAACGTCCTCGCTGTATCTGTCGGGCTACTCTGAAACGCTGCCTATCTCTATGTTTTCCCACAGCTCAAAGTTCACCAAATCACCAATGACCAGCCCCACCCATCCAGCAAGCATGAACAACCCGTCCCGGGAACCGATTCCGATCCAGGGACCCAAGCGGCCTTCTCTTGAGTATCATCTGAGTCTCCGATTCTAAAATGAGACGATGCTGGTCATCTTCGGAGTCCTCAAGAGCGGAATCGAAAAGTCGATTTGCAGATTCGTTTTACGTCCGTCCACTGATATCGCCGCCGGCGTGGAAGTTGGAGCTTTTATTGATCAGACTGTGGGGTGCGCGCCTAATTATGAAACTGAGTGTATTATACGCAGTCTTCCGGTAGCCTTCTCCTTTTCGACATCTCCTGCGTCCTCCACGATTCTCTTGGAACGAGCACGCCACAGCCAGTGGCAACCGGAATCCATCAAAACATTTCGGTCTTGGAACGGACGTTCGGAACGCTGTGTTGAGTGAGCGAAGAGAAATTTGCTGAGCCATCAGATGGATTTCCCATATCTTACAATTAGACTGCCATGTCGCGGGAGCGCAGGATAAGCACATGTGGGCGAGAGGTGAGGACATACGAGCGCGACTCAGCTCAATGTCTAGGCCAGGGAAGCCGAGGAGAGTTTCGAGTCCGTGTGAATCCATGATTCCGAGCAAAATGGACAAGGAACTCATCCGGTGGAGATTAATTCCCGAGGGCTCGTATTTGGTCCACAGAAAAGGTGATAGCCGGAGTACGGAAGTGCTGTCGGGGCAACCAGCCCACATGGCTGGCTGGCTGTCTGACGTTCTGCAACAACTGACATCTAACTCTCAAGGAATTGGCTTGTTGACTATGGATAGGGATAGAGTTGGATCGCGGTGAAAATCGTCCGAATTCGCGCCCGAATCTTGGTCGAATTTGCGTCAAGTGAGAGAATAGTAAGAAACTCGCGGAAAATCGAGTGCTTGATGAGACAATCGGGGAATAGCAGATTGATTCTATGCTATCTCGACAAGACGAGTAATGTCTCCGTTCATGGTTGAATGGACCGAAGAACCCACCATTGAAGACAGAATCGAGAGCACGAAGATTCGTCCCGCAGCTCCCGACAGCTTTCAGGATAGCCTCTATGAGCCCAGGGGCGGATGGAAGGTAAGAGATACTAAACCAAGCTAGTCAGACTGCGCTCCCTCCGAGGAACCTAAGACTGTCGACTTTGTTCACTCACAAGGTCGTCTCTAAGAACTCCGGCGGTCGTCTCTCATTGTCAGACCTATTGAGTACAACGATGGAGGAGCGGTGATTCAGCTACAATGCTGTCAGCGGGTATGCTGAGAGGAGCGACCGCTATCAGAGAGAATTTCAGAGGGTTTTTTGTGAAAGTGATCCAAACGTTGACTAGGTGTTCGGGGGTTACTGGGTGATCGACGGCCGAGTACAGCGTTCAGCGCGCTTGTGGAAGAGCGCGTGGCCCTAGCGTCTGACTGGGTCGTTTGGGAGGTCTCAGTTTCCAACCGAAGCGTGAGCACGAATGGTCCATTCGGCGGCAAGAAGGTGAAGATAGAGATCGAGCCTGTCTAACAACAGGTTCTCAAGGTGGCTCGAGCCCCAACCCCCAAAGTTACGTCTAAGTCGGGGGCGGTATGCCCGGGGAGTCTGGAATTGACGACTTAGATGAAGATCTATGAGAATCGCGGGTTTCGCGAATTCCGCGATTCAACTCCATGCCCAGCAATGGACCCTGACTCAGCGTCGCCTGGGATCGTTCCCCGGCGAGCTTGGGCAGTTTCGGAGCGCTGCCGGAGTTTTCGACGGAATATGGTGCCTGTAGCTGGAGACAGCACAAGCTGAGCTTGATATTTGTAAATCGACCCCGTTATCATCTTTCAGAATATCACGGTTGAGTCGATGGAGTTGCAGAGATAGTTCTTTACAAATAGATAGCTTTGGTCGCATGTTCATGGGTGACTGCTGAACTGCTAGTGGGACCTAGGTGGGAAGCCTCCACGTTCAGAAAGTTTCCTGCTCGAAGCGATAAAAGTATAGACGGACTCGTGGGGGCTTTGGAGAATTCGCAAGGTAAACGATCGGAGATGACATTGTGTCCACGACGAGTGTTTACATGATGGAGGGGATTCTCTTTGGGCTGGGTGGAGAACTAACACCAATGATTCTCACAGTGGGGCCCGGACTCCTTTTGGTGGGGCCCGGAGCCTCGACGCGGTTTCAGAGTATCGAACTTGTCCTCATGCGTCCGGAATACTTTGGCTGGAGATTGAGTACGAGCGTTGCTTACACAAATTCGTTTTATTGAGCCAAAAATCATTTTCAGCAGTGCAATCGTCGGTGAAAATCGAATGAGAATTTGATGACCATACTTGCAAGCACCGCTGACCACCCAACTGACGCAAGAAGTCCGAATAAAACTTCGTTTGAAAAAATACACTCAGAAACTCCCACCATTGGTTCAAGGGAAGTTGAACTGCTCACCCCGGGTTGCCAAATATTCTGAGTATATTCGTGCGAGACGTCTACAGAAGCTGTACGCAAACAGGACCGCGATTCCCACGCCGAGCACAATAAACATTATTCCTTGGTTGTCTTCGAAGAATTTCCTGTGGATGAGAAAAGGGAGTGAGGTGAATGATGAGTACTTCGCTATTGCTCTGCCTTGTATCGATCGAATTAGATCTCCTCCAGCCGTTGAATCTCGCGCGCCGGGAAGCGACAACGCACGATAAACAGAAGAGTAGTCAGTTGGCCGTGTAATGCCACACTCAGAAACTCCCACCACTGATTCAAGGGAAGTTGAACTACTCACCCCGGGGAGCCCAGTATTCTGAGTAAAGTTGTGCGACACGTGTACAGAACACGGTCGCAAACAGGACCGCGATTCCCACGCCGAGCAAAATAAACATCACTCCTTGGTTGTCTTCGAAGAATTTCTGTGGATGAGAAAAGGAGATAAGGTGAATGATGAGTACTTCGCTATTGTTCTGCCTTCTATCGATTGAATTAAATCTCCTCCAGCCGCTGAATCTCGCGCGCCGCGAAGCGGCTAGCGTGCAACCGTTCTGAATGAACAGTAGAGTAGTCAGTTGGCGATAGAGTCTGACAGATACGAAACGTGTCATCAGTCAGAGATCTTAGGAGGTCTCAAATCGGTCGCCATTACTCAACAAGCTGGTGCCGTGACCAGGATCAAGCAACCTTCCCGCCTGTAGCCCAAAATGTATTTGGAGCACACGCCGCTCAAGTCCCGCGACGATGTTGAGAACGAGCCACCGCTAGAAATCGACAATGATTCCGAGAAGTAACGCAGCAGCGAGCTCAAATCGCTCAGGAGACAACGAACGATTCAGTGCAAGGCCGTGGAATGCCACACTCAGAAACTTCCACCACTGGTTCAAGGGAAGTTGAACCACTCACCTCGTGTTGCTCAATATTCTGCGTATATTGGTGCGAGACGTGCACCGAAGATGTACCCGACCAGGCTCGCGAGTGCCAGTGCTCTTGGAATGAACATTATTCCTTGCTTGTCTTCGAAAATTTTGTGTGGATAAGAAAAGGAAGTAAGGTGAATGATGAGCGTTTCGCTATTGAGCTAGAGTTTCGAGAGCTGTATCGGAACTTCAATCAATCAATTGTCGCCCGGGGCTTCACCTCTCAAGTTGAAGATCCGTCGCCTGCGTCTCTCCAAGAATTGATGCAAAATATCTCTGGGAGCCCCTCCCGGACTGATGGCTGGACCGCTTTCCGCGCGCAGACCCACATCTCTTCATGGAAATATGGAGCAAGAAGTCCTTCTCTATAATGGAAAAGATATCTGTCATTGGCGATATGGTTTTCATATCAAAAATAAATTCGACGGAAGTGAGACTTCTAGGCAGCCGGTAGCTAACCCATCAAGAACACTGACGAACGCAATCAACGCGTGTCGCTTACCAATGTTTGGTCGATCATTTTTGTTGGGTTCCTCAGTCTGGATTCCGGTGACAACGATGCTTGGCAGTCAATCACTATATAAGCGCTGTCGCTGAACTAGACCATCACATCTCCGCCACGCTAGCTCGGTCCTTCCTCTCGTGCTCAGGCACAACAATTTCCGTCTAGGAGGTTAAGTGGAACAGATCAGTTCGAAGAACGGCAAGAACAACTGATGTTGATCCGAGGGCCGAGACCGAACCGATACAGGTGCACGTATCAACGCTTACGAGTCCTCATACACTCAAAGTCGAACCTCGTAACGTTGCTTTTGCGAAACAAAGCAAATGAGCGGTTGATTCTCGTGATCTCAAGCGAATTTTGCCGCTCTCTCGGGGTTCCTCCTTCTCGGTGTTTCCTCGACGACATTCTCTTGATCGGCCCCTCTGACGTCATCTTCCATGAATGCTGAGTTCAAGTCGGACTTCTCCGGTGTCTCGCTCGCTTCCCTTCCGAACTCCTCCAACATCGTTGAGATTTCGTCGATTCTATCGTACGCATTCACATTCGGGATTTACCTGCCGCTTCCTCTAGCCTGAAGAAGTCGATTGGTCATCGTTAGAACCTGCAAACTCCAAAGTTTCGTCATTCAATGGAACCATTTCGTCTGCCCCATCGACCTGGACGTTATACCAACGCAGTTGAGAGCAATGAGCAGTGCATGGATAGCCCGCAACTGTTCCCAGTTGGACTGAACGATACGAATATTTTGGCAAAATTTCTGTTACAACAAGTCGTCCCCTGATTTTTTTCGCAATTTCGTAAGCTGACCTGTCTTTGTCGGCAATCTCTCTACCATAACAACATCACCTATATTTTATCTTCTCACATGTGGTTGTTTTTTCCTGTTGTAGTTCCTTGCGTATTCTTCTTGGCTTTTCTGAGTCGCTTTTCTGAGTCGCTTCCCTGATCTCTGCTTGGATCTCTTGCAGGCGCATAGCCAAGGGTGGGCTGAGGGGGCTTTAGCCCCTCCCCGGGTCCCCTTGGTTCATACTATCCAAGTTGAGGTTTCTGGTCGAGCGACCGATTTTCAGAGAATTTCACAAGGGTACCCCCTTGAGTCAAGGAGATCAGCCCTCCCCCACAAAAAAATCCTGGCTACGCCCCTGATCTCTTGTGCTGGTATCCATGGTCTTTCTTGCAGGTTTTCGATTTCTTGAGCGAACCCGTGCAGTCGTGGCAGGTAACCGTGAAGAGCTTCAAACGGTGATTTCCCTGTCCCACGCGCTGCCGATCAATTTAGCATGGCTTGCGCCACCGGAATTTTGCTCGCCCAATCTGTTTTGTCATCCTTCTGACTCAACGTTTGCAACAACCTTGCAACTTCTTTGTTTGCTCGTTCGCACACGCCGTTACTCTGAGGATGTTGCGTCGATATGCAGTAATACTTCACGCAGTGTCGTTTCATGAATTTGGCAAACGCCCCCGACGTGAATGCTGTTCCTCTGTCTGAGACCAAGCTTTCCGGATTTCCATATTGACGAGAAACGTTTTCAAGGAACCTGACTGCTCCTATGGTATCTGCTGCTGGTACCGCCTCCAACACGACGAATTCCGTGAGACCATCTACCAGAACGATTGAATGCTGATTGCCACACAACTTCGGCAGTTGGCCAATGTGGTCGATAAACACCGTCTGGAACGGTCGTCGATCAGGTTGAATCGGATTGCGAAAACCTTCTCGCTTCCCAGAGCAGTTTTCGTTACACCATACATTCCAAACATGCTCGTCCTCGCGCATTCCTTGGAACCAGTATACTCCTCTCATCGCTTCCAATGTCTTTCTCAATCCAAAGTGTCCGGCCTTGTCATGACAAGTCACCATCATGTATTTCCTAAGCACTTTCGGAACTACCAATGCTTCCCATTTCTCTTTCAACAGTCCATCTTTGCCTCTAACACTTCCAGTACCAATTCCTCTTCCTCTGTGAAGCGTTGAATCAAATTATTTTCACGAACTGTTCTGTATTTCTCCGGCTTCCTCAGAATCTGCAATTTCTCTCTGATGTCTGGGTCAATTGCTTGCATAGCCGCTGTCTCGCTATAATTGACTCGCTCGGTGCTCATCACTGCCGGCGCTTCCAAATCCGTTGGTCGTGAAGCATCCTCTGACCCGACCTTCGCTCTCTCGACTGGTCCTCGACTGAGTGCATCGACATGTTGCATCAGTGCGCCCGATCGATACCTCACAGTGAAATCAAATTCCGAGATCTTGCCCCGCCATCTACAGAGTTGGGTTGACCCTGTGTGGGCTTGCAGCGCTACCACAGCGTTACAGTCTGAGACTACGACAAACTTGATTCCGTGCAAATAATGTCGGAATCGTTCTATAGCCCGTTCTGGGAATATTTTTCGAGTACCTTGAGTTCCTGAAGTCAGATTTGATCTTCAAGAGGGGTCTCCGAAACATATTTCCCATGTTTTTGGGAGTTTTCGAGATTGGCGGTTTCGAGGCATTTTCAGGATGGGAAAGCCTGAAATCGTCATATCTCGAGAACGAATAGGCGCAGAGCCTTGTTCGAGAAATTCCCGGGAAGCTCTAAAGATGGGCTTCACGTTGTAGACGTTCAGAACACCATTGCTCGGCCAACCAGTCGAGTTTCCTAAAAGATATCATCCCCGCGACTCCATCGCATTTCCGTCACAGTATCACAACGTAGTCACTATGCTTGAGGGCTGCACACAGGTACCAAAGTAGAACAGAATAGAACACTTTCTGTGAGAGCAGGAATCGTGAACGTGGGAGACTTGAGCTCATTGTTTTTATCTCATGCAGACGTCTCTAGAAACGTCTTTCGGAACGTCTTTTGTGCCGATTTAGTGTTTTCCCCTTCCACATGCACTCATCATCATCAAATTGGTTTATTCACACTTTCGTGTCGTTGTTAAAATAGATAAAATAATATGGAAAGTTACATATCGCGGTATGTATGTCTAGAGTTCGGGCAGGTCGCTGAGCGCTGTTACTGAGGCGCAGTCCCTCGCGTGGTATAAGTCGCATTGTCGGCCGCATCGTGAGCACCGGCAGTTTGGTCCCGGTTCGTGGTATCCTCCGGTTTGGCATAGGCGATGGTGAAAGCCGTGGACACTATATCTCGTGACGAGGTGGCGGCTCTTGCTGTTACCGGCCATCCAGTTCTCTGTCGTCATTGCCGGGGAGGTCGAGAATTCGGGATGCACTTCTTCCATCTTGGTCTTCCATTCTGAGTCGATGGTACAGCTTGCTTCTGTCTGTTCCAGGGAGAACGACTTCAGGAGGTCTGTCGTGAACAAGGGCTCGTTGCTCATTTTGAAAACCAGTCTGTTTCTTGTGCAGCGGTGCACATTAAGGACTCGTTTCAGAAAAGCTGCCTTCATGCTGTTCAGCTTGTTGAGATTTTGGACTGTGAGATTCGCCCATACCAACTGGATCCCGTAGCTGGCGATAGGTGCAAGTTTGAGATGGAAGAGTTGGATGGCGGTTTTGAGCGAAAGTTTTTCTGGGTTGGGGATGGAGGTGAATGCTATGATCGACTTGTGGACTCGCTCTTCGATAAGCTTACTGAAGCACGTCCCGCTTGTTGACAAGGTGATTCCAAGATAAGTGAAACTGTTCACGTATTGGATTTCGCTTCGGTTGAGCTGGATTTGATCATCTCTCGCTAGGCGGCCTCCGCGCCTGAACTTCATCGCCACCGTTTTGCTTTTGTTGATGCTTAGCCCGATGTCTCTCGCGAGCTGAGAGAGCGTGCGAACCGCGTTCTGCAGGTGATAAGAGCTCGCGGCGTACAGGACTATATCGTCCGCGTACATGATGATCTTCACGGTCGGATGTTTTGAGGCGATGATCGAGGGTATTTTACCGGTGAGGACGGAAAACAGGATCGGGCTAGTGTTGTCCCCTTGGGAAAAACCGCTCGTCTGTTGGAGACCCTCATGTACAGTGACGCCGTCATCGATGTCTATGTGGTTCCTCTGGAGCAAGGCCCTGATCAGATCCAGGAGCTTCGACGGAACGCCTCCCTCCGCCAGCAGCTCCAGAGTGAGAGATCTGGAGCCCGAGTCGAAGGCTGAGGTAAAGTCGACAAACACTGCATGTAGGTGGTGCGGTCGGTGCTCCAGAGCGTGGCGGATGTCTCTCAGGAGTAAGTCGCACGCTGTGAACGTGGATCTGCCGTCTCGGAAGCCATGCTGCTGGGCTGGGATTATCCCTCGAATGTCCAGGAAAGGGACGAGTCGGTTCAGGATCATCTTAGAGAGTAGCTTCAGGATGCTGCTCTTCATCGTGATACCTCGCCATGACTTCGGGTCCTCAGGACAGCCTTTCGACTTGGGTATGAGGATCATGACTCCTCTGCTCCAAGACTTGGGCAGTGTGCCGCTTTCGAAGCACTTGTTGAATAGTTTCTCCAGATATGGGATCAGACCTAGTGCGGTTTTGAGGTGTTCATTATAGATTTCGTCCGGACCACAGGATTTGTTGTTTGCGAGAGATGCAATTGATTCGTAAATTTCTCGCGTCGAGAAAGGTGTCACCAAGTTATCTCTCCATGAACTCTCCCATTCGGTCCAGGCGGCGTGGTACATGGGTGTTTCTGCGGGGATGGTGTTGGTTGAGGCCAGGACTCTGGCGAGGTGTTCTCGAAGGGTCTCAGGGTTCACCGGACATGAGAACCTGGTGGGACCCGGGAGCCTTAGCCAGAGGTATGGTTGGCGGGCTGCGCGTTCCACCATTCGGGTCTCGTATGCGTCCCAGTGTTCGCGCTTCGCGGCCTTGAGGACCCTTCTGTATTCGCTTTTGAGTCGAGCGAGTAGCGGTCTCATGAAAGAGTGCTCCTCCTGTAGTATTTTAGCTTGCATTAGGATTCTCTTCGACGTCGAACAATCCTTGTTCCACCAGCGTCTCTCGGTTTTTGGTTTTCGGGTCTCAGCACACCTTCTCAGTAGATTCGACAAGGAGTCGCTGAGAGTGTCAACGTCTGTGGTTGCTGACCAGTGTTCTGGGGGGTCCAGAAGGTTCAGCTCCCGGATCATCTTGTCGTTGTTGATGCGGCGTGCAGGTAGATCTCTTATGGAGGAGGTTCGAGGTGGGTCTTGATGCTTCATTCGTATGGCGATAGGGGAGTGGGTAGACAGAAGGTCTCCCTCCGATAGCCGACGGCTGACCCCTTCAAACTCGATGTAGCGGCTAGAGATGTTGGAGGCGAAGACGTCGATAGCCTACGATCCCATTGGGCCATTAAAAGTGTGGAGATGAGGGTCATTGATCACGTGTAGTCCAAAGTTCCATAGTGTCTCTACGAAAGCCGCTGTTCGGTCCTCCGCAGGCTTGTTAAGCTTTGCGTTGAAGTCTCCCATGAGCAGTGTCTTTCCGTCTCGGTACACTTCGCTGAGGCATCGTTCTAGCTTCTCGATAAGGTCGGTTGTGCCTTCGGCGGGGTTTGGCCGAACATACATTGCGACAATGTCGAGGTCTTCTGTTTTCAAAACTACGCAGTTGTCTTCGGTTAGGATGAGTTTCACGTTCGTTAGTTTTTCGTTGTAATACACGGAGACGCCCCCACTGTGGCGGCCGAAATTGCTTGTTCGGTTCGCATGGCAGTGGGCGGCGTAAAAGCCCTCGATGGGTATCGGTTGAGTTGACCAGGTCTCGGTGAGTACGAGCACGTCGATCCCAACGAAGGCAGAGGGTGGTAAAACGGAAAGAGACGTTTTCGCACCCTCGCAGTTCCATAGAACTATCTCCAATCCGCCGCTCCTGTCCTGCGAGCGGTGTTGCGTCCGAGTTCCAGGAGGACCGACTTGATCGCCTCGTCCAGTCCGGGGGTGAGTTGTCTGTCTCCGGTCTGGGTACGCGGTCGTTGCTTCCTTGCTAGCTGCGAGCTCGGAATCCAGGGAGGTTGTTGTGGGCTCCGCGGGGGGTTCCGGTTCGATCGGGCATTTGGAGGACTCCGTGAGTGGGTGGTTCGGTTCGCGTGCCAAGCTGTGCTTCGCTGAGTTGCTGTCAGTGCATTTATTATCGTCTGCAGCTGTGACTGTGTGGCGTTCGGTTGCGAAGAGCTGGATCGTTGGCGGTCTCTCTGTGAGCCCACCCGCTCGGGTCTTTCGGGATTCGTAGTCGTAGTTTTTGGGGGCGGCTGTCCTTTCTGCCTGACGGGGGTGGTCTTGACGCCCAAAAAATTCGCTGCTTTGCGCGCTATAGTTTTGGCGCAGTCATATGCCATCTCGTCGGGTGAGGAGTATGAGTATTGCCCCCTTATCACCATGCTGCGGTGTTGCTTGGTGAGGTTGATCACTTGGACTCACATGCACTCTGAACTCGCCTGCGGCCTATGCCCACTGCGAAACTTCCAGTCAAGCGTGTGATCTGATGTCAGGAGTGCAAAAGACTCAGAGTAACTTTTCCAATTATTTGGATTATTTGACTTTCTGGGCGTTTTCGGCGTTATTCAGCACAAAACGGCAGAATCAGAGCGCCAAAGCGGGTCAGATGCATCAATGGGGTCGGAATCGTGAAAATGAGAGCTTTCCAAAAGCTTGGAAAGCTCGATGAAGTTCTCGGACGTGGAATCGAACTCGTTGAAAACGGGATCTGACGAGAGATAGAAAAACGATGAGAGAAACGGTCGTCAAGCCTCAGGTCGAACGGCAGTGAAAATGTCTGGCTCTTCGCTTACTTCGAGCTCGTTTGCGTCGACCTCGAACACCCGCTGGAGCTTTCCGCGTAGCCGGTATGGGACTGCGTGATCGTGAACGGTGCGATCGCGCACGTTCCGCTCGCGTCAACCTACGAGGCTTTCGCAATTCCGTCAACCCAGCGCTTCGATCCGTGTCGCCGTCGGTCGACCCGGAGGTTGAGCGTTTGCCTGCCGCACCACCTATACATTATTTATCAAAAATCAGTTCGGCTAGTCATCTAAACGTACGGAGAGAGTGGATGCGTAGTGCAGGCTGAGAACAACAGATGGAGCCGAGGCTACGGCTTGAATGAATACTCACGGTTTCTGGTGGACGGCATCGTCGATTACCCGCGGAGACAAGAGAACGGCACAATGAATCGTCAAACACTGATGAGTTCAACGGTAACGATCGAGAGCGGCACCTTCGAAACGTCTCTGAGAATTTTCCAACTCGATGACTTACGGAGACACCAGTGCCGCGTGGCGAACCATCGAACAATGATGAATTCAACAACCTCACGTCGAGGCATCGGTGTGAATTTCGACTCCTTCCGTTGTCGAGATCGGCTTTCGGTGTCTAGACTTTGTGCGTTCTCGCTTGTGTTTTTGAAACGCGAGCTTTTCGTCATTTGGAGCTCCCACATCACAAGCTGGTACCGCTCTCAAGCATAGACAATGGCAAATCGGCTTTTCTTTTGGATACGGGAATCCTGACATTCAAGCGATAGGATTACCGTAATATCGATTACGGAAAATATGCGACACTTCGCGATCAACTTCGGGCATGAACTAGTCGGGAATTCGTCATTTCTCAATTTACCGTAATTCCGTATTACGGAAAGTCCCCGGAATCCGAGGAATCGCGGGAAAAAAGAAATCGGGCGGCCGCTATGTGCTCCTTCCCCTGTGATATTACCATGATATCAATTACGGAAAATATGCGACACTTCGCGATCAACTTCGGGCATGGAATAGTCGAGAATTCGTCATTTCTCCATTTCCCGCAATTCCGTATTACGGAAAATTTCCGTAATCCGTAATACGGGAAATCAGGTCTAACGGGCACGCTGTCCGCCAACGGGTACTCGAACATCGTTCGAGTCCCCTGCGGTATTCTAGGCTGCTTTCTCCGGTATTCGTCCACTGTAAAGAACGACTATGTTCAGAGATGAGGGAGAGAGAAAAGAATCGAGCCTCAATCTGAACGTATCCGTTGGAGGTAGTGTGTATTCCTTAAGTGTGTAGAGATTATGTAGAAAATAGCAGAAGAAATAGGCAGGTAATGCAAATTTGAGCGGAGTACAGTGAAACCTCGTTAGTGTGGACCCCCGTTAGTAGGGACTCCCCGTTAAGAGAGACGTGATGCTCCGGTCCCGGTCCCATGCCCTCCATGATGATTTTACCCCGTTAATGCGGACACCCACTGTCTACCCCGTTAGGAGGGACTCAAGCCTCCGGTCCCGCTGAGTCCCTACTAACGAGGTTTCACTGTATGTCACGGGGTGGTTTGTACCCCCATGGCGAATCACGAAAATCTACAAAATCACGCGATCCAGACGCGTGATGCACCACCCGCCGGCGGCTCTCACTCTCTACCGCTCCACATTATCCATCGGTTGAACTGGCTTCAGTGGTTCACGCAGAAATGCTACGCATCCTGCGGCGATCCTTCGTGGCAAAATCGCGGACCCGGACAGCTCGTAGCTGACAACTCGTCGCCGGACGAGTCACCGCCAAGACGACTCATCGTCAGGACAAGTCATCGCTGGTACAACTCATCGCCGAGCATCTCATCGCCCGGAATATCGTGGCTGTTAGGAGGCTGGCGTTGCGTGTGGCGGTAGGAAGGCGGGTTGGATTTTTGAACACCTGTAGCCTGTACAGGAACTGGCATCTTGGCACTTCCTCGGTCCAAGCCACAAGCTGCCCCACAGGAAAGCACCGCCGTGAAAAAATGACGGACTTCTGGCGACGAGTTGTCCGGCTATGAGCGTCGAGTTGTCCAGACCCTTGCTACCCTAGGCCCCTTGCTACCCTAGGCCCTAGGCTATACTAGGGCGGCAAATTTTTCAGGGCGGCTTTTTCCGGGCCGGCGAATTTCACTGCGGGGGCCGAATTCGACAAAGCGTTCATAAGGAATAGAAACAAGTTGTTTCACTCTGAACTCTTTGGGTCTCTAAATGCGCACTCGGGTGATCCATTTCCAGCGGTTTCTCATCTTGCTACCGATGGCCCTCTCTCGCTTTTGGCGGGTTGTGAACCTTCGGAGCTCTAGCATGCTCTAACGTGTTTCACGCGCGCCCTTTGTCAATCTTTTGAGTGATATGAAGTTATGTGACATCCGAATCTGTGAGTTGACTGTGAGGTGAGTTTCAAACACAATTTCAAAACTCGATGGCGGACGGCTGAATGCGCCTCAGCGGGTGTGAGTACAGGAAGCGTTTGGAGGAGGAGAAGAAGAAAGAACAAGAGGTCCCAGGGAAGACGAAGAGCATTGAGAGTTCTTTCACGAAGAGCACCCCACGAACTCGGATCGAACGCAGCGAACCTCATACGTCTTCCCAACTCACGTTGACAATTGACGAAGCGTTTCCGAGCGGAGGGGAAGGATTTCAAGTCGAGCAGGATGAGGAAAGCCGACTCGAGAAAGATCGAGCAGCCCTAAGCAAGCAAAATGATGCAGTTCTCGCCTCCTCACCTCATCCCATTCGCTCAGATGAGGTCAGGCGAATGCTTCAAAATGCCTAGAAATGCTTTTTTCGAAAATATTACGGAAGTTTGCCTATTTCCGGATTTTTATCGGCGCATTGCCGATTTCTTCCCTGAGGCGCTCATTCACTCCATAAAAATCCACAGATCTTACTGACTTTCTGGGCTGCATAAAATGCTGTCGCGTACTCGACCAAGGAAGATATGCGCTCGGTTTGGTAGCGACTCGCGGCGCTGACCGCGACACATGATCGTGATCGGTTCGGCCGGCCAAAACAAACGAGAGCTTCGTAAGCTCCAGATCGTTGCTTTCGACAATTTCAATTCTCGAAGATGTGGAGAGGACCATCAAAGATACAGGGGCTGGTAGGCTTCAGACCGAAGACAAAGTCCACGGGATTCTTCAACGTGATGTCGGATTAGAAACCATTCCGCAAATCGAACGCGTTCCGAGAGGGAGAAATTCGAGTTCCTGTGTAGAGGGCCTCACAGATACCAAGGATTTCTCTTTCAAGTTTGCTCCTTTGGTTAGTGTGGGCGTAAAGAGATCGTTCCCGCCGTATGTATAAAGATCTGCTTTCTGATCTAAGGCGTCGTCCGACGCCAGACAACACGATGCCTCACTCGATTTCCATGTGTAACAGGGATTAGCCGAACGATTAATTCAGAGCGCGATACTCCTTGAGCGCCCCGAAATCGTTTTCCTTCCGTTTTTCCGCTGATTTCGATTGTCTCTTCATCACAATTTCGTACCGATTTCGGCATTCTTGAGTGCCTATTCACCTGCTATTATTTTCTTTCAGTGCCTTAACATCCAATCGCTCGTGATAACACACGAGAATCCTCGACGAGGCTTTCGCAATAATATAGGGGGAGAGCATTTCCAGGATGGCGCCCCCACCGGGCTGGCGCCTTGTGCGACGGCACTGCTGGCACACCCCTTCGGCCGCTCCTGTCAGAGCCGGTCTTAGGGTAGCTGGCGCCCTGTGCGAACTGCCAGAGAGCGCCCCCCCCCCTAACGTCATCCAATTCGCTCAGAAAAGGTTGGGAAAATCGGAGAGAGGTGAAATTTCAGTTCTAACTTCGTGCACTGTCATGGTAAATCAGCTCGATACACTCCATCGGGTGTTATGCGAAGTTCCCCATTCTTGCCGATTTTGCCGCAGAAAGGCGGCTTTGCGGCCACCCGGAGGGGGTACGGCCAGAAAAAAAACAACAAAACCCGGCTATGCTTGGTCACAGGTGTTCTCGGAATCGGCGGAACTTCCGGTCGTGGGACTTCGCGAAAAGTTTCAGGACGTCGGTCCGGAAAACATAGGTTACTTTTTAAGGTTAGCGGGTTATGTTTAGGGAAGTTCGGTTCTGGTCGAGAAACCGAGGGTAGTCGTGCGACTTCGTTGTCCGGTCATGTACGAGAATCGTGGTTAGAAATTTTCGTTGACTCCCACAACGAAGTTCAACTCAGCAAGTTTTCCCAAGCGTGATTCGAGTACATATACCGTTAGGTGAAACTTGGTGCTTCGGGGAAGAACGATGACTCGTAAGCGGTCATCGCTCGGTTAAGTCGGTCGCAGTGCTAAGAGAAAGAGGGTCCGACGGGCCTCGGAGAGGAACGTGCGACAAGAGCTGCCGTGTGAAATTCCGTGGGATCGAGGCGTTCAGGAAATTATTGGGAACCAAGGTGGATTCAAGGATTTAGGGGAGGTCTGGAGGAGTGAGATGTGGCCTACGGGTCTGGTGTTGGGAGGGTCAGTTTTCGAATTGTTCCGTCAGGACCGATAGGAGAGGAGATATTGTGTCGTCGTCAAACACTGTTTCTTATCCTGTAGGGCAGAGGTTCTCAAAGTGGTCGATATGGACCCCTAAGGGTCGATGGCCGACGAAGGGTGGTTGGCTAACGACCCGGCAGAAAAACTGTCAGAGTATATGTCGAAAGCTGTGGACTTCATAAACCATCTCTATTCTGTGGATATTGAGAACTCGATAGAGAATCAATATTACACGCCGCAACAAGTGCACAAACACACATTCACGTGCAATGAACAGAACGGTGGACGAGAGAAGGAGACCGAAACGTGTCGGTTTCAGATTCCCTCCTGGCCTTCCTTTCCACAAAGGACACGAACATACAGAAGAGTGAATTCGTGTTCGTCGAGGATCAGGGAAGTTCCGTAGACGTTGTTTTGTGGAATTCTTCGCTCGAAAAGTTCTCGATGTGTGCCGGACAGGTTATCGGTTTGACCAAGGTTAGATATGGAGAATTTCGTGGGGGGGCATCCATACGTTGATTCCCATGATCTCGTGGACGAGTATCTGAACATATTGAACACCGCTTTATTATATTATTATTCATATATCTTATTTATTCATATAGTATTATAATTTGTAAGATTATTCATTCATACTCACAACATGAACCTTAGCTCAATGAGTTCCGGATCTGTCTTCTCGAAGACATATTGTGAATCCGAATGAAATGAAAATTGTGGGTGTCTACAGAACAAAATCCAACTTCCGCGGATCCAGGGCGAGCATATCAATCACTTCTTCCGCCGAGACTGAGATGTCGCGTTGATAGCTCATCGAGGCGAGTCCGTTCAGACGCTTCTCATCCATAACTGATCTCAAGTACGTCTTTATCCGTCTCAGGGAGCTGAATGTTCGTTCTGGAGTTGCCGTGCTGACCGGGATGGTTGCAAATATTTGAAGAAGAGTGGCGATCTTCTGATATTCTGCCAAGAGCATTGATTGAGGGCATCAACAGCTGAAATTTCGGGGGGAGTTTGATAGCGGCGAAAATCGTCCGAGTCCGCGAACGAACTCGCGTCATTTGAGAGAATAGTAAGAAATTCGCGGAAAATCATGCTCGATAAGACAATCGGGAACTAGCAGATTGATTATGGTTCATCTCGACGACGGCGACGAGCGATGTCTCCGTCCATAGTTGAATGGACTGAAGTTGAATGAGATGGACGAAACCCACCATTGATGACAGAATCGAGAGCACGAAGATTCGTCGCGCAGCTCCCGACAGCTTTCGGAAGAGCCGCTGAAGGTGAGACTCACCATACCGAACTACTCAGACTGCGCATTCACCGGGGAACGGTAACTCAGCTACAACGCTTTTAGCAGGTACGCTGAGAGGAGCTGCCGCTATACGAGAGAGCTTGTGCTCGGGGAGTCCGGTATTGAGGAGCAGTGGCGTAACTAGGGGGGGGGGGGCAGAGGGGGCTCGTGCCCCGGGCGCAGCCTCTGGGGGCGCAAAAACGGGACTCGGATTCATACTACCGGAGTCAGCTTCAAGAGTGTCATGTATGCGGGAAATTGTCAATAGCAGCAAGTTCTGTGATACACTGTTTGACAGAATTGAATCAAACACGCGTTCACAAGTGCAATTTTGGCCCAGGGTAGGGGCCGAATAAGAGAGAGTGGACAACTTCTTCCTGTGGAGTGCCACGAGGAACCTTCGGATGGCTGCGCATCTATAGGTGCATGCCTTCATTGTTCAATGAAGCGGCGCATGGTAGCAATTCACGAACGTTGATTCTCCCCTCGAATCGCTGGGGGCGGAAGCTTCCGGATCCCAGCGAGGGAGAGATTATTCTCATGCGAATGTTGGGAATTTCAATGACCAATCCGTAGGTCAACTCGGCGATCCGCGAAAGCATGGCCTCGAATCGCGGTGAAGAGACTCTTGAAGAACGAAGAGGGTTCTCCCTGGATGAGACACACTCGACTGCAAGTATGAAACCCGGCCAGAGACATTCAATCCCCTGAAGGAAATTCTTCCGCCGAGCGCGTCAATTTGATTTATGCAGCCATCTAACAAGGCCAGGAATTGTGCAACGACTTCGAAATTCCCTTCGAGAAACAACGGAGAAGGTTTCGCTGTACCGTTTCGACAGCAAAAGATGATATGAGTTGGGTTTGCTACCATCGATAGGCTCCTTCATGAGCTGTAGCAAAGATCCGAGCGTTTGGCGAAATTAGATGAGAAATTCGGCTTTTCGCAAGTCACGACGCGACCCCTCTACGATCAGTGTGACACGCTCGAAGCACAGTGCCAGTCTTTCGCTGGTTTCTATAAAGTTCATGTTACTTCATGCACAAAAACTTCACGTCGGGCCCCGCCTTCGAGACAAACCGAAGGAAGTTAGTGAGCCAGAAGGACTGAAACCTACTATGCCGGCGCGCACTCCACGGTTTTCACCACCACATCAATATGACGGAAGCCTGCTTCTCGATCGATGCCTGCGTTTGCAGACTTTGTGGAGAGATGAACATTGAGCGACACCATATCGCAGTTTGTCAAACCCTAGTCGACTTATCATTACAGGACCGCGTTGAGCTTGTTGAAAATTCTCAAGGTGTACAAACTCTACCGATTCATGGTGAATGAACTGCTATATTATGAAGTTCATGTTGGCGGCGAGGGATTCCATCGCAAAATCTGCGACTGCAGGATGCTACTACAAGCTCGGAACGAAATTCATATCATCAAACCGGTGGAGCTCCTCCATTCTATGGTTCAATATGAGGACGGAAGCGTGACTCGGAACCTTCGAGTTTCTATCCAGATCTTACTCTCGATAGCCAAATCCATCGCAAGCTGTGAAATATCATTGAGCAAACTCGAGTTGATCCTCTCAAATCTGACAATGAGAGCGTCGATGAACCAATAGAGACATGTAGACTTCTCCCACCTCAGTATAGAAACGAGATGACGGAGAAAACTGATTTCGAATCACTTGTGGAGACTTTTGCGTTAGCGGAAGTCAGGAAAGTTGATCTTTAGGCATCAAGATATGGTAATACATGAAAGTCATTGTGATGATAAGCTCACTCATGAGAATATGTCGATCTGAGAATTATTTTTGAGTTGCGGTAGAGAAAGGGTTTTCGGACCCGCATTTTCGTGAGTCTGCCCCGGGCGCCATCGAGCCTAGTTACGCCACTGTTGAGGAGCTCAAAGATTATCCATGAGAATCGCGGGTTCCGCGATTAAGGGGGTTGTTCCCTGAAATCGACAAATTCTCAAGGCTTTCGCGCAGGAATGATACAGGACCACCAACAGAAAGGCCAGCATCGAATACCCCTCCAAAAAAAGAAGTCCGCAAACTTCGTCTTCTTCTAGAAAATAGCGAAAACTTATGGTCGCGGGCGAAACCGATTCAAGAAAAATCTAGCCGCACGATTTTCACGGGCTTCATCGAGGATTGTTGGGCAAGGATGGGGGTACACCGGTATCTGTCTGGGATCAGGATCAGACTGGCACAGAATTTTCCATAGGGTTGAGAATTTCGAAAACTGGAAAAATCACGCTTTCTGACCTCAGACACGATTTTGATGGCGTGATTCCCGGAAACTTGGAGGAATAATCACAACTGAGACAGATACACGGAAGGCTCTAAACATGCTGTGATTCTCATAAAATTTTGGAGCCAATCGGCCGGGTACTTTTTTGTGGAACCGGTTTCAAAGATCGGCCGGGATGCGATTTTCACGAAACGAGGAAAACGTAGCCGAAGTTTTGAAGCTACATAGGGCTCGGATTCGTGGATGGATTTCGATCAAATAAGTTGCAATGAGCTCGTGGGACAATATTCTCGAGATGCCATCATTGGGCGGCACTTTCGAAGACGACGGAGTTTTTTTCCGTCGGAGCACGGTAGCCTGACTCCGGCCACCCATTCTCAGCGCAACAAGTTCCGAGTCGTTTCCTCGTTTCCAGCTCGATCTGCTCTCACGATTCACAGTGCGCAGGTGTCGACGGGCCATCATTGCGCTTTTCGGCATGCAGGTTCACCGTCAGGTGGGAGTGAGCGCGATCGACTCGGCCGCTCCACCCGTACAAACAGTGAGCACACACTAAACCAGTGGTTCTCAACCTTTTTTGGCCCACGGAACCCCGAGGGGTTCCTCGAAGCTCCCCGCGGAACCCTGAGTTTCTGCTTACCCCCCCCTTTCCCCCGCGAAGAGGTAAGACACCTGGTAAATCGATCTCGATGAAAGCACCGTATGAACGCCTTCATCTGGCTCCATTGAAACTCCCCTCTCGTGCTCGATACCTCTTTGAAGTTTGGGTTTTCTCGGACATCTGAAGTCGCATTTCGTTTTCCGCGTTCACTATCTCATTTCCTTCCTGGCATCAGATGAAGAAAAAAGATCGGCGGAACCCCAAGGTTCCAAGAAAAATTCCGCGGCGGAACCTTGAAAATCTCTCGCGGAACCCTTGGGTTCCGAGGAACCCCGGTTGAGAACCACTGCACTAAACGGCAGTTGGGTCTGAATTTCGATGGTTTTCTCGAATTTCGGAATCCTCATGGCGTCGTACGTGATGAAGCGACTCCTAATGGGGACATTCTGGTTCTGCCAACAGCCTAATTTCTCATACGACCGATGTCCGAGGTGAGTATCAGGAGTTGCAATGCCTAAAAGCTCACACTTGCGGAGAGTGATCTGGGAAAATCCGTTCATACGCGGCTCGTTCGGCTCCGAATCTTCTCCCGTAGATCCCAGGGGCCCGCTCTACCAGAATATGCATAGAACTGGAATACGCCCAAGGTGACGGAAAAATCGATTTCTTCAGGGAACAACCCCCTTAAACTCCATCCCCGATTCAGCGCCCCCTTAGATCGGTGCCCGGCGATCATGGGCTGTCCCGGAGCGCTACCAGAGTTTGCGGTGGAATGCCCCGAGGCTCTTCGTTGCTTCGTGCTCCCGCGGCCCCGCTGCTCGGTAGCAAAGTTGTGCATCCCCACTCTCCTCATCATCGTCGGACGTATGCGAGGCAAGATCCCCCGCCACGGTTGGCATTTGGACCAACCGCAGAAAATTATGAGAGTTCAATAGCTGGAGACGACCGACATAACAGCGACTTGGACCGAACTTGACGTAGTTCTCCTCTCCAATCGACGGCTTGGGCAATTGAGGTTTCTTTTATGAATCTGGTGTGATTCTTTTCATACTGTTCGAGAGATGCCCTGGAGCAAAACTTGAACCATTTCTCCAAACCATGCTTTGTCACGTTGAACACGAAAAAATTCCAGGTAAATTCGCAGTGGGGCGCGACCGTTCGTGTCCATGAGCGGTTGGGCTCAGACAAGGAAAGTTGGGGAACCGCTACTCTACGGAATCACATTCGATCTTCTGCAGCGTGATTCTCATGATGTCGTCGTGGCAGGGGAGCATCGAGGACAGTGCCCTCACTTTTCTTCATCGAGCTGAACGTATGGATGAAAATGAGAGTCGCTGAGTTGAAGGATCGGGGTGTCCCCGAAGGGTAGTGAGGCATCCACACGGACATTCCTTCATGGAGAGCATCTCGAAAAACCAATCACAGTACGGGGAGGAGGGACCCAAAGCTCGATGGTCTGTTGACTGTCATTGCTTGGTTTTAGACATAATAGCCCGAGCAGAACATCGGTTGAGCCGGATCAGTGTGTTTTGAAGCTTTCCATCCAGAGACAGCGTGACTCTTACTTCATGTAATGGGAACACACTCCATGTGAAGAATTAATTACGAGATCTATCCCATGAAATCCGGGGACGCGCCATTGGAGCGAGTTGCACGCAAATCATACTCATATTGTATCCGTTGAGAAACGCATACGCAGGGAGCTGCTCTCTGAACTCAGCTCACTCCGACCCCCCGTGTGACGACTCTCAATTCTGCGGCGATCAAGCTGTTTCAATGGTTTTGGCGGAACTGTGCAATCGTTGCGCGAGTTTCTTCTCATGAGGATCGTCAATTCAATTGTGTCCTTCCGTAATGACTAGAGCTTGGAAGTTTAGGCAAACAAAATAGGCAAAATAGGCAATCAGAAAAGGCAAAATAGGCAAACAAAATAGGCAAAATAGGCAATCAAAAAAGGCAAAATAGGCAAACAAAATAGGCGAAATAGGCAGACAAAAAGGCGAAATAGGCAGACAAAAAAGCGAGATAGGCAAGAACAAAAAACAGATAACTCGATCGAAATGAGCATAGTCGGTGAGTAAAATTGGGGAAATCGACGCAATAGGTGCTGGAAATGAACAAAATAGGCACGATGAAATCAATAGGCACGAGCATAAACGGAAGGACAGCCGAAAGTCTGTGTTCGCGCGCGGACAGAAGCGCGCGAAGGCTTGTCATCCGTCGCGGAGTCATCCTCGCATGAATTCGGGGTAGCATGCCGATCCGTATCTCTGATTGTGAGAAGCTTCGATGACCGTTTATAGCTGGTCGGCATGCGAAGTAGCGCCGATGCGAGCAAGAATCTCCAAGTTAGCACCACCTCCGACACCAGTACACGATCGAGACGATTCATGGTTCTCAAAAAAGAAAAGATGTGGACAAGCAATAACGGAACGGAGCCCGGCGGCGAACGCATCGAGAGAATGTTGAGAATCGAGGCGACAAGTTCGGTTGGGGACATACCAAACTCCAGAAGAAGCATGCGATGGTGAACTAATCGGTCTCGAACACGACGAGATGATACGGTGCGGGGGCGGATTTATGGCACTGATCACAGCTCTCCTCGGTGAAGCTATTATCAAGTGTTTTTCACTTCTTTTCACGCAAACTTTTACAAGTGCATCTCACGGAGCTCCCCGAGTACATGACTCGGAATCATTCACCTTCTGCCTGTGACCACCATCACTTGGTAACAGTGACTCCAAAATCACGATGCCTTTCGGAGCGAGAACCCAAGCCGAGAATCTAGCTCAGAAATCATCCGAGATTTCAAGGAGCATGTCACTTCGTTCGGGAGTGCATGCGTCCTTCATTCTGTGGATCTCTGCGACTCTAAGGAACACGATTTCCCTGGCTTCCTAGCAGTCTCTCTTCTGAGAGTTTTTCCAGGATTTCTCCGAAATTCGCATATTTCGTCTGAGAATGCCTATTTTTTGCCTGAATATGCCTATTCTGCCCAAAATTGCCTAATTTGCCTAAGAATGCCTATTTTGCCTACGAATGCCTATTTTGCCTAAGAATGCGTATTGTGCCTAAAAATGCCTATTTTGCTTAAAAAATGCCTATTTCGCCTAAGAATGCCTATTTTGCCTAAATTTCCAAGCTCTAGTAATGACAGAGCTTTCGGTCGCTGCAAGGAATGGAAAAGTTGCGGGATGGAGAGAGTTTCGGAGAAATTGTGTTTCCTCGACGAGTTGAGTCCTCGACTCGCATCCCCGATGCTTCGAGGACCCCAGTTGATCCGCAATTTGCGTCGATCGCTTGATAAGACCAAAAATACGCCAGTTGGCCTCAAATTGAACTCTCCAATGATCCGCAATATTCCAACAATTTATTATTCGCGAGGGGGACGTAAGCGTGATTCGCACAAACTCTAAGTTCAGCCCACTTACGAGAGTCCAAATTTCCTACATGGGGAACCACTTTTTTCCAAGCTCGGAGCATTAGATCAAGAAACGGCGCGACGCGTAAACGGTCACAATGAGCAGCTGAGGTATACGATAACTGGCGCGCTCCCTCAGGTGTTCCCGATGATTCGCAATTCGAACAATTTCTCGGAACGCACCCATCCCCCAAAGAGCAATTTACAGGGACCCCACTATATCTCTGAGATATCAGCACGTTGGCGCGTGCCAGCTGACGCTTGCGGCCCGCCACAAGCGCCTCGTTCTCATATCCCTCTCTATAGTCCGCAAGTTATCCTGACACGTAAACATGCCCTATGCCGCCCGCGCAAGTTGGCTCCGTGAGCTTTTGGGCCGCAAAGATCCGGTTGTAGCAATGAAAGATCTTCACCCCCGACCTCCTGGTGCGCTCTGAGGAAATCGACGAAGCCGGCGACGAGTGCACATGAGACGAGTTCCACGCGGCTCGTCTCCGGCAGGCCGAACAAACTCGAGTCATCCGCGACTCGGCAGTCAACTCCTGATGTCAAGGCCCGGAACCGATTGGACTGAAGTCTCAAAGAAAATCGAATCCATGAAGCTCCCCGACAAATCTCGAAGCACCTCAGGAACATACTACCATAGCGTAAGAATACTCGAGGCACTTGGACGATGGAAGTCGCGGCTCGGATGAGCGAGCCGCCGTATCCCGGCTGTCAATTCCAGACTGCTCTTAAAGGCCTCCCGGTGACACCAGCGTAGGCGATTGGTCAAGATGCATATCAGCGCATCCCTACTGAGTTCACTGAATAAGACTCGCGTTCTCAAGTCTGACCATTCCCTTGGGCTCATCAAAGATGGATTGACGGGTTGTACAAGGTGGGAGAGAAGCGTCAGGAACGTTCGAGCCGAACTCGTGGCCGATTTGACGTTTCCAGAAAGCTGTATAACTGCGCGGAACGTAACCGAATTACGACATAGAGGGAGACTCAGGCCTACAGACAAACGAATGCGATATGCCCCGTAAGTACGGAAACGTAAGTGCGAGATTCGGCAATGCCGGAGTCACTCATCGACAACCCAGACTCCCCCGGCTATCGGTGGAACATGAAGTGGGGCTCGCTCTCAGTTCTGACACACAGCAAGGCATATAGAACTCTCTTGATTTCGTCGAATAATTGGAATCGATTCGATGAATATCAACGGTTAAGTCGTGCTGCCCGGGCCCGAATTCCTGAACAGATCGCGCAGACTCCTTCCGAAAGTGAGGTGTCTCGACGAAACGATGGTATTTGATGGGCACCGTGAGTGGGATAATTATATGCCACTCGACACCGGCAATCATCCAGGAACTGTGATGGACCTCGATCGGCTTCTATCACCATTTGCTAGCCTCATGCTAAATGTGAGGTCGCTCTCCCGTCTCCACATACGAACGGGAGCTTTGACTCCGACTTCTCATCCCTATACTCAATCAGGCAACTGGAAAGAATTCCTGCTTGTGTCAAAAATGTAGGTAAGTAAGCGCGTCCCCCTCTCTCCCAGACGTCGGCGTCGCAGTTCATTCATTCCGAGTTCTGGGTATCTGATCCGCATCCAAACTCATGAGGAATTCACGAGAGATCACCCCCGAGAAGATCTGCCTCCTCCCGAAGGCGATCTTGACCAGTTTTGGCGCTGCTTCCCTACCTCGCGCCCTCGTGATGCAACGCTAAGAGCGATCTAGAAACCACGGAAAATTGTCGAAAATGTACAAGGGGGCGCACAGCTTTAGGGAAACCGCTTCAGTGAAGGCCTGTGTGATGGTTTGCGATTTCTGGAGCGTTCATGAAATCAGATCATCGGACTCGCGAGCGACCGACGGAACCGCTATCCCTCACAAAAATCGGTGATTCCATTGAGAAAATTCTGTTCACCATCTCCCTCATCCTAACTCTCGCGGAATGGTTTCAAATTTTCAAATGAAAGCGCGCGATCTGAGCACTGGGCTCCACGTCCACTCTGAAAGTAGGCCAGCATAGTGACGCGGTATTCCGAAATCGACTGCTCCTGCTGATCGGTGACTGCCTTTCGTTCGCGGTTTGGTTCTGAAGAACACTGCTACAATAAACTTTATCGTACTTTGATGGAAAAAGCCGTATTTATCACTGAGTTCGCCGAGAGCTAGGTGAGTCTCCAAAGTGGCGCTCCTCTCGGGTCACGTGATCGGCGAGCCGACCAATCAGACGCGCTGTCAACCAGTCGAGCCGCCATCTTCGAGCGAATGCCTCTGGTCTGTGTTAGTGCTACGAACTGCAGCTTCAAATCAACGTTATAAGGGCAAGTTTTTCCAACAAATAACAAGGAATCACTTGACGGAAAGTCGGCATCCGAGCTCCGGGACCTGGCCGTCGGTCGATTTGTGCGATTTTTGAGAGCCATCCGCAAATTTTGTGCGAGACGTTCGTTTTTGTTGTGCTTGTGCTATGGCGGCCATTGAGCAAAAGACTGCCGCTGAGGGGCTACTCGAACGACCGGTGTAATGAGCAGGTCCTTCTAACGATTCCGGATGCTGGAAGCGGCCTGGCCCACCCCAGTTTTGGTAGATGTGCACGCCCGGATCGAATTCAGTATGTTTCTGTGCCGTCTGTGGATGTTTCAGTGATCAAATTGTGTATGGCCGAGTCTGCTCTTGATGCTACCACTAGTGCAGTCCGCTGCTGCTTGCTGCGGCTATCGGTGCTTGCTGCTGCTCCTGGTGTTAGTGATGGTGGTATTGGTGATGGTGTTGTCGGTGGCGGCGGAGTTAGAACCGCACGGTTTCCTTTGCACGGAACATTTGCCTCCATTCGGCCATCGTTCCGATGTTTGTGTTTTGCATGTTGGTGTTCGCCTAGTGCCAGACCATCGCGACTCTGTAACAAGTCTTCCAAATGTCTCTAGAAAAATTCGACCAGCTGTCCCGATACCGAACTCTCGAACCAAATCCGCTCATACGGCCTAGAGTTGGCTTCCTGACCTTGCCGACTAGAATTACTATTGATTATGTGGAGCATGGTCTCATGTGCAAGTCGCAACAAGAGCGAAGCCAGTCGAAATCAGGCTGGCTAGGACGCAAGCAGCCAGCGGCACAAACATCGGCAACATCAACACCGACTCGATCACCTCCAACATGTATTGAGCGGCCTAGTTATCAGTTGACCGAAAGAACTGACAACAACATTGCGGATGAGGCATGAGTTCGTTCCATGCACTCGGGTCGGTCGACAGCGAGTCCTCAAACTTTTCGTTGAACTTGTGCGACCGCGGCGGCAAGTCTGTCGCACATAGCATGCGAGTGCAACGGATGAGTTTCGTTTTTCGCGAAAGAAGCGTTTCATGTGGTTTCCGGGGGTGTTCACGATTGCGTTTCGCCCAGCAATGGGCAGGAACTTGGGGTCGAGGCGTACTAGGAGTGAAAACAGCATCTCGTTTGACAGTAACTCGAGTAACCGACGCCAGTGTCACGCTGTGTATTTCATGTGTTCGGAGAGTAAAGAGCTCATGTTCGAATTCTCCGTTTCAGATGTGAGGAAACGTCCCGGAATACAGTTCGAAGCTGTTGAGCGTGTAGCCGTCATACATTATCTGATCGTGCAAGAGACTTAAAGGAGAGCATATACGTCCGCTCAGAGCCGGAGCCGCAGAATTTTCCGAAGAAACAAAAAATTGATTTCTTCGGAGTGACAAGCTGCCCTGCTTTTCGAGAGGCGGACGAAGACAGGTAAAATCGGACAGCGATAGAGACCCTGACAGGGTTGCATTGGCCGCAAGTTTCGTCCCGCGATCCTTAGTGAAACAATGCAGTATGCCCGTTGGCTGCAATCAGGAGCCTCATTCGAGTTCGACGATATAAAGTTTTCGTGCAAAGAGCTCCATAACGCGAGGTTCGCGTCTCAGCGAACCTTTGCGGGGTAGAACTTCTTGTTGAGTGCGAAGTGAAGACGAGACCAAGAGTCGAGGTTGCCGAGCTTGGCCAGCGCAGCCTCAGTGCACTCCAAGACACAATGGCCGATCACATGGTTGACTCCGGCCCTCCGAGCAAGAGGGCAAAAGTCACCGACTCGATGGGAGGTGAGTACCGTTCAAGTCGCTGAATTTCCTGTGCTCCCTCTTCCAGTGCAAGTTCATCATGAGTTTGTCGTAGTCGCTGTCATGAGTGCGAAAAAACGAAGAAATCAACGCCTACTCACGAGGCGCGTAACTGTTTTGCAGAGTTCAATCAGCTTCTCGATCTCGAAGCTGAGCTCCCTGAAGAGTTGATGATTGGAGGTGGCGGAATGGGTCATGAGAACGGAACCCAGAACGGACTGCCTGGAGGTCCTGGTTCCCAAATGGCCAACGGAGGAGGAGCCAACGATCCCAATGGCTCAGTCGGAGTGTCTACTTCTCAAAACTCACAGCTATCTCAGATGTTGAGCCAGCCACCTCAACAACCTCAGCCCAACGTTCTACATCAAAATCATCAACATCTAACGCAGCTATTACAGAACAAAACTTCTCAAACTAATGTTGTCAATACCTCACTTGGTGAGTGACTCCTAGTTCCAGCGAAGTATTGAGCGAGCTTAGCTTCAGGGTCCATCTCAAAGCCCTTGGACTAAATTCGGTATCTTTCTTTAACAGGACAAATGTTGGCCCAAGGAGTTAATAAAACTATTTTAGTGAGCAACAATGGACCGACGGGTAATCTCCGCGGCCCAGGGCAGCCCATGAATCGGTTCCCGGGACAACCGCCCCACTATGGGCCAGGATTGATGTCCATCGCACAGCAGACGCCTATGCAGGCTCAACAACAACCAAGGCCGATAATGATCCAGCAACAACAACAGCAGCAGCAGCAGCAGCAACAACAACAACAACAGCAGCTGCAGCAGCAACAACAGCAGCAGCAACAGCCCAGGTTAGTGGTTTGCGCTTTTGGGTCGCTGCAAGATGCCCGAGCGTCATCGCGGACGAGCAATTCTAATTCCGAGGGCTTCTTCCGTCATCCGCGCAGATACCAAATCATGAACGACATCTCGGGTGGCCACAATCAAGGAGGTCCGATGGGCGGTCATATGGTCCAAGGCAACCAAGCTGTTGGGATTGGAGTTGGAGTGGGCGGTCAGAACATCATAGGACAGCAAGGTCCCATGTCCGGCGGACCTATACAACAAGCGATGATCAATCAAAATACAGGCCCTCAACAAGGAAATCCCGGACCACAACAGCAACAACAATCCGCGATGATGAACCCCGCGTTGAATCCCGGTGCAGGTGAGCCAGTGTCCAAAAAGATGATGAACGTGGTCGGGGCTTTTGTCCCGCAAATCAGAATATCACCCAGAGCGTTGAGAACTCATGTTAGGAGTTGAAACTTGAGCAACTGTTATGATTCCAGGATCCGTCAATCCTGTAGGGCTTGTGAGCAACGGCCCGGTTGGTTCCGTGCAACCAGGGCAGCCCGGTGCTGATCCCGAGAAGCGAAAACTAATACAGCAGCAGTTGGTTCTCTTGCTTCATGCCCACAAGTGCCAACGGAGGGAGCAGACGAACGTCCACAACGTGAATGGGGAACAGCAGAAGCAGTGCGAAGTTCCGCACTGCAGGACCATGAAGAACGTTCTTAATCATATGACGCACTGCCATGACGGTAGACAATGCCAGGTCCCTCACTGCTCGTCATCTCGACAGATTATATCGCATTGGAAAAATTGCACTAGAAACGATTGTTCGGTTTGTCTTCCATTGAAACAACATGGAACGGGGCGTCAGAATCCCAGCCAACAGGTCGCACAGGCTGGCGCGGGTCCGTCCAACCTTCTGCAAGTTCCCCCGAACCAAAATCAGCAAGCTGCAGTTCAGCAACAACAACAGCAGCAACAGTTGCAGGCGCAAAGTCATATGGGTCAGCAGGGTCCACAACAAGGAGGTGGTAAGCCTGGAGGACAGAGCGGGCTAAACTCTGTCGCCATCGCGAACCTTAACGCGCCTCCTAGCGCTCAACAGGCTCAGCCAGGTCACCCACAACAACAACAGCAGCAGCAACCGCAGCAAATGATTCCTAATGTTGTTCAAGCTCAACAAAATGCTGGGATGGATCCTTCTCAAGGTCCCGTTCAACAGCAACAACAACAGCAACAACAGCAGCAGCAACAACAACAACAGCCGCAACAGCAGCAACTACCGGCCCATGCGGATCTTCAGCGGGCGTATGCTGCACTTGGACTTCCCTATAACTCGGCTCCACCTCAGAATCAGGTAAATAAAAGCCTCTTTGCAGAGTTCTAGCAGAATTTTCAGAGTCGATGATGAATCATGTCTCAGAATCGGAAGTATAAACAATGGCCAGGGTTTTCTGATGCTCATCTCCTTTCCAGGGTAACCAAGTGGGAGGTGCGATGGCAGGTAGTATAGGCGGAGGGAATCAAGGACCACAGTTGGTTGTGTCCTCAAATCAACCCGCTCTGAACCCTACGCCGCCGCCGTCCCAGAGTCCGTTCATGGCGCCCGTGTCACCGAACAGAGCGGGAAAGCCATCCGGACCTAAAGAATGGCACCATTCGGTTACCAAAGACTTGCGGCAACACCTCGTGCAGAAGATAGTCCAAGCCATTTTCCCTACGCCCGATCCTACAGCGATGCAGGATCGCCGCATGGCGAATCTGATAGCATACGCCAAAAAAGTTGAAGGAGACATGTATGAGCAGGCAAACTCTCGAGAAGCATATTATCACCTACTAGCGGAGAAGATTTACAAGATTCAGAAGGAGCTGGAAGAGAAGCGGCAGAAGCGCAAGGAGCAACAACAGCAACAGCAGCAGTTGATACCGGGTGGCCAGGCACAACCACCGTCTCAGCAAGGACCACAGCCGCAGCAACAGGCGCAACAACCTCAACCTCAGCAACAATCCCAACAGCAGCAGCAACCGCCTCCGGTAGCCGCTGCTGCCTCCGCGGCAGGAATGAACCAGCCAGGGATGAGGATCCCCGGCCTTCCGCCCTCTCAAATAGGCCCCAGACAACCACCTCCGCCGAATGTAACGATCAACATGAATGGACCTCCGTTCCAAGGCCAAGGGATGCCAAACTCTATCGGCCAACAGAGCGGCGTGAACAATAATAACAACAACACCAATAACAATAATTCGTTCATGAGTTCGAATCAGCAACAGCTTCCTCAACCTGGTCAAACTCAACAACAGCTCAATGATTTCAATCAAACGCAGGCGCAATTCGAACAGGTCAGTGAGCAGTCGAACATGAAGTCAATTGAGAATCCAATCAATCAGGAAACCCACTATCAAGCGCTTTACTTACGCTGTTCAATTTTCCATCAGGTGATGAAGCAGCGTCAGATGCAGCAACAGAATCAAGTTGGTCTTGGAAATCTCACACAACAACAACAACAACAGCAGGCGCAACAACAACAGCAGCCACAGGCCAGTGGACAAATGGCGACTTCCGCACAGGGTATGCAACAACAACCGACGAACGGGAGCCAAAACGGCCAACTTGGTCCTGGAAATCAGAGCATGTCGTTGATACCGCAAAGAACCGCGGGACTCGGCGGAGGCCTCCTGAATCTCCAACAGCCTCCAAACCAACTACCCGACGCTATACTCGCGACTGAAGAGCCGGCTGATCTTGAAACGAAGCCGGTGGTCGATTCGAACGTTCTCGCGAACCAACTCTCGACGGGACTAAAACAGGCAAGTTCAGGATCTGGTTGTGGTGTCGTTGTAGTCGGTGGTGGTGTTGCGTTAGCTCCTGTGGCAGGTCCTCCGCTTCCCGATAGCACTTCGGATAGACAATTCAATTCCGGCACTTCCAATGGGGCAATGTCCGTTCCCAGCCAGTTTAGCTCGGAGGCTTCAACTAGCTCCCTAGTATCATCGGTTAGTAGCTGCTTTCGAAGCTTTCAGAGAATCGATTCATTCATCGCACGATGATTTTTTCTCTTCATCCTTGAGTTGTTGAACGCTTAATAAGTTGGGAGGTTGCTTTGCATGGGGACGCTTTATGAAAGGGAGAGCTCTCGAAGGTGATGTTCCGAGTTCAGTTTTCGGCTATATGCGCACTGATGTGTCTTTGGGAAGAAGCGGGAACGATCTTCGGCGTACTGTTGGCAGCCGGGAAACGCTCAGCAACATTTGAAGTTCTTCCCTAGAGAATGGAGGAGAGATCATGATCGTTTGTTTCCCCACGTTAGGGAATGCTTGCCCCGTAGAATGCAATTCATGAGATTATTTTGTTCCTGAAGCTCTTGTCGTTTATTTTCACCGTGTGAGTCCGCGTCCACTCTCAAATGTGAAGGATAGGGCTGGCGTCCATCGGTCCATGACCACTCATCTCGAACCTTTCGATCTCTAACGAAGTTTTGTATTCTGACTTTAGGAAACTCAACAGAACCAGAATAACCTGAATAACAGCCTGAGCGGGAGCGTGATGTCAGTCGGTCCTCCACCGTCGATATCAGCTCCTGACAGCGTCCCGAGCATAAAGCAGGAGCCACCGAGTTCCGTTCCGGACCACAATCCCGCATCGGTCGGGGGCAAGATGACCTCGTGCATCAAACAGGAAGCCCTCGATTTCGACACGCGGCCAGCCTCAGTCAAGCAGGAAGCACCAGGCAGTATTCAACCGTCAGAGAACCGAGAGAACGGCGACGTGAAGGTCGAAATCAAGGACGAAAAACCATCAACCGACGGACCTTCGACGTCGAAACCAACTGTCACCAAGGTCCCGAAGAAAATCTTTAAACCCGACGAACTGCGACAGGCCCTTATGCCCACACTGGAAAAGCTTTACAGACAAGACCCAGAAAGCCTACCATTTCGTCAGCCCGTAGATCCACAAGTATTGCAAATTCCCGACTACTTCGACATCGTCAAGAAACCCATGGACCTTTCGACCATCAAGAAAAAATTGGACACTGGTCAATATAAAGATCCGTGGGAGTACTGTGACGACGTCTGGCTTATGTTTGACAACGCTTGGTTGTACAACCGTAAAACATCACGCGTTTACAAATACTGTACCAAGCTAGCGGAGGTTTTCGAAGCTGAAATCGACCCCGTTATGGTCAGCTTAGGCTACTGCTGTGGCAGGAAGTACGTTTACCAACCGCAAACACTCTGCTGCTTCGGAAAGCAACTCTGCGCTATTTCAAAGGATGCGAAGTACTACAGCTATCAAAATCGCTACATGTACTGTGTCAAATGCTTTGAGGTGAGATTTTCACGCAGTCCTCCATATCTTGTGGTTTCATTCTCCATTATGATTTCCAAATCTCCACCCATGACTTGATACCAGTTGAGCGGCGAGCGCGAAAGCATAGGACTGAGTCCGTTTTCGATGTTTTCAGGATATTCCCGGCGATACAGTGACGATTTCTGATGACCCCAGTGGTGCTAATCCTTCATGGCCAAGCCAAACGATTCCAAAAAATCAGTTTGTGGAAATGAAAAACGATCATCTAGAAACTGAACCGACAGTCGACTGTTCAGATTGTGGACGAAAGCTTCATCAAGTGTGTGTTTTACACTTTGAAGCTATATGGCCAGAAGGATTCACCTGTGAGGGGTGCATGAAGGCAAAAGGTAGGACGTTGCTCGAAGGCTGAGACTTTCCAATATCTCGCGGCAGCCGCGGATCGATTCTCGTAAATCTCGATATCGAACGAGAACTCAATCGACTGATGCCTGTGAAAGAGCTTGCTAACATCTCTCTAATCTGTTGCAGGAATGAAGCGGCGAGAAAACAAGTTCTGCGCCAAACGATTGCCGACATGCAAACTGTCAAACTTTTTGGAATCCAGAGTTAACAACTATTTAAAAAAGAAAAATTCGGGTGCTGGAGAAGTGTACATACGCGTCGTAGCCGTCTCGGACAAAGTTGTGGAAGTGAAGCCAGGCATGAAATCACGTTTTGTTGATACAGGTGTCTGGCCAGAGCAATTTCCCTATCGTGCCAAGTGCATGTTCGCTTTCGAAGATATTGACGGAGCGGACACATGTTTCTTCGGCATGCATGTGCAGGAGTACGGCAGCGACGCACGACCTCCAAACACCCGCCGAGTTTATATTGCATATCTTGACTCGGTACACTTTTTCAAGCCTAAACAGTTCCGAACTGCAGTGTACCACGAAATCTTGTTGGGTTATCTCGACTACGCAAAACAATTGGGATACGTAATGGCGCATATTTGGGCCTGTCCTCCCAGTGAAGGAGATGACTACATTTTCCATTGCCATCCGGCAGAGCAGAAGATACCGAAGCCAAAACGGTTGCAAGATTGGTATAAGAAGATGCTGGACAAAGCCATTATTGAGCGGATCGTTATCGAATACAAAGATATTCACAAGCAAGCACTTGAGGACAATCTCAAGTCTGCTAGCGAGCTTCCTTACTTCGAGGGTGATTTCTGGCCGAATGTTCTAGAAGACTCGATCAAAGAGCTTGATCAGGAAGAAGAAGAGCGACGCAAGCAGGAGGCCTTGGCTGCCGATGCTTCTTGTGAGACTGAGGAAGCGGACGGACCTGACGATCCCGCGAATCCGGGCAAGAAGAAAGCACAGAAGAATAGGAAAAGCAAAAACCAGCAGCGGAAGAACAACAAGAAAAGCAACTCTGCACACGGCGGAAACGATTTGACTGGCAAAGTTTTCGCCACCATGGACAAACATAAGGAGAACTTCTTCACCATTCGTCTGCTCCCGGCCCAGGTGGCGGCAAGTCTGCCGCCGATAAATGATCCGGATTCGATGATGGCCTGCGAACTCATGGACGGCAGGGACGCTTTCTTGACAATGGCCCGGGAGAAGCACTACGAATTCTCATCATACCGACGTTGTCGATACAGTTCGATGGCCATGCTGTACGAGCTGCATAACCAAAACAAAGATGCATTTGTCTATACCTGCAACAGCTGCAAGGCCAACGTCGAAACGAGGTTCCACTGCACAGTTTGCGACGACTTCGATCTCTGTGTACCCTGTCACAACAAGGAAGGTCATCCTCACAAAATGGAACGTCTCGGTCTCGACCTCGATGTTGGTGGTGGCGGTGGCGATTCGATCGGAGCATCCGCGGGCGGAAACCCTCAAGAGAGCCGTCGTCTGTCTATTCAACGCTGCATCCAGTCGTTGATGCATGCCAGCCAGTGCCGCAACGCCAACTGCCACCTCCCATCGTGTCACAAGATGAAGCGTGTTGTCATGCACTCCAAGTCGTGCAAACGCAAAACGAACAATGGTTGTCCCATCTGCAAGCAACTCATTGCGCTTTGTGTCTACCACGCAAAATACTGTCAGGAGGCTAAATGTCCCGTTCCGTACTGCATAAATATCAAACACCGGATGCGGCAACAGCAAATGCAACAGCGTGTGCTTCAAGCTCAAATCCTCAATCGTCGTATTGCGGCCATGCAGAATCGAGGCATGTCGAGTTCAACGTCATCATCTTCGAACGCCTCGAAACCCACGCCATCGGCTCCATCACAGCCATCCCCCGCCCCGAGTCCGATCATGGGCCAGCAAAGCGTTGGAGGGAACATTGTACAGCAAGGAGGAATGTCGCAAGGGAAACCTGGAGCAGGACCTCCCCCGGGTGTTGTCCAAGCTCTGCAGCATGTTCAAGCGTCTGTGGCCAGGTAATGTGCTATTGCTGTATTTTGAGAGGGTAGATCGTTATCATTAGACGCTTCTATGCCCATAGTACTTCCTATATCCGCTTCATATGTATTCAAATCTCAAGACTGCGGTTTGTTCTCATCACATTCAGAGAGTTCCTAAAGCAAATACGATTGCTTGCGAGAGCGTCCATGACTGTTTTGGTCACCCCTCGGCCGTGCTACGCGTGTTGATTGTTCGCGGATGCAAGGCTGGGTGGTCGACGTTTCATCGATCAAGGGAGCTGCTCTCCCAACCTGTGGAAAGATTTCTAATGTTTACTTGTTGCAGGCAAACGGGTCAAGGCGGTCACATGATGCAGAATACGTGTCAGTATGGCTCAAACAACGGTATGCCCGGAATGAATCCAGGCGGCGGTAAACCCATGGGTGGCGTTGCTCCGAGCCAAGGTCCTGGTCCCCAGATGGCGGCACCAAACCAACAGATCGGTCCCATGCAACAGAGACCCATGAATCCGGCAATGATGTCCGGCCAACAGCAAAGATGGGAACCTCCTCCAGGGTACCAGCAAACGAACCCCTTGGTGCAGCAGCAACAACAGCAGCAGCAGCAACAACAGCAGCAGCAGCCGCAGCAGCAGCAAATGGGAGCATCTCAAGCACAGCAGCAGCAACCACAGCAGCAGCAGCAACAGCAGATGCCTCCCCAAGGAGGGCAGCTTGGCCAGATGGGACACGGTTCTCAACAACCGATGGGTGGACAAGCGATCGCGGTCGGAGGCCCCCGAGGACCCAACGCCATGGGGCCACCTCGAACTCAAACCATGACACCGGTTCTCCAGCAGCTGATTCATACGCTCAAAAGTCCATCGAGTCCTCAACAGCAGCAACAGGTTCTGACGATCCTGAAATCTAATCCGCAGCTGATGGCAGCTTTCATCAAACGACAGCAATCTCATCAACAGCAAAACGCCGTAAGTTCTCCCACTATTTTCCTCATCATGGACGGATTGGTTTCACGCGTGCATCGTTATCCTCCCAATGCATGGTAGCTTCCGTCATTCTCGTGACCTATTTGTGTGACCAAGACCTGATCCCATCCAATTCTTTCCAGACTCAACAAGGCGGAGCTGGTCAACAACAGATGGGACAAAATGTCGGCAACGTTGGAGTAGGCGGTCCGCAGCAAGGCATGGGAAATCCTCAGGTCGGTGTTCCTCAAACCCAGGGCCCGCAGCCCCAACAGCAACCCCAGCAACAACAACAGCAGTGGGGTGCTTACCAACGCGCCCAGATGAATCCGAATCAACAAATCATGCAGCAACAGCAACAACAACAGCAACAGCAAAGATTCCCTGGACCGGGAGCTCAAGTGATGTACCAGCAGAGGGTGGCCGGTCAACAGCAACGAATGTACCATCAGCAAGGACAATTTCAGCAGGGATATCCAGGACAGAATCAGCAGATGGGAGGATCTCCGATGGGTGCACCAATCATCAACTCTCCACCACCTAACATGGTCACTCGCAGTCCGCAACCGAGCCCCCGACCAGCGCCATCGCCTCGGGGCGCCTATGTCGGTGCCATGGGCAACATGACCGGCGCTGGGCCCGATGATGCGATGATGGGTCTTGGACACATGAACCAAGGCGCTCAGGACATGGGAAGCTCCATGGAGGATGCTATGCAACAGCAACAGCATCAACAGCAACAGCTCAATAAGTTCGTCGAAAACCTCTAGGAAACCTCAGCAAGCCGATTTTGAATCCATCGTCTGGGAAGAATGGGGAACGCAAGCTATCTTCATTGGTGACTTGCAAACTCAGGGCACCCTCATGTCTCTTGTTGCGACAGAGAAGATCCTTGGAGAACTTCCTCAGGGAGTACTGAGCGCTTCATCCATAGGGTGATTGGTTGATCCGCGGCACCATTCGAACACGGAGAATCTTGCTCGCCGTCCGAGGAGAACTGCTGAAAACGTTTGTTGGCTAAGTTGCGATAACTCATCACCGGGTGGGATTTCGCGGAGCACGCCGCCACTGCGGAGAGCATTTTCTCAACGTGAAGCTCGGGAAGTGTTTGAATGTGATTCATCGCGGAGACAAAAGAGGATAAATGCGGTTGCCATTCTGTACCTTTCGAGAGGAAGAATCGACCGACCGACCTCTCACAAACACCGGAATCAACCAATACTGCGTGGATTTATGAAGGGTAGTGGACCGAATGAATGGATGCCTGTTTGGATGCTTGATCGATGGATGTCTGGGCGGTGTGAATGGGCGATTTCGACTTCGACCAGGTGATTGCTAGATGAAATATTGGTTGGTTGATGGGTCGTGTCTGTGGTGATAAGGGAGCGTTCGATCGGGAAAAAAGAAAGTACGATGGGAAAAGCAAGTTTCGTCGTCGATCACAGTTGTAAAAGTGAGATGAGGAAGATCTAGACGACGGTGACTGATGACGATCGGACAATACGGATTCAACGGAAGCGCAATGTTGTACATACTTTAGGTAAATATAGTTGGGAAAACTCGCGGCCTTGAGGCTTCGCAGTATTTTATGCTTCCGAAATTGTTCTTCATCTATCATACCTAACTAGACACAAACACACACATACTGTACTTAGCAAAGCCCTACGCTTGAGAGCTCTTCTGGTCGTCTTGAAGCCGCCGCCGTCGTCATCACTAGGATCGAGTGCCTCTAGCGTGGATTGGAGTCCCCTTCCAGCAGACGAGGAAGCTAGCCGCAATGCAAGAACCGAGTTCAATGATGCGGTGGTGGAGACGGCGAAGACTTCGGCGACAAGTGTGGCAGAAGAAGCAGATTACGACGACAATGAATGGTTTGAATAGATGGAGGAGCGAAACCAGGTTCGAACCCCGTCTAGGCGCCAACGGAGAACAAGTTTGATTGAGCAGCTTGTTACATCAACGACCGACGTGATCTTGTATGATGATGTAGTCATTCCGACTCCCAACATGACCAGAAGGCACATGTAAATATATGTAAGGAAACTTCAATTTAAATTTACAACATCAACAATAGCTTCTGCTGCAGCAGCGGCCGCGGCGGTGGCATGAGAGAAAAACGAATGTAGAGACTGGTGCGAATATTCAGTTCTCACATTCACCCTTGGTCGGGATCCGAATGAGCAGAATCCCGATGCCGCTGTGTTACGAATTTTAAGGAGACATAAAATCGACCCAAGAGAACGCAATGAGGAACAGGCAAGCTTATCTTTGTTGTAAACTAATCATCAATATTATTTTAAAATGTCATTGTCATCGATTACCATGGGGAACATGAGAGGGAGAGAAAGAGCGAGAGAAAGGGAGAGCGAAAATGAGTTCAGAACATCCAGAAAGGGGTCATGTTTGACAAAAGACAGTACGGACACCGAATGTGCAGACGAATCAGCATGCGAGCGATCAGCGACAATGGGCAGCCCCAACCGCAACAATTTTACTCGGCACACAGGGAGTTTTCCTCCAGACAAGCTGTCTTTTACTTCTACGTTTTGGTCTTATTTGATCTTCATCGATAATAATTGATGATCGTTCGCGATGTAAGAACACGCCGACGAGTCTCATACTTACTTACTTTGGTTGTCTACGTGAATATAAGGCTCTCAGTATGGGCTGCCAATCGATCTATCGATGGATCGTGTCGTCGACTGATTACGTCACGTGTGTAGGGTTGCTGTTGTATTTATTCACTACGATCTTGACCAGCGTGGTTTTCTCCCTCACTTGCTTCGGGAGCCTCCATTTCTGATTTCTGCTTCAGTTCTGAAGTTTTCAACAATGCAATGATTCACACTCCACCTCCGGGCTGCTCACTTCATCGAGCTCGAACATGGAAGAATCGAACCACACTTGGTTGAGAATTGTTCAAGGAAAGATCTGTATCTCGTTTTGCTTTATCTCAGTTTTAAAGTCATTCACTGCCTCTGATCGATTCGGTTCTTGTAATTTCGTTGGTTCGAAACGATTTCGAACATGTACATCCACTTGGTCCTCCCTTCTTCCTCGCCATCAGTGTTTGCTTGCGTTGAATGTTCGTTCACAGTATCAGTACTGATTGATCATCATGACGATGTGGCCCGACAACAACCCACTTTCGGATGGACGCGCCACTGAGTGCGTGCCGATTAGATACTGTGTGTGCATGCTCTCTTTCCAAGTAAATGATTGACGGACTGCTTGACTGACTGACTGGCGCGTATGATCGATGCGTCATTGAGGAGGGATTTTAATTATTCGGATACTTGTTCGGAAGTCTGTCTGTACCGATTTATCTCCAAAGCGGATTGTCATTATAGGTTTATGAGAGAAACGTTTTCAACATTTGAGAAGAATGATCATCTTGGTGTCCTGCTGCCGTGAAGCCGTTTGCGTCTCTTGGGGTTTCTGGAGTAGCCTGATTGAACGGGCCTCATTTTATATTCGTCGTTTATGAATGAAAGGAAACTCGTATGTAAATGAATAAGATATTTAATTACCAAATATTGTCTCTTCTTTTTAAGCAAATTGATTCACATCATATCCAAACTCGTGCGTCTCCAAGAATTGAAGCTTTTTGAATGAAACATCTCCGGCCGTAGAGCTCGGAGACTTAGTTTAAGATAGAGTTCAGGTTCCCTGAGACTTTCGTATCCTTCTGATCCTCAGATGAGTCGACCTCTGAACGCTTCGCGACGGAGCGAACGATATCAGAGCTGATCCTGCGTAACGGCGCCATCAGACAATGTTGTTGTTTTGTTGCGATTCAGGAGCTCTCAATCCCGAAATTGCGTTGAGCGCTGATATCTGAGTGCGATTCACGCTCCTTCCGAATGAATGAACCACACCTCCTTTCTTTCCAACGGGGTACTGAGGCTGAAACAAACCACCTGAGGAAAGATCTACAAACATGACAGCGAGTGGTGTTGACGTACAGCGGAACGTATTGCTCGGTGATTTACCAGAACCTCCGCCCCTGGTTCAGCAATCGTGGACCAACTTTTCTGTGTGTCGTTCACTCGCGTTTCGCAGTTCGACCATTGCAACGGTCCGCAATTTCGACGATCACAACCTGAGTCAGACGGAGCTGCCCCAATCCAGTGGGAAGCCTATCGGAACGATATCACATGGGCAGCATTTGGCTCAGCAGTAAGCTGAATATTCAGATTCGTTTTGCAGGAATCGCGACATGCTACTCGGAGGTGTTGATTTCTTCCCGCATCTACGCTAGGGATCAACCGCCAATTGTCGCTGGCTGTGGCGCTCACTACGAGAATGAGTGGATACGCTTCGAGTTCCGGGGTTTAACTTGCAGCGTAATCCTTAGAGCTCCCATCTAAGGACCGTAAGCTAACGGTCTTTTGCCATCGTGCCATCGTGAAAATTTATCCGCACGTATTGCAGGAAAACGGGTTGATTCCATCACATCTCTGCTCGTCATTGTTGAGTTTAGTTTGCGAGACGGATTAAGAGGGACATCGCAGACATGACTACGGTCCCTCATCATGGTAGCGTGGTTCAAGGAATACGAGGGCCCTTTTGGACTCTTCACGGCACCGGTTCCTCCCCGATATGGCTGTGCATGTCGCTCGGTAGGTGCGCGCTTCGTCAGAATCTTGCATGGAGCTCGAAACACGTAAGGGGCTTCTCGTTGCAGTGCATGCGCAGGTGGACACCGAGGGAGAATCTCTCACCGAATCTCGGGGTACCTTCCGGGCACGAGAACCGTTTTTCTCCGGTGTGGGTCCGTTCATGCCGCGAATGTCACATACGTACGGTTTCTCACCTGTGTCGCAACGCAACGGGTGTAGGCAATTCACAGGCTGCCGGGAAGCTCTTCTTTCGATAACACGCATCGTTTCTTTTCATCTGCTTTCACTTCTCACGTTGCTGACGCTGGCAGTGGACCTTCTGGTCCGCCATCATTTCCAATGGTTGCTATCACCTAGTCGCGGAACCGACAGGTTACGATGAGGGCTTCTCTCAACTGAGGATGCGCAGATGCCGTATGAGGTCCTGCTTCTTGGCAAATTCTGAGGCACATCTCGGGCAGTCGAACGTTTGCTGCCCGAATTGTTGACGTCAATGTTTGAGCTCCTGATTTCCTTGCCGCCCTCATCGAAACGGGACACATCGCTTTGTCAGCCGAGAAGGATCATAAACGCGGTATGATAGACGCAGTACCAACCAGTGGCTCTGGATGGGATTTCAGTTCGATTTCAGCATAGCTCGAGGGTTCGGATCAGGTCGACAGGTCTTTCGTGTCAAAGTCCATGACATTCCACGTCGAATGCAACTCATCTGGTCGAGATCGGTGTGCCTAAAGTCGAGAAAGCGATAGCAAGAAAAAGCGGGGAAATGGGATTGTTTCCCAAGTTTTCCTCTAGTATTCTCGCATGCGCGCGGATCTGCAGCTGAAATCTTCATGGTAGACTCTACCTCTGGTGAGGAGTTGCACGAAACATGCGCCCGGCCGGGATCGCGGGGACCCAAAATTCTATGGATACCTTCAGGAAGAGCGACAGCGCTATTAGGGAGAGTTTGCGAGGGGGGAGGCTGGCGATTTTTCTCGACAAATCTCCATCTGGTCTAACCCAAACAACTGCCTCAAGCCTATGCGACCATCCCTTCTAGGTTCAATTCATCGTTTTCTACGTCAAAACCGCGAAAAACGCGATTTGGGGTTTCGAGAACGAATCTCCCACTGTGCGTCGGAGGGAGGCATCGCTGCAGGTCGGGTTTCGGACGATGATAATGTGTGTTCCTGCGCGCCTCCTTCGAGATGAGGAAGCACCGGACGATATGCTGCATTGCGAGCGAATCCTCCAGAGAACGAGGAAAGGCATCTTCAAGAACCTGAGGATCTCGGCCGGAACTACTTTTTTTCCCTCTCGCTGAGGCGTTGGGGAATTCTCTCGCAGACGAACTCCTTTCGGAGAGCAGTATGATACTCTAGCGGTGGAGTGTGAGCCCGCCGTTACTCTGGGGCTTGGACATACTTGGATCGCGCATACTCTCTGAATCGGGAGCAGCTTGAGTCTGTGCGTCTTCTGTGAGCCCGTCGGTCCAATCCGGGAGCCCATGAGACGCTATTGACGTCCCCTCACATGCACACGCTGTTTACATCGAATTTTCTCGCAGGAGATCTCTCAATTTTGCCTGATATTCTCTAGTTTCGCAAGACGATCCAGCAGATGTCGAGGATATGTAGTGGTTGCCTTCTTGGAGTGAGAATCGACGGGGATTCTCCAAAATTTTCAATTTCCGTAAGATGCGCAGTCGAGACAGCTAGACTTCCATCCTCCTCCGCTCCTTCGCTTCCCGCTCTCCCAGAACTTCTTCGACAATTTCTTCTGCGAGCGGATACTCATCAGATTCACACGCTGCTTCAGTCTCACAGTCATGTTCCGATCATGGGCGAAGGTGTGTTTTGCCCGCAAAAACGCGCGGCCCCATAACTTTCGAGAACAATCCAGGTGCGGACAGCCGGGCTCGAATAACATGAACTGGCATTGGTGCTTCTCAGGAGCGAAGCTTTTGGGGCGGATATGCTGCAGGTTCTTTTATCCGGTGGGCCGATTAGGCGAACTCAACAACTGTATTCAAGCGACCGAAACCCGGTGTCAGACCACGACGAACAATAATCGCAATGGCGAAATTCGATGGAAAAGTACGCTTCGATGTTTCATGCTTGTGGAGCAAAGTGCTCTCGATTCGAACGCCGATTAGGGTGAGAATAGGCGAAGCGTCCCAAGAGATCGAGGATTTCGGTGCAAGCAGTCACGCAAAATCCATGTTGGATATAATTGAGCGCGAGATTTCTGACAATAATAACCCAACGCACGAGTCTTACATTAGGTGCAAGTGACGGGGACAAGGACTCCTCGCGGTGGGGGCCATTCATGAGGTTATCGCTTCGACGTGGCGCGTGGACAGGATTTTCTGTCGAGGGAGGGACGATGGGGGCAAGACCGTTCCATGGGGCCAAACAGCGATGTTGATGATGATGATCCCTGTAACGGGGGTCTATGGGACAGACATGGCTGTCGGGGGGAGGGGGGAAGGGGGGCATGGCCCCCTTGGCTACGATCCTGGAACAGGGTGAAAAAATTGATGTCTGTTGCATTGAACTAAACTCCTCAACATAGGATCTGAGTGATATCGTGAGCACGTAATCTTCCGAAGTTGATGCCGTTCTTCGCAGAATGAGGTCAACGCTATCCAAGTCGGTCCCAGATAGCGGTCGCCAGCAGCGGTTCTGGAGCAGCGTTTCCCTTTTCAAAGCCCTCTTTTCCCTTTCTGACTCTTCTGTCTAAACAGTGCTGGGAGCAGTGAGCAGTGGTGAAATCTAAGGACACAGAGATGTGGTCCCTCGTCGTTGTGTTCTCTGTGACTTACTTCCTCTGGCATTATCTGAGCTGGAAGAAGCTCCTCGACGATGGCCAGAAAACTAGGAAATATCCTCCGAGCTTCTACGGCCTCCCTGTGCTTGGATGTTTGCCGTTCTTCGTAGTGAAAAAACTTCGGATCCGTCTGCTCCGCAAACTGACCGAGAATCCAAGTCTTCCAGTCTTCAGAACTCGCTTCTTAGGACTCGGAGAAGACGTGGTTTTCATCAACGGCCTCAAACCAGTTCAAGAAGCCTTCCGGAATAATGATATACTAGGACGTGAGTGGCCTGTCGGATTCCATGATGTGGCTGAAGAGATCTTCGGAGGAGTGAAACCCTTCTTTCTGCTGCAAGGCGATGAATGGAGACTACAGAAAAGATTTCTGATTCACGCGCTGAAAGATCTCGGTGGTTATGGCAAGTCGACCGTTCTCGAACGAGTAGTGACGGATGAGCTCGATACCTTGTCTGAGGAGCTCAGAAAAACTGAAGGCAAGCCTGTTTTTGTTGACGAACTTCTCGGGCAGTCGATGTTCAACAACATCGTCTCTTTCGTGCGCGGAGGCCGCGTTGACTATCGAACTCTGACAGACAGAAATTATGCGAACGTGATTTGTGGCTCCTTCCGATTCGCAGACAAGATTCTCGCTGTCTGCGTGCCCAGATTCGTGTTTCAGTTTCTGAAACAATTTGAAATCTTCGGCGTCAAAGCCTACGTCCGAACCGCAACTGCCATCAAGAAGAGGTTCTCCGATGAGTTTGAGGCGCATAAGTTGACCGTCAATCCTGACGAGCCGAGAGATCTCATCGACTGCTATGTGACTGCTTCAATCGAAGACCCGAACAACTCCTACGTCCGTCACATGTTCGGGATGCTGTCTTCGATTCTTCTTGCTGGAAGTCACACTCTACAGATCACCATAGATTATCTACTGCAACTCGCCGCTCACTACCCCGAGTACCAACGTAAGATCCAAGAAGAGATCGCCGAATTCATCGGAAAAGAAACTCCCACTTACAGCGACATTGAGAAGCTTCACTTCGTTCGAGCATTCATCGCGGAGCGGCATCGCTACTTCACTTTGACGCCGATCGGCGTCCTCCGTACCGCGACTTGCGATACAACTATATGCGGCTACCACATCGCCAAGGGATCTCTGGTATTTTACAACCTTCTTTCGGCGCATACGGATCCGAGAGAATGGGACAGGCCTTACGATTTCATTCCCGAGAGATTTCTCGATGAAAACGGTTGCTACCGCAAGGACAACAACGTCATGCCGTTTGCCCAGGGTCGGAGAGCTTGCCCTGGCGAGTCCATGGGAGAACAGGAAACTTTCCTGTACTTCGTGACCCTGCTGCAACGGTTCAACGTTTTACCTGAAGAAGGCGAAACGATCAAACTCGCCCAGAATGAAGGATGGTTCGCCGAACTCCCGATCCGGCAGCGAATCCGAGTAGTGACCAGAACAGAAACTTCTGAGTGAGCCTTTCGTTAGTGAGCGTTGCCAATGTTTCTGACCCTTTTCAGCGCTTTCGGCATTCTGGGTCAGTCGGTGATGTTGCCTCCAGTCGATGGCTGAACGAAGTACCATTCACCACGGAAGCGTTTGTCTGTTCCGACAGCGCGCCGCGCTGAGGGGTGCTTGCCCAGAAAAACGATAAACGATAAAATATTTCGCCGACTCGCCCCTGGCGTTCTGCAGTTGTGTGCACACAAGTCTCCAGATCAGAGATGCTAGAGGAGCCACGTTCATCGGGACGACTGGAATCGCAGTTATATGCAGCGCGGAATAGTTACACTCAAACCGTTGTGAGCCGGAGATGATCAATGTCTCAAGAAATTTTAGGCCATGTGTTAACAGTGGATATTTATGCCATGAACTCGTGTCGGTTCGAATATGAATTGGTTGTTCCTGAGAGATGATCGAGATGCGATCCCCAAAAACTTCGTAGAAATGAAATCAGGCCGCACTCAGAGCGCTAGCGTAAGAGCTCGTTCGCCGTGCAAAGAGGCTTAAGCTTGCAGTTTGCGTTGTCAGTTGACCTTCCCTGACGACTATGAATCTTCAGCGCGAGTGAGTCAGGATGGAAGCATACCAATCGAGCCTGAAGGATGAGTTCTTTTCTGTTAGGCAAGAAGAGATAGGAAGTAAAATGTACACTCTGCGCAGTTCCTGACCGGTCTCAATTTTTTTTGTCGCCTCGCATGACGTGAGAGTACTCTCGTGTCGTTCTTAGGGGATGGGAATTGAAAACAGGCTTTCCCCTCTAACCTTTATATCATGTTCCCCATCTGTGAAGGATGACGTTTGGGGCCACGGGACGGTGGACGAGGTTTGCGAAAAATATGTTGCTATAGTACTCTGTGAGTCTCCGCTCTGTGAGTGAAGGAAGTAGTCGATATCGACCAGTTCTAGAATAACTGATCCGGAGGAAGGAGAGCTTCCATCGGATTTTTCACGGGAAGTATCGCACGCGATCGATTTTCGATAGAACAAAAACACGATCCCCATAAATAAAATTTTCATGGTTTATTTAGTTTCATCTCTGGTTGTTGATTCACTTTCAAGAACCTTCAGAAGACTCTACATCACTAGCAAGGCGTCCCCAGGTTTTTGTTCGTCATTAACTCGCTGTCCGTTTCTTACGGCAATGGATGGAAATGCTGGTTGCCGATTCCACTGGATGCGTGAGCAGGAGCGAAACGAGCCATCAAATGACCGACGAATCCGACTCACACCGACTTTTATAAATTTTCAATAAAATTTATGCTTACCTAAATTATACAATATATCCCAAAACTAGCAGTTGAAAATTAAGTTTCTGTTGTCCTCATCGCACCGACTTCTGCTGTGGCACCGGCGACCGGTGGAAGAGTTGAACTGGAATCCATTCATCTTGCGGTTTCGAGGTTCCGTCGTTCGGTTGATTGCTTTCACTTATTTCATTGCGTTCTCTATCTCTCATCGGAGGGGCGATCCCGATCGGAACAAAACTCTTGCTCGTCCTCCGCGCCTTGAACCAGTCGCTAGCCGTGATTTGCCCTGCCCTCTACGCTAGGATGATCGAACGGCATACAGCGCCCCGATTCCCCACATAACCTCAAGATCTCTGAGAGACCGATTCCCAACCAAGATTCGCACCCATGGTTTATTCTCGTCGAATGCGTCAGGACCCGGTCAAGACCCGGCTTCCGCAAGACAAATAATTGCCCGCATCTTCTTCTCAGAATCAACTTGCCACCGTTGGACATTTTCGAAAAATATATATTCATCTCAGCTTTCGTTCCTGCCGATATGTAACAGGAGTCGAATGCTATTGGTAAAAAGCTTGTTGACATCATGTTCCACGGTAATGAACGGTTTTCGCCTCGCCAGTCCGTTCGAGTTGGAGGAGTTCCAGTGCTACAGCCGCGCACCTGAGGTATTTCGCATCAGATTCCCTCGCTGGCAACTCATAGCTTTGGCTCGCCAAGCTACTGCGTGGAGGCGATACCAGTGTTCTGCTCCATGCACCTCACCTGCACCACTTCAGCTCTGCCTCGTCAACAAAAATACTAGACTCCGTCCCGGCTCGAGTGAAACCCGTCTGATTCGTAACTTATCGTCGTCCAATCAATCCGTAATCAGTTCGTTCGTTCGTTTGAAAATGCTGCGCCCCTGATGTTTTCAAGAAATACGGAGGGGAAGAACAGTTTGAGGGGAGGAATGATCCGCCGGCCAAGCTGCGTTCGCTTGCGATGATCAAGAAATTCCGAAAACTTCGATCCGCTTGGCTCAAGAGCGGTAGAAACCTCGTTTGAAATCGAATGCGTCAAATCTGACGGAGATGAGCCCCATATTCGTCGGCTGGCCGGTTCATATAGTATCTTTAGAAGGACCGTAGGATCCATAGCTTTCAACGGACTTCTCAGATCGTCAGTATCCACCAGGGAGAACTTGGCAAACTGCACGATCTCCGTGCTCAACTGTCCAGAACAGCTTAACAAGGGGGCCGTTGTTCTTTGGAGGAAACTTCTTATCCGAGATTAAAATTCGAGAATCCAGTTTTGGGCGAAAACGAGCCACAGTAGGTAACTCGAAAGCGAGAGGTTGATTCGGAATTCGATAAAGCCACAGGATGCCCGAAGAATCGGGAATTCTATTTTTCTATGGTTCCTGTCTTCAGGTGTTTTGATTGTCGACAATGAGAAAACTCACAGAAACGGGTTTACTGAGCCCGGAGTGGGAGTGGTGCGAGTGGGACCGGATGCAAAGCCACCTTCGAATCCGGCGGCGTTGCCACCGCGGAGTTCGTTCATTGTGGGAGGCTTGTTGAGGGCCTGGAAGGGATTCTGCTGAGGAGGCGTCATAGCCGAGCCGAGGAGGCTCCCGCTGCCAGCAGTCATCCCAGTCGATGCCACCGTTGAGGCGGGAATCGCGGACGATGCCGCAGAGGAACCTGTTGCAGGAACTACATTTCCACCGAACGGATTGATCGTTCCGGTGACCGGTTTCGCGGTGACGAGTGCGTCGAGGTTGACAAGATTGCTGTTAGCTCCTAGGAATGATTCGGGTGTTTTCCGCATCTTACTATTCGACTCCATGTTGCTGATTCCGCCATTGTTGTGTCCCGTTGTCTTCGGGAGTGCGCCGCCTAAGCCAGACATATCGAAGGGTGCAGGAGAGTTGTTCGCACTTCCGCCTAACTTGTCTCCACCCATTGCTGGAGACATGTTGTTCAATCTCTGACGTGAAATGAGGTCAAACTCATCTAGTTCCCCTTTCGATACGCCTCCGGCTGCTCCGTTCAGTGCCCACGGGTCTGGGGCCGCTGAAGGCAACGAAGTAGCCGGTTGGGGGGCCCAGGGATCTGCCTGGACGGAGGGTGCAGGGGCCCACGGGTCGAGGCCTCCTACGGCTCCAACAAGAGAAGCGGACATTGCATCCACGCTAGCAGTGGGGAACGCCGCTGCCGCCGCCGCCGCTGCTGCTGCAGCTGCAGGTTGCGATGAAGGCAAACCCCACGGATCTGCACCGGTTGCGCCGGCAACCGCTTGTCCAGCGCCACCGAGGTTGAGCCCGAGAAGATCATCCATGCAGCTTTTCGAAGAAGCTCCGTTTGCTGTGGCTACGTTCGAAGATGATCGCGGCTTAACCGCTTCCTGTTGGCTCTCGGTGAGCGCCATTTGGAGGCTGCAAATTCAGAACATTCTCTGTCACTCGCCGTGCCGTACCTCAATGCGCCAATGCGATTCGGCGAGATCATGCGTAACATAGATTGACTATTATAGACGGTAAGGATACTCACCGCAGATCGTCGTTTTTGCGCTGTCGCTCCTCCTGTTCAGCCTCCTCTTTACTCATGGCAAGCGCGAGTTGTAATTGCAGTTCTTCCTCGCCGGCCGTCTGAGGCCTGGCCGACTCCAGTTCTGAGTTGCTGCCCAGGACAGCTCGGTAGTCTCTCGGAGAGGCGAGTTCTTCACCACCTGAATAAGCACGTCGCGATGTACCACCTGGAGGATGACGACATCCGCGTGTACAGCATGGTTTGCGTACATAATAACTTTCGAGGCAGACCGCCGGGGCCCACAACCAAGCGAAACTTTTATTTACCTGACTCAGCCGTCACGACGTTTGTGTTCTGGGCGAAACGTTCTTTCGCTTTCAGTGCTCTCATACGCTCCTGCCTTAGACGTTCATCATCTTTCAGCAATGCGACGAGCTGTTTACTCTTCTCTCGAACGTTCATACCCTGATCCTTATTGTCTTCCACATATTGGAAATCTGCAATGACGCGCGAGTTTCGAATGGGTTCTCTCGCAATGGAACAGTAGGGAGGCATTCAAGCGATATGCACACACCGCGCATCGAGGGAAATCACCTTTAAGAGTTTGAATGTTGAAAATGTTTTCTTTGCACTGACTGGCCACCCGTTCGCTCCCAACTTTGATCAAATATTCCAACAAAACCAGTGCTTTGTAGACATGTCTCCAATTCTTGCCATTGTCGTTGAGCCTGAAAGAGCGATAGAGACCTGAAGCAACTCGAAGACGATCTCCATAGCTCTTTAGAGAGGGATATGGAGTCTCCGCTAGCGGTTTTCGAAACTATACATAGGCAATCTACGGAGTTCCATCTAACTCCGTGGGAAGGATTCATCTGACCGGGCAAGTTTCAGATCTAACGGCCTATTCAGACAGATATTCTTGAGGATGATAACGGAATCGATTGCACTGTCAAGAAGATACATAGCTCAACCAACCTTTTCCATACGATTTGCATGATTTCAGTGAAAGCAACCACATTGTAAGTCAGGTCAGCGATTTCCCCCATGAGAGTCGATGGAGCGCCCCATGGGTCATTCGATGTCGCTTCCCGGACTTTGACCTGTCAAAATCGGGGAAACAAGTGTTTTAAGGAATGTGTACACATACAACGTCGTCTTCAGCTTAGATACAGCATTTATGAATGAATAAATGAATGACGATTCTTTTCCTCTCATATTACCTGAGCATCGGTATAATTTCTGACCACGTTCTTCACGTTCCGTCGCAGGCCTTGCACGTTGACGTTCATCATGGCCCTTCAGTTACCCCTAGTTTTTGAGAAAGAAACGGAAACTCGATACTCAATATCACAGACTAACACCCTGGCCCGCGACTCCCACCCTCTACTCGGACGGAGCAAACACCAGCTTGCAGATGATTTGTTCTAGTCGTGTCTCTCACAAGTTGTTCTCAGCAGCCGCACCTCCCGGAGCCGGATTGCCCTGTAACCCCAAAGAAAAATTCTTTCTTGAGCGAGAGCGTCCAAGTTTCGTGCACCTTCGAGTTGAAATGAAACAATATTCAATTTGTCGAGTCTATTATGACCGCTGCGTTTGGGCTCGAGAAGCCGGCAACAACAAGTGTCAAGTTGGAAGTTGCCGCCGCAGCTCGGAGTCCGCGGACAAGCGGAATGGTTTAAGGCTGATCTCCTCGAGGATTCGATTCGACTCCGGCCCCCGGAATCGCCCGGGTGCATGAAGGTCCCCTAGCGGAACCCGTATTCAAGCATGCCCCCTCAGAACGCGGAGCTTCAATCGGACTCTCCTCGAGGATTCAGCATCGCTCGCATCGTCGCCACAACCGCCTGATGGAAATCGCAATGCAAAACCTACCACATGGTCTCGATTGCCCCAGTCAAGAGCACAAATCGTGTAACTAAGACTGCGAAAAGCAGCGAAACCATCGGATGATTCGCCGAAAACTCTTCCGGAAGCAGTTTCGCTTGGTTGGAGCCGACTTTTCACCTTGTGGAGCAAACGTTATTGCTGACAGCAGCAGCGGCGGCTGTGGAGCATCAATAGCCTGTGCAATGACCGCCGCTGTTTGTGCGCCTAATCGCAACCACGGAAGCTGATGTCTTCACATCTTAGCGAGAGAAGGAGACATTCACTTAGCCGGGCAATACGGCGATCTGCTTTCACCCGTAAAACGTCCTTGGGAACATCTCGCCGGGCTGCGTTGGGAGTAAATTCGAGCAAGATTTAACCGTCCTGAGTGATCAAAGCGTGGAGAAATGCGCTTCACCAGAATGATTGTTAGACGGCAATCGCACCGATAGCTTGAAACGATCCAAACTCGTAGATAGAGCAGACCAAGCACATGATGATTGACATCACATCGTGCCCATGTCACCATGTTCGTACCACGACAAATCAAATCCAGACGAGATACACGAACCCGTTAGGTCGCTGCGTTCACGTTGTTGCTTTCCTCAATTAGGAGCTCATACGCACATAAGAACACACACATTGACGCCGCTGCAAGGAAATGGGAATGAGCGAATCATCTGTCTGGAAGAGACGACTGTGGCGACGGTTAGCTCTTTCGAAGCTGGCCCCACAACCATGATTCGCAGCATGGGTGGGTAGCACAGTTTTTGTTTGAGGTGAGCTCTATCAAGAGTTTCGAGTCGGAATGACGTTTCTACGGCCCGGAAACGGGTCGCTCTGTACAGCGACAAGCAAACGGGGCGGCTCGTTCGTTCGATGCCTCGGAGCGAGAGCCATCCATGAAAACGTCGGCGAAACATTGATACCGATAGAGTGAACACCGTTTGTCGAGCTTTCAACCGGTTCTCGGAACCGTGTCGAGCCCACAGGTTGGACAAACACACGGTTCACTGTTTTCTCAAAAGCCGGCGACAACGTCCGAAACTTACATTACGAGCTTGGCTCACGATTCGACTGGATACTACGACGGACAAGCTTTCAAGTGCTGTAGCGGCAGCAACACTAACAGCAGGGCGGCGTTGATAATCAGACTTGACGCCGCTTTTTTCATGAACGCAGTTGATCTCCTCCTGCGAACTGCCTTCCGATGATTATGACCACAGATTTCCGGCGATGGAACGAACTTCACATGCTGGAGACCGATGAGTCGGTCGATCGGTCGGACATATCTTGTTGTTCACATACATAAACGTCATCACATGCGGCTATTCCAAGGACTACTCGCCTCTCGTTCGGGTCGGGGGTTTCAGGTCGGCGTAGAGTGTGAGAGCCTCGTTCAGCGACGCAAATATGTAAGAGATGCACCTCTCAGGTGGAGTGATTGGACTCTGAGAAAGGATTCTTTCTCTACGAAGCGGTACACTCACTCTCCTCCTGTGAAACTTCTTTGCGTTGCCATGACGCTCATCATTCCATGATCCTGCCTTGTTGGACAGAGCAACATGGTATGGCGGTAGTCCGCTACGCGCGGGTCGATTCGAATTCGACAGTCACGGCGGAACTTCTACGCTCGATTCCCGCTCAGCGACTACGCTGCTTGATGCGTGTCGGAATCGACGAATATCCGTTCTCGTGAGCTCAAACTGTTCGGCAAGACTCTCCCATGGAGACTTCCACCCTCGCCTTCGCGATAGTCGTCGATTGTGGCAGCGCTCAAGCCGCCGCAGCCCGGAAGTCAAGCGCGATACGACCAGGGCGACGCTATCGATATCCCCCGACGATTCTAGAGATCTGAATCGATGTACAGTTAATGGAAAACTCGTAACGTGGATCGCAGATTTGGGGTTCCTCACGCGCCTGACGTCAGTGGGTCGTCTGCATTGTAGGTGATGAATAGAGATTCTATGATCAGGCACGGAAAAACCCGAAAAAGGCAGGCAAATAGGCGCTCAAATATGCCGAACTAGGCATGTAGATTTGAAAAAAAGGCACTTGAAATCAGCGAGAAAAATGAGAGGAAAACAACTTCGGAGCGCTTTAAACTTATCGTGCTCTTGATCAATTCTCCGGCTCATCTCTGTAGCACATAAGAACAAGTAGAACATCGCATTCTCTGGAGTCAGGCGATGCCTTCGATCGGGAACCACACTTTTATAAAGCGATCGCTCCACGTCAGCACTAACCAAAGGAACGAGCTTGAAAGAGGAAACCTCGGCATTTGTGAGACCCTCTATACAAGAGGGCGTCACAGTTAGCGAGGTTCCTTCGGTTTCTCCTCTAAAACGCGTCCAATTCGCACAATAGTTCCAAAACCGACATTGCGTTGATTCCGTCGAATCTTTTCTTGAGTCTGTGGTCTTGCGGCCCGCCTGCATCGCTGATGGTCCCCTCCACACCTTGTACAATTGAAATTGTCGAATGCAACGATCTCGTTGAGCTTTCGAGGCCCTTGATGCTTTTTGATAGGCCGAAGGCATTCTATGCAGCCTGAGAAGTCGGTAAAATCAATTTTTTATTTATTTTATGTAGTGAATGAGAGCCTCAGGGAAGAACTAGGCAACTTGCCTATGAAAATCCGAAAAAAGGCAAAATTCCGTAAAATTCCCAAAATAGGCATTTTTAGGCATTTTAAGGCATTTGCCTGAACATAGAATCTCTAGTGATGAGATGAGACCCATGGATGGTTGAGGGCAGCGTCGTGACTAGAGATTGGTTCGGAGGGCTGTTCGGCTCCGGGCAGCACCTTCATACGAAAGGAATTCGACTGTCATCGAGCCAGCTGGAACTTTTCAGATCCAAAATGCGCCCCCACCCCCGGTCGGCAGCTCGCCCGATTTCGACTCTGGTCCAGGGTGGTCGAGAACGTTCGAAGACGCGGTACTTAGCGCTCTGAGAAACAGGCTACGACCGTAGAAGAATGGAGTGAAACTTCCCTCCTAAGATTCAACACTGTCCCATTCTCGCACTTTGATGGCAACGGAGCAGAGCGATCGTTCGCGGCTCTTGGGCCAGCAAACTTTCTCGCGGAGCCCCTTATTATTTGACTGTGGTCGCCTAGCGGAAATGGATTGAAGCTTCCCTTGGCTCCAATTCCCAAGCAGCGGAACATTTCCGAAGAAGAGAATTCTCAAAGTTGTCCTGTGTAACATAACAGCTTGCAGACTTGGACGCAGACCGTCGGTCCCGAAATAGGAAGGTCAGGTCCTTCCGGGGCCTAGCCCCCGGCCGATTGTTGTTATCTTGGAACTAGAGATCCGTTATTGGGTACTTCGGTACTAGACCAAGGAAATCGGGAATTCTTTCGCGTATCCCCAAGGATCGCTCCGGTACCCCCAGGGGCAAGCGTAGCCCAGTTTGGGAGCCCCTGCCATGGACAGCAGTGTATAGTACGGACAAGATCCTATGTATGCCGCAAGGTCCGGTTGCTGTAACAAAAGGTCTCTGTCGACGACTGAATCGGTGGTGATGACTCATCGATCAATCAAGATTACATTTCCTATCAACCCGATTGATTTCTGATGATAGGTCCGAGGAGCAATCTCCACCAAAACAAACGCCGACAGCCGAGTTCGTGTAGGGTGATCCATAGGTATGTTGAGGTACAGAAGGTACTCCAGGAAATGACGGGTTGAGGTGATTGTAGCAGGCCTACACTTGGGCGTCTCCCTCCCGGCCATCGCTTCTTCAGGACGCTGTACGATCGAATCGAACCCCGGAATCGGTCTCCCTCACTGAGGTCATCCTCACCTCACATATTCATATCTGTCAGGTTCTTAGTAAGCATTACAGAGCATTAGAGTCGGATCATGTTAGCTATTGTCATGCCCAGCAGCATAGGTATCGACCACCATACAATAAACACAGTGAGTCTCCGAATGAGAGTTGCCATGCACGGATCGTGTGTCATCTCTTCCCCGTAAACCTAACAATATCCTCCACATATATAAATGTAAATATCGATTGTTCGTCAGCCTCAATGAGCGTACCTCAGGTAGCGTTATTCGGCGGACCTCGAAAGCGAGCGATGTTGATTCTTATCGGTTGCGGGAACGCGGCAGCGCTCTCTTGCTCCCTCCTGGAATTGGAATTTCAGAGTCAGATATTGAGGGCTTGAGATACTAGTGGCGAGAATCGAACTTTGATGCCCTCTTGAGGTTGAGGGGGGTTCCAAGATCTTACATGTTCGGTACGAATACCTGCATAGTGATCTCGAGACACACACATGAGTACGCAACTGTGCTGATGCAACGTGTGGCGATGATTGCCAAACGATGGTTTCTGATGCCTATTGCTGCGTCGATATTCGTATTAGCGGACGAAAATTTTCATTCATTTCAATGCTGTCTTAGTTTTGGCAGGGCAGCCAACGCACTGGGCCTTGCTCCTCGTCCTCCTTGACATTGGGAACACCAGGACTGAACCTCTCGGAGGCTCACATCTGGATTTCTTTTCGCTGTCTCTTCACACCCTCCGGTCCTTTTGAATTTTCCAGATTATTGAATCAATTAAAAATTCAAGTCATATTCAAATCTATGAATATGAACTTTGCTCGCACTGCTCTCATCGATAACGATCTAACCTCCAGGCCGATTCTCCCCGGCATGGGATTCACACCCCTATTGTGGGGTCCGAATATTTGTGGTTCAAGGATGTGGGGTTCGCGGGATGTTCTGGTTCAGAGTAAAGATGCAGCCAAGTTTCTGAGAAGTTGGCATCGATGGACACGGCGGAGCCACTGATTGTCCTGATTGAGCCTCACTTGCCTGAAAGCAAGAGGTCGGTAAACGATTCTAATCTGACTCCGGCTCCTCTGCTTTGGGTCGAAAGCTAGCTCCGACGCACATTCTCTCGTTCGGCTCAAGATTTGATCCTGCAATTGAATTAATGTACTGATGCTCGTTCGAACGAATTTCTCGTCCCGAATATTGAGTTGTCAGATCCTTCATTCGATCATGTGATACAGAGTGAGAAGTTTTCGGGACTGAAATGAATAAGTTTTCGAACTGGCGGAAATGTTCCTTCAGAGCATGCAATTTGATCCGGTTATGAACTCACTTCCTTTCGGGAAACTTCTCATTCCACGAGTTGAGCATCGCTTCTTATTCCTTCTTGGGAAAATGCACTCGATGACTAACCAAGAGATAGACCTTGATCGCGGTTCTTTTTCCATCAAAGATGAGGCCTTGTCCTCAATATAACGATGACGAATCTTTGTGGAGAAAAGTGCCCCTTGACTTGTGACTCTGGAAACTGTCTGGTATCCATTGTACTTCCGGTGCCTAACTTTAGCAACGGAAACCGCGAGCGCTGCGGTGAAGGGAATGTGCGAACCTGCATCCATGCCGTACAAAACACCGGACCCTCCCTGTCCACCTCTTGGTGACCATATTTTTAACGCGACCAGAGGGCATAATGAGAAAAGTAGACTGAAATCATACTGTCAAGAAGATGTTGCGCGCTCGACCCTCATTGAGCCAGAACTAAGTCAAGTGATGCAAAGTCGGTCGAGGGAAAACTCTTACTCCACGGTTGACACCGTTGTTCCGGGTAATTCAACCCGGTCAAAACGATTAACTCAGATTTTAAGTGTAACAATCCAAACCAGAAAGATTGCAATACTGTTTGGAGCACTCCCTCGCCGGGATTGCAGCCGTCACGAGGAGGGTACGTACGAGTTCCTGATGAGGAACAGATCATGGCAGAAAAGTTTCTGATTCGAAGTTGTAGTTTAAAGGATCAAATGAAGAACGGCCCCAGAATGTCGGAGCGGCACCCGGCTCGAATTAATTGAAGTGGGTTTCTGGGTGACCCGGTGTCATTTCAATGCCTTCGGGCCGTTTAGTCTCATGCCTCCGGAACGATCGGACTAATTACATAACTTCTGAATCACTAGCCGACGACAGATCGCCAAATCACCAGCATCCCTGTTCGCACGAAGTTGGCAATGATCATGTGCGGAGCCATGCATCTGCGGGACGCAAAAGCCGTTCGGGCGTGACCGAGTGATCGGATCAGCGGGCGAACATTCGACTTCCTCCGAAGCCGGATTCGTGATCTCGGAGGGCAGTAGTCTCAGCTGGAACGTTGGGAATATTTCCTGATCAGACCATAGTGTCCGATGATGCGCTCTTCCTCAACGAAACGGCACGCCCGATGTTCCATTACGTCGTCGCCAGAATGCAGGAACTTTTCGGCAAGCCTTGTTCCGAACGTTGTTGCTGTTCCACGTTTTCCTGCGTTACGGTGAAACAGTTTCTTTTTTCGCCATGATGCCACACCTGAGTTTTCGCTACAAGCGGAATTTCGTTTTTCGAAGCAGGCACCATCGTCGACGAGGGAAGAGAGGAGGGAATGAAGCTAGTCAACCGAAGAGTCTTGGACAAAATTTCGGCCACTGAAGACCAAAACGGGAATTTCAATTAAAATAGCAAGCGTCTGGCGATGGACACAGGATTGCTCAGCTTTGCTGTCACTTTCGATCAACTCACGATGCTGACCCGTTCGTTCTACTAAGGCCTTTCGATTCGGGCCTCTCATCGATGCCGATTGTGGAGGGTCCGCCTCGATTCCCAACTTGGATTCTGACACAGTTATTCCAGGCTTACAGCGGGGTGAACAGCGAATGCGCAACGGGCAGATATGGTCGTAGTGCCTCAAAAGCCTCAGAGACTCCGACCTCGAAGAGAATGAGGATATCGAAGACTGATCTTCCGCGTTTGGGACAGTTTCCTAATCTTGAATTTAATCCCAGACAGGCACTCCCGAATCGTCCGCCCCGAGGTTCATCGTTAACGGATGCATCGGAAATTATGTTTGACAATTTATACATATCCGTAACGCCCCGACGATGATGGAGTGAAGTGCTCCAAGAAGCGGACACCGTAATTTTTACATCGGAAGTGTGAAAAATTGAAACACAATCGCCCGCTTGACGAGGGTGGAAACCTGAAATCCTGATCGGCGGACAAAATCAGATCAACGGAAAGCCTCGGACCAACCCATACGAACCATCGGATCGGATTCACTCCTTCGTCGCAAACGGGAAACTCTTCCGGACTATCTCTCTGTCGGCCGCTCATGTTTCCTCGACCACAAGATCATTTTCTCAGTGTTTCAGCTGCAGTGGTGCAGACGAGCTGTATGGCTGTCTCGCATCAAGCTCCCAAGACCACCCGTCTGATCGTACACATCTGTCGAGGAAACGCGAAGGGAGGTGTGGATTTCGATTTTCAATCCGGTTCGATTCGAATTCATATCGGCCGAACACGATGCCGGCGCTGCGGGGTTCTCGATTCCGTTCGGCCATTTCCGGAGCCGTTTCCAGCATTTCGCCTGATGATGTGCCTCCGAGAGAGGCGCACTCACAAGTCTCGTTATGAATCGACGACCGTTAGAATTTCGATTTCATTCCGCTGCTCCGTGGTTTCAGCAGGCTTTTTCCTTTCTTCTGGGGCAAACGCTAGATTCACAGGAATTCAGTACATCGTTAACGATGAGAAATCTGTGCGTGGAATCCGTTGCCCGCGATAAGAGTCAAATAGTTCTTCGCATCGCAGCGGTGTGTCGCTAAACTCCGAAAGAAATTAGTGCACCACGTCCACGACGAAAACGGCGGCGCTGATGATGACAACGACGACGGCGATGCAAAAAGCGTCTTGCGATCATCTGGAACCAGGAATAGGCAACGGTCATCGACGACGACGGCGTCGACGTCGGTCGGTGCCGCCGCGGCAGCCGTCGACTACGGTCAGATGTAGCTCCGGGCCACCGTGTTAATTGCCACCGAAAGGGAAAACGCTGGCTGCTTCTGTTGTCAGAGAAAAATCAGTGCGGCATTCTGGAGCCGGGTAAAGTCGACCCAAGTGGGGCGGACGTCGGAAAGGCTAGTCAGCTACTAAACTCCACACACACGGCGCGTATCCAACAAAGACTCCATCCGACGAAAACACTGCTCGAATCTTCGCCTCTCTTCATTCTAATAGCTCTACAGTAGCTCGACCCAAGGGAGTATATCGCAATGGGAACGCATACGTTTAGCTTTTACATGACGCCCCGCAAAGTACAGGCGATCTGTCCGATACAACCGATACGACATCAGATGATTTTCTGAGCCAGTTTTCGTTGGAAAACACGTGAGCGAACACTATCCGTCTCAATGAACTGACTGACTGAGTCGTTTCTTTTTGTGGTTTGCCTGCAAGTAATCCAATTGAGTCATCAAAAAGATGATGCATGCTCAATGGAGGTCCGAAAAAGAAGAAAAAATCCGAAACGAGGAGTTGAAAGTTAACGACCCGGCATCGCGAAAACGGCCCAGCAGACAATGCGATTGTTATCTCAGCAGAGATTTTCATCAGTGACTCGGAGTGAAACTTTCTTTTTCCAAGCCGTGACAATGCCGGCGGAAGCATTTTCGGAAAAGCAACGACGGAACGGAATTGACGAACGACAACGAGCTACCCACGTAATCACACAAACAACCGGTGCAGCGTACGAAAGCGCCGACGACGAAAATTAGATCAGCTATTGGGCAGATGAGTTTTTGGACCTTGTACAAGCGGCACAGCGATGCCCGGTTGGGATCTGATTCTCGTCTTCAAGACTCACTACGTGACGGAAGTATGCGATTCAAGCACAACATACGAGTCATAATTTGTACGTATACTACAGAGTCTCGTGCAACAGGAACAACATCGGGACCTAGAGCCGAACCTTTGTCGCATTGCGGCGTTGGGCTCAACTTCTGGCATGAACTGATGCGCTGGAACATACTCTGAATGCAGGAGGATGAGCCTTGAAATCGGAAATGACGTTCGATTTTACTGTGAACGCCTCTAGGAGATATACCCTAAAATCCCGCAGGTGACGAACTTTTTTTTTCAGCAAAAAACGAGGTATCGCCGTATCAGATAACGAACTTGGCCGAAAACGAACTTTGCAGATAACGAACTTGGCAGATAGCGAACCGTTCAGATAACGAACTGGTCAGATAACGAACCTCCACGGATGAAGAACTCTTCAGATGACAGACCTCCGCAAATAACAAACATTGCAGATGATGAACTTCTCTTCCATCCATTCAACATCAGCCAACTAGCCCGAATTCGAAAGCACGGCGCAAATCGAGGACCGTTCTCCTTTCAGTGGGCTAATAAGGGCCGGAAAACGAAATCGTTCAGGTACCTATCAGGGGTCCAGTGTCAATAAAGTTCGATATTCGCCAAGTTCGTTATCTGCAAAGTTTGTTTTCTGCCAAGTTCGTTATCTGCTGAGTTTGTTGAGTGCGGCATTCTAGGGTGCTTAAAATGCTCATGAGTGCCACATGAGGGCCCTTCGCGAGCTTCGAAGGCACTGTCGCCTGCGCGGAAGAGAATCAGGAGTTGGCCCCTGGATTTGATTTACAGATGCAAACATTAGGAGCAGTTTGGGTCGAGAGACAAGTGAATGCCTCGGGGAAACGGTGTTTGCGACATAATGTTTCGGCAGTGTTCGAGATTGACAGGTCAAACCCTTCTTTTCATTGTAGTATCATCGGAAGTCCCCGTAATCATATGGAAGACCAAGAGCCAATCATGAGTCCCCAGCGCGATCGCACAAGAAGATCAGGCACTCTTTTCAGATTCGATTCCAACGTTTGTACCTGAAAAATGAGCTTCCATGAACTTTACGTACTCACGGGGCGCGACTGAGGCACAGTCGTGATCCCTATATGCGCAGATGAGCCTGTACGATCCGTCGGACTGCTGGAACTTTTGAGTCCTTCTGGAAGTCACTGCGCGGAATACACAGAAAAGGGGACAATGTAGCGAGATCGGTCGCTGATTTTAAGTCAAACTTCAGCGGCTGCGCTGAACCATTACCGAAAAAGATTTTTTGCTCCCGTGCTCCACTAGGCGATTGCGATGAATATACTATTCGGGAGGACGGATATCTACGTCAAAATCTTAGGCCTCACGGCATGTTACCCCTCCCGAGCTCACTGGTGTACGAGCACGTCTCCTCGCGGCTTTTCGCTAACAGAGGTCAGCAAAGGTGGCTGACAAACGAGTATCACTCCATACCATGCTACCATGTAGATGTACATGTTATAGGAGTCATATTTCTGTAAGCCTGGAGATTCTCCAAGGATTCTGGTGGTCAACCAGGACAATGTTGAGGTCCCGAGAAAAGCCTTCCTTGATGCCGACAGGCCAACGAGTGTCAAGCCCTCAGGAAGCGTCAGGATCGGAAGGGAATGAAGCCGTTTTTTCCCAGAGCATGGCAAAGTCACTTTTTGATCGTTTCCAAGGAGCAGACATGCACTCTACGAGGTATACGTGGATGAAGATCGTGCTCTGATCTACGACAAAGTGATATTCTATGATCGTTTCGTTGACTGAGTAATCTGTTCCTGGGTCGTCGTCCACAGCTCGGGCGGGGAGTACGTCTGTGGAGTGGTCTATTTGGATGAGCACGAGGACGCAAAACGAGGGAAACGATGACCACGTCTCCGACATCGGAGGAAGAGGAAGAACCACCGTTGTTGTTGTCATCGCTATTGCTGTGCGGCGACGACGGCACCACCACCAACAACGACGGCGCGGCGGCCGCGACGACGACGACGCCGGCAGATGATCCCATGCGCCGGCTATCCGGAAGCGACGTTCTTCATTTAACGCGAGAAATTGGCCGAATTTCGACCCCGCCCATCATAGGGAAAAGTAACGAGCATCGAGCGAGCCGGCCGGCCAGCCAGCCAGCCGGCGATTCCACCAGACGTTCCAAGCAACGTGCTCGGAATGAACAACAACGACGACAAATAATGATGGCGATAATATTTGCAACGGCTAAGCGATACGTTGATGCCACCACCGGCCGTATGGACTGACAAGCCCCACGCCGAGGATCGGGAGGAGTACGGTGCAAGCGGGCGCCTTCCTTTTGTTGTTTGCGGCTCGCCGCGGTTGCCACGAGTGCTTGTCTGTCTGGCTCTTTTCTTCTTCCCATCGACCATGGTCGTCACACGATGCGAGGTATCAGCGGGCTTTTATCTTCTTGATTTCTGTACGTTCTACCGTGGTCATCCCCGTCTCATCACAGCCGTCTCCGATCCCTCAGCAGTGCTGATGCTGAAGATGATCGCGGGCATGATTCCGCTGGGCCGTCCCGGGGATAGCCGATCAATAAATGTATCGTGTACTGATGGCTGTGAATATTCTCCTCCGTTTGATGCGAATTCTTCCTTTCTGACGATGCTATCGCCAAAGTAGCGGCAGTGGCACAGTCCGAACAACTGCCTCCCTGCATGCCTATCGTGACCAGCGTCTCTATTCATCTGCCATCAGCAGTTTCATAGCAGTGGATACACGAATGCCAAAACTTCACGCCATAACGGAAGAAACAATGAGTCTTGATAATTCTTGTAGTTTTTGTGTCTCGCATGGACACCATCAAGAACTTGTGTGTTGGTTAGAACCCAGCATCCGCTGAGATGTATGTATTCCGGATGACGATACCGCGGAGTCCACGTGGTTTTCAACTCGAGTGTACCGAGATTTCACTGTGTCAGCATGACTGGCACAATGTCCGCCAGAGTTGGAACCCGTGCGGCATCACCTGATCCTCTGCGACTCCGAACGGCTTCCTGTGGCCTGGAATCACTGTCTATTTAATTGCACCATCACTCGGACAGAAAGAGAAGGCTTCATGGCGTAGCAATTGGAACAACGTTCCCCACCCGAAACGGTAACCTGTTAACAGACGCCTCGTTCGGAAAAACGTTCTTTTGCTAATACCGAATTCTGCCAAGCACACATGGACATCAGCCCGATACGAGCTTTGAAGCCGCCCAGAAAATTGATTCGGTCGGAGAACGGAATACAGACATTCCTTTCCATTATGTTCCGGTGATAGGAGGACCACACAACGAGCGATCTGAGAAGTGACAGGATTCCTGTTTACCCTCTCGTGTCTCTCCTTGGAGAGCCGACTCGAGCGTTACCTTTCGAACGAAGTCAATTGAACTGAAGGAGTTGATGCAAACCACAGTGGATTGCTAAAATTGGCTCTGGCTTTATAAATATCAATGTTCTGTTGCTGAAGATATCGTATCTCTTGATACTGTGAGACACCGGAGGAGATCTCGAATGCTGATCGATGCGGTAAACTTTCCACTGAGCGGGGAGGATATCGGAGTTTAGTCCTCGTGATTTGCCGAGCCGGCTTCTGACAATGGTCGTATCTCGCTTCTTCTTCGTTTTCCTTCTCGTTCAAATTTACTGAGCGTCAATCATCATAGGATCCCATGCTACAATGAGGTTATACATGTGGTAGGAATCCTGCTCCCATGAACTTGGGGAATTTTAACGACGGACGGCGGACAAAGAACTGCAGCAAGCGGGAGGTTTTGCTCGTCGGTTCGACCGACGCGACGTTTCGTGGTCTGGGGTGACATTGGAAAACCCTCGTTGTAGCAGGATTCCGCCAGAGCAACCCGATCGCTCTCAGTTCACTCTATAATGTTGGAACGAATTATGGGGAACAAGCTTCTCGGGACCTTTCTCAGGTGGTTTTTGCCGAATGACACACCGATGATTCGTTCAGAACAGTTTCAATGTTGCCGACGCAGCAGACGCACTCCTACACCAAGGGATCGTCGCGAAATCGCCCTGGCCGCCCTCGATTTGTCAAGCCCAGATGTCACATCGTCCTATGACGATTGAACGGGAAATCCATGCCAGAACTCAACGACGTTCTACACAGCGAAAAACGCGTACACAAACTCATCCGAATCTTCCGGAGCCCCCGCTGGGTGCAGAGCGTCCGTCGTTCGGACTGCGAACCCAAAACTGTCCGCGGCCGATTTCTTTGCGGCTGTTGCATTTTATCTGTGCCATTCAGCTCGATTGATTCACTGTAGGGAGAGATTCCATTTTTGAGATTTGAGCGTTGAGAAAAGCCGGGATCGATGAGATCAGCGCATCTCTATAGTCATCGGAAGCAAAGCGACAGAATTGGCATGATAATTCGAGATTGAGCGAACTACTTCGCTAGTGGAAACTTTCGCGTCAGGAATAGCGGGAATGAAGATCTTCCAGCAAATACTGAAATTACCATCGACCGATTCAATTCTAGCTTCCTCGAAACTCTCGTTCTGAAGTAGTCTACGAAATGCTGTCGAAGGCTTAGAGCAGAACTCTGGCCCCGACAGGGAATGGACTGCCATGATGTGGCTTGCCTGAGGCCAAACGGACCAGCTCCGGGGCAATGTTCGAGAATTCGCCTTCCGCCTATAACTCTTACGTTTCAGGCACGCTAGCTCAATGAGCTAGTATACTCGTCACCGCGAGGCGGGTTTACGAGGCGTAGGCTGTAACGCCGACTTAATGCGAAACGTTGCTCGACCCGACACTAGCTCAGACAACTGTCTGTCTGTCGGAGCGAGCGAGCGACTGCACAGTCAAGATAGCTGCTGGCGATGCCGGTGCAGAAGAATGCTCATTGTTCTTCTTCCGGCGAGAACGCCGCTCGCAGCTTGCACTTCTGACCAATGCGATCGGGTGTATGTGTGTTGTTTTTACCAAATGCTAACTGCTGCGCTGCTGACAGCCTGACTGCGAGCAGCGGTGAAGACGACGACGACGGCGGCAAAGTCTGCGGTGGCAACGGCAGTTGTTCCGTTTGTCGTTTGTCGGTCTGTCTACCGGTCCGTCGGTCTTTGCCCGTCCGCCGGCGGCGGCCGTCATGTCTGTCTCAGTCAGTCAGTGGTGGGCAACAAACGAAACATCCGAGCAACGAATGGTCGCCGAAACCGGCGTACCGGCTGCGTGGCTGATTTGCTCCATTAGTCATTTATTCGTTTGTCGTATCTCTGGCCGTTTTCGTCTTAGCGGTCACGCATTTCCGCCGAATTTTCGTCGTACCCAATCATCACGACGAAATTTGGTCGCGTGATTCCTCGGTCCCAATCTCGTTACAGCAGCAGCACCACCAGCCGCTGCTGTGGTTGACACTCATCGCGTCACAGGCGGAAACTTTCGCGGAAACGTCGAGTCGATGGAATATGTACTGCGAAACCTGGAACGTTGCCGAAATAACAAAGTGTCGACCGAGGAAGCTCGAAATGTGTTGGAAAAATAATAATCCACTCAATCGGGAGCGTCCCGGTCCATAGTGCCGAAGGCGCTCTTGAAGAGGAAATCTGGCATTGAAGCTCCGGAAGACAGGGCTGAACCCGGGATGAAAACGCTTCTTCGGAAAAGCAGATTCCAAGCCATCGGCGAACGGTAGCGTCGACAGCGGAGTAGTAAGTCCATGTTCAACAACTTCCTCTTGCATGTGAAGTCCAGATAACGCATAAAGAACCGGAGTGAACAACAAGGAGATTAGCAGCAGCCGAAGTCGCGTCGTCAACAACCGGCTCACCTTCAGCCTCGCTCTGCTCCACCGTGGGCTGGCTGCTATTGGAAAATCCACATCAGTCACCGCGAAAGCCATTCGAGCATTCATTATCAGGATATGGCAGCCGGAATATCGAATTGGGCAGAATAAACGTTTTTTGTGAAATGTCACAAGGCGGTGCAGAAGCTACGTGAATCACGAATCGTGCTCAACTTCTGCTCACTCAGTCGCGCCGCTCGAGTTCACGTAGTTTTTGCGTAAGCAGGAAACCGTTGCTCATTCGTTTGTTGTGGAAGCTGTCTTTCACTTAGGAGTTAGGATTGCCGCACCGCCTCGTTAACGATGACGGTTCTAGCGGGAACAGCAGCGGTCGCACCGTCGTCCTCAAAGTTTTCGGCTGAAAAAAATAATCGATGATATACGAGGAGCCATAGCACATCTTTCACTTCGATTAAATCGTCCGGTTTACGGCAACGGCAGCATCGACGGCAACCGAGTAACCCAGATTGAGAAGGACGGTGAGCTCCATCTTGGGAACAACAACAACAACACCAGCCACAGCAACAACAACGACCTTTCAATGAAGACTTGGTGCTCAACCGTTCTCTGTGGGTGCTACTGCTAATTCTTGCAGTCAGTCTTTCCCTGCTCCGTGTCCGTCGCACCCGTTGTCGAATGCGGGAAGCCTTAGAAGTGTTCCCTCCAAATCTTGAAAAATTCGCCACCAGATTCCGATGCTTTTTCGCGAGTCGTTTCTATTCCCGTAGGATTCCAGATCCGGACTGTGGCGATGGGCGTGCACAAAAGTAACTAGACGCTCACAGTAGCAGCTTCGAGGGGCGACAAATCATTGGATCGAACAAAAAAAAAACGGTTGAATCACAACAAATAGACGCAAAAGTGCAAAAAACTTCCCAGCAACCCGATTCCGCTACCGCGGCCGGCCTCTGACGGTTGCCGTATCACCGCCGAAGAACGAGCGCTCTGCTAGATGGCGCTAAGTACGTCGGCCACGACTGGCTAACGTACACAAACCTTCTTCGTATCTACGATGCGGTGCTGAATCGGGATTTCTGTTTTCACGCTTCTCCCTCCTTTTGACACGACAGCTATCGGATATCGCAGAAACTCTGTCCGCGGAGAAATTTTAGCAATGAGGAATCGACTCACTGCTCCGTTTGACCTCATCGTCAGGACCCCAGCCACAGAGACCGAATGGATACCTGTTCAAGTGACTGACTGACTAGAGTAATAATAAATGACGCCATTAAGACTCGATGCTGACCAACTCGATGGCATACTTCGATCCACTTCGTTTGATGCAGTGCCGCGTGATTCCGTGTTGGAGTTAGCTTTCGGCCCTTATTCCACACAACAGGCGCAAGATTGGCTTCAGTGAATTCTTCTCTCGGAAACTGGGCATTGAGCAAGATATCATGGAATGGAGGGGAAGTTATCATGGAATTTTCAAGAGCGAAATTTCTTCGGAAGTGCACCAGACAGGATCGAAGGGCAGTCATATCGATCGAGAGTTCATTGGCTGTCAACGACTTGCGGAATCCAGATTGAATATCCGAAGCGCATCGGAGCCGAATTGGTGCTTGATGATCGATGACTGGAGAAGCATGTACGTTGAATTCGTTCGCACCTCGATAGTGTCACAAGTTCGAGAAGATCCCTTGCACAATCTTGGGGCCGATTGGCGCACTGATTTACGGAATACGATGGATGATCAGTTAACGAATCGACGGATATAAATTTTTCGCTGCTGCTCTTCACGCGATAACGCGCAGAGAAAGTCACCGTTCCCGATCTTTGCTTGCGGACTGGCTGGCTAGCTCGCTAGCCTGCTCGCTTGCCATCATCAAGAATAGCTTTTTTCTCGCGGGGACAGACGTACACTGCAGATGAGCGGAGCGTCCGTCCTCAATTCGAACTGCGGTGCGGGCAACGGCGTCGTCATCTTCTCCGCTTGTTGCAGCAAGGCAGCCGGCCTCGCTGCGACTATAGTCTGTAATTGGCTTCTTCCCATTTTTTCCTCGCTCGCAACCACTGCTCGCCATACTCAGCGGGGCACTATAATCACGTGATTAGAGCTCACGAGACCGGTTCCCGCTCTCTGGGAGATTTGTTCCGCTGGCGTTTTGGGAAAGAGGACCGTGCATGATCGACTCACCGAAATGCTCAGATCAGAGGATCCGTCGCATCTGAAACAGGGGCACTGCGAAAGTCATGTTACCACTCATTCACTCCGATAAACTCAAGAGGCTCGACGATTGTCGACATTCATCGAACACAGAACACGGAGCTGCCTCGAACATTAGGCTCAGAAGTTGCAGAAACAGCGGACCTGCCACAGCACGTTCGTGTGGTCTCCGTAAAACGACAGAATGCGCCGACCGTCGATGTTTTTCGGACGAGCATTGACCGCCATTCGGGCGGCCTCAAACATGAGGAAAGCCTTAGTACGTTTCAGTGAAAATCAGAAGCAGTCGTGTTCGTTCTTGAGTGGGAGCTATCATGACTGCAGTCGGCAGAGCCGTAGCCGTGGATCGCGCACGCGAAAGTCGAATCCCCCGTCAAGCGCCGCAAGTACAACAAAGAAACTTGAGAGCAAGATGATTCCAGGGCTCTGATGATCTATACAATCACGACCATCCTCCTGTCCATGCTTGTTTTGCGAGCTGGTATACCCCCGTCGGTTTGTCAAGACATGAGTCGGCTCGCATTGTAGTCGATGTCGCGAGCGACACGAGCGCCGATTGCTCCGGCTACTGTTTGTTTGTTGTTTTCAACGCCAATTTTTCTCCCAATTCGTTTCCGTCGTCGCTTCAACGACATTTTTTTCTCGCTTTCTCATCCGTTGTCGTCCTCTGAATGAGCGTCGGAAAAGAAGTGAAGCAGATCGCAGAAGTCATGATCGGCAGAATGACGAGCAAGCAACCATATCATTAACTCTGTAAACTCATGGTCACGGTGCAGGCTGTGTTGGAGTCGGCCGGTCGTCAAGATGTTCACATGTATGGATATATTCATATATATATATATATGTAGATATGTGATGTGTCATTAATACTTCTTCTGGCTGCTAGGCTAATTGGAAACATTCGGTTACTGGACGCCAATGTGATCCAAATTCCACGTATATGTCGGTCGAACGGCAGCGGCCGCTATGGAAAAGAGACCGAGAAAATATGCACCATCCTAACGATGGAATTTTCTTCGCGAACCGATGGCCACTTCGAAGGATGGTATCTGACGTTGATCTGACGAGTGAGATAATTTTCAACGGCTCCGCAGCGGGAATCGACGAAAATGAAAGTATTCTCAGGATTTCTCCACCCGAACCTTATCAACGCAGAAGACGCAAGTTCTTACATGCTCCACTTGGAGACCAACGGAATCAGCGGCTAACCGTTAACTGTTATCTGTCATAAGGAAGCAGAAGAGCCGGAAACGTTGAATTGGCGACATTCCACAGAAGTGGCGGCGACAGCCAGAGACGGTGGTCTGGTTCAGCGGTCAATTCTGGTTAGATTTTCCGGCGGAGCGGCCTCCTCAGCGAACACGCATTCGAATGCACCGAACCCGATTCGCTTCGAGGGGAATCATACGACGACGCCGACGACCGACGATATTGGGAAGGTCGGTCCCAAAAAGCCCCCGTACGTTTGTATCCGCTTCCTTCAGTTATCCACTTTCCTCCAGGAGGAAATATCGCGGAGCGATGCCCTCGTATCAATGTGTTAGCCGTCCGTCGTCATTACGAGTTTTGAGTCGGACAGTTGGACGTCGCTGATTACAGATCATCTTCAGTCGTCATACGTATTTGCTATCGAAAGCGTCGGCTCGCCCAAGAAAAGCCGAGCCAAAATGAGGTGCTTTGCTTTCCCTTGTCGCGTAAGAATGATTTTCATCGTATTGCCTCGATGCCACTTCTCCACTTGGTCATCTACTTCCGGCCGAATACGTTCGTGTTTTGCCCAAACGATAGCTGGAAAACCTTTTCCTAATCTACCGAAGAAATCCCCTTATCACAACTAGCCCGGCCCGACGCGCCAGCCAAACCGGCCTGGTCGAGCAGCCGCAGAAAGCAATTATACCCACGGAACCTCGACGACGCGCCGGCCAAGCGACATCCAACATCTGATATCATTCTTCGTCTTGAATTTTCGGCTCGTATTTTTCCTCGTACGTTTTTGATCGTGGACACAGTTCCTCGGGCCAACATTCCGCAACACGCTTCCGTTTGTCAATGAAGCACGGCATGCGGGGAAACACAATCTGTCCGTGATCTAATCGGAGCTGAATATGATCAGACGCAGAAATTACTTCAGATACACAAAATCAGTAGATTGCTGCTCAACTGCGACCAACTTCTGCACTGTTGCGGGAGGGCTCTCAGTTCGAAAATCGAACCGAAGTCAATCGAACGCTTCTCTGAAGAACCAGAATCCGATAAGAGGGGGGCCAACATCGGGATGAATCCCATCCTCGGCTCAGGATCCCAGTGGATCTCGACGAGCCGCGCGGACTCCATCGCAAAGTAGAAGTCTAGATCGTTTGAATGCAGACACGCTTTGCGTAATTCCGGTTGAAGCTCTCACTTCATATTATGCGCCTTATTTGCATGATTGCATCAACAATTTTCATCGCATTCAGCTGCGCTGCTCAATTCACATTCGAAGTGGTTGATCATGGGGCTGAAACTCTCGAAGCCACGAACAAAACGCTGGACCGGTCGCGAGATTATATTGCTGTACTTCGATGATGGTTCCATGTTCAGCTGGAGCGAATAACTTTCTCCTTATCCATGGCCGAGCTTCTTCGGATAGACGCGCCAGCCGCGTACGAAAGGAGCAGCGACATCAACAGCTGGCCCCGGCGAAAACCAGAAGAAGTTTCACTATCTCGCTTGCTAGTAGATGTTGCTGCTGCTGCTGCCGCTGCTTTTACTCGAGTTGCCGGAGCCGCCGAAGCCAATGCTGAAGCTGCGGCCGGCTGCCTTCGCTCTCGCCTTCATCGGTCGTGGCGCGCAAACCTTCTCTGTCACTCTCTCCGGGCATCGCTGAAATTTGGGTAAGGCTCGCGTTAACGGTACACAACAGTTCATACAGAAAAGTGGTTGCAGGCCCGGCAAGAGTTCAGACCATCCGACGGAGCGGTGTTGTCGGGACCGCTCGTACAAATCAATCAGAAGTGAAAGTGAACCTCCAATCTCCTCGCTCTACTTGGAATAACTCAGTCAGGAGCACATCGCGCATTCGAGCAAAGGTACCAATTCATTTTTTCTGCTCCTCGAGAGCGCCTTAGTTGATCTTCTTGGCAAAACTTCTGACATTCGCAACCGAAATCCGACCCAGTGTCTTGGGACAAATAGCTGAAGCCCAAAGGTTGTCGGACTCGCCTATCGGAACGGCTTGTACTTCAATATGCTCGAGACCTCTCGATCTGGAAGAAAGGTTGAGGAACGAATTTTTGCTGTGAACGTGCTTCTCTAGGAGATATTCCGGAACAGGAATCTGAGCCACGACAAGGATCACCGAGTGCTTACTGTAATCAGTCGAGCGAGCATTGAAACCCCTCTTCTGACACAGCATGTTGAGGAAACGTCGAAGTCGGAGACAAAATTAAGATACCTTCTCGGATGATCACCGATCCCGTTCGTTATGTCCGCTTGCCATCGGTTTTGACAACTCCGAAGTGCTGAAGAAGTGCCAACAGAGGCGAAGCTTCGACCGCTTCTGTCCCGAGACTCAAGCCAGAGACTAGATCTAGAACCTCTTGAGTGCTTCGCGTGGAAAACAAGCTTCTTTTCAAGGGGAGCTTCGCGCCAGGCAAACACCATCCCAGAATGTTTGTTCGCTCTAAGTCGTGAAAACAGCGCGTAAAAACTCAACTCAGTTTTTTCGGTTCCAACTCATCTCTGGTCCCTTCATTGGGTCCACAGAAGCATGCGGTCGCATCCTTCATTCAATTGAGTCTTTGTCAGACTCTCGCGCCGATCGCGTTACGTCTCCTTGGTTCCGACCTGTTGAACGATTGATGTTGAAAGTGTCAAAGCCAATGGTGTTGTACACCGCCTAGTGCCGATGGGAGTTTCTGGGCACCGCGCGCGCATTTCTCTTGTGGTGAAGCTTTCGGGAATCCGACTCGATGGGTGGGTGGGAGCCATTCGATTGGTTGGTGGCGGCACCGTGTTACGCGAAGCCAACCATTAAACGCTTGAGTGCTTACCAATGCAAAAGATGAGGATAGCACTTGAGGAAGCGAGGCGCCGCCTCCGGTGATATCGTTCTGGTGATAACATTATGCCTCACGGCATTGTATGTGGAAAACTCGCGTTGATGGTGGACTGGTGGACGATTCGACTCTGAGTGAATCTGACGCTTCGGACGAATAATGAAAACCCTTCAACGGTGTTCTTGTTTCTGCCGCGAACGGTACCCCGCAGTGCTTTTCCGAAAGGCAAAGTTCACTTCGCAGAATCTGTATCACGAAGCGTAAAAAAATGAATATCAGGCAACGGCATTCTCGATCGCCTACTTGAAGTGATTTACCGTCGGTCTGAATTGATCGTTGAAAATCCGACAGTGTTGGGAATTTGACCGCTGAGCTTGGAAAGCGGGGATAACTCGCCACAATGCTCGTGCTTCAGGAGCCCAAATGAGATGGGAATGATTTTCCTTCCGGCGGCGTGTCACCTGAGCGCGTCGCCGCGCCGGTCTTTTGGGTCCACGAAAATGTCCCATTCACGATGCGTTTGAGGTCTTTGCCGGTGGCTCATTCACTCCTGGGCACTTTCGGATTCATTTGCTCTCTTCATTCAGTTGGAAGCGCCGATAAGGAACCCCTTCTCCGGCCCATGCTCTTCAACCTGATCTTCAAACCTGGATCGATCCTATGTCTGTTCGTGATCGTCTGGAGGGATTCCCGACAGTGTTCCGTCGTCGAGTCATTGATTCACACGACGCAACGGTCTTCGGAGAGAGAAACAGAGAGAGTTTCGATTCTGAGATTCTTCTTCGCAAAATCCGGCGCAGAAGGAACGTATCAGATCAGGGACTTCTGCAATGGACTCTATGCGAAAGAAGTTCCCCCCCCTCCCCAAATATGGGGCTTATGGGAAACGGATGGTCCCATAAACACTGGATATTTTCCCACGCTCGGCTCTTGAGAGGATCTTCGGGACGCTAGAATACTGTGGTTAACGTTTCTGCCCGATGATTCTAAATAGTGGTCGCCGTGAACGTGTTGGAAGTCCCAGTTTTCCGGGCTTATGCCGGTCCCTCGGTCGACTGGTCCATCCATCCGTTTTCGGTGAGTGCTTCAGTCGAAATTTTTGCTGCAGTGGCCGCTCGAATACAGGCGCCAAGGAGCGAGAATGCCAGTCGACAGAGAAGAAGTGAAAGGTCATCCCTCCGAGCGAGCAACTTTCACTTCCACCGGACAAAATTTTCGCTGCTGACTTTAGTGCGTCTCGCCAACGGTGTCCCCGTCGCCTCTCCGAAGTCGGTGATGTCGGCGTCGTTCATCACTAATTTGGGTCAACCATATTGTCGCTTGCTGGCCGTTGTTGACTTTCTGCCGAAAATGCTGCCGCAAATAGCGGCGCAAATTTTGACGCCAATACTGGCGCAAATTTCTACGCGAACACCGCCGCGACGCACTGCCTCACATAGCGAGAATTGTGCAGAATTCAACTTTGATTGAAGAAACATTTTTGGGTCACGTCGCTGCACAGCAATTAACGGTAAATTCTACTATTTGGATCAGCTGACTCCACGGCATCGATAAAAGTCATTCCAGCTAAAACGAAAACATCGCCGGAACCGAATGCTTTCGAGAAAAGTGCTGCGATTTCACTCGCTGATAGCCATGGCCGTGTCGCGATGAACATGTTGTACTGAGATTATGTCTAGTTTGTCAAAACGAGTTACAAAGAATCTCACTCTTTGCTCTGGACCACCCCATGTGCAACAGATGACCAGACCATACGCAGTGACTGAATTTAGGGATTTGTATATCTTACCTCAGCAATCGAGTTTCACTTGTCACGACATGAGTCGCTGTGAACGTTTCTGGGCCCACATGACTGGGAGGAAACCCCCTTCAGAAGCCTCGAATAATCAATTCGTTTAACCTAAGCTGAAACGATGTGATTCCGCCGATGGGTCGTTTCTGGGTGAAGATGACGCGGAGCGAAAGTATATGATGTACAGCACGGCTTAAACGTGATTCCTGTAAGCTTGAATCGGGTTAAGGGTACCTCTCAATTACCGCATTCTTGCTGGTTACCATCGAGGCTTACATGCTTTCTCCAATCGATGGCAACAGCGCTCACGAACACCTGACGCGTTTGAGAATTATTTCTCAAAGTTGTTCGAAGTTCGCAGCACGAAACGCGCGGCTCCATCAGCGATCGAGTACACGGTCAACGAACGATGGCGACGATGAAGGCAAGCCAAGTCAATCACTGTATTCACGGAATGTGGATGGATTTGGTTTGGCAAATGTCGTGTTTTATCCCGCATAAGATACTCGCCGCGGCTGCTGTCAGTCATCTCTCGCTTGATCCGTTCGATGTAGAGCGGTCGGTGGTGGCGGCTCGAGTTATTCTGATACGTTGTTCAGTCGGTGTCTTCTGAAACATGAATGTCGGTTTGTAACAGGATCATCGAGAGGTCCCGTGAACTAAAACGATGCCTCTCGCATGTTATACCGGATTATCTGGGCCTCCCTGGCGTTAGCTAACGCTGGTCAGCGTCAGAGACGTCGCTCCTCATCGATTACCTTCACCAGCGAGTGTCTTTTCTATTTCGTTCCAATCGCTTTCGATTCGGCTCGTGATAGCATCGCTGAGATGAGAAGCGAGATTTGGGATTCCGTCGCTGAAGAGGATTCTCCGAGAGCTGGGAACGCATTAGGGAAGCTTTCTTTCCTGCTCCATCTTATCTAACCGGAAGTTTTGTCAATCCGACGATCTCTCGTGTGACGTCGCGACGATTACCGGTCGGTTTTCGAAAGTCGTCCGGGTGAAAGCGACACACGCGAACGGCGAATCAAGGAACTAAGACCGACGAATTATTATTTAGCCGGACCTGTGAAAGTGAATCCTCGCCTCCGACATCAGCTCGGTGTTCCGAAGCCGGTCTTCCCGTACTCCCGTCTCGATTTCCAGCCTCTCATGACTGACTTTCCACGGAACTCATACGTCAGCTCTGCGACCTGGGATCGCCGATAGTTTCCCGGAAACTGGAATCAGCCGATTCGCGGACTGTCGTCGTCGTCGTCGTCGCGAAATCCTAATCCTAGAACAGATAGTTGGAAGTCAAGTCAGCTCTGGTCGCGATTCTCACGCCGCTGAGCTGAGAGTTCGATTCAGCCCATGGCCAACGATGACAACGGGAGATGGCACATTGTTCTTCTCGTTCTCGTCTTCCGGAAGACAGCAATGGTGGAAGTTTATTGTATCTCTGGATGCATTCTTACGATTGGCTAGCTTCAATTTGATCACATCCCGCCTCCGGTGACAAACAGAACGGCCAGAAGCAGTCAGCGACCGACGCGGGAGACGGAAATAAGATCATTATTCGGGATAATGTATTGAAGCGCTCTCTTTTGTTGAGACTCCTTCGTTTTTTTTTTGGTGTTGAATAAGGGCGGACGAGCTTCCGAGAAGAGATCGATGATGGCTCATCTCGGATTCCGGCAATTTTCCCTAGTCCGCAAATGCTTTGAGACGAAAATTTCCGAAAAGAATTTCGGCTTTGTACGGTTAGCGTGGCGAGCTGTTTCCAAGACCAATCCGTGGATTTGCCTCGAGCATCTGATCGATCTAGTTCCTATTCTAAACATTCTTTCATCCCGCAGGTCCATCCGTAATCGACGCAATGCGGCTCCTCTCCAAAACCTTTCTTCTGCTTTCCATCATAGCTGTCACGGCTCACAGTCAGGTAGGTTGAATATCGACAACTGGACTCTTCTTCTCGCCATTCATCCCGGTGTTGAGCAGTAGCGCATGGGTATTGAGGGTTTTCTCATGCAATCCGATCCCCGTTGACTCGGTTTCGCCTTTTGTCCGAGAGGCATTGTGGATATATGTATGTACTATTATTTCGTTTATACTATCCTTCAGTGTGTTTTCCGAAAAAGCAGAAATTCTTCTGCTTGAACGAAGGCGACGATGATTACGACGCGAAAGTGGATTCAGTTGTTCTTTGCTCAGTTACCGTACCACAATTGGTATTGCCATCCACCGATTTGCTCGCTCGTGCGGTTCTGCGGCACCGGCTTCGTCCGCCGTGCGACTTCCAAGCCGTGCTTCACTGTTGAAAGGTGCTGTCAGCGCTTCCGCGATTGACGGGCCGGCCGGCCGACCGTTTCGAAGGGGTAGTCTCCGAGGGAGCGTCCTTCGGAAGTTTCTGGGAGAAGTTCCTCAGAAGATGACGCTCTCAGGATACATGATGTCTTGCCAGATGTCTTTCATGACCGCCGAGACGCGTCCGAAAACTGCGAGAACCGATAGCTGCGAACCAGAAATGGAAAACAGTCGCGCTTCCCGTTTCTCAGCTCGTTTTCCACGAGAGTTGCGGACAGACAGTGCTCGGCTTGCACTGTTTCTGAGCATTAATTCGCACAACGACAACTGTAAAATGTCTCCCGCCGAAAAGACGGTCGTCACAGCCATAACCTGAGTGATGACCGGACGAACTAGACAAACTCCTAATTCTACCCTTTCGCGGAAACGACGAGGGCTGCGAATATGTAATTGGTGTAAACACTGTTCTCACTCGTTACAGTCGTCCGAATGCGAAACTCTGTCGTGAACTTCGAACGAAGAACGGGAATGGGTTGCGAGAAAGTGTTTCAGAGACGGAGCAGTTAGCAGCAGAAGCAGCAGTAGTATCCACCTATGCGAGCCGGAATGACTCGGTGTGCCTGTGTGACGGAGCTTGGTTTGTTTCTCGCGGTTCCCGCGTTCATTTGCGCTGAACTTCGTCGATGGCGCTCCGATCCATTTCGTCAAAGCGGACAAAGTCTCTCATGGAGCGTCTCTGACAGCATGCGTTGAAAGAAATATTTCTCTGCTTCGTTTTGACCCGCTTGCTGGTCATTATCTTCGTCTGAACGAGTTTGAATTTGCATAGCAAACACAGACGGAATAAAATTTGGCAGTAAGCATTATGGAGTTGTTTGATGCAGTCCAACAAATTGTCTGTCGCACAGTCGGACGGACCAATCGTCATTTTCATCCGGATCGCCGGAAGTATTTTTCTTCGGAAAAGTTTTGACGAAAAACGGTCTCGCCGCGCTGCGAACACTCGGAACATCGGCATTATCGGGATCTCGAGGATTCGGGAAGACGTTGTCGTCGTCTTCGGACCACCGAAGAATTGTCAGATGCGTCTTTGGAATCTCTCTGTGGACTGCGGCCTCTCGCCATTCGTGGGGATTCCGTTCGAAGTGACACTGTTAATGACACTGGGATTCATAATCATCATCGAGTCGCTTGAAGTTGCCCCACTATTCACGCGGTTCGGGGGCCTCGATCAAGCAAAAGCTTGTTCATCGAGCTCCGCGAGCATCGGCGACGGTCAGAAATGATGAAGACAAAACGAGGAACACCTCTATGTGGAACGACTTCGTGAATGTCAATCCCGAGAGTGAAAATGTAAATTTTCGAGACCAGATACATACACGCGTTGGACGACTCGTGGCCGATGATCCCGATGGCGATGAGGGATGGCATCGAAGCTATCTACTCCTTTCTCTCATCGGGTCTTCTCTTGATCGGAATTTTTTTCCCCCGGTGATCACCGTTTCCCGTTGGACGGCAGCCCGAGGCGAGTCTTGCCGTTACCAAATCGGTTTTCGGCGACCCAGAGCTAGATGCGACGAAATGTGTCGCGATTTCTCATCGAGTTCTGCAGTATTCGCTCTGGGATTTCTGTGAGATTGTCTCCAGGCTTTTCCTGTTTCCGAGGAGGAGGAGGAGGAGGAGGGGAGGGGGGTGGTGTGAGGTAGACGGTCGTGCTCTTGCTCTTGTAGAAGGAAACTCGCGGAAGCCAGATATCGTTGAGCAGGAATCGTCAAACACGCGCGTGACTGTAATGTGACGCTTTCGGATCCGAAGGATGGGATCGAGAACATGGATGACGGCGTCCAGAACAAATTAAAATACCGATCGAGCTGCCGTTGACGGAGAAGCCGTTATTCGATCGTTATTCTCTCAATCGGTGTTCGGATGTGCGAAATCAAAACAACGCTAGAAACGATTTATGCTGGAAGGGAAGCACCTCGCAGCCAATATGTGGACTGCTTCTGTCCGCTGGCTGTATCGCTCGCTCGCTCGCTCGACGGGAAGACATACGGATAGATGGATGGTAAGATAGACCCACCGAGCGAGCGAGCGACTGACCGACCGACAGAAAGATAGATAGATAAATAGACTTACAGACCGACAGGCAGGCAGGCATCCAGGCAGACGAGCCAGTCAGCGAGCAAGCGGCATGGCCCGCGGCTACAGCACACTGGGTCAGCAGTCACTTGAAATTATTGCCCGCCTCAGCACCTTCGTTTCTTTCGCTACTTCTATTGCACGAAGAATCTTAAACAGTTCTCACTCTTCTTCCTTTTGTGTCGTTTCTGTGGCAGTTCACCGAGTTATTTCCTCCTACGGAAGGGAACAATCGCCCACGGATATTTTGGGACGTACAAACATAAACGGTGACTCGTCGAACATGCTCACTGCGCTTCTCCTTCTTTTAATCCGCGTCACGACGGTACTCGCTCGGCTACTTACTGCAGCACGTCACTTTCCCTCTTGGTTAGACGGAGTACCGATGGGAATCGTGTGTTTGTGAATAAAGAAAAGAAGCACGCGTGTGCCGACTGTGGGGCTTTGAGCCTGGAAAACCATCATGCCTTGCGCATTGAATTCGCCGGAGAAGCTTAGCATCGGGACTGACCGGCACGGCGCGGCGCGGCGCTGGGTTTCGACACCAAACCGAGATACAAATGATGGAAGAATCTTCTGACTGCTGCTTTGATTTGTGAACAAATCAAACCAATTTTCAATCGCGCCGACAGAGCTTTCCGTATGCTCTTCGTCTGAAATTTCCGGTATCCCATGATACCTGACCGATGCCACGTGGAGACAGCATGCATTTCGCATCTAGTGGAGTTGAGCGTTTTCGTGTGAGGCGAGTGCCGCCTTCTGTGGACGTCCGTGGCTCCTTTCCGACTCCGGCCTCGAAGAGCGGTCCAGTAGAAGTCCAATCACGGGACCAAGATCGAAGGATCGAAAGCGCGAGGAAGAGGAAGATAACCTACGGGGTATTAGTTGTCGCGGGATTCAGCTCTTATTGTTATCATCGTCGTATCATAAATGAAGCATCACGGCTAGACAGAAAAATATTGAAGCGGAGCACGGAGACGAGTAAGTCACGTCGGTCGTCGTAGCCGTGCCGAGAAAAGTGAACCCGCCGCGCTGTTAGTTCAACTCTGTGTCTTGTCCGCGTGTCTTGATCATCCTGTTCCTTCGGCAGCCGCGGCCGGATCGTTTACCTGTCGTCCGAACTGACTGACTGGCAGACTGACAGACTAACGGACACACAGATAGATAGACCGACAGACAGACAGACCGAGCAACTGCCTGACTCTTTGCCTGGTGGTTGCCTGAGCTGTCTGCCGCATTCTAGGTCAGATACGTGAGCTTACGGAAGATAAATTTACTGTTAGTCGCTGCTTCTCCTTCTTCCTTTCTCTTTCACTTCTTCCTCTTCTTCTTCTCCGGCGTTGTTATATCCTCGACTCGTGCGTTATTCCCTCGCTTTCTCAGTTCTCTGCTAAGCTAACCTCGCCGGTCGACTAGCTAACTAATTGGATGCTCGAAGTGGCAGCTGTTGCCAGAACGTTCACGTTGCTCCATACAGCCCACTTTCCAAACGACCGGCCGTGCGGTCGATTTGACGCGGGGACACCCGGCCGGACGGGCAGCGAGAATTTCGCAGAGTTCCCGCAAACCCCACGGGATTTAGCTTCGATCTCGCGCAGCTCGTTGACAAGCTGGGTCTGCGATTCGAGTTACTTCCATGTCGATGAGTGGAAGAGACAATTCAGAAGCTGGGCCGCAGTCACCACGCCAGACGGAGCAGAAGAGCTGGATAAACGCCACCGCCGCGCCGCGACCGTTAAAAACGGGAGAACCCGCGCGTGCAAACATTTCCGAGATTAACGATGCGATCGTCAGTCAACCGGCGACCACAGAGAGGAACGCTCTTATGTTAGACAAAACGGCGAAGGCAAAGTGAAAGGAGATAAAAAAAAAAAGGACGCGTCGTCTAAGTTCGCGCAAGGCAGCCAGCCAGACAGCCAGCCAGCTAGTCAGTCGAGCTATGAAGCGACGGAAAAGGGAACGAAGGAAGAAAGGAAGGCCAGTCGGCCGTTCGGTGGCAGCGATGCAGGCCCTTTCTTCCATTCATTGATGTATCGACGAGAGTGACCCAATTAACATGGCGTTCTTCGTTTTGGGTTTCCACCTTGCACTCACTTCGTTCTGTCCGCGTTGCAGTCTCGAGACCTTCTTCTCTTCCTCATGAAGAGCGAATGTGCGGCTCCCCAGTCATGGATCGTTAATTAGAGCGAAATTTTCCGAAAGAAATTCTTCTTCGAAAGTGACAAGAGCTGCTACAACTGCACTTCTGACCAACGGTTGTCGTTCTTCCTCATTCTGCGGTCCATAAATGTCATCAATCTTGCGTGCTTTCCAATCGCAGATCTTCGATTTCCGAGGAGGGGAAAGGAGCCACTGTTTCCATTATTCATCGACAGAATGAAGCATCGTCGATGATCGTCACTAATCTTGTTCTGTCGTCGGGTTCGGAAGACAAGCTTCAGAAACACCAACACCGCCGGAGCCACCTGGTGAAGAACTAGAGAATGAGCTTGATCTCGGCTTCGCGTTCGTCAGCACATCGATGAGTGGAAATATTGAGTGTCAAAGAAGATTCCTTCCTCGACAGAAAAGAAATACGATGAATGATTTCCCTTCCCTCGTGACTCGATGTGGGTAATTCGAAATTGTCCTGCTCCATCTGCTTTCATCCGCACTGCATTCCGCGCCGGTTCATCGGTCTGGAAGATTCGGGAACTTGAAGTTGACTAGCCGTCCATAATTCGCTCGTTCACATTCAGAAAAAAAGAGCAGGCGACAGCCGACAAGCCTGCCAGCGTCTGTATGGAATACAGTGGAATAGAAACGGGTCACTGCGGGTACTTCGGTGCCAGGCGGCTAGCGGAGCATCCAGTTGGCTTGCCTCTAGCCATGCAACGATCGAGCAACCGAACGGTCTAATTAACGCAGCAGCCGCACTAACGGCGAACAGCGACTGCGGCTAAATGCGGGATCAGTAGTCTGACATCCAGCCGGCTAGCCACGCATCCATTGATCTGTTCTCGCATACAAAGAAATGGAAGACTTGACGACGATACCCATCCGGAACGATTCTGGCCGAGCAACATGGTCAGTCAGTCAGTCAGTCAGTCATGCCGTCCGTCATTTCGCAGGCGAGCGGGCTTGCATTCAAGATGCCGCTAGACGAGAAGAAGACACCTGGTGGGAAAAATAGGACATACAGAACTCCCCGCGGAAGAATTATTCGATTCTAACATTCGTCCCAACTTCTTTTGTACGTTCCCTTCATCGGTTCGTATTCCGTGATGCGCCTATTGAACATTGGAGTGTACTTTCTGGTGTAGAGGAACTTTCTGGGTAATTTCAAGGCCTAAGGGCACGAGCTGATGTCCTGCGAAGCGTTCTTCGTGACGGAGGATTTTTGACTTCGATGTGATTGAGTCAAGTGGAACATGGATTTTGCTTGCTCCGATTATCGGTGATTGACGTCGGACGCCGGAACGTGATCGCTTCAGCTGTTTGTCATTCAACGTATTTTTGTAGTGATCAGCGACGTCCCGGGCGTCCCTCCTCCAGCTCCGCCCGCCCGCCGTCGCGTTGTTAAGACCGACACGCGCAGACGATGTGGCAACAAACGTCGTCATCCCACTCATTTCTGACAATCCGTTAAAGAATATTCGCATCTCTGTTACGATTTTCTTCCGTCAACTAACAGTCTATTCGAACAATCATTACAGGTGAGAGCAGATGAGCAGCAAGCACAACAACAGCAGCAACAGGATACGGCAAAGCAGAGTGATGCTTCGAATTCGGATTCAGGGGAAGATCTAGAAGCCGCTGCCTCATCCAATGAGGATGCTTTCGCCGACGCGGTCAACTCAGCGCTGCATAGCGACAAGCACATCTCCTCGGAGCATGAGCAGAAAGAAGCCGGACACATCATTGAGAACCGGGTTCAAGCGCCTCCTCAATTCCACCTCGGTTTCCCTTTCAACGCACACGGTCTGATTCACGCTCCGTCGAATCTCATTCCGCAGCACGCTCCCCAGCCGCGAGGGGTCGGCCACTCTCAGCAATTCGTCAACGTCCAGCATCACGCTCCCCAGCCATGGCCTCAGGAGCAGCAGCAGCAACATCATCTCCCTCCCCCAGGACTTCATCACCATCAACAGCAAGCGTTGCCAGCTCCCGTGTTCCATCCCCATCAGGCTCCCCTAGCTCAGCCGGCTCACGCCCCGGTATTCCATCCTGAGGAACCCGTACACCACCATCAACATCATCACAACGTCGAGCCACAAGCTCTACCTGTCCACCATCAACCGGAGGCCCACCAAATTCAGGAGGAGCCTTCGAACGTTCATCATCACGAAGAACATCACGAAGAGATCCACGACAACGCCGTCGCACCGATCCCCGTCAACCACCAGCCAGCTCATGTCGATCCCGAAGAAGCATGGCCGCTGTCTCAGCCAGATATGCCCAAGATTGTTCATCTCGACGTCAAGTGTGAAAAGAACCTCATGAAGGTCGTTGTCGAATTCGACCGGCCTTTCAACGGACTCATCTTCTCTAAAGGTTTGCAACAATCATCTCAGAACTAGGTTGATCCACGTATCATTTTGGTGTTGTTTCGTTGAGTGAGCCCTAAGGCACGTTTACTGTCATAACCCTCGTATTGCCTATATGTTGTTCGTTGATCGTTATTGTCTCGTCCGATTCTCAAGGCACATTGAACCCTGCCTTGCTTCGACGAGAAAAGCAGGCACGTCGAGCTAACCAGAATAATGTGAACTATGCTCCCGAACGTCAGAAGCGGGAAACTACCGCGAATGCGGAACCTATCCTCAAGACAGAGCCTATTCACGGTAACTGTTGAATGTTTTTGTTGCATGCCATACATGTGTCATCTGTTTGTGTCCACGTTGAGCAAGCTGCTCAGTTTTCGGGTGCTCCGCTCCGGAGAAATTCAGTTCTTCCGCGGAATTCTTATCGAAGACCGGTTTTAGGACACTATTCATACGGATCCTGCGTGCATCTTCCCGCGGGCAGTGGCAAGAAGTCCGTATTCTTCGACATCTCCATAAACTCCTGCGGAACAGTCGGCAATGCGCAGAACGGACTTTACGGTCAAGAAGGAAACACGGCCACGGGATCGTTCTTCGAAAACACGATCATCATCCAGTACGATCCTCAAGTGCAAGAGGTTTGGGATCAGGCCCGTAAACTGCGCTGCACTTGGCACAACAACTACGAGAAAGCCGTAACCTTCCGGCCTTTCCCCGTCGACATGCTTGACGTCGTGCGCGCCGACTTTGCCGGAGACAATGTTGGTTGCTGGATGCAGATTCAAGCCGGGAAGGGTCCATGGGCTTCTGAAGTTGCTGGAATCGTGAAGATTGGACAGACAATGACTATGGCAAGTTAGACAGTTCAAATCGGTATTTCTGTTCGGAGATTGATAGGACGAGGAGGATGGTCGAGGCAAATCATAACAACTAAGATTTCCGTACAGGTTTTGGCTATCAAAGACGATGAGAACAAGTTCGACATGCTTGTGCGCAACTGTATCGCTCACGATGGACAGCGAGCTCCCATCGAACTCGTTGACTCGAAGGGCTGTGTGGCTCGTCCCAAACTCATGTCCCGCTTCACGAAGATCAAGAACTTCGGGTCCTCCGCGACGGTACTCTCGTACGCCCACTTCCAAGCCTTCAAATTCCCTGACACCATGGAGGTTCATTTCCAATGTACCATTCAGATCTGCCGGTAAGCATTCCCCTCAGGAGATTTCAACGTGAACTAGAATCGAGTCTCCCTGAGCTTTGGTCCCTCTCCAATCATTTCCCCGGGATGCAGGATGAAGCAAAGTTCTACACCTCAGTGCCTCAGCTATCCATTCAACTTTCCAGGTACCAATGCCCTGAACAGTGCGCTCAAGAAGAGCATCACGCATCCGCCAGTGATCGTCAAATCACATACTCGACCACGCTTTCTCGCCAAGAGCGTGATCTTGGTCGCTTCCGTCGTGATATTTCTGTTGATGACGGCGAGAAGGATATCGGGGTTTCGAAGATCATCCGAGTTCTCAGTGCCGGTGACGTCGATTTCAGTTTGGGCAACTCTACACAGGATCAACCACTTGAATTCACTCAAGAAGAACTTAGCTCTATGGTTTGCATGTCAACTCTCGGTTTCGCTTCCATTCTGCTTCTGCTCCTGGTTGTCCTTGTGGTCACTTGCATCATGTGTGCCTTCCTCTACATTCGACACAAACAGAGTCAAATGCCGGTCTTCAAAAACTACCCACACGACCTCCCCGTGTTCACGAAGAAACCGGCACCGAAAGAAGCTCAACAGTGAAACGTTGAGATGCTATCGAGCATTCCTCGGGCTACTCATAGCTGTTCGAGTAAGCAGCGCCTGAACGTATCGGAACAACAGAACCCTGACGCTTCATCTGAAGCTTCATCACGTTCTTCCATAGTCACACTCACCGTGAACCCTTGAGCTCAAGAGACTAGAGATTTTATTTATATAATTGATTTAATATTTATGAAGATGACCAATAGTTCTATTTATAGATTCTGAATGGATGCCGCGCTCGACCGACTTTCATTTTAACGTATCACACTTTATATTGTGCCGGTTCGAAAATTGTTGAAAGTTCTTCTTCCGCCTCCCTTCCGCACTTGCTCTAATTCTTAATCAATTTTCTGCTACTGTGCCCTTCTCCGCGCTTTCGCCCTCTGCCTGTCGCTCTCAGCCTACTCCGAGTCTTTCTAGTTTCTATCTCTCTCTAATTTTTGCGATGCATTGAAGTATTTCCTCCTTCCTTCTTAAGCTTTGTTCCTTCCTCCTCCGAATGTCTCTTTGCTCCCCAATACCGCCCTCCATTCTCCTATTCTGCTCCCTTCTCTTTTCATCTCCTTATCATTTGCTCACTTCCCCCGCTCCCCCTTCGAATTCTGTCTGCTCTATCTCTTCCTTCCTATCTTTTCCGTTGATTTCGAACACTCAATTGAAATTCCTTTCTCCTGTAGCTTTCCAAGAACCACTCTGAGGCCTTGAACCTTTGTCGGGGTTTCGATTGAACATATATTTATTATACCGTATGCCCCCTCAGCCAACCCACGCTAACATTGAGTTTCCTCGATTTTTTCACACAAATGGGACTCGAAGTTTTCCGATCTGATTCTGCTAAGGACTCTCTGCTAATCTTGCTACGAAATCTTCGTCGGTCGTCTGTTGAGGGAAACACTCTACTGATGAGTTTTGTCTCCCTCTGGAGTATTCAGTTCAAGCTGTGTGCCACACGTGCCAAACTTCCGCAAGTCGGGAATGCGAGAACTGCCGAATCACTAACTGATCAGCCGCTCATCTCGTTGGAGGAACATAAATGAATGACATGACACCACCATCGGAAAGATAGCGATTCAGATGATTCCCCCGAAAAATAACGCGATCGACCGGGCCAGTTCAGGCCAGGAGCCTTGTATATAGACCATAGCGAACATATCATCAGTAACACTGTGAATGACGGTCGGGCTTCTCTGCACGCGCTGAGCTTGTCAATATGATTGAGCGAAACTTGAATAAATTCGATGAATACAAGCTGTTGTACTCCCGGAAGTGGAGCACATAGAGCCGGTAAAGCTTCTCCTTAAATCATCGCGCTCCATGACTAGAGCGCCCCCTGGGTACAGTGAAATAAAATATTCAGTCTCCTCTAAGTTATCACCGAGTACGCACGTCTCTTGATATTTACATAGTGTCTCTATCCAAGCATCAGCAGGATACTACAGTGGCGACGAGGTACAAGTCCACCGAAGCGGATCCGAAGTACAAGACAAAAACTCGACGATACGTAGGACTTGAAAGAACTCATGGCGTTCAGTGTGGAAGACGTGAAAAGCTTGGTGAGCGAGGCCGTGAAAGCGGCACTAAGGGAAACTCAAGAAGCATCGGCCGCCTCCCAAAAATCAATCGTTCAAGATATGCTGAATTGTGGCCGTGACGACCCGCAGAAGATGATCGACTCGCTCAACGCGCGAATCCCGAAGTTCGTATACGACCCTGAAGCCGACCAAACGTTCGAAAAGTGGATAAACCGCTGGAAGCCGGTTGTCGATACCGACGGAAGATCCTTGCCGGAGTCGACGGTGAAACAGTTTCTCATCTCAAAACTGGACTCGAAAGAATACGACAGGTTTGTGGCATACCTTCTACCTGCAAAACCAGAAGATGAGAAACTCGCAGACATAATTTCAACACTGAAAACGCTGTTTGGTCAACCAGCATCGCTTTTCCGACGACGTTTCAAGTTCCTTCAAAGTAAAAGGGACGGATTGGAAATCACCGATTTGGTTGGCCTTATTAACACAAGAGGTGAGGCAGCTTCTCTAGAAAAGTTGACCCCGGAAAATCTGAAGTGTCTCGTTCTCGTCAACGCCTTGTCGGCGCCCGAAGATCTCGAATTGCGTACCCGAGCACTTCGCAAACTGGATGACGATACAACGACTCTGAAATCGCTTGCGAATGAACTCATAAACTACACGCAGCTCAAGATCGACGCAACAGGAACCTCAGAAAGTGGATCAACCGTCCAATATGTTCAAAAAGCCAACAGAAAGCAACCTCATCGACAACAGAGCGGCTCAAAACCGCCGCCGTCTCCATGTTCGCGTTGTGGTGCTACCGACCATTGGCGAAGAAATTGCCCTCACACTAAGACGAAGTGTGCTAACTGCAACAAAATTGGCCATCTCGCTTCAGTGTGCCGGGCCCGAACCCCCAGAGCGGAGGTACGACGTGTACAGATCTCAGCACTCAAACGAACGCGCATCCGCTGGCCAGTGAAGATAAACTCCAAAGAATTTTCACTAGTGCTAGACACGGGCGCCGACGTAACTCTGATCGCGTCAAAAACTTGGAAAGCGTTGGGAGCACCGAAACTGAAGCCCTCAAACGTCGAACTCACCCAAGCCGATGGCTCACCACTGAGGGTGTTCGGCTGTCTGGAAGGTGAAATCGAACTCAACGGAAACACCTTCAGCGGAATGTTCTACGTCACCGAAGACCTCGATCTCCTCGGTCTCGAGTGGTTGGAGCACGATAAACCGTTCTACGATCTCCTAACCAGAAGACAACCAAGCACGACATCTCAGCCCGAAGTAACATCACAGCAACAAGTGAGCAACATCAAGAAAACCGATTCACAACAAAACAAACTGGCGAAGGAACTCGAACAAACGTTCCCCGAGGTTTTCGCCGAAGGTCTTGGTAAATGCACTAAATATCAGGCCTCCATCAAACTCAAGCCAGGTTGTAACACGGTTTTCCGGAAAGCAAGACCAGTAGCGTACGCGATGCTCCCAGCTGTTTCAGCAGAAATCGAACGTCTCGAACACGCAGGAGTGCTCGAACGAACATCATACTCAGATTTCGCAGCACCTATAGTTGTGGTCAAGAAACCGAGCGGCGAGATCCGTATGTGTGGCGACTACTCCACTGGACTGAATGACATCATAGAAGATGACCACTATCCACTTCCGACAGCGGAAGATATATTCAGCACTCTCAACGGAGGTCGATTTTTCTCACAAATCGATCTCACCGAAGCATATCTCCAAATTCCGTTAGACGAATCGACACAGCAAATCCTCTCAATCAACACGCCGAAGGGTCTCTACAAAGTCAAACGCCTACCATTTGGCATCAAGACGGCTCCGAGTTGTTTCCAGCGCATAATGGATAAACTCACAGCCGGCCTCGAGGGAACTACGGCGTACCTAGACGACATACTCGTGACCGGGTCGTCAGAAACAGAGCACCGTAAACGACTGATCGCGGTAATGTCTAGGCTGAGAGATTTTGGATTACGTATAAGGCTGGAAAAATGCTCCTTCCTGCAACCAGAAATCAAATTTCTTGGTTTCATCATCAACGCCAAAGGTCGAAAACCGGACCCTGAGAAAATCAAACCAATCGTGGATATGCCGGCGCCGAAAAACGTATCGGAACTGCGGGCATTCATCGGTATGCTATCGTTCTACGGCGCGTTCATAGCCGAGATGAAAGATCTCAAAACTCCGATGATTGAACTTCTCAAAAAAGACACAAAATTCTCTTGGTCGAGTGAATGTGAACAAGCATTCCAGAGATCGAAAGAAATTCTGCAATCCGACCTACTTCTCATGCATTTCGATCCAAAGCTCCCCATAGTCGTCTCTGCCGATGCGTCGCAGAAAGGAATCGGTGGTGTCTTATTACACAGACTCAACGACGGCTCAATGAAAGCAGTGCTACACACGGCCCGCACTCTAACCGCAACGGAGCAACGCTATAGCCAAATCGAAAAAGAAGCATTAGCGCTGGTACACACCGTCCGCAAATTCCACAAGTTCCTGTACGGTCGGAAGTTTACCCTCAATACCGATCATAAACCACTGCTATCGGTGTTCCAACCGAATAAAGGCGTCCCAGCATACACCGCAAACCGTCTCCAGCGTTGGGCGATCATCTTGTTGGCATACAACTTCGAAATCCGCTACAAAAACACCAAAGAATTTGGAGAAGCGGACGCGTTGTCGAGACTGATGGACAGCCGCGCACAGGAAGAACCGCTCTTAGACACGGTGATCGCGTCGATCGAAACAGCAGCCCAAGTTGATTGCATGAGCAGCATCGAAATACTTCCAACAACAGTGGAAGACGTTCAGAAAGAAACAAAAGCCGATCAGCTGCTCGCGACAACCATGAAGTATGTTAGAGACAGCCGTTGGCCGAGCATCCCTAAAAATGATCCATTATTCCCGTTGTACGCCAGACGAGATACCCTGTCAATCGTAGGAGAATGCTTGATGATGGCTGATCGTGTCATCATTCCGAAAGCACTCCGAGACAAGGTCCTGAAACTGTTACACGAGGGTCATCCAGGAATCTCCAAAATGAAAGCTCTCGCGAGAAGCCATGTGTACTGGCCGGGAATCGACTCGGACATCGAAAACGTGGTGAAACAATGCGAAAGTTGTCAGCTGGCCGGAAAACTCCCACGCAAAGTACCTATGGAAAGCCTCAGCTTAGGCCCCCCGTGGTCAAGACTGCACGCAGACATAGCCGGCCCAGTGGAAGGGAACTACTTCCTGATCGTCGTTGACTCAACATCCAAATGGCCGGAGGTGAAAATCCTGAAGAAAATCACCGCTGAGGCGATCATGAGTGTCCTTGAGGAAATTTTCGCTCGATTCGGAAACCCAAGAATCCTCGTTACGGACAACGGGCCGCAGTTCAGGGCAACAGAGATCCAGAAATTTTGCAGGGAACGCAATATCCACCACATTTTTTCCGCACCGTACCACCCCCAGAGTAACGGAATGGCGGAAAAATGTGTAGACACGGTCAAGCGAACGCTCAAGAAGCTAGAAGGGGAGGGGACGGTCGCACAGAACCTCCAGAAGTTCCTCTCAACCTATCGCAATACCCCGAGTCCCGCACTACCTGACGGAAAGACTCCAGCTCAAATCCTACTGGGTCACTCTCCGAGAACAACGCTCGATTTGCTGACACCCTCGAAGCCGAGCCAAGCAGAAGAAAATTCAGATTACCGAGAACGGATGAAGACAGACTTCGACCAGCACCATGGCGCTCGGAAACGAAAGTTCGAGATCTCCGAAAAAGTTTACGCGACGTTCCACACACAAAATCATCGTCAATGGAAGGCCGGCTTCATCCGAGCCAAGAAAGGAACCAACATGTACGAGGTAGAAGTTGATAATAAGGTACATATCAGGCACGCAAACCAGTTGAAACCAAGATACATCGAAGAGAAATCTACACGAGACACCTGGGAAAACATCGGCTTGCAACTCGCCTTGACACTACCTCTGGCAAAAGGAACCGATAGAAGCGTTAACGACGGAGAGAACATTGAACACCGCACCGACAACGCCGATATCGACCAAGAAGTCTCCCTGCGCTCACACCGGTTCGAAGGGATCATACCCGACATCGTGGTAGAGGAACATTCCGAAACAACCACCGAAAACACCGACGACACCTACGTGACTCAAATCGCCGTCGAAAGAAGCCCCATCAGCGAGTCTATGGCGAGAGTGGTCGACACCCACAGCGACGATAAGTCTGACGATTCTACCAACGAGAGTATCAGCGACGAGGAGCCCATGTCGATCATGGAAGAAGACGATCCCGAAGTCGCTGAAATAAGTCGTTTATTGGAAGAACTTCCACGAGACGCCGGCGCGAGTGCCTTCCGAGAAAGATGCGCGAGCGCGAGCGCTCTTCCACCTGTCATCCCAAGACCTCTGCGAACCCGACCACGTTCCGTCAGTCCTAGACAACCGTCCACCGCACCGTCCGACCCAGCTTCGACTCCGCTCTACGGCGGCGGACGTTATCCACCCAGACTACGAATGCAGCCTTCTCGCCTGAACGTGAAGCACACAACCGCAAAACGATACGAAGAGAATCGTTAGCTGGGGGGAGGTGTTGTACTCCCGGAAGTGGAGCACATAGAGCCGGTAAAGCTTCTCCTTAAATCATCGCGCTCCATGACTAGAGCGCCCCCTGGGTACAGTGAAATAAAATATTCAGTCTCCTCTAAGTTATCACCGAGTACGCACGTCTCTTGATATTTACATAGTGTCTCTATCCAAGCATCAGCAGGATACTACACAAGCGGACGACATGCTTTCTTCTCCTCTCTATCCCGAAGATCAGCACCCTAGTCGGGAACATAGTTCTCCGCTGGTGCTCACTGCGTGAGTGCAAAGAGAAATAATTCTGAAAACACGATCCCCGGCAGAGCGCTTCGTTTCTGTGCTCGTCATGTCTCGCCGACGCTTATATCCCTATCGCCCCAATCAAAGAAGTTCGAGGAGAGAAACAGAGCAATCGGCTCTGATAGGAGATGAGCGCGGTCCGGCACCAGAGACTTCCGTTATGAGTTAATCGACTTGCCGCGCCTTCCGGAGAAGGATGCAGACTGACGAGTTATACCGCGACGGAAGGAAAGTAATGACTGATGCTGAGGAGAGGGAGATAGGTTAAGAATCGGGGAACCATCACTCCGTAGGACTCGTTGCGAGTCCATGCGTAAACCACAGCAGAATCTCCCAAATCTCAATGCTAGGTCAAGCAACCGATATTCGAACTTAGCCATCGATAAACCCTTTGGCGAAATTTTCCGGAACTGCTCGAGCCCTATCAACTTGATCCTTCTGAATCCGCTTGGCGGGCTTGACGAGATTAGCTTCTATCCTCATCCTGGACATCGCGCAATGGGTAATAGGGGAATCTGCTGAACCGATTCGGATTGAGTCGAGTGTCACACAATTTCTTCAAACCTTTTTTCATTTAAATAATGCCCGTTTTCCAAGGTAATCGAGGATTTTTCCACGCGAGACACTGTCCTGCTGATAGCGTTCGGAGCTGAGCGTGACGGAGTGCAAGAGAGCGATGGATGTTTGTGGCTGATGCGCTGGCGTCACGTTTATGCGTTGGTCCCGGGATATGTCTGTGAGTGTGAGTGAGCCGAGCTTCCTGAAGCTTCCTGAGCTCGCGACTGCGTTTCTGAGGATTTCAAGGGAAGGCCTCATGGGATTCTGTTTTTTCCCGAAGAAAAGCCTAGAAGTCGCTCTGAAACGGGCAGAAAGCTAAGCCAGACTGTGTTGATCGTCATCCCTATTAATCTCCGACAGGATACGCAGATCCGCCGACTTTTGACGTGGAAACGTCTTTAACTACACCGAAACCACCGAACGTCTCAACTTCGGCATTTATGCTACGAAATTTCAGGTTTTTCGTCGACTCCGTTCCCAAAGCAGGGCGGGCCGAGGGCCTTTCCGCTGCCTCCTGGACACGGGACACGGACGGCGGTACCCCTTATGCCACTGTGGTACCAATTTCCAGAGGGGTGTGACGTTTCCCCGGACCGTTTCGATGACCCCCCGGAATGTCGCGGAAAAGGCATGAATGAGCGTTTCACGACCCAGCGTATCAAATTAGGGGTGTCGTTCACCACGGAAAGTGCAGATGGCTGCAGTCTGAGTCGGAGACGCATCACGAAAATTATCTGCATCGGTCGATTGTTGCGGAATCGGACGACAAGCGAGTGAATTCCGGTGCGGCATATGGTGAATTAGCAGGCGACTAGTAAGCTGGACATTGAGCTCCATTTTTCCGGATAGGTTGTAGCTCTTAGGTCTTCGTTTGATGAATCATGAAATCGGCTCTGCAAGACTGGGAGCGAAAGTCGAAATATGATCTGAAATTGCTCGTTCGTGAAATCTGAGGCGAGCCGGCGGCGATGAGTACTGATCAGCCCAGACAACGAGGTTGTCGCTCGCATCTCTCAGAAATCCATGAGTTTTCTCTCATTTCTGTCCGGTAGAGCCCTTCCGCTTTGGCGGGTTCAGGTTTAGCGTCCGCAAAGGCAGGTTGAAGACGTGTTCTGAGTGTCTCTGATCAAATCGTTTGGATCTGTCTTTGGCGTTGTCTGACGCTGTAACGAGAGAATAAGACAACGGTCAGGCTGTAACGAACCTGCAAGGACACATCCAAGGCTTTCTGGTAATGCCAAAGAAAGGCCTGTAACGAGGCGATCATCGTTACTCTAGAAGCGGCTCCTCCGTAGCCACGCTTGATCGCACTTCGTATTATTCCTCCTAGGCTTCCGAATTTTTCAACTACAACAGGATCTTTAGCCCTTCCCGAGAGCGCTTGCCCAGATCCCACCATCCACGAGATCATTTGAAGGAGCGACCGGGGAGTTCCAAAATATTCCTCTGACAGATGAATTTGGACATGTATGCAATAAGTACGCCGGGGTTTGGATCAAAACAACTGCTGTAGTTCGACGTTCAAGGATGGCAAATTTTCTCATTTAAGAGGCCACCGCTCTGTGAAAACTCCGTGCAAACTGCTTTCAGTTCTGTGAATCTCACTGATCTCAAAGATTCAGAGAATACTCTCCGACCTCAAATACGCTCTTGTCGCCTGTCACCGAATCTGAACTAGTACGGCACTCCAAAAACCTGCTACCTACCATTCCAGCCACCAAAACGCCTCTTCCAGACGAAGACGTTTCACGGAAACCGACGGTAGCACACGAGGAAGCTACTAACCTCGGCTTCTTTCCACTGTAGACTCGCTGCGCGTCGCCGGTTATGGTAGAATCTGGCTACTTCGATCGAATCTGAATCGGAGTGCCACCTTGGAATAAGAGAGATCTGCGGATTAGTCGGATCGACTGAGATTCCTTAATTTGAGCTCCCGGATCCCACTGAAAAATCATCAGCACGATGTTTATGGTGTGCTGGAAATCACCCGATGAGTTTTCTCAATCAGTGGCGGCGCCAGCCATATTTTTTCATGAAGCTGAACTAGGTTGTTGTTGTTGTCGCCGCCGACCATAACCAACGTCTTCAGCCATATTCCCAACTTGCTTATTTTGTATTGTATCATGATTAGGGCTGGGATTTTGTCGCGGAATTCGCGGCCGCGACAGAATCTGCGATTTCTCTGTTTCCATCCGCGTGTCCGCGAATTCCGCCATTATCTTCCTCTGGATCAGTGAAGATCGAATTTGGTGTCCGCAGCATTTTAACTTGGTTTAGTTAAGTTTCTTTTTGTAACCCCATCCTAAGATGACTCCTGATTCAGGAGGGGGCTTAGCCCAGCAGATACCGGTCACAGTTTAGAAGGTGGATACCGTTGAACCCACCCGGCAGCAGGGATCGAACCTGCGACCTCCCGCTCGACGCAGCGTCTACATGGCAGCGTGCAACATTAGCTTTGCATGTTTCCACTCGACCACGCCGGCGATATTTTTAATGCGCAAGCTGGGGGAATAGTCTCAGTGCAGAACGACTCCGGCTCTCTTTGGGACCCGTGCTCGTACCCTCGCGCGCAACTCACTCAAAACACAATCAATTTTCACATCGTTCCCTCGGTAATCATATCAGCCCATGCCTTGATCTGTGCGCGGCATATGCAGACATCGTTTTTCGCAGTGCGGAGTGCGGAGAATCAATCTCGTGGTATACAGCCCGTATCCCTGTAGAGCCTGTATACCTTGAGAATGATTTTCCGCACTTCTCACTGCGGAAAATTATGTCTGGGCATGTGCTGATCGTTCGGAAAAATTGACTTAAAACAAAGCCTGATCAGGAGAAATCCAAACACATCACCGCGGAGGTTCGAGCCAAATGATTCGCGCAAGGTGGCTTCCACTCCTCAGAAGACAAGCTTTTCTGCAGCATATGCAGCAGTTGTAGATCCTACGAAGAGAGACATATGGTATAGAAATAAATGGTTGCAGATTCATGCGTGTTTCGGCGTAATTAGGGAACAAATTGCGGCATCCGCTATTTTTCAGAAAAAAGCCCGCGACTCCACAGCGAATCGTCCCATGGATATCTGATTTCTATGTATATCGGTATTTATATATGTATGTATTATTTTTCTAATCATATAAATGTACAGTAGACTACCGATTATTCGCACCCCCGATAATTCGGAAACTCTGATAATTCGCAATTCGCGGTGATTTTCTGAGTAGTTCCGTCAATTCGCTCATAGGCTCTATATTGAAGCATCCGATATTTCGCGAAAATCTCTATTATTCGCAATTCGCGCATGGGAATCGCCATTAATTCGCGCTCATCAGATCATGTTCCCTCGCAATTTTGGTTGCCAGAGCCGGAAAAGTTATGACCGAAGCTGAATGCGGTGGAGTGAACTGCGTTCGGCCGTCTCCATCAACTTGTACGTTGGTAATGCGAACGTTCTTTCGGAGTCTTCGAGAATCTCCAGGAGAATGCTCCCCTTCTTCTTCCCCGATGACGATTCGGAACTGAGGTCGAGCTGACGTGCGAGATTCGCTGGAAGGTCGGTGAGAAGACCTGTGAGGCCAAAGAGCCTGTCTTCCGTGCGCACAGGGGGAATGAAGTCGCCACGTTCAAAGGTATGTCGGAGGGAGTAAATCCAGAGCCCTCGGTGAACGCAGGACAGGTCATCGCCAATTCTGCAGGATTTCCCTCCTTCTCACCTCCCAGATTGTTGAAATATCACAGTTCCAGCCGATAAGAACTTCGTGAAACTTCCCAACCTTATCAGGCTCATCTCAATCTTCAGAATATATTAGCGAATCGTCGATAAACTCTAGTTTTGGCTGCTCCCGATAATTCGCAATTCGCGCGAGTTTCCTAGAAGTGACTCCCAAAAAACGCGAATTATCGGCAGTCTATATGTATTCGTGCTGAAGAAGCTCCCGCACCCCAGACTCAGAGATCGTTTGACACATGCTGCTCAATCTGTGAAGGTTTCGAGAGGAATGAGAAAAAAAACCGGAAAATTTGAAATTTGAAAATAGACTGATTGGCTATGTCGTTTTTCGAATATGATCCAGCCAAATAAAGCCTTGTATATACGTTCCCAGACGGGAATTTTAATCGTTGTAGGATCGACAGGGAACTATTTGTGGGAGCAAGCCTTCGGCAGGAAAATCTGTTGAAAATTTCATGAAGCTAGCTTCATGGATTCTGAAATCTATGACGCTATAGCTTCTAAAGCGTCATGCTGGCGTCGCCACTGTTCTCAATGTGCATGTGTGTACCAGAAGAGACGAGCGTTTGGGGGTGGCTCACTCCCTACAGATCGTCGGGCAATCGCAACCGGGTTGAAACAGCGTTGAAAACAGATCATTTCGGGCGTTTCCAAATACTCATGCAGTGCACGCTGGCGAACCCGAGATCAACATCGAGAATCTCTCCTTCAAAGAATTGAGTGCTGAAACCGATCGGGTCGCGATGCAGATGACAGAGACGTCTATGGTCATCTATGAATCCATACGACTTTCGGGTGGAGGGAAAATTGCCGGGGAAACGCAGCAAGCATAGAGGGAAAAATTCATGAAAGTTTTTGACGCTGAGAGGATTTTCTGACCGATCCTTTGATCCTTGCAATCTGGGCCAGCATCAGGCATCCATCCACTCCCATGCAGCACGAACTAACCAGAGCGAATAGATTGGACTCCCGATCTCCGGTGTGGACTCCCTCTGGTAGACTCCGGATAATGTCGGCGGTCGTGGCGACGTGCGAACGTGCCTGACTCAAGACATGTAGGTCTCGGGTTCGATCCCCGCCCGAGGCATTCGCAGCTCCCAGGGGTCCGTCGACTGAAGCAATACCTAAACGGTAGTTCCGGCGACGTTAAATAAAATTGGCTGAGAGGTTCAGCCAGGGGGAAAAATAGACTCCGGATAATTTGCACTCTCGTTCACCTTGGAATCCCGATGATTCGTAAATATCTCGCGAAATTCAAGTCGGCCAGCTTAAAAGCCGTTTGTCGTCTACGGCATCAAGATGAACCGAATGGGCGACCTCTCTGAGTAGCTTTTGTTTCACTGAATTAATCACTGAATATTATGGCATGAGTGCATTCCTCAAAGTTGGCATAGCTGGAAGTGGCGTGCTCTGGAAGTAGTTCACTATGGATTACTGTTTGATCCTCCATAATGAGAATCCGTAAGTAAGCGATTCGCCAGCCCAAATCGAAACTGAGGATTTCCTCGCTTTGAAAGGAGTAGGTAGGACGAGACCTTTCACCCACGACACAATGTGTTACCTGCCAAGTTCGTTTTTCGTGACTCTCTTCACCTGCCGAACTCGTCATCATTTAAGTCGTTCATTGTAGGATTGCGGAGTCGTACCCATCTACGCTGTTATGCAATGCGGCCGTTTCCTGCACGATTCGGGAAGTTTGGATGGACTCCGCATATTCTCAAGAGAGTATTTTCCGTTATTCGAATCCTTTTTCTCGCGAGGCCCCGCAGAAGCGCCAGGAGACTCGGGTTTTCCTTGGTTGAGAGGTGTAAGGTGTGGTTTACTGTACCGGGGATGGACAGTAAACTGCTGTATCATACCCTCCCTCGGATGCGGAACGCCTCGAATGTGATCTTCGGCGAAGTTCAGTATTAGGCATAAGAACCGTGATGATTCGAGTTCCATCGTTCTCAATGAGAAACGTTGCAGGACCCGAGTGTCTAAGCTGCGAACATTTCCGGAAAGCTTCCAACCGGTTAGCACTTTGGACAGAATGAACTCGTCGATTGATATTCTAATTGAAGTTGTTTAGCGTTCCTACATTCGGCACAATCAGTAATGAGCCGCGTCGTCGTCGTCTTGAACTCCCAAGATGACATCCAGTTCGCCACCAACTGCATGAACGATTGTGGGCAGTCAAGTGTATCTCACCATTGTGATCTTGGGTCACCGAGCTCGCTATACATGACAGCTAGTGTGGATCAAGTCCCATGATCCGAAAAAACCATTTGACCGATTTTGTGGTTCTTCCATGACCCTAAACGGGAAACAATCAAACCCACAAAATATGTGAGCCACGTAGATCAGTGCCGAACGATCGATGACTGGTCTACTAGGGGAGTATAGGAGCAAGCTCAAGTAGACGCGCCCGGAACAGCATGGAAAATCCTGCGGGAGCATTTCAGAATAAGGTGATGAGTATCGGCATGTATACTATGACCAAAGTGCGGCCTGAAACATGAGCAATGGCGAGGACAATTTGACATTCGACGTGTTCACACACGAAAGTTCTACATCCTGGCTTGATGGGCTCCGCACATCCATTTGTGATGCCAACATCCTCTGTTCTCACGTTTTGCGGGTCGAAGTGTTGAGACATCCGATTCTCGAGTGGAAGCTTCCCTGAATAATTGCTCAAATGAGCGTTGTGCAGTAACGGAGGCAAATCTCAGTCAGATCTAACCACGAGTCAACGACTCGACTCTCTATTGCCGTCGTGAGGATGGGAATAATCAGGCGATTGCTGATTCAGGGGATGAAAAGCGATGCCATCGTGGCGGATGATGGGGCGTCAGCTTAAGCGCTATGAATGAGAATCGGCATGAAATAATTCTATCACATCAAAGCGAAAGTTTTGCGCAGACTGCTTGATTGATTTCGAAACTGACTGGGAGAGATTTTAGTTGTTGGCACCATCCACACAGATTTAGAGTGGATGTCTGGCAGAACGCCTGCTAACTCATTCTGTGGCTTGAAATTCCGTAAAGATCCGTCATCCGACCTGCAATGGAGTAGACAACGTTGGATCTCAATTAGTGGAATCGAAAAAACTTGGTGAGCCTTTGTTTATTCGTCATATATGGAGTCTTGTAGACCAATGATCAACAATGGCTCGGAATGTTTGGGTTAGCGTTTTGGATTTCAATTTGGTTTTATGGACGAACACACATTGTCGATTCGGATCCGCGCCAATCCATGCATTCCAAACACATGTCAAGAAGAGTTTCCTGGGATGGGACGTCTGGAACGACGCGACGAGCATCAAAATATCAATTTGTGGAGTATTTCGCACTTCTGTTCGAAAGCTTTGCGGCGAATGGAATGGGAATTATTCGTGAGACGTGCACACTTGTTCTGAACAAGGGAGACCGAGCACGAGTGCGCATTACTCCAACTGTGATTAGAGCGGCAGAGAGATGAGTTTCCCAGACCGGTCTTTCAGCCACAAGAGCCGGAACTCGATCAATGGACTTTTCACGTGGTCCGTGGAGGGCTTTACGATACTGAGAGAAATCCGATGATGTCAGCTGTCGGGATGAAAGAAATAATCACGAGGGCGCCGAACGCTGGAAATTTCGATGGGTTAGTGTCAGAATATCTAGACGGCTATATTCGATCTTGGAGCCATGGAATCCGTGATTCCAATGAATATTTTCCGGCATGCCGAAGTGCGCAGTCCCAGAAAATGGGTTTGTGGAAAATCTGGGAGTGTCGTTCGCGATTTCGCGCCACCCTCTCGCTCTCCTACGAAAGTTTCCCTGATGCCGATGGATTCGTGCCACCCTGCCGTCAACAGGGGCGAGGACCGAAGCGTCAGTTGAACAAGGAATCGGCCAACTCAACGGCTGGCTGGCTCTGTTGCTGCTGGCGCCGCATCCATTGCCACTCCGCACAGCGAGCCTGGAAGCTTCGGATTGAACCTCGGAGATTTCGTCAGTTACCCATCCACTTCGTGGTGCACTAGCGAATAAGCACTTGATCAGATCACTTGCTTTTCACGGCGCTCCCGCATCGCACTCTTTGAGATCACAAGTGATTCTTGCCTTTATTTGTGCGGAACAACACCTAAGGTGAGTCTTCGTACAGTCAGCGTAGTGGGTGGGGTGGGTTAGGCTGTTTGACGGCTGCGTACATGTCCTGCGTAGTGAGAGTGCGTCAACTGCGGAGAATCCTCGGCAGCGTAGTCTAGGGAGCTTTTCTGTGCAGCGACTGTTCCGAATATTCTTCGGCCGAGATTCATCAGCGTTTCGAGCGCCTTCGCTCGTAGCTGTCATCCAGTCTTTACTCAACGGCCAGCAACGGCTCGCCAAGCAGACCAGCAAATAGGTGGGCTCTGTGGCTGCTTCTCCTGATGCTACGCACACACAATACCGGCAGCTAGCGGTGGGCCATCGCCCTGATGACGTTCCGCAGACTTGTGGTTTCCTCGCGTTCAGATCCGTCGGACGAATTTTCGACCTACCGATGTGAGACAACTAGACAAACCACACTGTTTCATCACAATCAGGGTTAGAACAAACGGGTCCCTCAGGCGCATCCGTGCAACTGTCATCCCTGATTCGTTTCGAATGGAATTCTCTGGGCGGTGGCTTTCTCCTGAAGTTTCCAACCGAACGTTTCCACGGGAGTGATTCATCCATCTCAGGGAGAAAGTTACGACGATGTCTACTGCGCCGTTCCGATGCTACGCAGATAGTGGAGTCTCTGAGGTTTCCAGAGCACCAGGGACCCGATGACTTTTTTCGATCTATGTTCCGATATATGGGTTTGTTTTCTAACGAATATCGAGCTTGTTTATTCCCTCGATTGTTCGCTGGAGACAGCTCGATGCGTTATCTGCTACTCTTTGTCTCCTTCTCCATGTAGTATTCGGAAGATTCAAGTGTGCAGATGACTCGCAGCAGAGAATGCACTCATTCAGGGCATAGATAACTCTGTGATAGTTTTTGGAGCAGCTCAGAGAGCTAGAGAGTTTGAGAAACGCTCCAAAGCTTGCGTTCGGATCGATTTGGAATTGCTCGCGAAATAGAAGGCGCCGCCGCTCGGAAAATACCGTTCTGTCGATGCTCTATCGGAATCATTGGGATTAGCTTCCTTGCTGCGGAAACATTGATCCATCCCGTGTTCCGGTCCAACATCACCGCATGTGCTGTTTGTGATCACAGTTTTTCCGTGACGGTGGCCGCTGTTTCCCGTTTGATCGCCCTGAGCAGAGAAAAGTTCAGCTCCTTTGTGGTCTCCATTGAGCGACCAAGCTAGCGAGTACCTTGGAGTGTTTTTTTCCCGTGAAATTCTGTTCGAGGGCTCCACGAAGTCGCTCCCGCGACGCTCGTAACGATAAGCTACAGACGCGTCTGTGACGGGAATGTCCGTGGAAGAATTCGTCACACTCGCTCCTCAACAATGCAAAAGTGCAACACTCGAGAGCACTACTTGAATGATTCTAGTGCTCGGTTTGCCCAAACGAGCGGGTATGCGGCATCAGTTGCGTCAGCGGTGACGATGACGGTGTCAACAGGCCCATGATGTGATGCGGTCGCAGGCAGAGGCCAAACGGCCGGCCCGCTTGCGGGTTCGCCAGTTAGTCGGTCGTACGGGACGGTCTACCAGTCAGTTCCAGCTATCCATGCAGCCAGTCAGACAAGCGGAACTGCTCCAACCATATAAGGAATAAATAGCGCTGCTTCCGTCGAACTATGACTCACCTTCACTACAGGGCGGCGGACCCACCGACCGACCGACCGAGAGACCACCGAATCATTCACAACTGTACACACCAATCAGTGGGAACGTTGAACAAGAAGCTTCAGGTCCAACTGAAGTTCTAGTGATAGATTCAATTTCGGAGACGATCTTTCCGCAATCGTCAAAGTCCCAGCTGGCGAAGAACAGCTGCGAAACAAAACTCGCGAGAGACATTCACATGGACCACACGGTAGAATTAGGAATCTTTGAAAATGGCTGGACCTGCAATGGAACCACGACTCGAATCGCATCACGACAATTTGAATCAATGCGATAATGCTGATAGATTTTCTGTTAAGTTGCCGTCCCGATACTGTGCATATCTCGCTAGATCAGAAAGATCGTGGGCAAAAAGGTAACTGACTCAGATTTTCTGAGTGGACTTCGCTTGTTTGGCGATGAGCGCAGCTAATGACCGCGCAATGGCCTCTTTTTTCGAACGCTATCACACTTGCTGGTTCGCGAGACGCTCTTCAGACTTGCTCACATGCGCCCTCTTGTAGCTTCCTGCCGTCGTATGATGGGCGTAAGGGAAATTACCCCTAGTTGAAGAGCAGAACTCACAGAACATGGCCAGTCGGCTTTCCAACGCCCATTGGATCTTTAAAATACAAAAATGACTCAAACTGACGGACCTACGGGCGAACCGACCGACCAGAACGTTCACCCGCTAGCCAACCAGCCAGCCAGCCAGAAAGCCCGCCCGGCCAGCTCGTCGTCGTCGTCGTTCAATTTACTCTTCTTACAACGCGAACTTCAGAACTTAGAGTTGCGAGCCCCGCTTTATGAGCGTGAGCTGCATCGGAACAGGGATCTACGGGCTCGACCCACGGAGCGCTTCACATTCTAGGCTCTTTCTACAGCCAGAAGAAAAACGTAGAAGAACAACGTTCGGTCGAATAATTATCATGCCGACCACGGCGTTGTGGAAATTTGAGGGTTTTCAAGTTTCAGTCCAAGGAAATCCAGTCACTTTCCTGTCGTAACTTGGAGTCATGCATTCGGTCTCCTCTCATTCGCGTGGGAGCTAACCAAACCGGAGCTGTGAATGTCTCCGCGGAAAACCGGACGCTTATGTAGATAAATGCGGAACAGCTTTATTCATTCAAACTTACCGCGACACGGATGTTTCCCCCGCTTGAAATCGTGATAAGCAAGGATTCTGAGATTTCAATAGTTCGGAGCTATTTTGCATTTTGGAGGGAAACTAATCTCGGAGCCTTTTTCATCCTTTCAGTACCTTCACTGCAACATGTCAGCTCAGGAACTCCCCAAGGTCCCGGCCGAGATCAAGGATGAGCTTGCCAACTTCACGCCCGACAAGCTGAAGGCGTGTGTGACTCAGGAGAAAATCGTCCTGCCATCCAAGGAGGGTAAGCAACCGGCACGACTGGGTGAAACTTTTTCTGGCCGAGACTTTCCAATTGAAACAGTTAACTCCGCTCTGTATCTGTATTCCCGCTTGATCATAACGTGTTTCCAACAATCATGACAGACGTGGCCACCGAGAAGACTCACCAAGGACTCATCCAGGGGGTTGAGGGCTTTAATACGTCCCAACTCAAACACGCTGAAACTCAGGAGAAAAATGTTCTACCGACGAAAGAAAGTGAGTTCATGATCCATAGGACTGCTCCGAATGGTAGCGAGGTTTTAGAGCTGTTGTTCCCTAAGAACAATGGCGCCCGGGATTCTGCCGTTGATTTCAAAACTTTTAAAATGGTAATGGTAGTGAAGTCAAGAAACTGCAGCGTTCCACGAGCTAGGAAGAGAGGAAACAACGGAGACTTTGAACACCTACACCCGCCAAGCTAGCGCCTGTCTCAGAATCGCTGTGATGTGAAATTCGTCGGGGAGTTCGGACTCGCAGCTTACACGTCGAACGAACGCCCCGGACTGAGTCACGCCATTCTGTCTCGGATAACGTGAGGGGAGAAGGCTAACATTTTGTTGCTCCTGGTGTCTTTGCTGCCAACACTGCCGCGGCTGCAGCGTTGGAGCTGATGACCGACCCGCCAACTGAGTAAACGACCCACCGGGCGACCGCTGACGGACACATGGCGAAGCGTCGGGCACTGTCTCAGCGAACGTAGGAGGACATTGCCCTCAAAAGTTTCACACCGCTGCTGCTGATCTCGGAGTGCGGTTCGATAACGGTTATTCCTAACTCGTGAAACGTGGCTCGTCCTCTTCGAGATAATTGGAGTAAATGGAGGAATTGTTTCACCACTCGAAAGACGCGAGGGCTGATGAATCAGCAGGGTTCTCATGCTTGCGAGGGAAGTGGCGAACTGTTTGACGCATGTTTGAATGAGCGGCCAACCGTGAAGGTAGGCCAACAGATGCCTGAAACGCTGTTTGCTCAGCATCTCGCCTCATTGGAATAATCGACATCATCACATCATCATCATCATTGTATAACTCACTTTATGTTGTCGAGCGGAACCAGAGTAACGCCTTGACTGCTGTGCTGTTCGTGGCGGGGTCTGACTGCGATGATAGCATCGTTCATGTCGATTGATTCATCGAAACCGTCTTCATCAATTTTTAGCGATGGAGATCATTCAGCGCGATCCAAAATGAAACCCCTCGGCTCCTGTCCCGGAAACCTACTCGAATTCACTCAACAGGCTCGTTGGAATCGCAGCGAATCCGCGACGAGAGCCAAGTTGTGAAAAGAGTCGAGAAGCTTCGGAGTGATGGGTCATCATCTACCACGATGACGTGTAGCTCTGTGTTCGATGACGCCAGACCGCAACGGCGGGCGCGAGTTTCGCAGCTTGAGCCGGAGCTAGTCGTTTCTGAACTAGACGGTCTGCCAGCCAAATGCACGGAGAGTTCTAACCGTGGGACGATCGAGATACGCGCCAGTCAAAACTCATCTCGCAGCCCGCTGGCCTGTTTTTGGCGAGAGCGGAATGAGCGCGGGTGTTGCGCGAAGCCTTAGTTCAAGCCATCAGTTGAATCAGCTCAGCAACCTATGCCGCTGCTGAGTCTGCCAGAGTCTGCCTCTCTGCCTGGTCTCGGCCTGAGAGCTTCCCTGTTTGCCTTGCCTGCGATGCCATCCAGGTCGTCGTCGTCGTAGTAGCAGTAGTAGCCATCGTCGTTGTCGACATCATCGTCGGAGTCCAGGCTTGAACTCGCGCCGGCCACTAGCTCTGCGCCGTTCTCGACAGAACTGTTTGACTGGCTGGCTCTTTTAGAAAACCACTGCTAGTGAAGTGTTGCTTTCACCCTGCTGTGATCTCTCGGTGGAAAAATTTCCACCCTCAACGCACCGGAATGGCTGGTCGACCATGGGAAGTTCAACAGGAGCTTGTTACCGGAATCCAAGGATTCACAAAGGCCAAATTGCGGCCAACGGTAACCAAAGAGAAAATTTACGTTCCGACGAGAGAAGGTTAGTCTCGATCGAAAACATGTTCGAAGTGATCATCGCGTCGTAGGAGACCCCATTTTTTCCGCCGAGCGCGGTTTCGCGAGTTGAGTGTACGGCCAAACGCCAACAGGAGACGTAGTGGAGGAACGGGAGTTTGCCGATCGTGGTCTCCAGCTTTCCTCCCCGGTCGAACTGGCAGCTGACCCGAGCGGAAATCCATATTGAGAGTGCCGAGGGCCGCCATTGTTTCGCTACGTTTAGTCTGTTGAGAGCGATTCCACCAATGTCATAGGAACTGATAGGCAAGACCATCTACGAGATGATTCATTGTTTTGGGAGCAAGACTCAACTCGTTGAGACCGTTCAATTATAGTTTCCCGCATTTTTCCTCCTTCTGGAGACTGCAGGGCCTTGTTCAAGCTTTCATCCGGCTGTACCGTGGACCAACCGCGAGAATTTCCGTTATGGGAACCGGGCCGCGATTCAGCTCGTCCTCCGCTGCCAGAAGGCCCAAGAATCTGTCGGAACGCCCACTAGACCTATGACTCCTGTACTTAGAGGAAGGCGCGAGAAGGCGTTTCACGAGTCACGAGTTGACTCAAATTCCGACTTCAACGTTTCGATCATTCGCCGGACTCGTGGAAAGATCCGATAGGAACCGTTCACTCTTTCTCCCACCCCAGAGGCCACGAGACGTGGTCGTAGATGCATATCTTCTCCATCGCTCACTCCATTCGTTTCCTTGCTTACAGATATCGAGGCAGAGAAAGGACACAATCAAATGGTTTCCGGAATCCAGAACTTCGACGCGTCGCAACTGAAACGCACGGAGACGGCGGAGAAGAATGTGCTTCCGACGGCTGAGATGATCCAGGAGGAAAAGCAGGCAAAGTAAGACTCTGCGAAGGAGTGACAGCCAGATAAAGGGCTACACCAATAACTACTGCAACATCATCCTTCAACTGAGTCAACAACTTCTATTATATCAGATAAAGATAATGTCCAAATAAACGCGCCAAAAATTATCGCATCGCTTATCCCCTTCCAAAAGAATATGAATGGAATGAGAATGGCATCCCTCGTTCCCCGTCGGTGACGAACGGAATGCTGTGTTAGGCACTCGGTCCTCGCATTCTGTTCTCTACATTTTTGCTTATTAGTAGAAGGCTATGACTTGTACGCAATGATTCCGCTGAAAATTGCTCGGTATTTATGAGCGAGTCGTCGATCGGAGCAACGCGGCTTCAAACGAAGTCGTTGCATGTGTCAAAGGATTTCCTCTCGACGGGAGCTTAGAGGCGGAAATGGTCGCTGCAAAGAAAAAACGAACAAACAACAGAAGCAACGAATCGATTACCTACATGCCGATCAGTGAATGAGTTGTGAATATTTTTTCTGCGAGAAGCCGAACGCGCGAGTCAAGGAAAAATGGAAACACGGCCAACATTGAGCATTGACGAAATATCAATAACTTTAAAGCAATGGAATATCGAGCCAAAACACGGATCATGATTTCGATGTAAATTCCAATTCAATAAATCGTGAACATCACGTTTTCCAACGAGAGTCTCCTTGATAGACGCAGTAGAAAAAGTTTGATCGCTTTGTGGAAACGGAAACTCTGGAATCCTCGAGTGAAGAGGGATTCCTAGTGAGTCAGATGCGGCATTAATGTTCATGACCATAGCTGCGGAGTTTCCTCCAGGGCTCTCCACTTTTATTTACAAACTCCATCAACTTCAAACGAAAGTTGAGCATTCGTAACGTCTCGCGGTTTTCTTGACGATCTGAGAATGAGCTATATATTCTCTTCGTCGAATGCTGCATTCGGGAGGCACATTAGAGCGGTCCGGTTCAATCGGTCGGTATCAGCTATCGACGTCACGGAACGCTCTCGTTAAGTCGCACAGCGAGCGAATATTTCATGCTAGAGAGAACACCAGCCCGCTGATATCTCCGCTTCTGGAAACTCTTGATCGGGATCACATAACTTATTCACCTTCCAGTCAATCACAGTGTCTAGTTTGGGTCCACATACTGTGCAGCTCTGATGACTTTTCTGGAGATTGGCGTTGCAACAGAGGAGGGCTTACGCCCGAGACATTTTCTCCGCGTTGGGGGGCAGCAAACCTTGTCAGCGTAGGATGAATTTCTTGAAGAATTCGCAGTTCTCATGATGGGGCCCTTTGCCTTCAACCATAGGCCCGGTATCGAGGCGGACGTACAACGGTTCACTTTGACGGTAGCGCGGCCATTCACGACCGTTACTCAGCGAAGGCGTTCTGGAGAAAATGTTCCGTAGGTAGGTAAAGTCTTCAGTTTTTTACTCACCTCAGTCATGAACGAAAACAGGGCTCGGATCAAGATGGAGCTACTGACCCGTGTTTTATGAATGATATCCAAATTTTCATCATTTTCTTCGAGAGTTCAATCTCCTTCGCAGTGAACTGCTCCGGGAATCGCAACGGCATCCCAAAGACGAACTGGATTTCGTCGAAATGTGCCACCCCTGGAATTTGAATTGTTCACATCACCACGATATTCATGGTGTGAAGATCGAGCTCTGAGGAAGTCGGGCTCGCCACTTGAAAAAGGGGCAGTCGCAGTCAAGGAAATTCAACACGAACTGTGATGGATAAAGAGAAAGCTTCTTGAACGAATCAATTTCGACGGATGTTTGGTTAACGGAAAGATTTATATCCTAAGAATAAGCAATGGAAACGCCTGTTTTTGAGAGGCTTCCCTCCCGCTTCTTGACGAGTTCCTTGGACACGGGCCTGAGAAAAGAGGTAGGAACGCTCAAGGATCGATGACAGAAAATGGTCATCGATACTTACCAAGCCAATCATCCCAGTATGAGTTGCTCGGTCGGTGATTGAACAGGTAGAAGTAAACGTTGTTGGCGTATTCGGCCATGTATTCTCCGAAATACACTGTAGGGCATATTTGTAAGTAGTCACCGATTGCATCGATGAACGCCTGTCTCACCCCGGCATAGTCATTGTTCTCGAATTTGTTGAAGTAATGATCCCGAATGTCTCGAGTTCCGGATCTGGAGCAGGATCGAAGAAGATTTACCATGGGCTACGTCGTCGGCGCCGGGGTTTCTTAGTCGCTGCTAAGCTATTGAAGACGCCTCGTTACCTCAGAATGTATTGGAAGAAGAAGACCATGTAGAGAGATGCTTCGTCCCTGGTTATGTTTGGTAAGGGCCCTCTCATAAATATCTCAGGCATCGTGTTGGCTAAGAAAATAGACCCCTCATCTCTGTTGACTCCCATGAATACCTCCACGTCCCGGAAGAAACCCTGTTGGGAGTTTGAACGTAGACGAATTCCGTCGTTGTGAGGCTCCATTTCATCGCATTCCTCTTTACCATGATTCTGAGTGATCCCTTCATACCTGTCGCATGGCATCTTTCGGTCTCAGGGGTAGGAACTGATCTCCCCATCGCGGATGATAGGTCAGTACGCGTTTCCCGAGGATCTTCAAGAAAGAATATAGGTATATCATGATTAGGCCGGAAAACCTCGCTTGAACCAATTATACCCCTCCGTCGCGAACTGCATCCCATAATTCGTGGAATTGTGAGAGAAGCACGCAGGATCAATGGCGATATGCACGCTGTGGAGTCACACACATGACACGGGCGAAGATTTGAAAACAGCAGCATGAGTTCCTACATCCCATCTGTTTGTCGCACAGCAGAGATGAGTGCTACAAAGTCCAAATCGAAAGGTTCGGAAGTCGTCACCAAAAGGGAACGTCTATACGAGGCGGTTCAAGCCTCGGCTGATTCGATCAATGAAATTGTGCAAATGTCCCTCGATTATGCTCTGCAAGAGCGACTCGCGGGGAAGCTTGGGATCGATTCGCCGGGAAATTTCCAGGAGGGATTCCGTGAGCTGTTCTGGAAGCTAATCTCTCTCAAACACAACCTGGATGACAGCCCGGGAGATAGAATCGCTGCTTTCGCTGTACCGCAAGTCCCGGAAAAGAAGAAGAAGCGCCCAGGACCATTCCGCTCCAAGGTGACAGGCAAAGCTTAAATGTGGCTGAGGATATGGGAAAGCCTCGAGAGAGTTCGTCGTCAGTGGTTCGACTAGAAATCCCGACCCTCATGTCTCTTTGGAGTGTACTCGGATAATAATCGGAAGCAACACACGCAGAGGCATATCGTGCTCATTATCCGTCGTACTTCATCTCATGCTCCAACCGCATTTAGACGAAATATTGAGAGGCTGTCTTTGTGCTCAAACCGTGATGGGCTTGTTCAACGGTAGAACCGATGAACGACCCCGTGGTCGACGTCCCTCAAATTGTGTCTCTTACATCCATTTCGACCGAGAGGATTTATGGAACTTTTACCTCCAACGACTTGGTGTTCAACTCGGCCGCATCAATTCCAGACAAGCAGTCTAGAACAGCGTCCTTGTCACTCTCAAAGGTCACAGTTCGATTCGTGCATCCAAAAATTTCGGCGAACTCGTTTGCCTTTTTCGGACCATCGATTGTGTTGTCAGGTGTGTCCCAAAGAGGGCTTCCCGAATGCATGATTGCGCGTCGTATCATGTATCTGAAATACCAATGAGGACAAATTCAGATCTTCATCACGCCGGGTGATGTGTTTTTTGCTTCGAGAGTAACATGGAAAATCGCGGAAGCTATTGTCGCTACCTGCTCATCGGGGATATGAGATGAAGACCTACTGCCACCGAGCCAGCTGATTCTCCCATCAGAACTATGCTCTTGGGGTCCCCTCCGAAGTTCTGTATGTTGTCATAAATCCATCTACATTCGTCCAAGTTATTCAACGCTTACAAATGTTGTTCCGTTACTCAATAAAAATCCTTCGGAATCTCGATAATGAGGTATTTTTGGCGCAGTCTGACAGTTTGGTTGAACTGACATGAGTTGAACAGCGCCCCGCGAGCATCGACACGAGTCACACTTACCTGATCGCCATCTGCTGATCATACAGACCCATGTTTCCGGGAACATCCCGTATATTGGCGTTGAGGAAGCCGAGAGGACCCAGTCGATAGTTCATCGTGACGACAGCGATGTCACCGTACGCCGCCAGCGTTCGTCCGTCATAGATTTCCCAGTCGGAAGATCCGATATTGAATCCTCCACCGTAGATAAATATCAACACTGTTTTCAGCGGACATTCGGTCCTCCTGCTGTAGGAATTAGAGGGAGTTCCACGGAGAACTCTCGTTAGATTGAGCCAACACCACACCACTCTCGTAGGCCCGTATCGTAGACTAAGGATGACAACTTCCCCACATCGATCACATTGGGTTCATGATTCCGATCGATCCTCTTAAAAATGTGCGTTTTCCGATAGCAATGCTTCTGTGCCGGTGGGTGTCTCCCGTCAATAATTTTCCGCGACTGACTTCAGCATCTCAGAACAGTGATGGGCAACCTCCTCGACCCGGTGGCCTCAGCCGGAGAAAGGGGCCCCGGTTACAGGTTTAAGAACGAATGCCCTTCTTTACTGTACGGAGTTGGATCACTTTCATATTCAAGCCATCGATACAGGCTCTGGTATCGCAGTTCTGTTCGATGAATCTGAGTCTTTAGTTTTGCTGTCGTTTCCGCAGCTTCGTACATCGATCTGCTGGCACCAGGCGAGAGAACGGTGACTCAGAGGCTCTTACATTGTGGAACTTCCTCTGGCCTAGAACTTGAGAATCCGCGACGGCGAGCGAAGTTGAAGCATTGCCCAACTTCGTCCCAGGAAACCGCTCCGCGCTTCGCCGGAAGGTATCAGATCAGACCATGTTTGAAATCTCGCTGGAAACCAACCTTGGGGAAGCTCGTTGGAGTACACATTCGGGGGAATCAGCGCTCGGCGTCCAAATGTTCAATGTGAGGCAGTCTTCACTTTGCTCCTTCTTTGGGAATACCCATTCCCAGCCAGCAGTGTAATTCAGTTGCTGACATGGATGTCCGTACTCCAAGGCATCCAAAGTCCCAGACCAAGGTCGCACGCGGAACGGCCGTTGAAATCTGAAACGAGCCCTCGGTCATCAATAACGAGGTGTAGACGACCGCATTCGAGCGAGAACGGCCTACGTTTACACCAGTATTCGCGATCCTAAAACAACAACAGTACCTTTTCTTGCCGAGAGGTGGCTCTGCAAAAGGAATCCCCAAGAACGTGTCGACTCGAGTTCCAAGGATCTCTTGGCGGAAGCCCCGTATAGCTCCCGAGCTCGTCTGAACGATTGGATGATTTTCCTTCTGAATCAGACAAAACGTAAAAGCGTGTCAGCAGGAGGGGTAAATACTTCAGTCATTGAGTCGTTCGATTCTCAATGCGGAATCTCCACTCCGGACTCGCTTCGTCGTGCAGGGTCGATGTGAGGAGAGCTGGGTTTCCGTGAAGAGAAACTGAGCTAGAATCTAGGGAATTTCTAAGCGAAATTGTTGGTCAACGGAGCAGTCGGCAAGAAATCAACCGCTGACCGCCGGTACGTATGAGAAGTTATCGATATCTTTTTCCGCTCTATTTATCTGTGGGTTGATAACGTGGTGATTTCGAAAAGTCAACTCCGATGCCGATAGATGAGGCATTTGGCATGGGAATTCAAAAGTATCGAAAGTTTGGTGTCCGCCTCTGACTTTCGGTATTCGCGCTTCCCGATGTCTCAGGGGTGCTAACAGTAAGGACCTGACCGTCTAGACTGAAATAATTGGGTTATGAATACACCACAATTACGTTCATTCGCACTTTTTAACTTGGTCGGAAACCGGAACTATTTTTACGCTGACGGAAATATATTCGCGCATTATCGTGGTTCACGTCGCTTGTGGTAGATTAAATCTCTTTTCGATGGAATAGTGTTCGGTGGATGAACCTTGCCGGCCATTATCCAACCCTTACGATACCTCGACGCAAGGTCAACGACATGAAACGTTTTTGGTGGATCACGGTCAGTGCTTAAATTCTGATTTAAAGGAAAACCTTCGCCCGCAACGGCCGAGACCCTCTCGAGAAAAGTTTCTGGGAAGGCTTTTCTCACGAGGAGGAATCGATAGTTTCATATTGATCAGTAGTAGGATGAACGATCACATTAGCGGGCTCTACAAAGCAGGGGAACGCATGGAAGATAACTTCAGGATCGGGCTCCTCAGGAGTCGAAGTTCCTAGTAGCTTTTTCGTGAGGGAGAGCGATGTGAGATTCATCACTTACGAGTTCAAGCTTCTTCAGGTGTGTAGGCCGTTTAAGCAAGCGGAATATGTCGTATCGAGGTGAGGTGATGAGCGTCAAGTTGGCACCTGAGGATATTCGGAGAGAAAAGTTCAGAGAGTGGGACCTGGCTCTTTTTCCTGCTTAAATCTCTTCGCAGAATTCATGCTAACAATCACCGCACATGTAAAACAAACGAAGAACAAGTTACAGAATAATAAGTTCCGTACCCAGCAAGGTGGGCACGTCGGGGCCGAAGCGAGGAACTGCGGGTATCCCGACCAGCGTGAACGTGAACTCGGACTCATTCCTGGCGAATGCTCCACGGAAACAACACAGAACTATGGAAACGAAGATCGCGCATGGGCATCGCATCTGAAACAATATCGGATGAGAATCATCGTACGAGCGTATATGCAGACGATGCTTTCAAAGCATCGACGACCGTTCACCTGGAGCATCAGGCGCAGGCGACTCCTTCTACCAGGGCTAGCACAAGGTACACCACGAATGGAACGGCTCCAGGGCTGGCAGGCGGCGGGAAAGCTGTTTCTCCGGGATCAACGGTGACAGTGTTTCTGTCAACCACGATCGAGCCCGATAGCCGCTAAAATGATTCAAGCGAACCATCTCACCATTCCGATACGATGGGGAATCCTCCGAAAGCGCTGCAGAAGTCGGAGCCTGATGCAAAGGCTCGAGAATGAAGCTTTTCCTTGACTTTTCTTGAAACGCGTATCAAATGTGCGATACTTGCGCGACCTTACAGTGTAACCACACATTTGAGGAAAGTTTGACGAGAGTGAACTTGATCGAATGTCGTCGAAACTATGATCAGCGAGAAAAGGTTTCAATAAACACCGAGGCTTTACTCGCGAGCTAGTGAGCAGACACACTGAGCGGTTTCTGGTAGCGTGTCCAGAGCATTGAAGACTGGCTCGCTTCGTGAGAGACGCCTTCACGCTTCTCAACGTTACGCTTCAGTTGCTGCGGCCGTTTTCGACGCAAAATACTTTGAAACAATGACAGAATCAGGAGCTTTTTTTTTGTACAATGATGGGAAACGAAGACTCGAGTCGGATTCCATCGGTATATGTAGATGATCACCGTGCCCCGCAATGATGAGTGTACCCGGAGAGCGACATTGTGGCTTTTCTCGCGTCTCTCATTCAGCGTGAATCCGCCAAGGAACGAATTGAAGGGATAGAATATTCGAATGGGATATATTCAAAGTTTACCAGCACTTTGAGGAAGGTGTGGGCGTCGACCAAGGAGCCCACCGAGATAAAATACATTCCGAAATCGAGCTGAGAATCGGTGTGCTTGACAGGACTCATCTTGCGTCACACAGATTGGCTTCCGAATCAAGCCGAACAACCTCGCGAGTCTCTTACACGAATATTTGATTTCACTCGCATCGTCATGCATCCCCTAAGACAACCGCTTTCTACGCTCTGTCTGCAATCCAAAGGTAGCGCATCCAATCGAGAGCTGACCTTTCCGGAGAAATCACCGCCTTGATCAAAGCTGCCACAGCTCAAATGACTGGCATTGCGAGAGTCCAGAATTTTCCGCTCAAACAATATTTGTCGGCGTCCGAAGCAATCATCACAGTTTTCACTAACTCTCGAGACGAAAAGTGATTTCCCCCTGGCGGCGATTTAAACTGAAGACAGTCTCCCGGAACCGAAAAAGCACGAATTCTGACAGAAGTCAATTTCATCCAGGGGCAACCACCGCGAACGACTGGCTGACGAGCAGCGTACTCGTGGAGTTGCGAGCAAACTATTTCGGGCAATGCATCCAACTGAAACTTTGATCCTATCGTATTCGTATAAATAGGAATCAAGAAATTACCAAGGTCTGAATCTATTCCCAGTCAACATAGAAGTCAGGGTGATGACGACAACGACGTAGAAGGGACAAAGACGATGGACGAAGCGTCAAACATGCGGCACGGGGTCCGATTCTGTGGGTTGGATAATTTTTCTGTCGAGCTGCGAGAAGTTGAGGGCCGAGCATTCCGAGATGGATAGAACAGGTCTACCTTCCTTTGAAGGAAGTTGCCCAAGAGCGGAATAGCGAGCAAGACCGAAATCCGAGACCAAAGAGCGGTCGGCCTTTTTCTACATACCATGCGAACTTCTTCTCCGTTCAGTAAGGATTCAGAGAATCACAACAATCCACCGGCAGTGACCGGTTCTGATACATCGGGAGTCATCAGGGCATGCATTCGACGCGGGACTCGGCTAGTTCCGATAAAAATGGCGAAGTTTTTAACGCACTCAAGGGACACGCATCCATAGGATTTGTCAGAACCGACGGTTGACGGACATCGCAGTAAAAAACGTCCGTGATTCTTTCCTCGACGAATACTAGTTTCTCGACTAATAGCACAATCCGAGCAAAGTAAACAAATAAATAGTTCTTTGAACGAGTCGCTGATTTCCTTTCTTCGGGTTCTCTTCAGCTTAGATCTGACGACAATTCTTTGTTTCTGTCGTTTCTGCCTACCTCAGGGAAAAAACCATGCGGGTCAATTCATGTTCGTTGTATGAAACGCGCGTGCTGCGAGAGGGGTTTTCACAACTCCATGGGGCAACAAAGTCAGGCGGAGAACTGATGGATCTGATTAAGTGTCACGCTCAGCTCGCAACTTTCGGAATATAATGTTATTTGCATTATTTAAGCCGGTTACAATGATAATTTTTCACGAAACTGAGACATGTCAACCGGGAACGAACAAAAGGAGTTACATGAAGAAAAACGAAATCTAAGACACGAAAATCCTAGACGCTCTTTTCACCGCGTGTGCCGCATCTGATTGCGGAGAGTACAACGAGGAGAAGCAATATCTGCTATGCTGTCATCTGCCTCGCAGAATTCCGTCACATCGCTCATGGCTTAACCGAGCGTTCGGTCTAAATCTGGCAGTTCCGATGACCACCTCATTTGCCACGAAACGCCTCCTCTGCTGAACCTCTGGCTAGGAAGCGCAATCATTCAAAATTTTGGCTTCGATTGGAGAGCTCGAGAAGCAAAAATTCGTCACGAACATGCAACGAGCAACCCCGTTCACTCGTTACGTAGAAGACGGCGCTTTCACTTTGGCTTTTTACGGCTCCGATATCACGGGAAGGTTGGAAGCACCTTCTGACGGTCAGATTCACGTCGAAGCTGAAGAGACTCCCCGTCGTTGATCTTATGCAACCGTCAAGGACGATCGCGCATCAGAAGTAAATCACGACGCTTTCAGCGATATTTCTGTGCATGCACGCTTCAGATTCTAATGCTGGAAACCCAAATCAGCCACTGGAAAACTACAGCGCTGCTTGATCGCTGCGCTGCGTTATCTTCATCTCACGTAATGGTGATGTTACTATTCCAAGCTGAATGCCACGTCCCGAGCACAGCATCGCGAACAATCAATAGCCCATGAGCTCTGGGCTGACACGCCATTTGTCGCCACCGTCCTCACTGGAGTGATGAGAATTCACTTCCACGGCACAGGCACCAAATTTTCCCCGACGCGGAGTGCTGTTTGAGCGTGATCGCGCATGTCACGAAGGTCATCGCGGACTCACCTTAGCGAAAATAGAGGATGGAATCGACCATAGATCTGCTCGCTCCAAAGTCGTTCAACTCTCGAATAACGCGCGAGTTGCTACTTAACGGCACGGTGTTCAACTGGTCGTCGAATGCAGTGAAGCTCGAACCGTGAGCGACCCCGGGGAGGAGGAATGGACCTTGGTACTGAACGAGCTGAGGGCTCAGCGGTTGCTCCCCAGAATATTCGAAGTGGAGACAATGATACAACTGATCAAAAATGTGACTATGCTTTTCAATTGCATACCGGGTGCTGCATTCATCAAAACGGTAGTCGTCACCATTGTGCAAGAAAAAGTAAAGAAATCGAACTCTCAACCAAAACGGATCAAATGATCCAAAACGAGAGCTCACCCTGCCTGGGATTATATGTCTAGATCTCTGTGAGCTCTCCATGATCCGAGATCGCAACTCACTGGCTCGTGGTCCTCATGAACTCCGGAGAATTTCTGAAATAGCCTCGGTGGCTTGACAAGAGGCGCAATCATCGATTTTATTATCTGATCCGAGCTCACCAGGTAATTTCGACACAGTAGCCGATCGATGACCTCCTGATGCAGAGTCGATCATTGGGGGAAATGAGGCGTACCTGCGAGTGAGAGGTTGCTATGCAGATATCTTTCCCGCGAGAAGAAAATCCAGATTTTCATGCATAGCGAGGTTTTCTGAGTCAACATTCTTCCATTCATTCGCGCGCCGGATGGGAGGGGTGCCTGGATGCACTGGGTGTTCCCAGGGGCGTATCCAGGATTTTTTTTGGGGGGGGGGGGGGCAAACTCGAAAAAAAAGGCGAAGTTCATTCAAATCTCTGTAGGATGATCGGGGGATTCAAACTACTTCGTGTTGTTACGAAATTTGATTTTTCGTAGGCGATGTCACATCCTTCTTTGAAGGTGACCCGGATCTCGAACCCTGTCAACGTTTCAACTCCGGAACATTCTGGGAGAATACAAATCATCTAGTCTCTTAGCCGACCCCGATTATTGACTCACTCTGTACGAAACGATCCGGATCATTGAGACCCCGGTGGCATAGTTCCTCATGCGACTCGGGGAGTCAAATTCGTCCTCACCTCGGTCAAGTCGGGCACTTTCGAACCATGAACCGTAAGGCAGCGGCTGTAGTCCGCTTCACCCCGACGCTCTTGGACCCGATTCGAGACCGCCGAGAGGACGCGTCCGAGATTTTCGTAACAGCGACAAAGGTCCAGAGGATCGACTCCCCCTTCTTCCTCGAGGAATGGTCCTGAGAGCTGCCGCTTTGTCCATGATGTTGACTGTGATCAACGAGACACAAACTTCGAAGCGCCGGGAACTTCTTTCTGTGATGGAACGAGCGCCGCCCAAGAGCATTCGAAATGATTCCCAGTCCATGGCATCGCATCATCTCCGTTCGTTCTACTCCCGAATTTTCCAGAACCCTCATGAGCACGCCAATGCTGTCGTCGCTCCGGGCAGGGAACTTTCACAACGTGGAGGGTTCCCACCTAGGTCTCGCTTAGCAGTTTAGCAGTCACTCGTGTACATGCGACCAAAAATATTTATTTGTAGAAGCGCTATCTTTGTAACTCCATCGACTCAACCCTGTGATTCTGAACGATGATAACGGGGTCGATTCACGAATATCAAGTTCAGCTGCTGTTGAATCTATTCTCTTCAGCTACAGGGAAATTCTGTATCAGTTTCTGATTCGCGTGTCATTACCGGATCAAGGTCAAATACGTCACTTGAGAAAAGGAGTAACCTTGGATTGCGCGATAGCATCATCACGCGGATTCACTGAAATAAGATTTATATAACCATAGATCTGCCGACTGGGAGGGGTCGGGGCTGAAATTCTTCCCCCATGAAAAACCCCTCTTGAAGACAGAATCCACTCCAGGAGAAGGATTGATGAGCTGCTTCTGTTGTCACGGAATCTGTCACGGTTTGCAAATGCCACTAAGGACTTTCGTCGACGCCAGTCTGGCTCAGGAAATGATGCGAGGAGTTCTTCGGATACCGTGGGGCCACATGAGCTTGTATAGGTCGGCGACGCAGTAGCGAAGATTCCCTCAGATCGAGATTTCCGTGTTGTGCACCGGTTGCTCATCCGTTTGAGAAAGCAACACAATTCCCGAGTGAATCATGTGAACCAGCGATACTGAATGCCTCCCTTCAAAGGTGGAAGTTTGACACCTAATGTTTACGAAAACTCAGGAGTTCGAGCTCGACCGCAGTCGATGGCGTTCCCTCAAGGTCCCAGCTTTGATTGACGACCGTGGTCAGTTTTTCTGGCGGGCATTCCTACAGCCAGCTTTGGTATCGCATCGGAACGTCAAGCACCATCTTCTGTTGCTGTCAAAAAAAACTTGTTCTCGGTCATCAAGCTATTTTTAGACGATCTTAGGCAGCCACGAATGTGGTCGCCGTACACAAAGCTTCTCGCAAGTATTCACCTTCGATTTCATTTCGTTCTCAGAAGAAAGCACTCGCTCAGCTTTCATCATCGCAAAGCTGCTGTGCGGAGCCAATACATGGCAAATTCCTTGTCGTGACCCACTTCCGGACGGAGCGTATGTCACACATTTTCAACAACCACAAACTCGACCCAGCGAATATCCTGAAATCGAACGACATCAGTCCCGGATTTTTCGGAAAACAGCGCGGTGCACCCTCATAGGGCACACTGCGTGGAAACTCAGAGAAAGAGGGTGGTGCTGATATTCTACCACTAGAATGTAGTTTCGTGATGCGATTCGGACACGTCATCTGAGGAAAATCGTTATATCGCAAACTTAGTGACCTGAGTTTTGTCATTCCTCCATGTATCGCCAGACAGCGTATTTCCGACGTTATGGGGAGGAGGATGCACTTCACTCTGTATTCATCCCTTGATTTAGAGGGACATGATCGCTCTTTGCGTGTCCTGGTACTCCTTGCCATGAAGATGGTCGGCGAAATCCCGATTCATGGAAATCATCACAAGCTGGCAGTAAGTATGTTCATGTAAGCAGGCGAGAAATACCAACAAAAAATTCGGGTTTCGTCGAGTTTCTGTGAAGACTTCTGGGTCTTGCAAATATTCTGTCAGTGTCGTCAGCGTTATCCGATTTGACTTGAAAAATCAGTCGATGCTCCAGAAGGGCAAGGCTAGCCATTGATTAAAGATAAGAACGAACGAATGCAAAGTTGTGGGCGACCGGCGCTCTGACACGAGTCCATGGTGTCCCGCGCTTCTGATCGGAACCTCATCTGAATCTAAAGTACATACGAGCGTGAGCTGTAACAGGAGGACCGATGCGGCGGTCGGCAAGGTCTTGACCCTTGTGGAATCAAAACTTCTCGACATACGAAGGCACACAACGTTTGAGTTGCGTTCGGCAGTGATCAGCAGAAGGACTACGTTGAAAACACCTGAAGACTCGAGAAACGATACAAGCGATACGGCGAAAGTAGCAAGGGCGATCCCAATGAAGCAACGATGGAATAGCTATTGCCACATCGGCAACACATTTTATTCAAAATTCGAATGTCCGAGGATGTACTCTAGGAAATTGAGCGTAGACGTGTTGATTGGCGCTGGAGTCGATAAGAAACCTTGGAACCAATCGGATCAAGAGAGGTGAATCATCCCTTTGATGATTTTGAGGCTTCGTTCAGAAGAAGTCGCCCGTCGGGAGATCGTCCGCCGGGAAGTTTGCGAAATCATCATTTTCGGGATTCTGGGAAGAGACCTCGGAGGGTGTACAGGATTCCTTCAGAGATTTCCGGAATGCTTTCTCGAGGCTCCTCTTCTTTTGGAGCTTGGTCCTCGGTGGAACGGGATGGAACACCGGTTCGTCGTTGAAACTGACTGACGGTTTCCGATCAACACTTCCCGCACCGAAAGTCTGTGAGGTGGAGAAATCATTCGATAAATCATCTCGAAGCTGTCTGGCATTCCCGTCCCCTCAATCGCGGTCAAATCGGAAGTCGAAGGTTCAAATCTTACATTTTGCGAGGAATCGGAGCAACCGGATCGGAGCGAGATCTGAGTCCACACCTGTGCTCCGCTTCTTAGAGACTCCAGCTGTGCTTCCAAGTCTCTGACAACGACGCGCTGCAGCTCAACATCCGACATGGCTGGAATTCAATGATGCAATTGTCGGAATGCCACAGTACGTTACTAAAGTAAGGAATGATGAGAAGAACTCGAATATTCAAATCACCTTCGAGCTCCTCGAGGCTGAACCCCGTACTGGTGACAGATTCGAGACAAGCGTTGAGCTCGTCCATGGTCAAGATGAGCATCTGTCGGGTTAAAGCCACGCGTGAACAAACTGTCTCATGAAGTCGATCCGCCATTCATCCGAGAAGATAGATTGACCAACTCACTTCCTGGAGCTCGTCGCTCACTTTTGCGCGCCGAAGAACAGCGCGGCACTTGGCGGCTTCAGAACTCACGATGGAGCTGATGCGGCTCGTCTTCTTTCGAAGTCTCTCATGCGATTTGAAGGAAGCCATGTTCTCCCGAATCTTGACAAAAAAAAATGATTATAATGCATAGCGTTCATGTCAGTCATACTGTAAATCAAACCGTTCAAAACTCTGTCGAAATCCGCCTCTACCTGACTTCTAGAGTCGCATGGTGGTATCGCGTTTTTCGAATTTCCAACGCTGTCCTCGATTTCTTCGTATATGGTACGCAGTCGTTGAACTCCTCTTCCCAGATCAACGCAATCATTGTAGAGCTCAACGCGTTGAGCGCAAAGATTCCGAAGCGTGGGTTCGATTGATTGAGTCTGGGGAAAGAGAGGCCCTCACTCTTTTAGCATTTTTATGGTTGATCAGAGAAACAGGCCCTAAAAACGATAAACTCACATGTTTGACGATTTCCAACTGTCCGTGCTGCTTCTCCAGTTTGCTCAGTAGAAACCCCTTCTTTATTTGAAGCTCTCCGATTTCATCGATCAGATCCTGGACGGACTCCTCAATAATAGGAGCTTCGAAACTGGACTCCTGGGTTTCTTCTGAGTCTGCGGTCTCTTGGAAATCCTCCTCCCATTCTTGGTTCTCAGGTGAGGCTTCGGGAAACTGGGGGGACAGGATGCAATTTATCGCCGATGAAAACTTGGCAATAAACTGAGGCGAAGACTCGAAAGAAACCTCATACGCAGGATTGCAGGATTATTTGATCCTCACCATGGTATCTTCCGGGGTTCTCCGCGCTCCTGCTTCGACACACTCTAAGACGTTTTGCTTTGTTTTCTTGAAGAGGTAGACTTCGATAGCGTAGCAGGATTCTCTAAGTGTCGCGAGTACATGGACCAATCGCTACTGACTCTCGACGGAGACTTCGATCGGAGTCCGATATCCGAATGTGCCCATCATGGCATGAGTGCTATATTTGTCGGCTCATATGAGGAGAAACTCGAGCCGCCCGAGCCATGCGCCATCGGAATTCGTCTCGGTGGATCAGACTCAAGCAGCTTCTGAGGTTGTTGTTTCTCCGGACCGCGAAGAAGTGATCGTTGAGACCGAACGCCATGAGTTGTTCAAAGCCTACTTCATTTTGGTTGGCGATGGTGGATTTGATCGACTTCAGCACGATTGTACGGGCATCGAGGCCGCAGCGGAGCTACGAGGCAACAAGAAAAGAGAGAAACGTACAGTTCGCGATAGAACGGTTCCATGAGGGCCTCCCCTTCAGAAGCAACGAATGGAAGAGAAGTCTCCAGAAGAACCGAGGAATCATCTGCAGGACGGCATGGCACGGTTTCCACCACCTAATTTGCTCGAGAGGGTACTGCTTCGACCCTGACGATTGTATTTGTAAGCATTGCGGAAAATTGTACATGGGCAGATACCACATTCTGGATTGCGAGTTCCTTGAAAGACATGCGGTTAAAGGAAGAATAGAAGCGCTGATGGAGCTAAGCAGCTCCTTTTAACTCTCTAGCTATACCCAAGCTGAATAGACCTGATTGATTGAATATGTTTACGGAGATGTGGGGACCTGACCTGGCAGCAGTACGTGCAGTGATAACTGCACGTAAATTCGGATTGTTAACGATGAAACATCGAAATGTACAATTGATCAGCACGCGGGCTGACTCGGTCAATTGGTTGACATGCTCACTGAAATCGAGGTGAGTCGCCACAACGACTCCCAAATCGCGACTTTTTTGTACAAGTAGGAGTTTAACGCCGTCGGCGTGGTAGAGCATCGCATTGATGACAGCACTGCGCCGGATGAGAGATGCGATTTAGAAAGCATCATTTGACTATTCCGTCGATGGCTTCTTGGATTACTTCACGATCGGCCCATTCCTGGCAGGTCCATAGGATGGTTTTGGGCAGGAAGGTACCGAAATCGGACACGTGAGTTACTTTAAACAAGGGGAGAGGTTTCTCTGGAAGTCTTCCGAGGATGCCTTGAGTGCTCCTTCGACGGGCTTCCTCTTAGCCCCCTGAATCCATATTCAGCGGATCCGCGTCTCATTGGAGGCAAAAATTTGATATACTGTGAACGCAACCAAGGTTCGGAATCACCGCTCTGAAGCCAACTCCTGAAGAAGACTCTGAGGAAGCATCCGTGGCTCGTGGATACCTTCTACAAGGGCAAATGGCTCGCCCCCAATGACGGCGATGACGGGGGTCTTTCGAACGACGCCAAATGGAAAAAGGCTAGCTATGTGTTTCTGACGAGGTTCAATAGCGGGATGTCAAATCAGATGGGTGTCGAAGGGTGCGGCCTTGGAAATCTATCATATTACAACTCCCAGAGGTGCTCCTGTCGGGGAAAGCCCTGATTTCAATTTTCCAAGAAACAGGACACCGAACTCTCGGATCAATATTGGAGTAGGTGGTCTGTAGCGCAGGGTCCGGATATGCTCTAGGCTTGAAGAGGTTTCTCGAGACGTCTTCGCAGATGGATATGCTTGGTGCTCTCCCGAAACCAACCATCAACATGCTTTGCCAACGCATCAGAGCATGTCACAAACGGAGTATAGTGATACGCTACGCAACAGGAGAAGGAGCTCTTCCCGGACTTCTGGTAGCAGAGAACTATCGACCGCCGGCACCTCATTTCCACCACGCGGATCCGGCTCTTAGGAGACGGCCGGAGCGAGGAAAGCTCCAAGAAGAATCTGGGTCTCAAGCCATAATTGGGTGTGCATAGCTTCTCTCACACGGAATGAGGTTTCTCAGGATTCTCCGATTTTACGATAAGACGCACTGTGAAGGGGGTCTCGGACGCAGACGTTCTCCGTATTTGGGAAGATGTATTCCAGGCGTACACGCTCCTCATCTCCGACCCGTACACGAAGTACCACTTCTCGGGTCACTCATGTCAGTCCCGTAATGTGCAGCGGTAGAGCCCCATCCACCCTCACCGATCAAGACGAAATCCGCTTGAGAACGAAGTCATTTAGACATTACAGGTATCTAAAATATTTTTATTCATTATTTACGTGAACAACAGCTGAACTTCGACACTGCTCGCAATGAAAAAATGAAACACCGCTCGCAATGAGTCGATATCCTTCAAATGGGCGAAATAATTCTCCTCGCATATCATCGAACGCCACTTTCAGTTCTTAGCCACCTTTCCGATGATGACACATTAACGTTGCGCGATCGAGAGACATGCAACACCTATCCGTCGTTGAGAACTACGTCCCTGACTGCTTGTCTGTAATTGGCGGAGATGGTTATACACTTTGAATCATATAGAGGTTATGATTCTCGCGATATGCCACAAAAATTTCCCCGAATCCCACCAGTGACTCACCTGATTCTTGACTCTGTTGCTGGTCGTCGTAATCGACTCTGTTAGTATTGAGGTCGAACGGCTGGTCAGATGCTCCCGTCGGGGCGGATGGGACGAAGAATTGCGGTTGTACCGATGGCATCATGTATTGCGGAATATTTCCTTCCGGAGCCATAGGAGGTATGGCCTGCGTCGCGGGCGACGTCTGGTTATTCTGTTTGAGGAGATCCACATAACGAGCTGAAAAAAGATCTGCTGTGATATATGTTCCTCGGTTCACTACATTCCTAGGAACCAATATCACTGAATCGCCACTAAATTCAGGAACTCACGCTTGCTGGTGATACGATGGAACCGGTTCGGACCACTTGGAGGGGTTGCGGCAGGTACCACGCGATCAACTGCTTGCGACGGCACTGACATGACCGGTGGAACCTCTTGCGGAGCCGATTGAGGGGCCGACTGAAACGGAAAGGAGATGAGTTAGAGCGTACCCGCTCACTTCACGACCTTGCGTTACTGATGATGGATTCGCGACCCTTCATGCGGGGAGGTTCACACGACGGATTTCCTCGATTTTCGGCGCCGTCAAAGTATTAGCTTGCTACAGAGTTCAATACTCACCATCATAGGGATCGGAGGAGCGGGAGCTGCGCCGAGGCTAAGATCAGACGGAGGCGGCGCTAGAGACGCTTCCTGTGAAGCGGGGTCAGCATCACGATCGACCCAAGTCTTTTTCTCGCTATCCCACACAATCTGTGAACGATTCGCCAAGGTCATTACTTCGCACTTCATATTTTAATCCATACCGACGAATTCCATCACTGTCGTATTTGATTCAGCGCCGTTCATAATACAAAGGAGGCCCTTTGCATTCGTTTGCACGTGAGACTCGATGGATTCCCTTACCGATTGCTCTTTATCATCTGGGAGAATCATCTGGTTGGGCCCTTTTGGCAGGAAGCTCTTGAATATTCCGTTCAACCAACTCGAACCGGCTCGGGTGGTCGGTGCCACTTTCTTTCCCGTTGGTGGGCTGGAAATGGCCGAGACATTAGAGACCATCATCCCACATGGGTTGGACCGCGATCACTTCACGATGCGTCAGATGAATAAGTTAGAAAGAGGAGAAGAGGATCCTCACGATGCTAAAGGAGAGGCGGGTTCAGCTTTCGGCGCTGCTTGAGTCATCGACTTCTGTTGATACGATGTCGCTTCATTCTGCGGATTGGAATGGACCAGTGAGATTTGATTATAGGTCAACTCTTTCAGCCATCCCAACGAGTCGGGTCGATATGGGAAACTTCGGTACAAACCTGACTGAGCAGGGGTCTCAGAATCGAATCATTCGTTGACGCCGAAGTTATTGAGCTGGAGATAGAGGTCAAACTCGGCCGTTGACCATATTGATTCGATGACTTGTAGGGGTTCGGGTGTTCCGAAACGGTTGGGTGCGCGACCGGGGCCTGGTGTATTTCATCTACCGAGCTGCTTCGCGAGTATGGCTGCGGAGAGAGATTCAATTGAATTCTACAGCCTCTGGAATCCGATGCGCGAGACCAATAACATGCGTCTACATGGGAATATTTGAGGTGTTATCATGCTTCATGAAAGCACACGATCTAGTTAATGGTCAATTGCCTTTATTCTGAATGAGACTTTAACTGTGGCAACGTGGTTGTCTGGTAGTTTGATCTCGATTTTGAACATCGATCGAGGATCAGCAGGAACACACAAGGAGAAGAACCACCAACCGATTTCGTCGACGTATTTTTAAACTCTATCTTTCGAACACGTGGAAGGCTTTCATATCATCGACTGCATTTCATGGATCTGATGAGACCAGACACTATCGCCTGCGTTCCGAGCCATCCGAACTCTTGGCTGTAGGAATGAGAGGTACGTCGATAGGGTACGTTTTCCTGAGATCACCACGGCGGCGGTTCTCAATCAGTCGGAGCGGTTCAAAATCCTGGAAGTTGTCGAATGGCGGCGATTCCCCGATTTTCCCCATCAGAGCTTGGCTGATTCGATCTATCTCGAATCTCTTCACAATTTTTCCGCCGTTCGACATCCCGATTCCTCGACCTCGCCGACGACAAGAGGCCATGTTGGTCTCCGGGTCCGGAAGCTCTTCCGTCGCGCCTCCGGAGAATCGCAATCGTTTCCTCGTGGCTTCCAAGCTCCATACATTCGACCAGAGCTCCAGGTCCGCAGTGCAGTCAGGGAGAAGCATTCCACCTCTAGAAGGATTTTTTGAGCTGCCCTCGCAGAATTTACAGCTCCCGTCATTAAGCGAGCTCGATCGCCCAGTTCCTGAACGAGTTTCTTGCGAATCAGTATGCCTCGGCGATGAGTCGACGGATGAACTTTGGAAGGATCGCGTTGGACTAGGCGATTCAAATGAAGGACCCATCATTTCTGGATCGATTGGTTCGTCCCGAACGCAGTTGGTAGAGTTACCGGTAGAACACTCGGACCCCTGCAATGGAGTCCGATCAATACTTCGTCTTTGAAACATTACGATTGCTTGATCCCTGGCAAGCACAGGATCCTAGAAGCGACAACTAAAACGATCGGACTGCTTCAGTGAGGAGGATGGGTCATGGAATGTAGCATCGTTTCGGGAGATACTCATCCAGCAACGAAAAAGTCATGATGGGGGCATAAACCAAAGGAAAATTCACCGACGAGCAAGCGTAAATCGTATCAATCATAATGAGGGGTGAAGGAGAAGCCGTTCAAAAGCATGAAGACTCAATCTCTAAATCCACGTACCTGATGGAGACGCTGTACAAAATCCGCGTTCGAACTTGTGACGATGGCTTACGACCGATATACAAGGAGTCACGAAAGGTCGAGAAAAAGCAAAAAAGAGCTCAGCTCCGTCAAAGACGCGGAATGTCGGCTGATGAGAGCTTCATTCCGGATCATGGTACTTCATAGGTTTATAAAAGCTCTAAAATCGTATCTTTACTCAGTTTCTCTGTTGGACTCCTCATCAACGAACACAGAAGTCGCCAGGAGATTTTAATCGATCAATGCCGGTATTCTCAGACCGCCATAGAGGTTGGAGGCAAGCAGTTTGCGCGGAATCGAACAGAAAATATGAAGAATGGGCAAAACTCAAGAAACTCGAACAGAAACGACCACAGGATTCCCTTCGGAGACGGATGAGTGCGAGGAGTGAACTACCATGGATGATTCCTAGCTTTTCAGAACGAAGCGAGCAAACGATTGAATTATCATCTCGTGGCTCACTGAAATCGCGAACACTTACCTCATTAGAGTAGTCGGGCGTGATCGTGGATTGCACGGATTCTTCTTCTTTCAGTTCTTCGTGCGGATGGAGTTCGTTGGGGTGACTGTAGTAAGGTGAATGCGCTTGTTGTTGGCGTTTCGGCTGTTCTTGCTGCTGCTGTGAACGTATGTCAAGTTCAGAACCTTATCGACGAAAGATTGCCATCCGATTAAACGGCATTGTAATCTTCTCACAAAATTACCGGTGTATAGTAGTCGTAAACTACTGCGTACTGCTGCGATCGATCGCATTCGTTCTGCGGCGACCCTTGTTGCGTAACTTGCGGTGTCAGCTGTTGCGCTGGCTGCACTTGTTGTTGCTGCTGCTGTTGGTGGAGGTGTTGCTGCTGCTGCTGCAGTGATGAAGGATCAGCGTACAGCGGTTCCGATTTGATGTTGGAGCCATCGAAATCCGACGATCTTCGGCTTTCGAGAGTGCGGTCGATTGGGACGCCACTCTGAAGGGCAATGGGTCGGACATTTGATTGGATTGATGAGATGCAGGAGACGCAAAATGTATACCTCAGTGGCGAATGGGAGAAACATACTTGTAACGCGATATCGACTTGTTCAAGGTTGATGAGCCATTGTGGATGACCCAAGTCGTCATAATTCCCAGCATCGTGGCTGTAGTGCGCGTCATGGTAACGCATCCTCGAAGCCAAGCAGTACACTTCATGGATGAGTTCTGGTTTGTAAGCATCCACATTCCTGTGAACCATAACGGTTAGTCTTCCGAATCACCCAAGGTTCTAACCCATTCAAATCACGGCCATATAGTTCCAGTCATAGGAAGCAACGTTCTGACAGGAATCGAAGCCGCACCTGACGATGTCGATTGCAAGTCGTTCGCAGTAATGAAGTCCTTCTTGCACAAAACCTTGATCGACAAGTCGCTTCGCATGAAGATATTTATACAAGCCCAACGTGGGGAGCGTGTAACCCGGATTCGACAGGGACTGCGCATATTCGTAGATTTCTGTGCACACGATCGCCTCGTTTGTCGCGAATTCAACGAAACTTTGCCTGAAATCACAAAGAACTCCGATATCAGCGCATCTAGTTTCTCAGCTCCAGCCTGAGATGTTCGGATCTTGCAGTAGAGGTGTCCTCGATTCAGTCGTCGGCAACGTAGCATTCAATTGAGCAAATTCTCGTGTGAGGCATCAGATTGAACCGGTAGGAGAGATTTTGTGGAAAAAGACTCACATGTGATTGGAACCTAGGAGGACAAGCTTGCACCTCTTGTCTTGGAATTCCCCGAAATCGACCTGAGCCATCAGGTAACAAAAATGTGCCGCACACAAGCATCCCTTCGAGAGAAGGATATCACCCATCGTGACAATTGATCTGGAAATATGAGCGTTTGTGAGGGAAATTTCTCGAAGATAGCCCTTCACTTTCCGGAGATTCGGCAATGGAGGAGCTCGACTTACCTTGCATCGATTTCTGGCCTCACAGACGGATTGGCTAAAATCATGGCAAGATGCGGTCGCCAGTCTCCCCAGGTTACATCTCCCACGCACGTCACAGAGGTCGGCTGCAAGACATGAGGGACAACTAAGTCGACTGTTTACCGCCGGTGATCTCCGGTGAAATCGGGATGGAGCAAGACGATCGCATAGCCGGGAGCGAGAAGTCGCAAAACTGCGGCTTTCGACTCCTTTGCAGCAGGATCATGAGAAATCGAATAGGAAGCGTATGATAAGACTCACCTGTCGACCGGAATATAGCTGGTACACTGTTTGCAGAGGATCGTTGCCAGCGAATGACTGGTAGAACTTGGAATGCACGTAGGTATAGAGTTTCATATCCATTTTTGAAGAGAGGCAGAACGCGTGACCCCATAGCTCATACCGGATGGCGTGCTCGATAGCCTCCTTTCGATGACCAAATAGAAGAAGTTCACGGAACTTCGACAACGCTTGATCTTGACTTAGGCCTTGACGCCGGACTTGCAAAGCCGCACGGTTGAGCCGGGTGCCATCGACAGTCGTCTGGCTATCATCCGAGCTTGCCTGAAGATGCCAGACGGATCGTAGAGGGTAGCCTTATCAGAAGTCGAGAATTTATAAGGGTTCCAAAAACGGAGGCTAGCGAATGCCTGAGTGAGTAACTTACGTGGTCGCTTTCCTCGATCTGAGACATTTCTTGCTCCGCAAGCTTCTGCACTGAAGCCGGATCGACGTAGGGTGCATCTTTCAGAAGCAACTCAGCGATGTCAGTTCCGGTAACATGGCCATTTTGCCTCAGCAGCAGTATGAGCAGTTCCCATAGTAAAACGTATGATTCACGATCCACAATATGGTCGACGTACGGCTTATTTTTCCGAATTGCATTCACCCGTTGATTGCAGAAGTGTATCACCTGCGTGGCGGAAGCCGGTGTTTACGAATCTGCTGTCACGTTTCTCAAATCGATCACAAGCAAAGCGGCCATCCTCGATTGTTCAATGAAGGTGACTCACTTGATTCTTATGGGTATCTGCTCTAACGAGGGGTCCTGGGAATTTGGCCAAAGCCTTACTCTCAGGATCGTCTTCCAGGAGCAGCTTCAAATCATGGATTTCCACAACCGGCGGCTTCAGGTCCAAACTTCTTTGCGAAGGATGTAGCTTGACGAAAGAGTTGAGCGACGTGAAACGCGCAAACGCGTGCGGCCGGATGTATTTGCGCAACTCTTCTGGAGGTGCTGGTTCTGGAATATACGGACGGTGAAATTCTTTCGCGACAGTTTCAGACGATAGAATCTCTCGGGGCGAACAGGTTCACAGGCATTCGCAAAGGGCCCCAATGAGGGGCAACCAGGCAGGATTCCAAAGCAGGCTCCTCGAGTTATGTTCCGTAATGAGCGTAAGAGAGCGTGATGTTCCGGCGCTTACCTTCGTTACGCGTACTGCTCTCAGCAAATGCCATAGACGATGACAGACTCTCGTTCAGATCGGTAGAGCCCTCAGCGAAAGATTGCTGCAAGTTCGAATCGTTGCAGATGTACGATCGCACTTGACTGACATCAAAGCCTTGGGCAGCGCATTGAACGAAGTACTCGTCAAGTACATCGCGGTAATCGGGATCAGTCTCATAGGCATGCCGCACAACTTGTAGATCCTGGCCTAGAATCCGAAGAACACATCCTTACAATGCGATGTAAGGAGAACGGTGAGGAAAAGAGCAATCGGGATGGGTCATCAAGGTCAGACTTCGACGGAATATCGAATCTCACTCAGAGAGTCATGCACACTAGGACCTGCCGGCCTGCCGTCATTACCTCTGAGCTCGTGGGGAATCATCCTCGCGCTGATCTGGCTCTGCTGCGGATGAGGTCCCGCAAGCGGAAGCTGTCGCGTATGCGAGCTTGGCATCATCACAGGATAAGACTGGACACTTGGTGGAAAATTCCTAGGATCGTAAGCTTGATGCATTCCCATGGCGGGATGCCGATCGAAGGCCGTTGGCCTTGTTCGCCTGCTGTCATACATGGAAACCTCAGAATCGGAGATTTGGGAGGTCGCGAGGCTGTCATTCAATGATGAGTCCCGAGTAGGCGGTCGGGGGTAATAGAAGTCATGCCGCTTATCTCTTCTCTTCCGATCGTTGCCCCGACGACCAGACCTGAAATTCGAATTGCGTGAGCATCGAACTTCGGTACCTCGGAGTGCAATGACACCGGAGGGAAAGGAACGAGATGCGTTTGATTCTCTCGGTTCCGTTAATCGAACCGCTCGCTCACTTTCGACTGTCGAAATCGCTGTCGTCGGCGTATTTCTTGTGTCGTGGCCGGCGAATCTCATCGGATCGCCTCCTCGGTCTGCCCATCGCGTCCGTATCATCTTCGCTTCTATATCTGTGTCGTCGCTCACTGGTGTACTCCGAATATTCGGTTTCGTCCGAGTCTCGCTTGCGATCACTGCGTTTCCTGTACCCTCTGTCGTCATAATACTCATCGTCCTCAAAATCTCGATCACTGGCGTATTTCCGGCGAGCCCGTTCGCCATCACTGTCGCGATTGCTCCTCCTGCAAAGTCATCGAGCGCAATCAGGGCGGGTTTCACCTCAGTTCTCGACAAAAAGCGATGATTGCCATAAAGTTTTGGATTTTACGTGTTCGACTTCCTAAGGCTTTTGCTGACGTATCCGATCGGCAACAGACTCACCTCCTATGCTTGCGAACCTCGCTCTCGTCCGAGTGGTAGTCATGTTCGCGTAGTCTGTCGCGCGAGTTTCTCCACTTCTGGTCGCGTTTGGAAACGGCAGGAAGTTCGTGTTCTCGTTCTCTCATCTATATACAAGATAAAGCTTAGTCTAGTTCTCGTGCGTGATGCAACCGAGGCTCATCGAAGCTTGAGCCAGCGAATCACTGACCTTCTGGTGCATTATCTCCCGATTGTGGTCGGCGACTTCACCGTCTTCTGAAGATGACGATCTGGTCGAACGACGGCTTCTGGCCCTCTCATCTTGACTCCCCTACAAGTGACGTATTCCGTTAGATTTCAGAGATTAACGGCCCCCGGATACCCTAGCATAACTCTTGCAACTCTCGTTCGACTTACGCTTCTGTATGAATCACTGTTCGCTGTGTGATTCGGAGGTTCCGCGGACGCTCTTGGTATCATTGCCGGCGGTGCAACACTACCGCCCTCTCCTCCCAATGGACTCTGTCTTATTGAGGGAGCCCGCAAATCCAGTCCAGCCGGTGCGCTCCGCTCGGCTGACGCACGTTGGCCGACGACCTCTCGAGCTGCGATCGGCTCGTAGTTAGATTTGGGTGGAACGTACGTCATTGGAGCCGCGGGAGCCTCTTCGGCCGGTGCTCCCTCTGAAGCGGGTCTGATCATGTTGGCCATGTAAGTTGTTCGTTCCTGCGAGCCGATATCGAACGCATTGTCGAACGAATCCCGTCTTCCACTATAAGATGAGCCTGAGCTGTTCGCCCTGCTCTTGGGCTTTGACTCGTATACACGGCCAGACGGAACAGCCGGCTCCTCGAGGACCTCCGTCGAAGATTCTTCCAAAGATAGGGAGTCATCCGGTCCGAGAGTTTCACTCTTCAAATTTTTTGCCTGAAGAACCTCCGACAACGATGGTAAGGCACTCACTCCTTGCAATTGAACCTCATCCTGGGGATCGAGCTGAGGCTGCACTTGCTGCTCAGGAATTTGAACTGGCTGCTGCTCAGGTTGTTGAACTAGCTGCTGCTCGTCCTCTTCATTGTGAGCTTCTCTATGTGGTTCGCGAAGAAGTTGCTGGGTCTGCTGCTCGTTCTCCGAATATTGTTGTTGATGTTGTTGCTGCTCAAGATAGTTCTGTTGCGAATGAAGTTCCTGATGTTGGGGTTGTTGCTGCTGTTGCTCTCGTTCACAGGTCGGCTGAGAAAATCCCTCCGCAGGAACATCTTGCTGTGGTACCTGAGAGGATGATTCCACCTCGGTGCCTTGAAACTCGTGATTTTCCGCACTCGGCTCATTGGGCGGGTCTTGGATTGATAGACACTCCATGTTATCTTCAAGAGTATCCCAGCTGTCGGAAATCGGCTCGTCCCTGTGTTCGTGTGAAATCAGAGACGAGTTCTGCAAGGATTCATTGACGAGGGGCACACCGTCTCCGCCTTCGAGGGATGCCTCGTTCTTCTCCCGGAGTCCGTCGTCTCCGCCAGCACCTGCATTTGATTCGAAAATTACAGGTTGCGAATCATATCCGCCATGGAATGCTGTCTGTTCGTTTGGATCTCCGACGGCCGACGAGTCCGTCAGGCGATTGAATTGATTGCTTTCAGAAACGCTGCTCCCTTGCTCTATGGTCGGGTAAGCCTGGGTGTAGTCAGCGAATCGCTGGGAGTGAAGATTTTGATTCTGTTGCGATACTTGTTGGTCATAATTCAGATTACTGTAGTGCTGTTGCGGCGGTGCCGACTGTTGTAGCTGCTGATGATAATTATGCTGCTGTTGGAAAGAAGAATCGTGGTTGTATTGCTGCTGTTGGAGTTGATTTTGAAAGTGGAGGTCTTCCCGACGGTCGATCTGCTCAGGGGACTGTACCCCGCCGCTTTCTGTGGAGTGTTGGTGATACGTCTGCGGAACCTCGGATTGATCCGCGGATGCGGGTTGCTCGAGTTGAGCAGTCGGAGCGAATGGAGGCACTGAGTTTTCCTCACTGTACTGATAGTGAGGCGTGGAGCAAGAAGGGGGATACGACAAGTTGTTCTGTTCCGATTGCTGCTGAGGATAGTGCTCATATGCTTGGTGGTTGACGATCGGCGACTGTTGGGTCTCTCGCTGGTTTTGATATCCCTGATCGTATGCTGTATATTGCACGTTTTGTTGATTCACAGCTTGTTGATGTTGTGGCTGGCCATAATAGCCCTGAGTTTGCTGGCAGTTTTGCTGTACCTGCTGCTGACTGTTATTGTTGTCCCACGTCTCCCAGCCCTGATCACCCCAGTCATTCCACACCTGGGGAAGAAGCACGTTCGGATGAGCTGTGGGAATCTCACAGCGACGGGAGGCCTATTTTCTTTGCGATTACATGGCCGAATCTACTCACATCTTGTTGAACGCCGTGACCGTTGGGATCCAATTTTTGCTGACGTTCCTCGTTCGCGACCTTCTGCGGACGAAAAACTCAAGAGTCAGATGCTGGAGCTCCTCAAAAGATGAAGGCGTAATCCCCCCAGCATGAAAGGAGCCCTCCCCTCGGAATCGTTCCGATTAGGTTTCTTGATCATCCTCCTACAGTGAGCATCTTCCTCGGAAACACGGAGTGAGATCATCGTCTGATCATTGGAGTATCAGAGATGAGAATTCCGTGTCCGAGACGATGCATCGGAAATCATATGTGGAACAGACAGAACATTCGAATTTCCCCGAAGGTGTTCTCGATCAAACGATGCGTCCGGATCGGACAAGAGCCGTCTGGAGGAGCATATGACAACGTAGATCCAGAGTGGAAGCTGCAGCTGTCATCGCATAATGAGAAACGGAATCGAGTCAGCGTTGCACTCAACAAAGGTTCCTCGCGAACAGCTTTCGACGCTGCTGAGCTCAAGGAATCCAGGATATTTGACATGTATGCTGATGGGTTCACCAGAAAATTCCCGAAAATCGATGGCAGGATTTCGGCGTTTAACCCACCTGGTGATCCGTCCATTGGGTGTTGTAGAGCTGGGTGTGCTGTGTTTCGACTTTCTGGTTCTGGTAGTTGTAATCCACTTCAGAGAAACCTTGACTCTGACTGGGTACTGATAACGTTTGGGCCTGCCATCCACCTTGAGCAAGGTTGTTCTCTTGTTTTGCTGCAAGAGTTAGAGGAGCATCAAACGTCTAACCTAGTCCCAGTTCGAAAGATCGACAACATGACTTGTGGTCGATTTCAAGTTCGCACGAGCCGGAGGAGGGAAAGGGACTATGGCGATATGGGTACGGGACTGCACGCAAGTTCAGAATCCCGGAATTCGATGATCCAGCTTTGTATCGGTACACGTTCAAAACAGTCTGACTACTTTTCTTCTAACATGTGGATTTTCCGTTGCCCCAGCTCAATAAACGATCTCAATGGCTTCGAGGATATCGAGTCAATGGGAGATCTCATCCACAGCGGACGCGGGCGCTGAGTTACGCCGCCGTAATTATTGTACATCAATCCAACGCACCCACTGATACAGCTCAAGTAACAAGGTGAACTGTGAAACGGTCGGTTGGATGCAATTTGATAAGCTGAAATCTGCCATTCTGTCTGACGGGCAGCAAAGGTTCGCAATCTGCGGCAGTCCAGTTCCGAAAGATCAGATCCCAGGGTGCTTGAGGTCGACGAATTCTGCGCATGCATGCGAAGTTGACTCGAAGATCGGATACTCACTTTTAGGATACCGGCCTCGTTTTTGGACCAGATTGTGCGACATCTTGAGGGGTTAATGTTTCCTGGAAGTATATGAGTGTGAATGAGATGTAGTGGGGAATTGTTTGACTCATCCTGACTTCACGATCGTGATTCGAAAAAGCCCGCAGGTGATGCCACCTATAAGAATCAGTCATCTACACCGCAGACTTCTCAAGATCGCACAACACGAGAACGTTCCGAGCCTAGGAGATACTCATTTGCAGGATCATCGTAAAACACAGCAAACAGTGGGAAGCACTGTTGAATGCACTATCGTCTTCCGCGTTCAAACAAAGATTTTGATGTTACCGAAAAAACCGAGCAACGGGTTCGATCCCGATCTGAGGCAGGGAACCAGAGACACAAGTGAAGCTGCTACGCCGAATCCATAAACACGGAGGATCTAGCGGGAATCCGCATTCACCTTCCTCTTATCATCTGAACGGGCCAGCATATGACAGACTTCCAGCTGTTTTCGATACCGCAAGGTACTCGGATTAACCGTGGTTCGAGCTCATCACAACATGGAACAGGCTCTGGGGCATACAAATATGAAGAAAAGAAACGGACGTAGCCCGCGGATGTGAGAAAAAAAGCCTTGAAGGAAATGTCGACGTGTACCTATATCAGTGCTGTCTGGCAGCAGCCGGTGCCATCTCGATGTCCCTCCGCTCACTGGGCTCCCACAGAGTAGTAACGTGGGCACAGTTGTCTTCGGCGAACTGATCACGGAAAGTTCTTCCGATTCAGCTGCAGCACATGTTTCACAGGACTTTAAAACTTCACTTTTCACAAGCGGAACTCACCTGCTCGGCACTGAAGCAGAATGGAACAACTTTACCCATAGATCCACAAAAGAACCACAGCAAGCACGAGTGTGGTACTTTGCATTGGCGGTTTCAATGTTATCTGTTCAAGCTGTAATGGTGGAATCGAAGTTGATTTCGTCTCCTCAGCTGGTGCTGATTTGATGTTAGACGCTTCTCCGACGGAACGATAACTGCTTGAAGAGCGATCAATATGCACACCTTTTGAATTTGGCGCCCGCTTGGTGGCGCTATTTGATTCGAGCAGACACACGTGACAGACGTTCGCGCAATTCGAACTTCAAAGTTTCACCAGTGAAGCTCTAGCTAGTCCAACGCGTCTCATGCAGTCTATTTCCTAGGAGCCCATACGACATACATCTCCAGCTTCGGCATCGTCGGCACTGTCGACCTTGGAAAGATACCTGAGACGAAGTCGAAGCGAAGAGAATCAGCTGTCGTCTCCAATGAGCTCTGTGGAAGCCGGTGTCGTCTCTCGTCTTCCGAAACTCTTGTTTCGTTCTCCGCTCTGAGGTGCTACGAAAAGTCACACAGACCGATCTCGCTCTCTCAATATAAGGGTAGTCGCAGCGTGCGATGGAATACGGTAAAATTCATTGTTCCCGCACAGCTCAATGAGGGGTACAACAATAAATGTGAGGCTGGAACACAAACCCGCCCTTTGGATGTGTTCCCTCGTTTTTGATTCGGATCCGGAGACGCGCTCTTCGATCGTCATACAGGAGTCTGCCATTGCGCTGTACGGAATCGAAACCGAATGTTGTATCAATCTGAAACTTGGAGGCGAGTACGTCCGCGATAGCATCTCCGTAAACCCAGTTCCCAGATACAGTTGTCATCTTCGTTATCCCGCTGAATTTCAGATGGATATAGTATCGACCTGACATCTCTCCACAAGTGGAATACTGTGAAATGGGAGCAGGCTGAATCGATACAGGGTCTGGTACGCGCGGTCATCTCTAGTTCCGAGACTATTCATTTGAAGCTCGCTTCACAACCCGAAGATAGAACTCCAAAGAGAAGTGGTTAGTCATCTGGTCACACTATGTACGAGCCTGGTTGATTACGATTGGCGCGACCTCCCAAATCGTTATGTTTTCACGCGAATTCAAACGCCGGAGATTTCACTCCCCCAGTCGAAGTTCTACCGGCGAACATCCGATACGGGTTGCATTGTAAGAGGTGTGATTTGCCACTGACCAATGAGAATTGGGAACCCAAGAGAGTGCTACCTCTACCTTCGGAGAACTGGCAGAGCTCTCAGGATATGTGGTTTTGTCACAAGCATGACGAACCTCCTAGGTAAGCACCATCTTTCGGACTTCGGGTCCTGGATTCCTCATCGGCAGAGAACAGGCAGTTTCCGCGAGTTTGCTATATTGTTTTCCACTCGGTTTCCAGTTGTGAGGATCAGGAGTCCAGTTCCAGCGACCCCTCGAGAGCGGAGACCGCAGGATCCCCGGGGGTACGGAAGCCGGAGTTTTATGCATCAGATGAGAAATCTTGTTTTAATTCGAATTTCCGCAGCTTCTTTCGACGAAAATGAGATACTTGACACGGGCACCCTCTTAATATCGCGTCTTTGTTTGCAGGCTGAATCGTTGAACATGGATTGTGAAAGCAAGCTTTTGACGCGGGAATTGCTGCCGAGAAATGAGGATCTGTTCTACTCGAACACCAAGTTCCTGGTTCATTCGAATGCAATGTCTTCGAATTCCATGGTTCGTTGCGAATATGGCGGTTCGGTCAGAAAGGGGGTTTCCAGGAATCAGGATGCGACAGTACCGTGCTTTGACAACCAACAAATTGACTTCCAGGCCTATGCTGGCTTCAGTTCGATCATCTGCCGAGGCTGCCAAAATATCGTTGGAAAACGCGATACGGAAGAATCGACTTATTACTACCGCATGAATGTTGATCTCCAGGATACAAATACTTCTCGCGTCATAAATCCCCGAACCCCGCTGAACCTGTTGGCGCAACTCGTTCGCGAGGAGATAACTCATGGCTGTGCCCCTTGTAGATTGATCTTGAAATCAGTAAGATAGGAGCTTTAAGCCAACCCGATGCACGTGAGGGAGATGAGCGGCCCGATTCCCAAACCATCAATTCTTTTCAGGAGTCTTCGGGAGACGCCCTGCTGATATGGGTGTTGGTGAGCGACGTTCTCGTATTCAGCGAAGAGCTCAGCATTGCACAATCAGAGGAGATTGAGAAGAAGATCGCATTCGATCAGGTAGGATGCCAATCATGGCTACCCGTCGACACTCTCGTGGCTGACCGTCACTCTGAACCGCATACCGTAATACTTCTAATTGGAGGGCATGCCTCAGAAGAAATACGGTATGTAATAGAGTCCTTCTCTCTAAAATTTCTGTTGTTTCCCCAAAGTGCCATCAAGTGCTGTTCCAATGCAGCAAGCGATTCACACCCATCGTGCAAGCCTGGTCCGCTGAGCTCACCGTTCGTACCGAATCAATACTCCAAAGCACACTGGACGCTCTGAGGGAGCATCTTCTTCTCTCGAGAAAGATGTTTGCAAAATGTGGGAGCGATGACTCTTTCGATCCAAGCTTTGAAATCGGATGTATCCCGGCCCTGTGAGATCCGAGATTGTCCGCGAAAGTGTGATGAGGATGGCTATCGTTTCATCAGGAATGTGCTTGGAACTTTTCACTCGTTTGGATGAAAGCGAGATTATTCATCTCGAGTTAATCAGAGAAAGTCCCATATTTGAGGGAGACGTTTTGAGAATAAAGGATTCATGTTCAACGCAGCTCAGTCAATGATGGACCAATGTTCCAAGAACTTCGTCCAACTTGAGCCGCAGAGGCTCCCCGAAAGATTTCTGGAAGTAGAGCAACTGTATACATTCGCTCAGTCACCCTCCCCGCTTCCGGCTGGGAGCGATACTATGCGCCATAAGTTCCAGTGCGAATAATGGCTAGGTAGGAAGTCAGGCGCCTCAGTCAGAGCTGAGATATCGTAATCGCTTCCTCAGAGGAGTCGTCCTCGCTCTAGCATCGTTATGCGGTGTCGAAATCCACACCATCGGCTGAATCTCTGGCTACTGTACAAGCTTTCCCTAATTACGGAACATTCCATGTATATACTCTTGAGTCCTCTCAAGGTTCTCATTAACGGGATTATGTATTGAGGGCTATCGACCATCCCGGAAAACCCTTATCGATACTGCTTCTCTGGTCTCGAGAGCTAACTGGGGAGACGTTTGGGGAGGATTTGCTTGGCTGACCGCTCATGGTAAAAGATTCGACGGTGTGGTCAGAACGGATTGTCGGCAAGCCTTGAAGGATTGCTCACGCTAAAGCAGCCCCGAAGCCTCCAAACGCCAGGAGGCAGTCAACGCAAGCGATGGTGAATGTCATCATACCGTGGGATTCCCGAAAGAGAAAGTAAGACATCTTCTGGCTAATCGAGAACTGCGCATCGAAAATCAGCACACCGACAGCAAGTCGGCCTTTTGTTCAAGAAGTTAGTGAATTTCCGCAGGCTTCTGAGGGTGACGAAGGTACTTTCAACCTAGAGTCGGCGTCCTAGGCAGCAGCGTATAGAGGATTGTCCGTCGGTGGGGGGGCGAGAGCGATGATCTCTGTGACGGGGGTCTATGGAACAGTCAGGGCTGTCGGGTGGCCACCTGGCCCCCCTTGGCTGCACTCTTGATCCTAGGTGTCAGGGGAGGATTTCTCGGATGGACGATAGCAGTTCATCCTGGTGATGGGACCCGAAGATCATCAGACGAGTGTAATGGGTCAGATTGATCTGCCATCACGGTCGGATACTTCAGGAAATCATGTTGGGCAATCACCACGTACTGGATGACATTGCATAAGTAACGACTTCGTCAACGGGCAAACTAGGACACGCTGCAGCCCTCGCTTGGCGTTCAACGTCTTCTTCTGAGTTTTCGATGCGTCCTCAAACGTTCTCGAGAGCTTGCTGTATTGCGTCTCCCTTGGGACTCCATGGGTCTTACAATTCTGAACATTTATTTGCCCAGTTAAGAATCGTGTATCCTTGAAAGCTCCTCGGGAATTCCCTAATCAAAGTCGACTGTAAGCGGTCTGTCATTCCCTCCGGTTCGTCCCCGTCAGTGGGTGACTGAAGTTTTCTCTCGCCCCTGCGTCTTGCTGGTGCTGCAGCCGTCAGCCAAGAAGATCAACTGACAACTCCGTGTAGCTCGAGCCCTGATGCGTATTTTCACAGTGAGCAGCGAAAAAATTCCCCGATCGGATGAAAAACTCTTGCTACCGCTCGTGAGTGCTCGGTGCTGCAGTGGTCGGTGGTAATCGAGGGGTCAGGATGCGTCTGTGGAGTCTCTTTGTGTTGTCGTCGTTGGCATGGACAGTAGCCGCAAATCCGATCCTCGTTCGATGGGATGAGTTCGCTATTTGTCTGAGACGTCGCCTCAAGCGACAATTCAGTCCCAATGTGATCTGTGCGACTCGGAAAATGGCCTCGAACTTCCGACGGAGCGTCCGCTGTCCCGGTTGCGAGAAGTATTTCCACTGCCAAGCAAACTACGAGGCCGTCTTTCATTGTTCTCAAGCACCCGAAGCGATCCAGACTGCAGAAGTCTTCTCGGACTGTCGAGAATACGCTACGTTGGGCGGACCCGCTGCCGGAAGCCTCAGCGATCGCCAAGAAGCGAACATGATCGGTCGTCGCGGAGGGGATTGCGTCGGCGAGTTCCTCACTAAGGGCCCGAATTTCAGTCTGGCAAGCATTTTTAATTTGGGCGCACCGCGAAAGTGCCAATGGAATCCCTTCGAAAACACTTGCGGCTCTGCAGCCAGTGAAGTGATCGCCAGCGCTGACTACCCGCCGCTGCCGACAACCACGGAAAAGCCCTATGCATACCACGACTCGAGTCACAGCAACAGTGTGGGAGGACCCCCACAATCACCGTTCAGTCTGGCGTCTTTGATCAATCTGACTCAGCCGTTACTCAACTTGCCAATCAAGAAGCCAGTGGGAGCAGAGAAAGCCCCGAGCTTGATGGAAACGCTGCAGACACTGAACAACATCAAAAACAAGTTCTCCTCGCTCTCAGCTGAAAACGGTTCCCCTCCAGTCATAAGGCCGGAAGATGACAGTGAAAAGAATATCATACCACTGACGACGCCTGTCACCGAAACGAAACCATCCAGAATTCCCATTGTCAATAGCGATTCGGCGGGGGAAAATCTACAGACGACAGTGCAAGATGATCCACTTTTCGGCAGTATCGCTTCCGCTTTCGGCTCATTCTTTGGCAAGCCACCCGTGATCGGACGCGACGAGAATTCGACGACACCCGCAGCGATTCCGATACTCCAGCAGTCGAGTCAGCAACGTCCGTCGCCGATTCTCATACCGTTGAACGGGGAGAGCATCGCGAACCCTGTCCACCACGGCTCGAGTGATTCGGTGAGTGGCTTTCACTACGCTAAGCGAAAGAGATTCCTTCTTCTCGACGCCAATACCGGCGGTCATCGGGAAGCCTCAATGAGGTCCCCGTATGAATACTGGGGATCTGCCTGTTCATTACTCTCATCGATATTCCGGTTAATATTCAATTTCAGGTATTCCAAGGTTTTCCGCTGCAGCGGCCAACTTCCAGTCAAGCTCCACCGGGATCTTCAGGGATGAAATTCATCTTTCCCTCATCTCGAAACAGCATGTGATAGATGAGCAAAGCGGATATGGCTCAAATCTTTCTCCTCGATCGAGCATATCCTCATCATGATGACTCAGGACTTCCCGCTCGCTACTAAAACCCACACTCGAGAGATGAAAGGCCTTATTGGTCAAGATATCGCCTATCGACGGTGATCAAAGCATGCGTCCCAGAGAGCCTTTCGTAGAGTTCTGACCTGCCTCGTGTCATAGAAACCTATACCCTAAGCCGGCCATCGTGGTTGACGAACCATGTGTATATTTTTGCAACGGCCGGGCTTTCTGCTAGGTCGCGCAATTGACAGCGGCAGAAGCACCAAATTCCGCGTGACCATGCCAATTACGTGGTTTGTAAATAAGTCCGCTTGACGAACTGAATAAATATTTATTTACAACTGAATGTTCCGCGCTATGCTTCGGAAGCGGTCGTTTTGCATTCGACCGGCATGTCGTCACTGCTACACTTGTTTGCGTGAGTCGGCGGGTCCGATTTCATACGCGATTTATGGCCTCCGCACTGAATTCCGATCCGTGAATGATGGGGTATTCCCTGGTGAATGAGACGGAAAACCGTATCAGATTGGGTAAAAGAGTGATTAGGTGGCACTGGTAGTAGGGGTGAAGTCCTGATGTCGTTCTCATTTAGGGGGCAGAACCTTTTCCAGCATGGGGATCCTTGGAGTCGATAAACACGACCGGAGTCGTCAACCGGAAGCTTCGTTTGGATTCTATCATCCAGCCTCCTCTTTTCCCAATCATTCTGTCCAGCAGTGCGCACTAGTTCTAAAAAGAATGTGCATTCGTTCAGCCCAACCATCGACCGCGCTTGATTCGAGCCGCCTCCAACACATAATGAATCTGACCGTTTCTGCGTTCTCCCTCACCCGCCCCGAAGTCTCCGCACGAGAACAAAAAGCTCAAGGAGAGCTCCTGTCAGGCAGACACTCCTAGCCCCGCTTCAACAGGTTGCTGCGAGATTCCGTCCGGTAGCATTCTTGTTTGAGAGGTGAGATTCCCCACCTAACCTCTCAGCCCCTCTCTGGTGAAAAAGCAGTGCTATACCTCACAATTGGGACAGTTCCATCGATAGAGAGTTAATTCCATCCTTCTTCGTCCAGTTTGTACCATTGAACTCGCTTTCAGCTCCAATCCTTATCTGGCCTCAACCGCCCAGTCGTTCGTCTAAGATTTTTCGTCGAAACGGAATGTCTCGCAACGCAACGGCCGCGGCGTCAGAGCCGGATTTAGGATTTTGCCGCCCAAGGCTGGCTCGGAATACCGCCAGTCAAGTTCTCTCAAAAATCCGAGAGTCAAACTAGTACGTGAGCGATTCTATTGTTTCGAGACGTAGGGTCCATGGAACGGCGGAACACGTGAGCCTGCGAACATCGAGGCTGGTCAGGCCTTCGCTCTTTGCGTTCCGCTGAAATCCGAGCGTCCCCTTCGGACGGTCTCCTGTTTGATTTTTAGAGGGATTTTCATAAAACGGTATGTGCGGGGACAGAGAGCTTACGGCGAAGCTCTCGAGATGGCTCAACCGACGAGACAGTCGAGCGGTCTAAGCAGTGTGTGCCACAGAAGCATGCTCGCAAAGCCACATGTGAAGCTTTCTCGGAGGGTATGTTGCGAGTTCGATCCCTGCAGCCGGCTATTCCATGAATGGCCTCCACGGCTCTCAATCTCTACAGGCGAATGCCGGAACCGATCCACCAAACTCCGCTGCTTGAAGCCCCGCATCATTGATTCTAGACGCTTCTTGCGGGGGCCGGAGGGAGGGGACGACGGACGACGACGAGGAAAAATCCGCCGCCGATCACAAATCTGCCGCCTAAGGCTGAAGCCTTGTTAGCCTAATGGGAAATCCGGCCCTGCGCGGCGTTGACGAAAAGTCGTAGACCAGAATCCAGCAACCGGTGGGTTCGAGGGTAGCTCACCCCGACATTATCGCATGACGAAAGCGTCAACACAATTCCGTGCAACCACTTTCATCAGATGGCTATAGGAGCATTCCGAATCGCAGTTTTAATACCCGTCCTGGATCCCTGAACCTCAATAATTCGTTTCCACCAAGCCCAAACAGCTACTCGTGCCAGCAATAGAGCGCCGACACTTTCTAAGCCTACCTCGTTGAATTGGAATCGTGATATGTTACGGACTCACGAGATGAGGTCCTCAACAACTTGGTCAGCGTGATGTCCATGATCTACTGATCAGAACCTTATCGGGATTTTGTACGGATATGCGCGGGCCAGGAGATATGAGCATCTCAATGTTGCGCATCCTTCATAGAATGGGGCCCGTTCGCACCCGCACCGAGCGCCACAAATACGGAATACGCGATTTTTTTTGTGGTTGAGGCTTCCTAAAGTAGATCAGGAACATCACGCTGGCGAAGTTTCAGCGAGATCAGAGTATCCACATCAGGGACCTCTCCTCGTCAGTTGAGCAATCCCTGCCTCGTCTCGGATTCTGAGGAGCGGTGTATCGCAAGCCTTTTTCGTTCCGAGCCTTTCGACGGATGTGGAAATTCATCGCACATGTCCAGATAGGACTCTGGGACCACGGCTATGATTATCATGTCGCCCGTGAGGTCTGAGGCTGACGCCCTCGAGACATTTGAAATTTCAATATAGCTATGTCTCTCTTGCGTTTGACAGCAGATGAGATGGGATCCTTCCGTCGGAGGAACGCGCAACACTCCGGGCTCGTTCAGTGAAATCTTTCATATTCTAGCCAAACTCTTATGAGGAACTCTCTCTACATTAATTCCTGAGAAATTCTTGCACGAAACTATCGACTCGAAAGTTGCTCGTCCGAATCAGCGCCGAACAGGGTTCGTGATTGCCGTTACCACAGCCCATACAGCGAGCGAATCCCAAATTCATGCACGTAGCGGAATTGCAAGTTTGTTAGTAGAGGGCTCATTGTCAGTGCAAGACGAGGATATCGTCTGGTTAGTTTCTATGAATGATGATGATTGTGGGAACGGCATCTCGAGGATCATCGCAGGAACATGTCTGGAGCAGTGTCGAGCAGGAAGCGCACCCAAGCCAGGAGTAGAACAACAGGTTTTTATTTACATCCAGCCAGCCAACATTCATTCATCATTCCGGTTCGAGCCATGACAGAGTCCGTACTCCATAGGCGTCACTGCCATCATCCCACCATCGTTCGTTTTCGTCCACGGAGCTTGACCTCTTCGTATTTGCTTAAGACCGCTGGTCCAGATTTCTTGCCCATAGCTCGCGCGTAGGCTTCAAGAACAATCGAGAATCTGGAATTGGCAACACTCATTAATTGGGAAGAATCCCGGCTCTGAAAGCTTCGCATTCGCATCGCACATTTGAGCATCCTGCGAGTCCTGCCGCAGTCCGACGGTCTACTAGCTTGGTCACACAGGAGAACCTGATAGAGGCGACCATATAATGAAGAAGTACCACACTCTGACCTGGACTCCAAACTTGGATGGGTGCTTCCGAACGCTCTCTCCAGCACGAACATATCGACTGCCTTCTCCTCGACTCTCTCCGATATGGAACTGAGTCCGAAGTCGATGAGGACGATCTTTCCATCGCGAACCATCATATTTGAGGTGGTGAGATCGCCATGGATGACGTTGTTTCTGTGCAATTGGGCGACGACTTCTCCGACCTTACCGAACGTTCAACGAAATCATTTCAAAAAATTCTCGAGCAGTTGAATGAGTTCATGGGAGGATAAATGGGAGTTTGGAATCTATGAGCAGCGCTCCGAAGCCTCACCTTTCGGAGAAGATCGTCGATGCAGGTCGCATCGATCTGCTTTTCGGCTTCGAACAACATTTGTTTCAGCGTTGGTCCCTCGATTTCAGACGTTACCAGCTGCCGACCGTGCAAATCCGCTTCGAACAAGGTAGGAACAGGAATTCCAGCCGAATGGCACCGGAATAGACTCCGAGCCTCGTTCTTTATCCGTTCCTGTCGAAGGATTAAACCGTCAACTTCACAATGATTCTCCAAGGGCGAGCATCGATCTGATATTCGAGAGACAACCTACCTTCGTGAGATGGTCATCCAATTGCTGAAGCCGATATGTTTTCCTAAACCGTTCCTTGAAAACTGCGCGTCGACCGCAGAAAACACCTTGAAAGACGCGCGATTCCGCTCCTTGTATCAGAAGCGATTTGCGCTCGGTCAACAACTCTGCGGAGGCAAATAGGAGGAATGCTCATGATACGACTCATTGAAACTCATAAAATTCCTTATCCATGCCCAGGGACATTCGGGTGATGCCAATTTCATCCGTCAATCTTGGTATCTAGAGGTTCGGCTAGCACGAGGATCAGCTGTTCTCACCTGGCGTTGGGTTGGCCATGATTCGGTATGACAGTTGACAGTTCGCGAAACAGCTAAATTGTCGTCCAAGGCCTCGGGGATGCAGCTTAACCTTTCCGTAACGAAAGAAGTAGGAACTGCGATCACAAAGATGAACGAGTTGCTATCAGAGAACCTCGTGCGTTTTGTTGATAGGGCCAGCCATCTTGTTGTGCCGGTGAGTGCGGTTTTGTAGCGCGGGCTCGACTTTTGCTTAATGAGGAACTGGTTGTTCCGGCGACGCTAATTTTTCGATATTGAGCGCGTGAACTTTGCTTCCAAATTCGATGTTTTTTGAGAACGTTCATTGAAATCCGAAACGTGGGTCCCGCAGTGGTCCGCGCTCTTCACTTCTCCTCTCAGCAGTTGAACTAGTCAGTCTGCGGAGTGATCTGTTGTTGTTACGGCTCCAGTTTTGGCGCAAATTTACTCGCGTCCAACAATGATGGACTATTGAACGTGTCGTTGTGCCATTTTGTTCAATGTAGTTGACTGCAATACGGACCGTCATCCGGTGTGAGCGATTCATGACTGAATCGAGACACTTCGAGACTCCTCCTTGTGATTGGTGATTGATAGTGAATGAAGCCTCGAAGCTGATGAACATGTTCTTCAGCGTGGAGTGCTACTCAAACATCAATTTCGCGTGCGCCGCTCCTGAGTGATGGTTGGTTTTGTCTTCGAACATTCGATAGGTAGGACGCGTGATGCGTTTCCGGTTTCACCGGATCTCATCTCAACTTCGCTTATCTGCTTCTCGTACCAAGTTATCTCTGGCCGTAAACATTCTGCTTTCCTCTGGAATTAAACCCTCTCAATCAGGCTTGCAATATGGTTATTCCCTTTTGATTTGAAAAGGTATCGAGCTTTGAATAATGAGAGGATTATGTGTCGACAGGATTGTGTTAATACCCCACCAGCAACGAAACGAAGACATCGGAGCAAGTGCCGTGAGTGGCTTTATCTGTCATCGCATGAGCGAGAGAGTGATTATTGTCCATGCTCATCTTCTCTCTCGTCTTTGCTCAGAGATAGCAGATCTCCAATACCCGATTGCATTGCAGTTGGAAGCAGCGGAGGATCGGAGAATAGCTGCGGAACACCGGTGTCCATCAATCCGAATGCCTCTCGAAACTCGATTGTCAGTAGCGGCTCTGGCGGAAAAGGCCCTCTATCCGAACGACAGCAGCTCAACATCTTACGTCAAATATCTGCAGGTCAGGGAATTTGACTGAATATAGATTTTACGCTCGAAACTATAATCGCGATACCTCTCATGCGAGCATCGCTTTTGGTGAGCCCAGGGAGCGATGTCAACATCAGATAGAAACGAGGCTTTGCGATGTTATGACGATTCAGTTCCTCGCGAGACCCGATCTGAAACCAAGAACGGAGGCGTGGTGTTCCGAAAAAGGGTTCCGCTGGAGGGAGAACTTGATGCATATTGTGTACCATGTCGTTCCAATACCGACGCGATGCTGCACACGATTTCTGGTGCGAGCTTTTCAAAATCCGCGGTTGACGACCAGCTGGGTAGTTCGCCCACTCGCCGCAGCTCAAATCCCAGGCATCCTCCTCATAGACGGAGAGCGCTGCTGTCGCTACAACTTTGTTTACAACTCTGTGTGTACACACACGGCACGGCGATTCGTTACTAATGCCGCTTTTCGTTAATTCTTGGTTGTGACGCTCGATTCTTAATCGAGCTGATCTAGGCTTTCATCAACTGCTTGTTCTCGAGAGGTTATAAAACTTGGTACGTTCAGCGCTCGGTGAAGCGTTAACATAGAGTAACCGAGCCATAAAGTTGAAAACTGTCAGTCGTCAACTGCTCGACAGGCATATAGAGCCTTTCCCCTGCAACTGTATCCATCCAAGTCAATTGCACTCCAGTCGAGTCGGGATTGAAGATCACCAGAGAAAGACGGATGTTGTACCTTGTTCGACCAGTGATCACTGTCTCATTGTGAGAGTCGTGCGTTCAGACGTGTTTCCTTCTTTTAGACACTGAGCTGGTAAAGAAGTCACCGAGCAATCCAGCGACCCCGAAGGACCAGCGGAGCGAAAGACGTAACATCCGTGGGGAGACGCCCCTTCATGTAGCATGTATCAACGGTGATTACGAACAGGTATGCACGAGAGATATTTCTAACACCGAGCTTGGCTCCCTCCCTCCAGAATATCGCGATCCGGCACACGAGAACACATGGGGCATATGTTATGTTGTTTGTTTCTCTGCCTTAGGTGAAACGACTCATCGAGCAAGGAGCGAGCGTCAATACTTCAGATCATGCAGGATGGACTCCGCTTCACGAAGCTAGCAACAGAGGTTGGTACAAGGTTGCCAGACTCTTGATAGCTTCTGGAGCCGACGTGAACGCTCGGGGTCAGCTGAATCAGTTCACCCCACTCCACGACGCGGCAGTGAATTCACATCTACAGATTGTAAAGCTTCTACTGCGTTACGGGGCCGATCCCGAAGCACTAACAGCTGAAGGGAAGACCCCCCTCGAGCTTTGCTGTCATCCAAAAGTTGCCGAAGTTCTTGCTCAGCATAACTCACCTACGCAGTTCCATAACGACTCCTCGCCCGGCACTCCGCGAGCGCCGCTCTGTAAGTTTGAAGAGACTGCTCGGGATAGATTTCGGCTGATGTATACCAGTTGTTCATTGCACAAAGGTTCGTACGATGGATTCTCAGCTCAACCTTCATGCTTATTGCAGTTGGCGGCTGCCGACGAGGACTCTTCAAGGTCGAGAGTCGAGATTTCGAAGCGGACCGGACGGAGATCGTCACCAGTGCCGAAGAACCAGCGAGACGGGACATGAGTGACGCCACCGTGTCTGAGGTTCCGAGCACAGGAACGGCCGTTTCATCGAGTCAAGCTGTTCCAGGTGCTAAGGAAAAGTCCGGATCTACGTCCGAGGACGGCGCAATGAACAACAGCCCTGGGTAATCGACATAGGTTCCATATCCCCATTCGGTACATCATGAACATTCTGCCAACTTCCGGCCTCTAGGCTTTCGTCTAATTTGGAAGGGATCAGTTCCAGCGCCACAAACACCGATGAGCCCCAGGCTCATCAGGCTGCCGACAGTCCTGAAAAGGAACCCGGCAGCGAGACACGGACCAGTGCCTCTGATGCCACTGCGAAATCATTGAATGCCGACGCGAACGCAGACCTCGAAAGCGTCACCGGCAATTCCGAGTCGACGGAGGCAGCAGGAAGCAAATACGAGAGGGCAGAGGACTCCGACACCGCAGAATCCGATCAAAAGGTCGTCCCGAGCAAGAAGAGGCGACACAGCGTGGAAAAGGACGTGAGCCCTGCATCGGGCTCCAATGTCGAGCGAACAACCGCTTTCGACAAACCCAAGGCTGACACGAACAAAGCGAGCGCCCGCAACCCGAGACCGAAAAAACAAAAAGGCACTCGGAAAGAGGAGAAAACTCAGAACGCACCGAGTACTGCTCCTCAGGAAGAAACATCGAAGGACAAAGTGTCGCCGGCCGATCAGCATAAAACGAACGACAAGAGCAACAGCAGCTGTAGCGATGTTGATGCTCAAGACAAAGAAGGCGCCGCGTTGGATGGACTCAAGGTGCCGCCTTTGAAAATAGTCCTGCCTCAGCTGTCCGGAGAAACAGAGATCACCAACGATGTACCCGCATTGCCGGCTACGAAAGGAAAGCAGTTACCGTATATCGTCAACAGTCCCTTAGCAGGTAACGAAGTTTTCCTCGTTATCCGGTGACCCGCAGAATGAAGGTGACGTCCATGGACGATTGACCTGCTACCCTCCACTCTTTTGGAGCGTCACACGTTCAACTCTTCCATAATCCAACTAACAGAAGCTCTGATTTGCATTGAATTTGCAGCAAACTCACCTCAGCCCTCTAGTCCCGCTTCAAATTCACCCCTGGAAACGAAGGAGCAGAGAGAGGAGAGCAAACGCGTGACTCGGAGCAGTCAGAGAGCGCATCAGCAAGAAAATGACGAGCAGGTGCGCACAGATACGCTGAAGTTCTGATCACTGATGCGATTTGGTTCTTGCGCTTGACTGAAAATCAATATTCCATTGCAGTCTGAAGAAGCAACGGCTCCTCAGAGTGGAAAAACGCATCCCCGTAAACGGAAGATGAGGAGCACCAGGGGCACCGCAGCGGCTGCCGCCAACCAGAGAGATACGAGCAGAGTCTCATCTACTGCAAGCACTGAAGTGTGAGTGAATCGAGGAGTAGTTTTGCTGTACTCATCTCGTAGGATTCTGTCAATGATCGCAATTCATCATCGGTGTTCGGTAGCTCCCAATTGTCGTTTTATCTCAGGGTGAATTTTCACGCGATCTGACTAAAAATGTTTCCAGACCTTGCACGGCAACCAACGAAGAAGAAACGCAAGAATCACTACCTCCCCCGGAGCTTGCTCCAACCAGAGATTACTTCGGGGAACCATCCACGATGTTCAATCCCTATGAGGCGCTCAAAAATATCCGGCGTGCAGTTGATAAGCGGCGCATCGCTCAAATAGAAACACCTATCAAGCCAGAAGCTCCGAAGCACTTCAAGAAATATCTCCTGAACAAGTATGTCGCCTAGAAAATCTCGACTCCGCATCCCACGCCCGAAAAAGAGGCGATGATTCGGGTCAGGCTTGAGCTCAAACTTGATTTCCACTCCGAATTCCAGATGCACGTACGCTTTGGAAGGTAGTCCTGCTTCCCGGTTGAATGTGCCCCGTTATCCGCCTCCGGCCACTCTTCCGGCCGAATTGAAGGAATTGTTCCAACAGCAGGAAGAAGAGCGATATCGTTCACGTTTGCAGCACGCCATGGAGAAAGACAAAATCGTCCTAGCTTGTGAACAAGAGATTCTTCGAGTGAAGGCTCAAGCGGCGAGGGCTGCAGCAGGACAAACAGTAGGTTTCAGTTTGGAAAAACGAGCGGTCCAGGGCTCGGTTCGCGACGGACTCAGCCAGAACAGATGATTTCGTGGATTGATATTTATTATTCTCTTCCGCAGATCCCCTTGTCCGTGACCGCCGTACTCAGAGACCTTGAGATTTACAATACCCTCGACCCTGAATCGAACTTGTACAACCCCCGAACTGGTATGACAGCCACCAACCCTCTCTTGGAGAACGATAAGAAGGACCTGAGTCGTTATAATGGACGAGTATTCACTTCGTGGCTGCAAGATGTCGAGGACAAATGGGAACGGAAGAAAGAGGCCATGCTCCTAAGGCATCACAGTGAGACGGAAGCTCTTCGAGCCGTGCAGAAAATGGATTGGGAATGGAATGCCAAGCAGCGAATCGAAGAATCTTTGAAAACGCTACCAGTCGAGAGCAGAACTGACGTCCGAGAAAGGATTTGTGCGCTGGACATCAGTATATGCGTACCAATGGTTGAAGTGAATGACGATTTTGAATTGCTGCCGTCATGATCCGTTGGAGGCACTCTGCACCAACACTGTTCCCTCGGTAGTACTCCGGGTTCAAATTGTGATTCGATTCGACTAATTGCATGAGCTCCCTCATTACATTAGAAGTTCTGTCTATGAATAAAGTCATGGAAATCGCTCGGTTTCCATGAAAACAATTGATGTGTATGACGGATTGGGACACACGGTCAGGGCTCGCTCGTAAGTGCTTAATCTTTCGAGGTCTTTCGGAACAAAGGACAGGCACGACAAAATGTTCACATCAATGAAATGTTGACTAAACCAGGTATCCGCGATATTGATCTCCATCATCCACCCGTCCGTCTACGGGGTGGGCACTTTAAATCGGGAGTTTTCTGCTTTCTGGCGAGAACGTTCATGTCTTCGTGAGGAACGAACGCATCCTGAACAACTTCTCCGTCTTTCTCTTGTGCTAGATTTCTATTCTAAGTCCAATTTTCACCCATCCTTCTTCTTCCTACGGGGTTGACACTCTGGATCAGGAATTTTTTTTGCTTTTTGGCGGGAACGCTCATGTCCTCGTCAGGAACGAACGCATTCTGAACAACTTCTCCGTATTCCCCTCGTACTAGACTTCTATTCCGATTCGGATTTCGGCATAGAATTTTCTCAGTCATTCAGAAACCGCCTGGTTTCCCGATTCGACGCGATCATCCTGTATGCGACTACGGAGCCAGATCGGACACCTCGCTTGAACACGATTCGTTATCAAGTCCACCCTCTATCGGGCTTCCTCCGACGCTATTGACTGTGAATCAATCGTTTGCGCCTGACTTGAAGTGTGGTCATAGACAGGCACAGATGTTCATTACCAAGAGAGATCGACGAATGTTTCCCATATCTCCCGAAGCTGTCTGGAAATGATCTTTGAGCTGCCCGGATCCCAAGGTGCTTGTATTCCTGTGAAATATCCGCCGGGACGGTCTAGTTCCTTATTCACTTCCACAGTGTTTCCAATAATCCAAGAAATGAGAACAATATGGAATGGAACTGGACGAAGGTGCCTGGAAATCTGGGAAGGAAGTTGCCGGATGGTCGAAGGTTCCGTAGGAAATTCATCATATCATTTGGAGCTGTTCCACTCCCGGGGATGCTGCCTTCTCTGGAAGTTGCTTGCGAATTCGAGGGGTTCCCCGGGTTGTTCCCTCAATTATCGGAATCTCCTGCCGCCGTGATCTGGTCTCACCGGGAAAATTGCCATGTTACCTCGAGTAGGTCTGCTTGGAGAGCGGTGCGCCTTTCGCCGACGCCGGCAAATACCGCCAAGTGAAGGACCAAATCGCTCCTACTGGATCATTCGCTCGCCCACGCTTCGAGACCCCAATTTCGCTGAGGCACCTAGCCGAGAGCAAAGGTTGAGAAGCAATCGCCCTCCGGTCGTACCCAAGATGCAATCCCAGCGCGCTCACAATTTTCTGACACCTGTTATCCCTCCTGCCATACCGACGCACTTGGCAATCACGGACAAGGGAACAAAAAAATTGACGGCATTTCAGAGATCATGAGCTCCCATCGCGCCAAGCACGCCCGTGGCAGACAAGGACGTGAGAATTGGAAACGATTCCCCGGGGATGATCAAGAAATATTGGCGCGAGTGTCACGGATCCGAGCTCTTGAGATCCGGCGCGTTCCGGTAAACGTGAGAGGGCAGCTGTTCCGCCCCAAATTTCCAGCGAAGCCCTCTTTCATGATTCGGTTATTCAGTCGATTTGTCTCAAACGGTCCCAGGCCACGGGGACTGTGCTCTCGTTCCTCTCAACGCCATCTACGGCTTCGGGACGAACGAGGAGTTTTGTTTCCTTGTAGCAGCGCCCTCTACTCCTGTTCCACTCCTAACTGCTCCCACCTCTGATGAAGCGTACGTGGTGCCACTGTGTTATTGGTTTGAACGCCGTTCCGAAATTTCTTGTGATGCTCATACGCGGCATAGAGTTTTTCTGCGTGAAATTCGCATCTGTCTAACCCCGCTCCAGTTTCTCCGCTGACACATGTAAATACAGTAACGGTCAACTGACGCCTAGAGCCGAGCTGGAGCGTAAGCATACTATTATGTACACTACGTTGGCCAATTGCTACAACCTGTTGACATATATGATCGAAATATCGCTCAAATAACACCCGTTCGATGATGGGGTCAACTTCTGAAGTCGATAAGGGTGCTGGGGATATTTCCCGTCATAATTGACCTGGTGCGGAAACCTGGATCGGCGTTCCCGATACTCTCCACTCGAACATGTCCTCGACAAATTTCTGTTTCGAGGATGCCTACGACGTTCTCGAAGTCGTTGAAAGGTGAGCTAATCAGTTTATCGTTACGGCTGCTCTTTGTTTCGGTTCGTTGTAGCGGTGGAAGGTCGTCGCAAATTGGTAAAATCGCGAACGAGATCCGCTAGGAATTTTAGGAGCATAAAATGCTATGAACGAGGAATCGCCCAGAGTTTGGAGCACCTTAAAGAAGTAGTATACATGAGAACTGTCTTGCGAGAACGTACATGAAAATGGTTACAGCAACCTTTCATTGTTGACAGGGGGGCATTCAACGTTGTACGGCGTTGTGTGCACCACGAGAGTGGGAAACAATTCGCCGTCAGGATAGTGGATGTGACGAAATTAGCAACCTCAGCATTCCTCACAATAGAAGGTACGCACCTAGATTCTTCTCGGACGGCTAATTTCTATTCGGCGCCGGAATCATCCGAAAATCTATTCGCAGGATTGCATCGCGAGGCCGGCATTTGTCACTCGTTGAAACACCACCATATCGTGCAGCTTCTAGAAACCTACAGCTCGGGAGGTTTTTTCTACATGGTTTTTGAATTGTAAGTTTCGGGCGGTGAACTAACTTCGGGGATGGTTTGTGTTGAAGTACGGGTGCTCTTTCAACCTGGCACTTCCAAAACTTTGTTTTCGATTCCCTCTCCAGTTTGCAAGGCTGTGATTTGTTCTCCGAAGTGGTCGAGCGGGCCAGTGCGGGCTTCAATTATTCGGAAACAGTCGCCTCTCACTACACGAAACAAATTTTATCCGCGGTGAGGTACTGCCATGATCACGACGTGATTCATTGCAACATCGGTCCAGACAGCGTTATGTTGGCCACAAAAGTTAGTAGGCTCAGTACAATGTCGATGAGTCCCGTCGCCGGTGCCATCTGGAATGGATCTGGCAACCCGAGAATGATAACTAGGTCTATAAGTCCGCGTAAATGAAGGCATTCGTTTTCAGGACTGTTCTGCTCCCATAAAACTAGGCTGTTTCGGAGATGCGATCCGACTCAGCGATCTACAACCATTGAATGGAAGTGAGTGAGAATTCCCAAATCGAAACATCCACAGCGGAAAATTCTCTGATACGTTCTCAGCATTGAATCGCATCCAGAGCTTCGCGACAAGAGTAATCGGCTCCACACGAAAACATCGAGCGATTCTCCTCTCGGGGTCACAAGAAATGGCCGGAGAAAATTTGCTGAGAGTTCCGGGATATTCCATCACAATTGTTTGGAAGCGGCTCCGAACTACCACGAATAGATAACGAGCTAATGGAGACCGATTAACTTCCCAGAGCGCATCAGACAGAAACATTTCACGGCTCCTGAGATTATACGAGGCTTCGTTTATGGCAAGAGCGCCGATATCTGGTCCTGCGGAGTCCTTCTGTTCACATTGTTACGCGGCAGCTTGCCTTTCGTCGGATCCGGCCCGAGATTAGAAGAGCTCATCTGCCGGACCAAATATGAGGTTGGTTGAAGTTTTCCTCGTTTCCCCAATCGGCGACCGCGAGAGTGCCTTGAGCTATACTTGAATAAGCGTTTCTTGATTTTCTAGATGAACGACCCGATTTGGGACAGTATAACTCCCTCGGCAAAGGACTTCATTTCTTTGATGTTGGTCAACGACGCAGCCGATAGGTTGGTTCTTCCTCACGCTCCCTAACAGATCATATTTCATGCGTTATCCAGTGACTTTCCACGTCAACCAGCGAGGAAGTTACCATACCTCCCGAGGCGCAATCAAAGTAGGACCTCTGATTTGACTGATGGGTTCCGTTTCCCTCAGACATACGGCGAGACAGCTCCTCGAGCATCCATGGCTTAAGCAGAGAGATTCGCATGCATCAAGCGATCATTTACCCAACACAGTGGAGCAGCTGAGGCACTTCAATGCGAGGAGAACTGTGAAAAGTGAGTTGTTGATCTCGTCATGAGCCTTGTCCAAGCGGAGTCGAAACCATTGACTCCCGTGAACGCATTCCGTGCCGCCGGCGGAGCCCGGGATGATCTTATAGGCTCCCGCCAGCCTTACACCCAGCACAGACGAGAAAAGTTCCACGTTGCTCATTAGTAGCTCACTAACTATAAAGTTTCCCGATGACCTGAATCGGAAGGGGCACAATTCCGGCATTTCAGAGCAGGCGACACCTGTGGGGGCGTTCCGCCCAAACCGTGGCGTTTCTGCGGCTTTTCTTACTTACGAGTCTTGGAATCCCAACGTCTCGGAGAGTGTATGAATCACAAACCTCTGCAATTTCAGTGAACGTGATGGCAGCTGTTAACTCGGTGCGATGGGGAGACCCTAAGAATCTCGGTTTAGCAAACATCATCACTGAAGAGGAAGCAGAAAAGCTCAGGAAGGAAGACACTGAAATATACGGTATGCCTTGAGCATTTTGTTTCTTATATTCATGGATCCTGGAAACTGAAATCCCACGCCACCAGATTCAGCCGATGCCAAGACTAGACGAAGGGGGACGGAGCAACCGAAGAGGCTGAACTGACCAGATATGGCTTCTGAGACTTCTCGGCTCGAATTTCAGATGCTGTATCAACAATTTTGGAGTCCCTGGATGACATCGATTGCCTGAGGGATTCTACTTATGACCCGATAATGATGGAAAACCTCCTGACCGATCAAAAATTGATTTCAACTCTCCGGGTAAGACTTCAAGATTTGGAAATTGCTTCCCAAACTTCAAACTAGCTGAAACTGGCAAGAAACCTGGGAGGCATTTCAGTTCATAGTCCACGTGATTCGCTGCGCGGAGTAGCTGTTAGATGGATAACGGATTGCTCGGAACAATCCTTGCACAGCATCGTTCCTCAGTTTATGGTTTATGGCGAGCCTCTTCCCAAATATGTACTCCCGAAAGGAGTGATACCTCTTCAAGGCTGGAATGTTCCGCACAGTATAGCATTTCACAGATCAGATACTCGTGAGAGGGCGAGAGAGAGAGAGAGAAAGGCTCCCCCTCAGAGCGAAGAAGCGCAAGCGACCGATGGCTACAATTTGATGATTTAGATTTTTGTCAGAATATTGAGTGGAGAGCTTCAACAGCGTCCAATCCCTTGCCCCGCGTCAAAATCGAGCCCGCGCGAAATTATTCGCCCGCTCGTTCATCAGTGCTGCCGTGGAGTTTGTCTCTCATGATTCCTTTCCGACCGGAGTCGCGGAATTTATAGAGGGCCCCATTATTGCGGCCTCGAAGCCCTGCGGTTTCCTAGGAAACATACGCTCTCACCTCATCCGCGCACCGTGGTGCCATTTGAGTCGACTCCTCGAAGTGAATCTGGTGCCCGTGCAACTCGCCCTTTGATCGTACATCCTGAAAGTGGAGACGCTCAATTCGCGCGACGAGGAATTTGTGCACCATGTTGTTCGTGTATGGACTCTTCCGGAGCTCTAGGGTTGATTTCAAGAATAGCCACCCAGTGAACTTCAAGAAACGGAATTCGTTGGATGGGAGAGTTTGCCTCGTCAAGCCACCGTCGACTCCCTTCGTTCTGAAGCGGAAGTATCTGTCGTCAACCTCAGTATGTCTCAGTTTACAGATTTGATAGGAGATGAGAACCAATATTTTGGCAGGAAACTAGCGGCTGGATATTGTTCGATTGTCGTTCCAGTTTGATCCGTCAAGACTCGTCAAGGCTCGGGGTTATCGGGTCTTCGTCACGAAAGTGGCGAAGACCCGACGATAACCTCGGCTACGGCATCGCTCAAGCGAAGTCTCCGACGGGATAAGCACGCCGACCTGACCTTGAGGTCCGTTGCACATATTGAGGTCAAGGCCTCACTGAACGACTGGAGCGCGAAACCGACCCATTGAGTTGCTCCACGAGGCCACGGTGCAAGGAGACGTTGTTCACGAATCCTTGAGCGTTACAACTCCGATCCCTCACACGGAGTTCGTAGTTTGATAAGTTCAACATCACCGCCGGGGACGACATATAGATGAGACGCGATATGAGCATCACAAAACTCTGTAGGGACCATTTTGATGCGGAAATGGGCGGTTCACTTCAGAGCTTTGTTGATGAGGAACTTCCGCAATCTATGAATCGCAGGTCCACGAGCAGAGGTGCTAGTCTCAATCGAGCTTATTATATGAATCGAGAGAATCCTCTGGAGCGTGCGCTGCTGGAGTGCATGCGAGTCGCCGGTGCGCCTCCGCGATCGAGTCTGGGCTGTAGCAAGCTCGAGCTGGGGCAGCAAGAGCGCCCGACTGATATGGCGAGGGCTGTTGACAGCGGTCTCTCCTTTTCCCAGGAAAGGGAGGGAGGCAAGTGGGAGGAGATCACTGATCGTTCCTTTTGCACTGCACAACTCTGTACTCAAAGCCAACGCGCACCCGACAGCCAATACATCTTCACGATTTTCTCAATTTTCCGAAGTTCAAGACAAGCAGCGATTTTTTTCCTGCTCCGCACACGTTTACGTTCTCGGGGAGATTGTCCCGAGGGAGCATTTGGGCTCTCGAATCACGCTCAAGGTCAAACAAGGTCGCTATCGATACTGACACAGCACAAAACGTCGACGAAAGCCGTGGCTACAAGCGCGCGAGTGAACTCAGGATGAATGAGTGATTGTGAAAGCTCGGACAATGGACAGAAGTCACGGGAAGAAGAACGGCCGCATCAGTGCTGGAGAAGCAGCTTGCTGAGAAAATATTCCATAGTGCTCCGACAGCATCCTACGTGGCAAACGAAGTTGGCGCGAATCGCATGTGCACAGAATCTCGCTGAGTATTCTAGAGTGAAACTTCTCAGCCCAAAGTGGCCGTTGGGGCATTGACATTCTTGTGCTAGTGCGTGATGATTGCCTCACATGTAAATGCTCTACGTTGTCAACGCACACGGTTCTCCCTCTTCCAATAGCCGTGAATCCGGAAGATGAGGCCCTGAGGAGGGTAATGGCCAAATGAGCTCTTGGCGCACACCTCCTACGAGCAGGCCACACAGCCGAGCGTGCAGTCCCAACTCGCGATTCATGAAGAGCGCTTTCTTTTGGTTCCAGCTGTACGACAAAATTCAGCAGCAAAAACTAATACCGCCCACCGATCTGCCAGATGAAGACACCGCGCTCATTGCTCAAGAGGTTAGTTCTCCACGCGAGAGACGAACCCGTTGTCGCAATGATGATTCGAAATCGAGGCACAGAGTAACAGCGAGTTTCCTGGTTTTCGCAGATTGTCGATTGGATAGAAGACAGCTCCACTGAACTCACGGCAGAGATGGAGGAGCTACACGCAATCCTGTCGAGACCACACTTCCGAGTGAGTGATTCTCCGCCTGTTTGTAATGGCGCTCGCTCCTGCAACGGTTTTTACTATGCTAGCGTGCGATTGGCATTCGCCAGATAATGTAAAAGTCGAGTTCATCGGTGCACAAAGACACGAAAGCTCTCTGTCCACGCTGCGCAGGCCTTGTGGTACTAACGGCCACTGTTGATTCGTTCCCCAGTCGTTGTTGCAAGCTCATGACGTGGTCGCGTACGAGATTTTCCGGGAAAATGCAGCTGAGGGAGACTCCTACCCGGATCCCAACTTCATGGAGCTGGGAATATCCAATTCCGGGAATAGCAACAACAGGATGTGTAACGGAATTACTTTCGATGGCTACGGACACCTTAGAGGTCTCCAAGACTCTAACTCGAAATCGCCCGATCGAACAACTCTCCTGGACTCGGATAATTTCACTCGCATAAGATTGGTGCAATTCCAGAAAAATACTGATGAACCTATGGTGAGGATCGGGGAAATTAAGCTTTCATAGCCGATAATTCCATCTGACAGCGTCCGGTCGGCGTCTGGGTAATTGGCGAGTGCTTTAAATGTTCACAGGGAATAACACTCAAAGTGGATGACGATGGGCGCTGCCTTGTGGCTCGAATCATCCACGGCGGAATGATCCATAAACAAGGTGAGAATTTCCCACCTCATTCTCTTCTTGGTATGGGTTCTGGCCCGTTGACTTTTGATCCTTTAACGGCCACCTATTTCCACAGCAACCCTGCACGTCGGCGATGAGATCTTGGAGATCAGTGGTATCAGCGTCGCCAATCAGACCATCGACAACCTCCAAAGGCTTCTAGTAAGGCAGCACACTGACGAATTTTCGTGATCCGCCTCCCGAGTCGAAGCTGTCCTCGTGAATCCCCTATGCACGAAGCCTATCACGCACTATACCTTGACTAACTGAGATTAATTGTCTGATGAAAGTGTCACGTGTCAATCACGTGTCATCCCGCCCCGACTCACTTTCCACATTCTCTCACAGCGGGATGCACGAGGCAACGTAACGTTCAAGATAGTGCCAACTTATCGCAGTGTACCTCCGATATCTGGTCAAACTAACGTGAGTGTTCTCGCCGATTTCCATTCCGAGCGTCGACTAACAACCATCCCGAGCTCATAGTCAACTCGCGGAAGAGTGTCCAGAAGTCTCTTAATAGATATATATGTCCTTCGTGGTGATACCAAAACATACCATTATGCGGATTTCAACGCTTTCAGCCGCGAGATCTCAGCCACGGCAGTGCCTCTGCTACTGTGAGTCTTCTCCCTCTCTCCAGGGTATTCCTAACGTATCTGGAATTTGAATCCCATTCCCTCACTGGGCGAATTTCGAACGGAAATCGATGAATAAATTTCATTTCTTTCGCAGATGTATCTAAAATGTATGTTCAACTATGAGCCGATGGAGGACGAGCTCATTCCTTGCACGCAAGCTGGAATTTCTTTTAGGATTGGTCAGATACTTTTGGTGAGCAATCGTTGAGAGCTCCTGGAATGGTCGACATCGAGTGAGTCGGATGGACAGTCAGGTCTCCTTCCCTTTTTAGCGCATCATTCTAACCTTGCTTCTGTTCCAATCCGTTTCCAGGTTATTAACAAGGATGATCCAAACTGGTGGCAGGTTCGCAAGTTTTCCCCCGATGGCCCGTCTGGACTCGTGCCTTCTCCACAACTTCAGGAATGGAGACTCACACAAACAGCCTTGGAAAACTCAAGAAATCATTCGCATCATGAATCGATGAATTGCTCAATATTCAGGAAGAAAAAAAAAGACAAAGACAAGCACCTGAGTAAAGTGAGTGCTTGCGCTTCTCAGATCGCGGAAGGCCTGCAAACAGATGCCCAGAATTCGAGAATGCCCCTACAGCTAGAACGACAGACATCTGCCGCCTTTAATTCAAAGATGAGCTAACCGACCTTCTTCCAGCGCGCTCTTGCGGATGAAATGGACATGACTTGTTATGAGGAAGTCATGAAGGTTCCTGGTTTTCAACGCAATACTCTTGTTCTTCTGGGGGCTCATGGAGTAGGACGAAGACACATCAAGAACACGCTTATCGAAGGAAACCCCGACAAATATGCCTACCCGATACCGCGTGAGTTGTAATCCGAAATTGTAAGAGATGTTCGGTTGGGACTTGGAAAATACGCTGAAACTTGTATGTATCAATGTTGACAGATACCACTCGCGCCCAAAGACGTGGTGAAGAAGAAGGTCATCACTACTTTTTTGTTGATCAGGACGAGATGCTGCGAGACATCGCGACAAATCAATATCTCGAATACGGCAGCCATGAAGGTGCGATGTATGGGACGAAACTAGAAACGATCAAAAGGTAACCACTTCGCAACGAGCGTCCCCGAGAAGATTTCTTCGCATGAAGCTCTACATCATTGAGCTTGAATTGTTTTGCCGACCCGAGGCCTCGCGCCTGACGAAATAGATACAGAAGCTCGATCAAATTGACCTCTTTTGGTTCCAGCATCATAAACAGCGGAAAGATTGCAATACTCGACGTTGAACCGCAGGCGCTGAAAATGTTGAGATGCGCGGACTTCACACCTTTCGTCGTTTTCATCGCGGCTCCGCCGATAGAGGCAGTGCCAGATGTGAGTCCGTCCTGGCCTCTTCAGGAATCAGTGTCATTCAACCTTTGATCCCAAGCGCTTCAGCTGATTTATTGAAGCGTCTAGCCTCGACTTTCCCATTTCAGCTTGACGGCAGCTTAGAGCGTCTGAATCGCGAGTCGACTCAGTTGGCGCAGACTTTCGGGAGGTGGTTCGATTTGACAATCGTCAACTCCGACATCGAAGAAACAATTCATCGCTTGCGCAGTATCATCGATCTCCTTCCAGTCGAGGAACAGTGGGTCCCTGTTAATTGGGTATACAGATAACCAGGCCCCCCGTCGAAGTGTACGGCAGTCTAACGGAACATCTCCTCTGTACACTGGCTTATCGAAGACGGGACACGTATCAATGTTGGTCACTAAAGCGACGATCCACTCTCGAGAGAGAGCGATCCATCGCGTGGGGATGTTCCAAAACCCGAGATCAAGTTTTCTAATATTACGATTGGTGCCAATTCCATGCAAGTTGCTACCTGTACCACACCAAGGGAACTATATCTAGGCACTAGATATGTATCACTTATTAGTCTCAGAATGACGATCATAAATGATATGGGAAAGGTTATTGTTCGTTTGGAAGAATCCACCGTAGCTTATCGGAGATATCAGCAACATCGATACAACTAAGGAATGAATGACTACCATCCGGTGCACGGCTGCCGGAAGCGAATAAACTTCATCTGTGTTACCAGAATGGCGTGTCTTCCACGAAAAGTCTTCGATGTTCGACCTAGAACTGAACGCTGAGCTATCCTAGTCATTAGAGGTAAAGATCTGTCCAAGCCGTCGGAGAGGTCAGGTATATTATGTTTATTTTTCTGAAGTCCGAAGCAAGCATGGGTCAGACAATGTGATTCACAAACTTCGATTGAGGCATGTCAAGGGATGCAGTCCCTCTGACCTGGCATAACAAGCAACAACACGGCACTGGGCCGACCAGGCTGGAACGCCTGCGGGACTGAGGATCGGTCAAACGATCATACCCGTCCGCGCTGTATCAACATCGAGTGTAGGACATGACACAGGGCCGCAACCAGACATAGAGCCTGAAAATTGTCGATAGTTAGTCAAAATTCTTGCATCACTGAGACGTGTCGATCATCATGTACAGTCATCCATTACTCATCAATGAAGTGAAACTCACAGCGGCTCCAACGAGGATTGATTCGGGGTAGCCTTTGATCAACATGGCGATACCACCGAGCAAGTACATTGAGAAGGCCGCACAGTGGAGGACGAAATACTGCGGATTGAGAGTAATAATTTGATTCAAAAAGTCAATTCCTGCAACTTCGCACTGATATCCATGATTCTCAGTTATTATGCGATCAACACTCACGAAGAACGTCGTCGGTAGGATGGTTCCCGTGATAGATAACACGGCAGCCAGGAGGATGAGGGCAAGAACCACCAAGAACGTGAAAGAAGTCAAATTGACGAAGTACAAGCCAAAGTTGTAAGCTGGGACGTAAGGGCGATCTTTGGTTTGCACGGTCATAATGAAGATGATCAGAGCAAGCGCCTGGAATGTTGGATCGGACGTTGCAACCCTGTTACTCGTAATTTACCAAGAAGTCCGTACCATGATTTATCTGGTCGAAACTCGATGCGCTTGTTATACATGGGGCTCAATGGCCGGCGACTGACAGCCACAGAACTCCTCTTATTGCTCGACGAGCGGGGAGAAATCGGGAAGAATAGGCTCCCATACCTCTACTACTTTTTCACGGAAGCAAGAGGAGACTCACCACTTGCAAACAGCTCAGTATACCGCTTATAGATGAAATGAAGCTTCTGTTAACAGTTATCACTCCACCTGGGGATGTTGTCGTGGTCGTGACAACGGTGGTTTGTCGATAAGTGGCTGACATTGTGTCGAAGAGCCTGGTGGAATCAGCGAGCTTTCTCAAAATGTCGCAGCGGTGTGAGAATGAGATTCGTTTTGAGGATCCTTCTGAGCATTGGGCACTTACGCGACGCAGATGAAATCCGACGAATGAACGACACTTCAACGATGATACTAGGTTCTTGTTTGAAACTCTGTTACGGTTGAACGGTAACGGACGATAACACCGCGCTTAGCTCCTGACTCTGTGAGCTTTTCTGTCGAATGAGGCATTCCTTTTTCGGTGTACAGAATCGTTAAGGCCGCGTACGCGTTGGCGGGAAGCGCGGCGCTCAGACGTGAAAGATGGCTGCCTCACAAAGCTGAGATCTTGATCACTGGCTCCTGTCCCTGGGTGGAAGGATGATTTCAGTGATTCCATGCTTTAGGGTGAGGATAAATATGCAAGCTGGAGCTGGGAGTGGACCAAGGTTTGCCCCATAATTTCGCAGTGAGTCCGAAAGCCTGCAGCTTTTTGAGATGGCATCCCGATTTCCGGGAAAAACGGATCATGTTCATATTCTCAACTAATTATTTTCCTCGTATGGGGAGGACCAGAATACTGCCGTCAAGTCCCAACCTCCTACATGATTTGGAACTGGACACACCGAATGTCTTCAATTTGCTGGAATGATGCGGAGCGAGCTGTGTAGAAGTGACACCAGCGTATTCTTCTCGCCTGACTCTTTGTGTTGTTATTTCGGACGCGTGGGTAAATTTACACAGCCACTAGAGTAGAGTCAATGTGAGCAGAGCGGGTATTCTCCCAGAATCAAGACGCGATAGTATGCTCATCACCGCTTTAAATATAAATCCCCGCGAACAGTCGGGAGTGCGAGCGGGGATCTCGTAAGGCTGGATACACGTTATCGCTTGCGAACGCGCGAGCATTTCAGGGAGTCGTCCGACCAGAGTCCGATATTTCCGGAGCAATCCGTTTGGCCGCGGCTGCTTGATCGCGGAACGTTTCTCAGCTTCCGTTTGGCTACAGGCTGTTTGTGTTTGGCCCTGGGACTACTTAGTCGCCGGACAGAGGGGATTCGTGCCCTGGGGGTACGAACATTTTTGCCCTATCTTGTGATGGGCAACAGAAGCTGATGTTAAGTTCCAACATCCATGCCTTTATTGTTGAACAAAGCGACGTTTAATAATATTTCTCGAACGTTGGTTCTCCCCCCGAATTGCTGGGGGCGGAAGCTCCCAGACCCCAGCGAGGGAGAGATTATTCTCAGCCGAATGATAAGGATTTCAATGACCAATACGATGGGCCAGAGACATACAATTCGATTTATGCAGCGATCGGAGAAGGCCAGAAATTTTGCAACGACTTCGAGATCTCCTCCAAGAAACAGCGGAGACAGTCTCGCGCTGCCGTTCCGACAGCGAAGGATGATATGAAGCGCGTCATGTTTGCTATCATCGGTAGGCCTCTTCATGAGCTGTCGGAAAGATCCGAGCGTTTGGCGGAATCAGATGAAAACTTCGACTGCACGATGCGTCTACGAGCTGGGAACAGAATTCATAACAGCAAACCTTCGGAGCTCCTCCATTTTGTAGTTTATTGAGGAGACGGGAGCGTGCTTCCGAATCTTCGAGTTTCTATCCAGATCTTACTCGCGATAGCAGTATCCATTGCAAGCAGTGGAAGACCATGGAGCAAACTCAAGATGATCCTCTCAAATTTGGGAGCGTCTATGAACCAATAGACTTGTAAACCTCTCCCTCCTGAGTATGGAGAAGGAGATGACGGGAAAACCAATTTCGAATCACTTGTGGAAAGTTTTGCGTCAACAGAAGCAAGGAAGGTGAATGTTTGGGCATCAAGATATTATGTTATATGAAAGTCCTGGTGATGTGAAGCTGACTCATGAAAATGTATCGCTCTGAGGATCATTTCCGAATCGCTTGAGCGAAAGTGTATTCACTGAAGTTATTCGGGAAAACTTTTGGGTTGGGAAAAGGGCCGAGAAAGCCTTCTGACGAGTTTGCCCGGAGCGCCATCAAGCTTTGTTACGCCACTGCCGGTTCGGGCGGCTAGAATTCCACCGACCGAGCGGCCGCGGCGAAACGTCTCGCGACTGAACAGCTGCGGCCGAATGGGGTGTATCGTTGCCGCGGCGCGCGTCACAAGCCATGAAGCGGCCGGACGCGAAAGCGGGACTCAAAACTTTGGTAATCACTGCTTGAGAGCCAATCCACTGGAGTAAGCGAAGCTGAATGAATTCTGGCGTGGAGCGTATGCCTCATCCAGCCCATAATCCATGGATTTCGCTCTCTAGCTCCAAAATCGAGCGTCTTGTCCCGCTTCACCGATTCGCATAATGCCAGGTTCACATCTCCCGTCGCGAAGAGTGAGATTCCGAACTTGGAAGGGTAGATGGTATTACGATGCACCGAAACGATTGGCTTCATTCCATAATCTGTTCATCTGACCCTCATCACGCTCGTCATTTCGTTGACAGTCCCGTTCCGTATCCCGAAGTACGGGATAACTGACGTGTCCCCGTGGGAATTTTTCAAACGGGATTTCTTGTACATAGATGTTCATGAGCTGGCACTTGATACTTATTCTTATAAGAATATCCCAGTCAGTGGTGCAAGATGGGCGGGCTCTGACCTTCCACTTGGCCGGCCGGCTGGTCGGCTGGCTGGCTTCTCTACCAAGCGTTAGCCTTTGCTGCTATTTCTCCCGTAGTCTTACTACCAGGTTGGCTGGGGTCTGCGTCGAGTGTGTGTGCTCACCTATTGGAACTCGGCTCTGTGACTCTGGTTCCGAAGCTCGTGCTTCTTGTAGGCTGGTCGTCGTCGTTGTCGTTGTCGTCGCCGCCGTCACTGTTCTATTCAAACTGCACTTTCCCTCTATGGGCCCGCCACACTCGACCTCTCAGTCGGCCTTGCTTCAGGCATCCTAGACTCGCCAGTCAGTGTCGCAGCTTTGCCGGTTCATCAGTAGAGCGCCAACCGCTTCTCGGCTGCTAGTTCGTCCGGCACTCTCTGATTCATACGAAATTCTCATTAGTTGATCACACAAATTCGTCGGCTCCCGCGACCTCCTGTTCATCGGATCTCCGCTACCAACACTCCAAATCAAGCAAAATGGGAAGACGTCGTTCATCTTTGGTGGCCGTCCACGCCGATAAAAACGCGCAGGAGGGATCCGTTCCCGCTTCCGGGATTTTCATCCTGGTTGTTGTGCTTGCTGCGATTTCCGCTGTTTGGATCAACGGTCAGTAGGATTGCGTTCAGCGATGATAATGATTTGGTAAATGCATTAATCACCGTGCGGGATATGCTCTACAAAGTTGAAACATGTTCGACTATTATGGCTGTGGTTCGGCTGTAGATGCTGTGGAGATCTTAAGTGAGAATTCGAGAACCATTCATCAATTATTCGCATCGGAGATGGTGGCTCGCTCGAAGGTGAACACTGTATATTTTGGGCCTGGTTCATTGCTCCCAATGATATTCTCCGCACACCTTGCTCTGATTGACTCGTTTATTGACCTTGACTGTCGGTCGGAGATATGTCAGAGCAACTTAGATCTTCTCTGAGATGCATACCATATCCCATCCTACCGCTAAACAATTGCGAGTGTGATGGGAGACTATCCTGTGTCCTCAGGCGCTCAGAGTTTTCAGTTGCGTTCTGAAGGCGCGGGGCTGAGCGATAGATAGCCAAAGTTCCTATCCGACACGATGCCGGAGTTTAGATCAGGCGCAACGGTGCTGAGCTCTTCTCAAGACCAACCATGTATCACATATTTTGCCCCGAATGACAAAAAAAATCAAGTTATTGAAGACGATTGTAGCGGAACTAGACGCAGACAGGTCTCACCGTGGAGTTTTGCACCGTTGCTCACCGGAATCGTCTTAAAATAGATCGACGAGGTCTTTAGTTGAGGATGCAGCACTGCACGAAACGGTCTCAATGTGCTCTCATAGTGCTCTGAATCAGTTAAAACCTCGACTCGGATCTGAATTCCGCGATTGTGATGAATGACGGCCCCAACCCGGAACACGGCTATGATATCGGCGACGGTCGCGACGATCTTTCACGGGTGTACTCCGACGGAACCGCCGCCAGCTGAGCCTGATCCTGGGGAGCTCCGGTACGAATTCCATCGCTTAAATCTCGATTGCACTTTCAGAATTCATGGTCGATGAGGCGGATTTCGGAGAAACGACAGTCTGTGAGTGGATCCTTCTTTGATGTTCCATTTCGAATCAATCCGTCATTCGGAACCTCGTCGGTGGACCTCCGATCCTCTACGGTGGGAGAGCATAATCTGACTTTACGTATTCGGAATATTTGCAGATAGAACAGGGGCCGCCGGACGATCTGGCAGCTCTCGCAAGATTCATTACGCTGTTCCTGCCGTTAGCTCGTTGAAGGACTGTGAAAAAGTGAGTTCTGTTTGGCCCAAGTCACCCGAAAAATTCCAGCTGAGCATCGGATAAGCTCGCATCCTAGCGTAATTGCTAAGATCAGACAAAGACTCGCCGTGTCACATTGTCTGCGCTCGCGGGCCAGCAGCGCAGCCTTCGCTCTGACTACTCTTCCTCGGTACATACATCGTCGATCAGCACTTCGAAACGCGTATAATGCTCATATGGTCTGAGAGCGCGTTCTGGCATTCTCCGTCGGAATGAAAGCTCTGCAGGTTCATCTTCACGCTAACGGCCCAATTGGATTTCATGCATGAGTCATCTCGTTCCACTGGAGTAGATTCCCGCCAGCGAATATTCAAAAAAATCATTTCGTTCAAGATACTATCGGAAGCCTTGAAAGATTATGTCGAAAAGCAAGCGGCCGTCGCAGCAATCGATGACGAAGAAGAGGAGGAAGAGAAGCCCAAGAAAAAGGTGAATCTGGAGATCGAATAGGATAACCGACGTACCTAATTTCTGTTCCCGTCATACACAGCGTGACAAGTTAGCGTTATTTCAATAATTCGCTTCTGTTATGGTCTAATGAGATAATTTCAGGGTTCCAAAAAGTCCAAGAAGGAAGAAGACTCTGCCGAGGAGGTGAAACCCGCTAAGAAGGACAGTGGAAAGAAGAAGTCGAAGAAGTGAAGAAATTTCCAACGAACTGGAAGAGTCAACTGGATTTCCCGTGAAACATTTAGATCATTTAGTGATTTAATCATCAACGTTCCATTGCCCGAGAATCGGTCTATACTGATGACGTGGATGACTAAGCTGTGACCTGCCCGCTCAGATACGTGAAGAACGTACATTTTTTTCCAACGAAATTTGATGATTGAGCTCTCGACTCTCGACTGTATGAAATGATTGTTTTGCGAGGAAATGGTTGGTGACACACATTTTTCTACGCCATGGCGGAATGATCAAGTCAATCTGGATGTAAAGTTTCTATAAAACATACAAAAACCTCATGTCGTCTCCTACTTGCTTACACATATTCCTGCCCTAGATACCCTGAATCAGCTTCGACCTGGAGGTGCGACAAGCAAGCCGAGTGATCAGAGAACGCACACGTACCGTCTATTTCCCATGTATCCTACAATCTCATGTGAAAAATGATATATGAAAGAAAGCGGGAGAACCCTGAGGGTGAAGGTCGGGTCGGGGATCCCAAGCTACCACAATGGACGATACTTTCTTCCATCTCAGACCCTCTTCTTCACCTCTCCTTCTCCCTCTCCCTTGAGGCCCGTCAATTAGACGACAGGAGTCTAAACAGTCTTCGTTTCTGATGCCGGTCTCGTTGTAACGACCAACGAAGATTCCGGGGAGCTCACTCAGCAAAATGTATTGAGTCGTCGTTGCCGGCATCGTTGGCGGTTTGCTCTCATCTCGCCCAAGTCAGCCTCCCGGGCTACCAGGTGTACTTCTGAGCCACATGTTCGTGGGGCGTTAAGAACTTTCCCATGTTGTCGTGCTCCTATATTCATCAAAGAATCACGACGGCTGATAACTGGAGTAGGTTTGTATACTCTCCGCCCTACTCGAATTTCAACATTGTGGACGATGAACGAAAAGTGCATCATGCAGAGCGAGCTGTCAGGGTCACTCCTTGACGGAGTTCGCACGGGCGATTTGACTCTCTCCGAAATTCGCGGAACTTCCGATTTTCGTAAGATTTGAACTGAATTCATCTGAGAGCACATATCCGATTTATCGCGTGATAGGGTTCGAGGAGCGGATTGCCCATGCTCACGCTCCGGCGCTATCATTATCACAAGCATTCCCCCTTCCAAAGTATATATACCAAATGTCACGCCCAAGGGATGATTTTACGTGTCGAATGTCCCGATGTCCTCGTAATTCGATGTAGAAAGCAGAATAAAACGGGAAGTGTACCGTGATCTCGCTCGCTGTGACCGGAGAAATAATGACATCCAGATTTTCCCCGGAAGGTTGGCACACATAAGGCATGATTGAGTGTGCAGCAGGGGATGGGAACATTCGGCTCGATCGGAGCTGAATGGAACGCAGCATTCGGGATCTAGCGGTAACTTCCGATAGAGGCCGATTTTGGGATGCTGTCATTGGGGAACCATTCCGTTTTCGAGGAGCGGAGCAGCGACCCCTTCCAAAGTTATCAGAGGGGTGTGCCGATTCTTTGATCAATCGTATGGTCGCGGCAAGAGTGCATATCTGAAAAGGTAAATCTGAATAATTTATCGACCCCTTCGAGATACTTCACGGCAGGAATCCTGAGACTCGTCACTTTGGCGCGTCCACCCTCTTCAGAGAACATCTTGTTCGCCCACGAACGTCTCCAAGATTCCTCCCACCAGCGATACTCTCCCTCTCTTTGTGCGTGTGGCTACAACAGGAGCTAGAAAGATTCACAGTCCCCGTGAGTGTTTAGGTGTCGATAGATTGCCGTGCAACGTTCATCCGGCGGATTGGAGAAGCGCAAGGGAGGTCCGTCCTCGGGCTTCTCGAGATGCTCGACTCCAAACGCCGGACCCTTCGGCTTCGAGGCTGGCTTCGAAGAGCATCTCGAAACTCGTTTCAGTTCCTTCTTCTCACTGTTCTCTCTGGTATTCTAACTCAAATCGAAGTGCTCAACGCCCAACTTACTTCTATACCCGAAGGTATGCCATAAGCCACCCAGACAGAATCCGGAATTCGTTTGGTGTCCCTGGTGTTTGATCCTACAAGCCGGGTCTTGGTTGATTACCGGAGCAACTTACCGTTCGAGAATTCCTCAACTCTCCCTAGGGACCATAGATCTTCTCGATCTTGTGGATCTTTATCAGCCGCGAGATGGGGTTTCTGTCTGCTCCGGAATTTGTGATGCACGGCCGGCTTTCATCGAAAACGGTAGCGCAATGTACGTGGGACCGGACACAGCTTATACGATCACGAACGCCCCTCACCTGAGGGGTCAGGTCGAGAGCTTGCACTTCATTCTCCAGCACGACTATTCCGTCCTGATGACCATGCGACCCGAAAAAGTACGCTGCCACTGAGTAGAGTTCCAAGAGAATTTGGCGGAGGCAATCGATTCAATGTTCCACATTCCCTCACCGTTTCATGTGTCGCTTCGCAGGGTGCCACTGGAATGTTGTTCTCGATATACGACGAAGTGTTTCAACAGCAAATCTCGTTCAGTATAACGGAAGGTGCCGCGACGTTCATGGCAAAGGGCCCGAAAAACTCTACTTCGGTGGCACACTTCGATAACTGCGTCTTGAACGATGGGAGGTAACGACATTCGCAACCGAGAATTGTTCAGATCTGAGATTTTTGTATTGGTGTGTCAGGAGTGCTTCCGGGCCCTTAGGTTCCCATCGAAAAGTAGAAGGGTAAAATCAGTTTGCTCCACGGGTGCTAGTTTCGGCCGTAGTCAGAATTCCAGTCTTGCTCAGCAGCCTTTTCCAACAATTCTAGTTGGCATCGAGTTGCATTGAGTGTTAAAGGCAACAGCGTCGTCTTGATCCGTGATTGTGACGAACAGTTCACATCAACTCTTCTGCGACCGCGTGAGGACGAACCAATGAACGGCATTATCATTTTGGGCAGAGATGTCAACGGTTAGTAATCATTCTGCATCCGCAATCTGAAAATGATAAAATTGATTGGAGACTGTTCTGACTTTGATGGGGTTGAGCCGTGGTATGTGATATAAGCCTCATTCTCCACGCCAGAGTTGCATAACTCGTACATGGGGGATGTTCAACAACTGGTGTTGTCTCCAACCCCGGAGGCCGCTTATGAGATGTGCTCGCTCTTCATGCCAAGTTGTAGACTACCGATACCGGCCTTGTACCCTCAGGTAAGTTTTTGCTTTTTGCACGACGAATGTTCTCGGAGAATCGATTCTCACTCAACTTCATGGTAAAGAGGCGGCCGGCGGACATCTCCCGATTTATTGAGACTGTTAGGCTGGTGTCTGAATCATAGTTATTTGACGATCCGCCGCGCAGGATAAGAGCCACGAGCTGAGCTCACATTCCCCTCTGCCAAATTTCACCTCTCCAACCACAACCGAGGGAACGCCTACCCAAGTACCCGGGAGCCACATATACCAGCAAGTTCGTTGAGTCAGGATTTTGAATGAATTATTTCAAATATGGCGTCTGATTCACAACTATATAGCACCAATACGCCATCTCCGATTCTAGGTGCAAGGCCCTCAGGGTCCTCAGGGCTTCCAAGGCCTGCAGGGCCCCGCTGGACCGAAAGGTGAAAAGGGGGATCCCGGCAGAGACGGCATACCCGGAACTGAAGGCATCACTGGTCCTCCTGGTCATATTTTTGTCATACCGGTGAGTACCGCTATGACTGGAAACAGGTAGATGATTGTTCTCGGACGATGTCATCGTGTAAATGTATTCGCGGCCACTTGAGCTGTCGCTATATTTTCCAGTATCAACAAACATCAATCGGACAAGTCAAAGGACCGGATACAAACGTAAAAGGTCCCGACAATACTGAATACTTGAGGCAGATGCTCAGTCAGCACATGGTACCTATGGGCTCTATTCGGAAATCACAAATGATGTCTATATATCGTTCCTACTCTTAGCCGCACTCGCAATGTTGAAAACCTGGAACTCATTACATCTATAGGCCGTCATGAAGGGTGCTCCGGGAGCTCGAGGACTCACCGGTTTGCCCGGACCTGTTGGCCCTCCAGGGCCCCAAGGAGAGAAAGGAGACATCGGAGAAACGGGGCTGGAAGGTTCTAGAGGACCGCGGGGACATCCCGGGAGCCCGGGGAAAATGGGTCGCCGCGGTCAGAGCGGCAAAGAGGGGAAAAGAGGCCCAACCGGTCCCATGGGTCAAAAAGGAGAGCAAGGTATGGGACGGTGGCTCAGGAACATGTCGAGTACGGACTTGAACAGCCATGCGCACTCTAGAAGATTGATTCCCGCAGGGCATCCCGGACATCCCGGCGTCCCGGGTGATAAAGGCGATCGTGGATACCAGGGAAACCCCGGTGAAGCCGGTCACGCGGGCTCCGACGGTCCACCCGGAGAGGTGAAACAGCTCTTGTAGACGATATCCAGAAATACGTTTATCGGGGCGAGACTTCTGACATGGTGTTTTCCAATTACCAGCCAGGACCATCCGGACCTCCAGGTCTCACCGGTGAAATGGGCCAGCGAGGTTTCCCCGGGGCCCGAGGTCACGCGGGTCAACCAGGACCGCCCGGAATACCTGGTTCCGAAGGGCCCGTAGGCTCTAAAGGAAATGAGGTAGGTTCGACAACGCATTCCGGGGCAGGTTGCGTCCGGCAGATTCGCAGTCAAGCTTTTACCTATCGTACGAAAATGTTTGCAATCGTTCAAGGGCCCACCCGGAGCTCCCGGTCAGCCGGGTCACATCGGGCAGACCGGACCGATGGGTCCACAGGGTTCGACCGGAGTACCCGGACCAATCGGGTCTCCAGGACCTCGAGGGAAACCTGGGCTACCTGGATTACCCGGAGCCGAAGGCCTGCCAGTAAGTTATCGATATGGTCGCTGATCGCCTTTGTGATCTATGTACTTCAATGATGGGAAGCGAATAGGTAGTTCACAAATATGTCGGAGCTCATAATGGCGTCCATGGCAAGGTCCGCAAGTTGTGATAAGATTACATTTGTTTTGAAGGGCCCGAGCGGCACCCCAGGCTCACCAGGGGTTAAAGGAGACGGAGGTTTCCTGGGACCCCAGGGACCAGTGGGTTTTCCTGGCCAAAGAGGCTACAAAGGCGAGCAAGGAGCCCGTGGCGCACCAGGCTTCAAGGGAGACAAGGTTTTTGGATGCTGATTCTGTTCCAAATAATTAAGGCGGTTTTGACCGGGCTGCTTACAGCGGAGCACCTCGTGTGAAGCTAAATCAGTCGATTTCCAGGGGAACGTCGGACCGGAAGGTCAAAAAGGAGATGTTGGCGCGAAAGGTGATCCTGGACCTCAGGGACTCGATGGAGCCCAAGGCTCAGAAGGTGTCGAAGGACCGAAAGGCTTCGATGGGGTCCGCGGCGAGAGGGGAGCTCCTGGCCCCTTGGGAGAAAAAGGGAAACAGGGTGTCCCAGGATTCCCGGGCTATCCGGGAGCCAACGGACCTAAGGGGGAGAAAGGTTTCCAAGGACCCCCAGGGCCGAAAGGCTTCAAGGGTGATCGAGGGGTTCAGGGCGTCCCGGGCGAGAGGGGCCCGATGGGACCCAGAGGCAACAGAGGGCTGCGAGGTCGTCCGGGCAAAACGGGCCCTACCGGAGAGAAAGGAAGCGTCGGCGAACCTGGCAGCCCTGGTCAGCCAGGCGATCGGGGAGAGCAAGGTCCCGAAGGACCGAGAGGGTTCAATGGCGTTCCCGGTACTCCGGGGATTCCAGGGAAGGATGGCCCCATCGGTCCGTCCGGAGAGCGGGGAGCGGCAGGAGAGCCGGGTGTCGCGGGTCCCATCGGACCCCCAGGTCCCGTAGGTCCTCAGGGACAGACCGGCGAAATCGGCAAAACCGGCGAGATCGGACCCCCGGGCCCAGTTGGTGTCCCTGGCGAGACGGGCCCTCCCGGCGAATCCGGAAAAGACGGTCCTGCGGTAACTATCTCGACATGGCATTCGAAATTCTAGAAAAGGAGAAAAATTGGGATTTTAGAGGATGTGTTCAAATCAGCGAACGAAGGCCATGTCGGATAAAATGGGTTCGGTTCCAGGGCGCTGCAGGGCATCCCGGAGAAGCGGGACCGATTGGACCCCCGGGATTGCCAGGCCCGCCAGGCGAAGCAGGAGCACCCGGCCCCCGAGGTCATCCCGGAGGGAAAGGAGACATCGGTTTGACAGGAGCCATGGGACCCCCGGTTAGACAAAAAATTTCCGACTGCTCCATTTTGATAGGAATTCTATTCGTTTTGAATAAGCCGTTTGATGGGAACTCCTGAATACCAGGGCGAGAAAGGAGCAATTGGAACCCCCGGAGAGCCGGGCCCCCCCGGTGAAAGAGGTCGACAGGGCCCCATCGGACCCCAGGGAACACCTGGACCGAAAGGAGATAAGGTGATTGAGATAAACAGCATCCACATCAACTGAAAGGTCTTGCAATGGAGTTGTTTTCGTCGTATGACATGGATGATCTTTCGAATCAGGGGGACATTGGAAGTCCTGGATCGTCGGGTCGAGACGGACTGCCCGGCTCCCGGGGTCTGCCGGGTCCCCCCGGTCCCAGCGGCGGTCCCGGCGAAGACGGTGATAAAGGTGATGTTGGGGCGGCTGGTCAGAAAGGATCGAAAGGAACCAAGGGTGACTCCGTGAGTTCGATCTGCATCCCCTTATCGATATCGGAGTTTCAAATTAAGTCGCATATGACGTGCAGATCTTCGAGACGAGGACTTTTAAGTACTTTTTCGCCAACGATTTCTTTTTACAGGGTCCAACAGGGCCGATCGGACCAATTGGTTTACGAGGAGAACCGGGAGCGGCGGGGGCTATCGGGGAGCCGGGTCCAACGGGAGCCCACGGAGCTCGGGGGGCGAAAGTAGGTTCCCGTTTTCCTCCGCGGTTAAGCATGATTCACAGATGGCAGGCAGGTGGACGACGTAACGTTGAACGAATTGTCTCTCATCCAGGGTGAAGAAGGACCTATTGGTCCTCCCGGTCCAGCTGGTGCTCCTGGAAAGCAAGGCATTCCTGGCTCACATGGAGAGAAAGGTTCCAAAGGTGACGACGGGAAGCTCGGTCCCCCGGGCCCCGCGGGTCAACCCGGTGAGCCCGGTCCCGTTGGTCCAAAAGGACTCGATGGTCTGGCTGGACCACCCGGTCCTGAGGGTTTGCGGGGTCAGAAAGGTGAAGACGGCAAGCCTGGAGCTGCGGGTGGAGCTGGAAAAGATGGGGTGGTCGGCCCGATCGGTCTCCCAGGTCCTAAAGGAGAGGAAGGAAAGACTGGTGTTCCAGGGCCACTAGGCCCACGAGGACCCCCTGGAATGGAAGGACCCAAAGGAAATTCGGGCGCGCCCGGTTTCCCCGGGGCAGCCGGTGAAGCTGGCAAGCCCGGAGCCAAAGGGGAACCAGGAGCTAACGGCTTGAACGGAGCCCCGGGAGACATCGGGCCTCCGGTAATTCAGTCTTTCCTGGTGCTCGATTATTCGATCTGATACACTCGGTGGAGTCTAATAGGGGTACATACTTAGGGTCCGCAAGGTGAACCTGGGAAGATGGGAGACACGGGCTCTCCTGGCAAACCGGGCGTCGTTGGGCCCGCGGGTGCCCAGGGGGAGGCTGGACTGCCCGGAGTTAAGGGAGACAAAGGAGAGATCGGACCCCAAGGACCTCACGGCCCTCTGGGACCACATGTGAGTGGACTCAAAGCAAGCTTCAGCTTCGAAGTTCAACCGACCGCACGAAAGCGGAATCATACAGAGTCCTGCACTACGTGGTGCTTAATATCGTGTCCGGATAACATCTTTCTGCGTTCTGCCAGGGAGCTGTGGGTCCCACAGGGCCCCCGGGAGTGCGCGGTGAAACAGGTGCCGCAGGCGATGTCGGTGCACCCGGTAAAGCTGGTCCAGCAGGGAATCCCGGTGCCGTCGGGCCACCAGGAGAAAGAGGCGAGAAGGGAGAGAGAGGCAAGCGAGGATGGAAAGGAGACAGGTCTGTGCGGGGTCGTTGTTTCAGGTCAAATGGGTAGGAGTGTTGCCGGAGCTTGTTGCTGAGAGCATTTGATTTCTTCTCCTACAGAGGAATACCTGGAAAGGCCGGACGAAAGGGAGAATTCGGCGAAAAAGGAGAGAAGGGAGATGTTGGGCCGCCGGGTCCTGCTGGTCAGACGGGCAAACCTGTAAGTGAGATGCCTGTCAACCCATGGTAAAGTCCAAAATCACCGTTTCATGATGTGTCTTCAATACGTCTCAATCCACTTCCAGGGCATCCAAGGGTTTGAAGGTCAAAAGGGTTCTGACGGCCCACCAGGATTGCCCGGAGCAGAAGGAATGGTCGGTCCCAAAGGAAGCGAGGGGGCGACAGGACCTAAGGGCGAAACTGGACCCATGGTATGTATACGTCTTCAGACGTAGTGGAGTGATGTGGCTGAACGCTCCGAGACGAGTCGATGCCTCGATCGTGCATTTTCTGCTTTTCAGGGGTCTCCCGGTCCACCCGGTCCGCCCGGCGAGGGCCCTCCTTTCCCATACGAGAAGCTTTTCCAGACACCTGACGTCAAAGGTCCGCGAAGTCGACGTGATGTGAACGACGTGGACGCAGAAATGGAGAACGAAAAGACTCTGAGCGGTTGGTTCCAGAACATATTTGATAAGTGATGTTCCTAGGGGATATGCCCCGTACGATGGGCTCCACGGTCAGTTTCGACACTCTGAAGATGGCCTCCCAGTCCTGGCTCACATTTCTCCTCTTCAGGCATTTATGCTCAGATATACATCATCCGGAAGGAGATCGATTACATAAAGCGGCCAATGGGTTCCCGATTCAACCCGGCTAGGAGTTGCAAGAATCTATACTTGGCCCACAGAGAATTGCCCAACGGTATGTGTACATATGTGCTCATCATATTCCAATTCTCCTATCATCCCCGAAACACATATATCCACGTTGTAACTGGGTCATTCCTCGAACAAGGCCGGTACTGGATCGACCCGAACGCAGGATCTCCGGAAGACGCTATCAATGTGTACTGTGATCTGAAAGCGAGTGGCGATACATGCATCGATGCCGATGAAGCAACTAGGAGGTGTGTATTGTAGCCAAGAGTTCTACGATGACTCTGTGAGGTTCTAACATACTTCATAATCTGTGCTCGGAGCGCTACCAACCCCTTCTCGTTTCGCGGTTGCAGGGTTGCCTTACAGCCATGGGGACCAGTGGAGGCAAGAAGCCGAAATGTCTCCTTCAGTCAGTTGGCTCGGGGTTTCAAGGTTTGCTGACCTATGCTGGCGACTTTGCGATACACGATCGATTTCGCCTCTCTGAAACATAGTCTATACGTAGATATCGGCATGTTGTGTCATGAAAGCGGGACATGTCAGACATCCAAGAATCCACAGTCATGGTAAGGTTTGTTGTTTCAGATCACATACGCTTCTTTCGACCCGGTTCAGCTACGATTTCTACGGCTGCTCAGTCAAACCGCGAGGCAGAGCTTCACATACTCTTGTGACACCTCTGTGGCGTGGTTCTCGAAGAAGCTGAAAGACCACTCAATGGCATTGCAGTTCACAGGTACGAATGTGATGAGTTGATTCCTCAGAGAGGTTGATACTTGCCGAGATAATTTGACACGGGTGTTCCGTCTTCAACGCGGGTTCATATTCCAGCTGCGAACGGAGACACCTTCAGTTCGACTTCCAACAGACCAACTGTCACCGAAGATCAGTGTCAGGACGCGCCGAGCCTCGGGAAAACCGTTTTTGAGTTCAAAACTAGAAACATGGAGCAATTGCCTCTTGTGGATTTCATTCCCCGAGATTACGGCGAGTCAAACAAGAAATTCGGATTCAAAGTCGGAGCAGTTTGCTTCAATTGATCCTGCTGTCGCCCGAGGAATGCACCGGAGAGAGGCTCTCGTGGATTGGAATCGAGGTTTCTGACACTCCCGAGCAGTCATAACGCGCGCGAGGAGGCCCATCGAGGACTCTAGAGATTTCTGCATATTCTGTAAATATTGTACTTCAGCGAACGGATCCAGTGCAGTTCAGTGGCTTACAAATGAGTTTAAAGACCGAGGCTAAGATTCTTCGCTTCTGACATTGCAATTTCATTGTACTGCTGTGTAACCTCGTTAAATGACGGAAGCTTATCGAGAAGATGTGATTTTCCTGAAATTTGACTCGTTTGTAACGATGATCAGCCGTGAATAAATGATTGTTCCCCCAAGGGGATAACTCCGACTGCGTGATAGGCACGATTTACGTTGGATAAATATGTCGGAATTGCGACCAGACAAGGATGCGATTTGATCGCAGGAGAGCTCGTGGTTACGTCGATCTTCGGAGCGACGAACCTTGACCGTGTCTGATCATTTTCTTCAAGATCCAAGCGCTCAGTGTATTGGTATTGGTATTGGTATTGGTATTTATTTATCCTCATTCAATTATGACACTTTCACTTCAGTGGCGAGTACTCTCAGCGGATATTGTATGTTTCTTTCTCCCACTGCTGTAGGAGTCTCTTGGTGTTCCTCATCATCCTGGGGGAAGGTTCTTCATCGAGTCCCAGTCGTTTCAGAATTTCTTCTTCCTCAAAGAATGCGTCGTTGCATTCACAGATGACGTGGCTTAAGGTCTCCGGAACCATCCCACATCTCACACATGTTGGTTCGAGCCCCGGCTCGGAGTGTTTCCTGAGGTTCCTTGTCCTTAGCATTCCGGCCCGACTGAGGGCCAGCAACGCGGAACCCCTGCTGTTGTCATACGGGTTAATTCTTACCCCTCTGTCTGTCGCATTGGTTCTGTATCGGCTCAGGCTGGTTTTCTGATTCATCGAATCTTTCCACTCAGCTGTCTCAACTTCGCGGATCTTTTCCTTGATCGCCTTATTGAGTCTTCCGTAGAGGGGAGCGCCTTCTTCTGTGAATGTAACTGTGATGTCTTCACAATTGAATTCACGACGCAGCTCCTCCATTTTCCGATATGCTTTTGTTTTCACTCCGGTTTGTTCCATCATGTTAACTATGGCCTTCGGCCACCTGTTGTCCTGCATGGAATGTACTCTGTGGAAGTATCTCAGCTTACTCTGGGCTTCTCGTGCCCTGAAAGATGACCAGCCCAGCTCGCCTGTGACGAATTCGTTTGCCACCTTACTGTTGGGGATCCCAAGAGCGTACCTTCCCGCTTCCGTCTGGGCCTTTGATATTCCATTTTCCAGAGTCTTTGACATGACTGTCACTGCGTTTGCGTAGGTGAGCGCTGGAACAGCTACCGCCTTCCATAATAATCTGGAGATTTCAAACCTGTTGAAACTCCAAAGGGCTCTTGCTTGCAGTTGGTTCAGACTTTTCTGTGCTTTATCTGCCCAAATGGCCTGCTGGGCATCTAGGTAGTTCACAGAGTCTGTCACAGTTATCCCCAGGTACTTGTATTGCGTGTCCCTCGGTATGTCTTTACCTTGGATCTGTAGAGTTCTCTCCGTGCCTATTCCGCACTCCGAGAATACTACTATCGCACTCTTTGCCGGGTTGAATGTTAGTTTCATCTCGTCACCAAACTTTGACGTGATGTCCAACAGGTTTTCCATTTCCGAGTAGTTTCTCCCAATCAGTATGAGGTCGTCGGCAAATAGAAGTCCAGAAATGTTGAAGTGTTTCCTTTCTCTCACATTCCAGAAGTCTCCTTTTTTGGTGACCCGGAAGCCACCCCCACTGTTCTGTAGGTGTGTTTCCAGTGAGGAGATGTAGAGTAAAAATAGGATCGGGCTTGCCGGACAGCCTTGGCGTAGACCCTCTGTGGTCTCCACCCACGCCGAAGAGTGTTCCCCGTGGACCAGCTTACTTTTGGTCCCCGAGTATATATTTCGGAGCAGTCCTATCCATGTCTGGTCCATCCCTAGTCTGCTTAGGGTGGTCCAAAGGGTTTCTCTACAGATTCGATCGTACGCTGCCGAGCAGTCTAGGAAACAACATATCAAGCCTTTTCCCAGACTTCTAGACAGTTCAATGGCACTCGTGAGTATGAAGATATTGTCTTCCCCTCTTCTGCCTTTTCTGAATCCGGCTTGCATTTCTCCCAGTTTGTCATTACTTTCCATCCACTCAGCGATCTTAGTTCCTAAGATCTTCATGAATATTCGGTATAACACTGGTGAGATCGTAATAGGTCTGTAAGTTTGCAGATTGCCTTTGATCGAGTTCGGCTTTGCAATCATCACAAGTCTGCCTTCTTTCCAGTCCTCCGGAATCTCCTCTGAGCCATCCAGAATTTTGTTGAAAAGTTGAACGATGTACCCTCGTCCCACCTCTTCAAGTTCCTTTACTATACCGCTCGGGATCTGGTCCAGGCCCATTGCGGATGTTTTGGATAGGCTCGCCAGAGCCTTCGAGACGTCCGCCTCTGTAAGCTCTATACCGGTAGGAGGGGTGGCTCCCGTCGGCGGCACTCCCTCCTTCGGATGTGTGGCTTCGAGAATTTTCCTTCCAACATGAGTTAGGTGGTGGTCAATCTGAGATACAGGAACTTCCTTTCCTTTCTCATCTCTCAGTTTCTCTCTTATGCGTTCGGTTCTGTTGTCTCGGTTTACGATTCGCCAGAATCTCCTGCATTTCTCATGTCTTGGCGCGTTGAGAACGTGAGAGAGGGTTCTCCGTTCCCTGTTTCTCACTTCCCTCTCAACTGCCGCTCTGACTCTCTGTTGTTGAGCTCTATATGCTTCCAAAGCCGCCTCCTCTCCCGTTCCAGCCTTCCGTGCCAGTCGGTAGGTTTTATTGGCGGCTTTCCGGAGCCTGGTTTCTTCTCTGATTTCCATCGAGAATACTCTCGGGCGCTCTCGTATCTTCAGTATCCTGCGAGCTTGCGTGGATGCTGATACGATTTCATTTTTGAGCTCGCTATAGGCGATGTGTCCCATCAACATTTTCTCCCAGAGCCCGTTCTGTACAAGAACTGCTGCTTTCCGAGAGTCTATGACTGAGACTTTTTTGGCAGTGGGTCTCCTTTCACTTGCAATCTTACATCGTATAGTGATCAGGTTGTGGTCAGATATATCCGAAACCAACCTCTCGTCGTCTATGATCATGTCCTGGATTATCTCAGCTGCTGCTGGGTTCACCAGTACATAATCTAGGACTGCTGATTTCCTTGTATATCTACCTTTGCATAAATCGGAGCCGTTTAGGATTGTCAATCCGTTCTCCCCAGCAAAGGTTTCGAGCAATCTTCCACGCATATCTGATTTTCCATCGTATCGTTGAATATGCCCGTTCATATCTCCACCGATCAGAATACAATCTGTGTGCTCACATTTTGATCTGATCAGTTTTGAGATCTCTATATATAGCTTCTCGTTGTCCTCTCTGCTTGAGTGTGCTACGTACACCGACATGAGAACTAGTCGCTTGTTGTTGCATTTAACTGCAGTTGCTATCCAGTCTTTTCCTTTTTCCGACCATTCTTGGTCGTAGCAGGCACTGGTCAGTATACCGACCCCCCCGGTTCTGGTTTTTCGGTTACTCCCCGCCCAGATGAATCCCTCCGTCACGGGAGGTTTCTGTGCCTGGGCGAGATGTGTCTCCTGTACCATGAGACTGTCCACCCTGCCTCCCTTCAGGATATCTAGTTCTATTCGAGCCCATTTGGAAGAAGTACAACCATTCATATTTAGCACTCCTATATTTATTTGGAAATCATTCTTGGGTTGCCGTCCCTTCCTGACTCCTCTGGTGCTCTTCCGGGGTTGTCGTTGTGTGGTCCTTCTTGCCTGAATTTCCACCACGGCCCCGCCTCTCAGCTCGTAGCTTCGTCCTGCCGGACTCCACTTTTCCCCGAGGGCGGTTTCAAAACCGTTAGGAGCGCGGCTTGGGCTTGGAAGATTGTCCGGATCCTCCTGGTCCTCCTCTCGATCCTTTGTCCTTAGGATTTTGGTGCTGTGGCTTCTGCCATCGAACACCACCTTTGGACTGTACCGGTTGAGGCTTCGGGGTTTTCTTCCCCGGTTTTCCCTCCTCCGGTCGCCTCCTGTCGTCTCCGGGATTCTCTCGTTTGCGTTTGTTTGCCTGCCGGCTCCCAGACGCGCCAACCCGTTGACCGGTTTCGTTGGCCTCCTTGACGGCAGCTGTTCGGAGTTTTCGAAGTTTTTCGTCTTCTTTCTCCTTTCGCAGGTTTTCTCTCTCGAGTTTGACCTGCTCTTTCTGCCGGAGTTTCTCCATCAGACTCTCCTTATTGGCCCGGATTTTGGCGAGTGTGCCCTCGTTCGGGGCCAGTCTCGCCAATAATCTTTCCAGGAGAATCTTCTTGATCACTTCAAAACCCTCCCGGGTGTAGGTTGCCTTGTATGGATCGTCTTTCCCACTCTCCAGACTTCGGAACCTGCGATCTCTAGAGATATTCCGGAGGTCGATGAAGTCAAACTCCCCTCGAATGGCTTCGACGCTATTCTTGAGGTGAGTGTTGACCTCGGCGATGTTTGGGCACTCTGGGTGCTCCACCATGGAACACAGCGTTACGCTCGACACTCTTTCGGAGCTCCGTTTGAGTGCTACCAGTGCTGTCGCCATCGCTTTGGCGATATTTCCTCCATCCAGGCCTTTCGGAACGCCATCTCTGACGTCCGAAGCGCCGGACATGATAAACACATGGATGCATCCAGTTTTATCTTCTGTGAGGAATCGCCTCACACGATCACTGCAATCGGTGATGGTTTCTTGATACGCGGACCAGAGACCAAATGCACCAATTCCTCCCAACTCCTCCCATAGATGGACATCGTCCCTCAAAGGAGCTAGAGTTCTATCGCCGACGGCGACGATTGAGATGGGAAAGGGTTTCAGTTTGACCGTCGGAGCCGGATCTGTCGCCATGGCTTCTCCCTGCCGGGAATCCATGTTGGCGACTTTTTCCTCCAGACTCTGTATCAAGGCTTTTGCTTCCTTGAGTTCTTTCTCGAGGTTTTCTCTGAGCTCAGAGACCTTCCTGAGTTTTTCCTCAAGGGCTTCCGCCTTTTTGTAGCCTACTTCTTTGGCTGATTCTAGAGAGCCCGCTGCCAAGCGTTGTCTGGCCACCTCTAGTTCCAAAGCTTCAGTTCGATTCATTAGTCCGCCGACTAATTTTTTAACCGAACCGTAGGCGCAACAATCTCCATCAATGAAGGATTTATTTGCTGCTTCGACGCATGCATCACACAAAGGCTTTCTGGAGACACCCGCCGGATGTTCCAAATGGGTTGGCTCGCCGAGCTGCGCCATGTGCCAATGTGGATACTAGTCGTTATCACAAGAAACACTCCACAAACTGTGTTGACACTTCCTATGACAACTTCACCCACTTCCACTGAAGTTCTTGGTGCACTTCCACCGATTTCCACTCGCTTTTCGCGAAAAAAAAACGCGTTTTTTTCCGGGAACCCTCGCGAGTGCGACTGTTGTTGTTTTCATTGAGATCTTCAATACCTCGTGAAGCCAATTCGAAACCTTGAGGTCGTCATCCCCTGACCAAATCAAATCTTGGACGCTGAGGGATCGCATCTGGGCTAGCATCCATTCTGGAATCCTGAAATTTCGAAGTCCGAGAGGAAGGCTCGCGCTCGAGCTCGACCTGATCAGCTTTCAAAAACGTCACTAAATGCTGGTGCCTTCTCAGGGTTCTCATCGCATCTTGAATGATCCACGTCTGCTCCCAACGAAGGCGCTCTTTGCAGGCTTATTCATTTACTGCCCCTCGGAGCGAGCTCCATCGAGGGAGCGAGCTGATGAGCAATGGGTAACAGCTGAAACGGGACCGTAGTCTGCTCACTAATGCGAGCGGATTTGCGTTCGAGCTTTTGAGCTTGATGATCCAATGTGGGAGAAGAACCTGGACGGAACTTTCGAAAGGAGGACTTGGGTACGAACGGGAAAGCTTCATTCGGGTGACCCCCCTCGGAGTTTGATGGAATCATCTATTCCAGCCACGCACCGCAACTCTTGCGAATCGCCGGATAACGATTGAGGAGATGAAGATTCAGGAAGCCTCGATTCGTGTGATAAGGAGCGGCTCTGGGAGACGGAAACGACGAGAGGAAATGTCGCCCCTTCCTGGAACTCCCCGCCCCCCTCTTTACGTAGACGAATGAAAACATGTATCGTCTAAATGCTTTGATATCTTCATTTATTTATCCTCAAATAATTCTGCAGCCTGTTGTTGTCGTGGTCTTATGAGTTGGCGCTTGTATCTCCTTCCATCGTACGTCATGCTCACCGATGACCACAATTTTGTGTTATTATTATGACAAGAACAGAAACAATCTGTTTGCGGGCTACTATTTGGAATCATTACTCATGATAGTTAGTCGGGATACATGTGGTACATTTCAGTATGTCTAAAAATTTTTGTATATCATGGTTTGAGGGAGTCAAAAGCACTTTTTCCGGAAGTATGAACGAAGAAAGCAAAAGCGTATTTGTGTCTCATTCTCCTGCACGTAAGCATTGCTTTGAGATTTCCGTAAAGAACAGACCGCTCCGGAATTTGGAGTCAGTCCCTAGGTCTTCATTCTCCCATCGAAGTATGAATTCTTCCACCGTAGAAGGGATGTCTATCCTACACTTGCGCACATGGTATCTCTCGACGGGTAAGCTATGGAATCTAGTTTTTTATCCTCGATAGCATTGTATGGTTGTGGTTTATAAAAAATTAAATCAGAGATTCTCTTATTCTCTCATTTTTCGTTTCACACATTCTCTTGATTTCTTTCATGGTGTCTTACTTAATAAGAGCTTTTCAGTGGTGATCATCCTCTCTTCTTGAAATCATCTTGTCAGTGTGCACTGAAAACTCGTATAAGACGATTTTTTGTATCTTAGGTCGTTAATGAGGATGACTTTCCGCTGCTGGAGCCAGTTCGAGTGCTTGAGTGTGCACCTTGCACTATGGGACTTGCAACACAGCTGTCACGCACGCCGTGCTGATTCCCGAACTCCGTTCGTTAAGCTTCATCTTTGTGTCATCGTTCCTGTTTAGAGTCCAACTCAATGCAATTGATTCCCCAGATTGGCGAACTCTGTCGGTGCAGGTTCGATATCCATGGATAAATATGCACGCTGAGTGGACTGCACATCCCTGCTCAACCACATACAGCGTAGCGCGTGGCGAATGCAGGGAAGGCCACAGGGCGGGGATTTTTGTGATCCAAACGAGAAACTCTCCCAATGGAAATCGCTCCGACTCCAGTTTCTCGTGGCATGTTCGCTTCTTTTGTCAGAGAGACTCTCTCCTGAGATTGAACTCTCCGCGAACTTCCCTCCTCCTCTTTGTATGTTCATGTCTGTGAATAGTACTTTGAGTTTGTTCTGAGCGGCTGATCGACTCTAATCAGTCGCGCGGCGTCTGTCGATGAGGTTCTCATCGCTGGTACGTTTCGTCTGGGTAACGGACGTGAAATCCCAGTACGAATAAACGCCTGTAGTCATGGTCAATGTGAACTTGGCCACGTTGCTGAGTGGGAGTTCCTCCACACACTCAGAAACATTCAACCACCCGTGGTTCCGGTGATTGTATGCTTCTTCTAGGCACTCCTAGAATTCGTGGTTCCCATGGGAGAGGTGTTGTTCATCACGGTAACACACGATTGTGATTCACTCGAAATGTGTATTGGTTGCTTGAGTTGATGTTGGATGGTGATAATTGTTTGTTTCTTTTTGCTGATGGTTGTTGTCTTTCGATGTTTGTTCGACGGACGAATAGAGCATGTCACTCTTCAAAGATCGTTTAAATTATAAATTATCGGATCCTTCGAGATCGGATACCTCCTCACTAGTGAATAGGTATTTAGCGATTTCCAGAGCAGATTCCAACAATTAGATGGTTGAGTATTCAACACGGAGCTGTCGGTCCATTGGCAGACCACTTAAATTCGTCAGCCAATTGTCCTCGACGGCACCCGCGCATCGTACTCGAGCGGGCGGGCGAAGAGCATCTTCACTTTGTATTTGTTTATCTGTGTTCTTCAAGTTTTGGGAATAGTATTTGTATGTGTTCCAAGTTCTGTCGTATACGTCTTCCTCTGTGGAATCATTCGAAAGAATTTCCCTCTTCTTCAGCAAAAACACATACAGACACTTGTTAGGCTCGAGCTCCGAGAGCAATCTCAGAGCTCAAGCTCTCTTCAGTGAAACCTTGTACTATATGCTTCCTAAAGTATTTGATTATCACGCCAGGCTTTGTGGTCATATGGGGCTGGGTATACACGTAAGAATCTTCCCCAAACTCAATATAGATAACTATAAAAATAAAATATTCCTCTCTCTGAACTTAACAACGAGTCACGAACCAAATCGACTTCTGGGCTACAAAGTGGACTTATGTGTGTGGTTATCAACAGCGAGGGTGTGTTCAAAACTCAAATTGGGAATATAGAGTCGAACAAGTTGGTTCATAGTCAATATGGGCATCTCCTCTTCAAGTTACGGGTTTCTTTTTCTGATCTCTTTCCCACTGTGGATTTGGATGCGATATCCGATGGAATCTGTTCTCAGGGTCAGAATTACTCGCAAGGACCACTCTCAGAGCTTTCTTAGTTTTCGTTCCCAAGGCCAAGCAAGAACGCTCGTCTTGCTAGCTCGGCTCTCTCCCGGTCGTACTCAAGATATTCTATCCACTCTGAAGGCAGTCTGCGATAATAAAGGAGACCCGAGTCGTGACATTGCGATTTGCCGTTGAAGAGTAATTTTCACAATCCGTGTGGCTCTGTGATAATCAATCCATTTGAAAAAGTTTCCGTTCGATGTTCAACATCTAAATTGGCTCCCCGACCATCTTCAGAGGCCTGAGACAGCAGCGACGATCCGGGAGCAAAATCAAAGTTTCCCAAATTTCGGCAATCCACACCATGAACCAGATCACAACGTCGGATGGTGGGCTGCTTGATTGAATCGGTTGATTTCAGGTTACTTGGATCTCGTTGCAATTCGAATTCCTTTCTCGCAATGAAACAACTTCCAGAGGACATTCGGGCAACATTTTGTGCTACTTTGAAGGTCAGATCGACTTGAACAGCATGGGTTGAGCTCGAGGCTAGCTGAGCTGAAGCTTCTCTTGGAGTTTGCAGCGGGTCGATACGACGGATGTCGGGATTCTTGGGTTGATTTCTTCTTCTGACTTAGCGTGTCCGGCAGATTGGAGGAGCTGAGTATCTCAAGCAATTCGTTTCGCATCAGAAAATCTATTTTAGGGAGAATCCTGTCGCTCAATGTCCAAGGTGACGGTGTCAAACAACATTTTTTGTAGCAACCTCTTTTTCAACTTGAGCTCATCCGTAATTTGGTTTCATCGGTCATGTTCAAGATCCCAGATTATGCTCCAAGTTCGATGAAATTGATAATTCATCGGCTCCTCCATTGACTCTCATGAGAGACATTAGAAGTTCGTTTGACGTGATGTTCCCAGCAACAGCAGCCTTGTCCTCGATGGTTCTTTTTTGGTTGATTGGATTGATCACGGATCCGTATGAATTCCGGAATCCGGAAACGAATTCGCAATCGTGTCTGGAGCGGCTCGAGCTACTGCTACCGACAGCTCCAGCATGCTGTTCGCGAAAACTCTCTTGTGGAGAGTCGCTATGTTTTACACGATGAATTTGCAGTCGAGAAATCCTATCGTGTGACTTTGAAATTTCGTCGAGGTCTCGTCTGAGAAATCAACGAGGAATCCAGAATAAGACCCTTGAAAATGAGGAAGACGTCGTCGCCGCGCAAGCTTTCCTGGAACGGGCCCAGATGGCTGACGCGTGGCAACGCCTTCGTGAATTAGGAAACTTGAATTAGATTGACTATTGATCAGATCCCTCTGTCAGATGGTAAAGATACTCAAACAGCAACTCTATCCCAGGCACTGGGATGTTTTCCGCCGCTCCCGTGGATGTGAATGCTTGTTTCGGAGGTAAGGAATGTCGTTCGAGCAGCGTTACTATTCTGAGTATCGTCCGCTCGAAGCCCCCCATAAGATTCCAACATCAACACGGGACTTGAAGAGACCATATCGTACTCAGGTGATTCCATCGTTAAAAAAATTATGGTTATGAATTTCCTCTTCTCATCATTCCCTCTCAAAAAATGACAGGGATCGCGGCTCTTGAACGCCGATCGTCTTTTGATGTTTCAAGTAGTGGTGGATTTCATCCAGATTGCTCTGGTGAAGCCAGCTCTGATAATTCATGCTAGTAAGACATTCTCCAGGTTTGTTGTTCTTGATGTTTTTACGGTTGATATCTACGTTCTCTCTTTTCTTACAAATTTCGTCTAAGATGTTAGATCTTAATGCGTGTTTTCTATCAGGCGTACGTTGTTTTTGTCAACGTATACAGTCAGGTCAGTGACGTCTGCTCGACCTCCCCTCTACTGGATTGGATGTTTGCTAAGTCAGTTCCACATTGGTAGGAGATCTTCTACCTTGAGACAAGATCCAGAAAATCCTGGACCATTGGTTATGTTGAATGGTCGAGAAGTTTACGCTATATCTGCGTTTTCGGGTTTGCTGTTCAAGTGTCTCGATGTACGAATGTCTTCAACGAATGGGGGGATTACCGATTCCATCCGCGGTATGGAGTGATGTGCCGAATAGAACGGACCCTCAATGGCTTCGACGGCCCTCGATCTCATTTCGCTCTCGCGAATAACTCGCCTCTGTGTAATCCAATCCAAACGAAGTTGTGTGGAATCAGGTGAAACGTGTCGTCTTCTGTTGTTGTCTCGTTCTTTCAGACACTGCTGAATGTGTCGTCATCCCATGGCCAACCCTTCGACAGGAAGGACTGGCGCCCGAAAAGCAGTCGAGTTCGTCGATATCGTTGAAATTATGTATGTATTGTCGTCATGTCGTCAATGTCGTGGTTAATCGTCGTCTTGTTCACATTTCTCTCTCGCTTTCGTCGTTCAAGATCCTGAACTTCATCTCAATCACCACCCCCACCATCTTCTTCACCTTGAGTGTCGACGTCGGGGACGGTATATCACCGCAGATTCGTCGAACAACTCAGCGTTGATGGGCTTTTCGTTGGTAGTGATGAAGATGATGACGGTTATAATGATCGAGAACATTGTATCAATAGAGGGAGCTCACGGCACCTCAATCATACATTCGATTTTTTTGACGCGTGGGAAGCAATGAGGCAATTTCCGGCTAAGAAGCCGTGGATTGCCTTCAGTTGAATCACGTGACGCACACAAGCTTCGGATCATGATCCGTTTGGAGACAATTCCTCCCATTGTCGGTTTGCTTGGCCGTCTGTACTGATGTTCGTTCGCATATTTGCTTTCAACAGAGTTCGCAGTCGTCAATCATTGTCGGCAGTCGAGCCGGCGATAGTTCTGCTCGAGTCTGATTCTTGTCGAATCCCATTCGTTTTAAGCTTTCTCCCTCAGTCGGTCTCATCTCGTATCTTAAGCATAATGAAGCACGCCAAAGTTGTGATGTGGTGTTTGGTGTAGGCATTTTCACGCAGCACTCACTCTCCTCAGCACTCATTTCATTCAGATTCTTGTTTTCTTGGAAAAAAAACGGCTCTGGTCGATCTCCGAATCGAGCTCACTCCTTCTTTTTCTGGTCTTTCGGGTATAGAACCACACTCGATCGGAACCGTTTTAAATTCATCCGAGCAAATCCCAACCTTGGATAGCGTGAACGAAGCAAAAAACTGCGCTAACGACTCGGGTAGCATCGGTTGAGACGCCAAAGCCCGAGTGAGTCGTTTGTCTGTCTCAACTAATATCTCTCAGTATTCCTCTCTCTCTGTCAAAAAAAAGTCGTCCGATCATAATCATAGAATGATAATTCGTCGAATGGAGTTTTAATGGCTTATGTATCAATGACAGAGATGTTTCGGAGGGTACTAGGAGAAACGGCTGATTTCGGGATGGAAGTTCACCCGAAAACCATGGAATTTTCTGCGGCCCGAAACGCAAAATCAAGCTCATAGTATGGAATGAAATCTCTTAGAATGCAGTTAATTCAAGGATGTGTAGTTTTAGTCCAAACCCGATGACTTAGTCGAAGTTCAGGTTCAATCAATGGTTTCGAGGTAAAGCTTTGAAAATCTTTCGTACGTGGCGGCGCTCATCACTTGGGTGCCTCGAGATCTGAGCCGGGGCTCCCCTGCTGGGGATGAGGTTTGCTTTCAGATAACGAATTTTCGCTCTTGCTTTGGTTGCTTGGCTGCTAGTAGTAGTAGTAGTAGTAGTATTATCATTATTTCTTTTCAACGTCGGGAGACGTGAATTTCGGCTGCGACTCAGCGACCGACCGAGCACTGACCTGTCGCCCTTCTTTTTTGCTTAGATAATATGGATCAGGCATTTTTGCACTGACTGTCAAGGAAGAAATTCCGCAAACGTCCGAAATTCTCATCCGAAATCAAGATGTTTCGTTGCTTGGAACCGATAGTCTTCGAATGAAGACGGATAAAGAAGTGGAATCGTAGACTCTAATCGTTGAATCGTTCAGGCCGTTGAGTGGGAATGATCCCGACAGTTACAGCGGGCACATGATGGCAGTATCGGTTGCGTCGGTCGCTGAGGTTATGGTGGAGGCGGTATCATTATCGTCATCACCACCACCATGATCATGTTGTCGAATCACCTAATCAGGCAACAATATTGAGGATGACTGAGCACTCAGTCCTGATTTCGGACCAGACTGCGATTATCAACAGGTTTCTGGCCCCGGCCCCAGCCGGTCGAGGTCGGGGTCATTTGGCGGCGCATGCGGCATTCGTTGTTTGCGAGCAGCTTTAGGATTACTGGGCAATGGCATCAGAAACTGAGCGAAGCCTTCGAAGGGAGTCGGTCAGCTTGCTGAATATTATTCGCCTAGCCTCCCTTCGATTTCCGCTTTGTGACTCCGGTAGCAGTAGCGGATCTGTTTACGCTGGCGTCTGCTGGCGTTTGTTGAGCTCTGATTCTTCTCTTGCTGCCGGTGTGGAAGGACGAAGCTTTCGCACCTCTACAGCTTTCATTTCGCGAGCGCATGATGACATCGCCCCTCGATGCTCGTTGAGAGTGTCTCTGGTAGCAGGCTTTTGGACTGTTTTGTTTGTTCGTCTTGGGTTCAGGTTTATGAATGACAAGGATAATTTGTTGATTGCTTGCGCGTCAATCAATCAATCGACGATTGAGTGTTCTCTTGGAAAGCATGAACTCGGCGTACGTAGATCCAGAATATGTATGTCATATTTGCGGGAGTTCTGGGAATGGTCTCATGGCCACACATACATGAGCTCTCCGAATAAAAGCGACAAGTCCCGATTAATTAGGTAGCATCTGCGAACTTCGTTTGTTTGCTTGCTGGGTGGCTGGCTTTGGTCGTACTATGTATTTGAAAGATTCACTCTTTGTATTTAGTCAATGATTCCGTCTGTGACACGATGCCGAGTGAGCAAGACTTTGCTAGGTTCGAAACTTGACCCACTCAGCGTTTGCCGTTTGATCATTCAAGGGAATCCTGCCGACAAGCTTCAACGGCATTAAAGTATGTGCGACCAGTACATCGTTCTTTCATTTTAAATGGATGATCGAAGTTGGGCACTCCTCCAACGGAGTCATGGATGGTCAGTTGGTTGCTTGATTGGTTGTTATCATGCTTGTTGTGGATGATATTCGTGTTTCTGAAGCGCGCTCCGAGTATCATCGACACCGTCGACAGCGATATGGTGATGGACGTCGATTTGCTTGCGGTCAACATTGCTGTCGACGATGCTGTAGATATGAGTGCTTCATTCCAGATAGTTTGAGAGATGGTATTCGAGTGGGTAGGATCGAAGAAATACTATTCCGATGATGTCAGGTTTTGTTTAAGTGTTTTCTGTTGTCAGGTCTTGAATACATTCTGCTGTTTTTCCCCCAAAAATTGATGGCTGCTCCTCAATTATTCTGTCTATTCAGTTCTAGTGGCTGAGAACAAACTCCAACTATTGACAGAAAACGTTGTCGGATGATTCTGTCACGTTTGGAGAATGTCAGTCTTTCGTTTCGCGTATCTAAGCGTGTTGATCTGAGTCCTCCATTCAGGAGGGTTGGTTGTGGTTGTTGTTGTTGTTGTTGTTGTTGTTGCTGTTCTTGCTTGGAACTGTTCCCCGATTCTTGCGAACTGGCTTCGAAGTGTAGCGTGTAGGTCGGAGTGAATGTTTTCCGAGTTCTCTTTGATGTTCCGATATATTGCTCGTCAGTTACTGTTGTCTTCATTTCTCTTCCAATTGTCATCGTTCAATTCAGCCTTTGTGCACGTCGTCTGTGTAGGTAGTTCACCAAAACGGTACATGACGGAAAAATCTGCTAAAAGTCGTCTGGAGGACGAATCAATGAAACCGGGGTCAATGCAAGGGGAGGGATTGGTCTAGCGTCAGGATACGTTGGGTACTGATGATCAATGAGCTGTTTTCTTCCGCTATGTTTTCATCAACAAACAAAGTTTCTGAGGCATTACGAGGTTTTTGTTGTTGCGGCCCTGATGTTATCCGCCATTTTGGATGAGCTGAATCCAACGCGTAAGCTCACGTCTTACTCTCGACAGGGTTGATGGTAACCGGTGACTACGTACATCGGAAAAGGTTGGTAGACATGGCACAAAGATTGATGTATGGATCTTCGGATTATGATTGCGCTGTAGACGAGCACGTCAATGTTGATGTGATTCGGTAGTTGGCCGGTTGGTCAGGTCATATGTTCGTGATTTGTTTGCTCCGTGGTCAGATTCAATTATTGGTTCTCTGTCTGTTCAGTTATGAATGAGAAATTCGTGTGTGTAGTATGGACAGAATCCAGCGCGCGAATCCACTGTTGACAAACTTATATTTGTCGTCACTCAGGTTGATTTCGATTCTGTTGGTCATGGTCGCTGTTGTTCTCGCTCTTGTTTTTCATTTGTTTATTGTTGTTAGTGTTCTAACTGCTGCTGTTCCTCGTTAATGTGTCTTTTTCCTCTTTGTGTCGTAGTTCTCCGTTGTTTTCTCTCGTTTTATGTTTTCCCTCGTTGTTTCCGGGCCCGAAAAATTCACAACCATTGAACTAAGAAGATCTCTTTTAAGCTGAATCATCTCTGTCTGAATCGTCTCCTTCGGTTGGTCGTTTTGATGTTACTAGTGTTGTCTTGATAGATGTTTTCTCGTATTCATGTGGATTTACTTTTGCGAATGGTCGCCGTCTTACTCGTCGTTCTTCCAGAGTCGGGTAAGACTGTTTGTCTTTCATCCGATGCATGTTGCCGCTCGAGATGATACTGATTGAATTGTCCATGGATGTTCAATGATTCATATGTATGTAGATTTAATTTGAGAATGATGCCGCACAAGACGGCTCGAAGAGATGAAATTAGCCGAGCAAGTGAGTATAGTGAGATTCCGAATTTCGGCAATTCGTTCAGACTATTGGTAGCTGTGTCAGGCAAGCTGCATCGTAGATTGTGCACATTCGGTAGCGTTGAACGGCTTCGTTTCGCTAGCAGAGTGTCTCAGGTGTCGCGTCCGCGAATCCGATCGTGGCTTGATCATTATTCGTGGAAGCTTGCGTCGCTCCATTTGTAAATTGGATCGGTCCGCGATCGTGTATTTCCCGCAACCTTGGGGGACGCCTGCACTTCTGATGGGCTGACGTCCTCCACGAGAAAATGGATTTTTTGTCTGTTCTCTTTCGATTGAATGGAGGGTCGGAAGGCTTTCCGTGGCTCGAGAAACGTTCTAAACGATACATCGAACTTTTCCCCGTGAACTGATCGCTTATTCTTAATGTCGGCAAATGAGATTTGGAGGTGGCGGGAAACGGGTTCACAATGTCTGCTTTCATAAGGAGAAGATTAGAAGGTTTAAGGGAGCAACTTGTCGCAGAGGATTAAAGCACATATGACCGACTCAGACGCAACTTCGAACACTTCTAGCGGTTCCGCTCCCCGCCCCGAGGGGCCGTCTTCTCTTTCAACTCAATCTCCACGTTGTCTCTTTCAGAACGAGCTCCAATGAGCACAAGGGAACTCGCGAGTCGCCTCAATCTGAGTCGGGCCATACGGCTAAAGGCAATCAGCAAGCAGTAGAAACATTGTCGGGATTGGGTACGGGAGAAACCTTGGGTCTTTAGCGCGAATAGCTCAATTTCAAGTTTTCGTTTGACCATAGCGCGGCCAGCGACTTTCAAAGGTGGTCAGCTGCGGTCTGATTGTTTCGGTCTCCCGCTTTCGTCTCGAAGTGATCAGAGCTTTTGGACAATGGGCGAATGGAGGGTGGGAATCATTCTGGTGACCGATAAGGGCAAAGTTGCTTGGATGGTATTTGACAGAAATGAACGAGTAGGCGGAAAGGAGTTCAAGTCAACCCAAACTCACGTACAAGTCTGGACAGAAACTTCCAGAGTTTCTGTGGACAGCTCGAGACGTGGCTCTTACATTCGCTAGATGTTGCGACAGTTTCCCGGAGATATTCTGAGAATCATTTCTCATAATGAAATTCACAGTTTGGATCAGGGAAATTCGGGATTGACGAAGAATGTCAATAGGATTTCTGCTGTGAACAAATCAGGCAAGTTACAAGTCCCTGATTATCAATTTCTTCCTTTGATACCGCAGTCTGCTCGTCGGCAACAGGAAGTCAAACTATAGGAGGAAACGGAAAATTCCCGTGAAAGAGTCCGGGAGGCGCGCCGGGAAGAACGCCAGATAATTTCTGTTTCCGGGGAATTTCGCGCCCTTTTGATTGACCCTTCCATTCGAATGTTGTTGAGGCTATTAGCGCCTCGATGTGTTAGTTGAATTGTTTGATGTACGGAAAATTCCTTTGCACCGGCCAGTTTGTTGGTGAAGTCGATTGCTGTTGCTGTAGCATTTGGCTTGATCGCGGTCATTCTTCTTGCTCTTCTGTCTGTCTCGTTGTTCTCACCGTATCGAGTTCGTCGAACTCTACGTGGTTCAATCATAAGAATCTTCGATCAACGAAATTCCATCCTGCAAATCCGCTGGCTTGTCTGAGGTCGTTGTGTTGTGCTGTCCTGTTCGGTAGAACACTAGGTAGCTCAGCAGCCCGCTCACTATGCGCATGGCAGTGAAAGCGAGCTTGCTGCGAGATGCACGAGGTCGGCGATGCATGAGACGCAACAAACCTCGTCAAATCCGACGAGCGATGTATTCGTCGTCTTTCACAGTCTGTTGCTATGGGTCTTGGTGATGTGAAAATGTTATTTTTCCTCGTTTTTTCTTGTTGAGATTAGGGGCATGTGTTGAGAATTGTTGATGTTTATCATTCTTCGAACGAAAAGGTTGTTATCCAACGATTTTGTGGCTGTTATAGCGGTGTTATCCATTTGTTATAGTTTGCTTTAGTGGTCAGCATTCGTGTGACGCCCTGCGCGAGTCTAAGATTCAGTTGCTAATAGTGCTCGAACCTTCATCGTTCATGGTCCAGTCAAGCAGAGTCTAGTCTGTCGTCTGATTTCGGGGTACCAAATTTTTCACGAAGGGATTGTTATTGAAAATCAGGGCGACGATTGCGTCAAGGAATCGGTTCTTGTAATTGATTAGACGTCCTCATGAGCCAAGAGAATCCTGGAACTCTTGGGACCGCACGTTCCGATCAGATGTCTTCCGGGGTGAAGAAGTTACCCAGTTTTCTTTTTTCTTTTTCTCCAACGACGAATAGACTGCGGACTGGCCGACTGACTGACTGGCTGAATGACTGGCAGGCAGGCGGGCTGAACATAGCTTGGGTTGGTTTTGTGGTTCTGTTTTTGTTTGAAGGGTGGAGTCGTGATATCTTGCTTGTGTGAGCAGCTCTCCGGAAGCTTGTTGGCGTGACAGTAAGTCGTTCAGCTGTTCAGAGTGTCATGAAATACAGCTAATTCATTGCTCGGTGTTCAGTGGTGGTGATTGGATGAATAGATGCTTCGGTTGTGATTCACTGAGCTGATCATGGATGGTTGTCTGAGGTTCATCTTCCGAAAGTTTACCATTTGTTATAATTTCTCTGTTCTGATGGCCAACGTGCTCGCTCTCCCTCACGTTTGAGCCTGTTATTATTGGTTGCTGGTCAACCCTGTCCGAGACGCTGTTGGAATCAACGAAACTGAGATTCGATTCCATCGTTGTTGATTTTGTTAGTGATGTAGTCGTAGCTTCGTTGCAAGATGACACTTTGAAGCGTCTCGATGTCCGTGATAATTGTTCAACTTATTTGCTTTTGGATTGTTTTTCTTTCATTCAATGATGAAACTTCGTTTGCGTGCGGTGGCAGCTAGCGCTGCGCTTTTCTAGGATTGTAGTGGTTGATGTTGAGGTGGTACATGTGTTGTGGCTTCAACTGATATCGCTTGATGTATCGGTTCTGCTTGAGTATTATCCGTTCGTGCAGAGAGCTTGAAGTCGTTCGGCAGCATATCTTTGATGTGATAGGAACCTGGCATGCTTTCAAAGAAAAAAGCACGGTGTTCCGCAAAAAATCGAGTCGAATCGAGTTGAAAGATGATTTTGAGAATGAAAGGCGAACTTGAGACGTTCTCGAAGATTCGCTATGAGTTACGAAATCGGTATGATAGCCGGGGATCGGCGGAAAGGGGACGAAGAACGAAGAGTTACTTTTGCGTATTCTCTCAAGGATTTCTTATAACAACACGTCAACCGTTCGGCTTTTGTTATCCTGAGTTGTTTTGCAACATCAGCAGTTCGTCTGCGACTTTCACACCGAGTGTTGTCCACGGTTTTCAACTCATGGAGTGATTGTCAGCGGCTTTTGACTGAGCTCAGATGTGCTTGTACTCATCGCCGAAATCTCGATTCCGAGTTAACTGTTCTTCAAGGAGACGCTCGATGGCGACAGTGGATAGAATTCGTGATAGCGTGAACACAGCGGAGCGCAGGAGCATTGCCGCTTCCACGCAATTTGTAGAAAATGATGGTTGAAGCTCAGCTCGTTTTCGTTGTAGCTGTTTCTTTTGCCCTCTGTGTTTCTCTTTTGAGTGTCCTACTTATTACGCTGCTGCTGATATTTTCGTTGATCTTGTTCCAAATTCATTTTCTAGGCCTTGTGTAATACTTTCTGTTCGCAGCAAGCACTGGATGTGGTGGTTACGCTCTCGCATGTGGTAGGAACGCTTTCAACACGCATTTGTCATTCTCTTCCATCTCGTCGATGTTCTGCTTGTCGCATGATCATATTCCTCGTGTTTGTCAGAGTTGTTATTGCTGTGAATGCTATTCAGTCAGGCGCTGTCTGTGAGCGACACGGGTATTCACTGCATGATGTTGGAGAGTGTTTTCCGCGATAAGGTCCGAAGGAGTATTCGGAGCGTTTCATGAAAGTGTTTGTAGTTCAAAAAGTCGTTTTCCGTCAGCACAGTTTAGGTATGGGAAGTCAGTGGCTGAGCAAAGTCGATGGTTCTCACTGGTCGTATGGATAGACAGATAAACGGATGAATGTATTGATGCGTGGATGGAAAAAAGACAGGAAGGATGGATCGATAAAATCTGAGCCTCTCTGACAGAGGTGAGATAGGACTGACTAGTCCAAATGAGGGTCGACGTCGACGGAATCGCATCCGGAATAGGGAAACATGATGAGAAATTTGTCCTTCGACAATAACGACTTGGGATATTGGTTGCTATCTGTCTGCATCGGTGCATCGATTCCCTCGACTTCGATGATTTAGGCAGAAAAATCTGAGAATTTTTCAAGTGCAACTCAACTTCGTCAGACATTGGTGACACGATAATACCTTTTGGGGACACGATTCGCAACATTGCCTTGGGCCATTGAGTCTCATGTTATATCATGTTTGGACGTTGTTGGAATATTTTTTTTCATGTCGAGTAACAGACGTTGTCGTGGAGCTCTCATAATTTGGATTCTCAAAACTCTCATCGAGAAAGAAATCCTTCAACGACGTTCTTCTAAAAGAGGATGGAAGTGAAAGTCAGTTGATTCCGACGAGAGCGCAAACTTTGAAATGGTCTCGACGCTTCGAGCTCGAAAAAAGCGAGAAAGAAATCATCGAGTCGAATCTTGATTCTCCGCAGTCATTTTCGGAAAGTTCAAGCTGTCAGTTTTCATCCATAGGTGGTCCCCCACAAACAAGTGTCTTTAGAGCAGTCAACCGTTCGTAATCAAAGCATATACGAAAGCATCATAGAAAGGTCTGTGTGTCCGTTGTTCTTTCGGATGGAAACGTTGTTTCCATTTAGGTCTGATTGTTCTCTTTCCCTGAAGCATGCAATCGACAGCATCTTGCGCGTGAGCTCTAGCTCGGAAAGGCTCAACTTCATTTTGAGCTTACGCTCTTTCCTATCATGATTCTTCTAAAGTCTTCCCAAGAGGTTTCAGCTCCGTTGGCATAAGGCGGTTTGTTGTTTGTCTGTTTTTCTTTTGTTCGAATCAACTGATGTGTCATTTCTGCATATTTGTGCGGCAGTCGGCCCTAGGCAACTGATATGCTGCGAGAAGCAACTTGCTGAGAGAGTTTTCCTCACGGAAAACCTTCGAGTGTTCCATTGCAAACATGTACGCTGAACTCCGTTAAAGTTTTCAGAACGGCAGCGCTCTGTTCGCTCGTGAAGGTTCTCCGTTTACGAGTTCTGAGAGTTGTTGCTCTCAGCAGTGGGAGCCAGTGCGTTGCGAATTATTTTTGTCTTCAATACAGAAGCTTGGAATTCCATCCGTTACTTTTGGTCATCAGGAAAACTTAATTCAACAGGATAACTAAGCATTCACCTTAGCCCCCTCCTCTCGTCCAGCCAAAACGTACGAAGAAACGCTTCGTAGACGCAACATCCGATTCGGTGCCGTCGTCGTCATGCTCATCATAATTGTGTCAATCAATAGCCTCGGGATCTCCAGGTTATAGTAACTTGAATCTAACAGGCATGTACCGATAAAATTGTAAGCGGTCGCCCTCGAAGAGCGGCTATTTCCATTTTTGTTCTGCGTTGTGGTGTACTGGTCTGTCTGTACTTCTTAGGCACTGGCGGTTTCCTGTATCAAACTGGGTCTAATCGGTGAGAAACAACAAACACATTGTGCTTGCTGATCACATTTTAGCCGCATCGTGTTGAGATGCGTATCACAATGATCAACAAAGTCCTTGCGTCAGAACATTGTTATTGGGAGCGCTATTGACGGACGAGAGGGTATTGGGGACCAGAGGGTTATCTAAGATATCAATGCCACCTGTATTGTTGACGTTGACTGTTTGGATATTCGAATTTGCGGGGCCCCGGTTAGGCTTGTACTCTAGGCCAGGGTCGAACTGCAGGAGAACGAACACCATGTCTGTGGGTAGTAGAAGAAACTCCGTAGGCGGGTTTGTGATCACGTATCTGGAAGGAACGAGCCAAATGATTATCCTTATGTATTCAGTCTGTTTGCCCGGTGAGTACGTTCTTCGCCACGACGCCGATTGGCACCGTGAATTCGACTGATCTCGCAGTTTGAGTGGTTGACATATCCCCCGGACGCTAGGTAGCGAACAAGATTGTTGGAGTGACTGACCTTTTGGTTGACCCTTCTCCAGAGTTGCTCGTATCGCGGAATCGATACAGCCCGATGCACAGCATTCCATAGCTGCGTAACGCGGCGACAAACAAGTCGCCGTACTTTCCTCCTTCCCCAAACTGTGCCAGCGGTCCATCATACAAAGATATTTGGCCCACACGGCATCTGTCTCTATTCGATAGAGAATCAGGTGTTGAGTATCCTCCTCTTAGACCTGCACCCTCTGCCAGTATCAACTCCAGTTCTGTAAGCAATCCATGAAAGCGTGTGTTTTATTGCAATGCGTATTGGTATGTGGTGTACGTTTTATTACGGAGTCACATGTTCAAACTCGATGTCCGAATTCTAGTTCGCTGGAGAACATGACAGATCCATGGGTGAAATTCATGGCTTACCTGGAGTGGCTCCTCCTGTAATAAGGGAGCGAATGAGAGTGAGGGCGTTTGCGTTGAAGTAGGTCGTGCTCATCAATGAGTCGAGCACTGAGACCGCAAACGCCGTCCCGCACGCAAACGGTTGTGTGAGATATAGTTCCGTATCTGGATCGTCATCATCGTCTTGATCCAGGAATTGAACGTTGGTATCATTCACGAGTTCTGTTATTAGAGGCACGTTTGCCCCGTAAACGGAGCCTCTACGCTGCATGATGATCGGACTACCTGTAGAACGTGATCAACGGCGATGTAGAATCAGCAAGAAAGTGTCATGAAGGGGTTTGATAATCGAGGAAGCCCTCTCGTATGGATAGAATGCATGAATACCCAGTGGGGAGCTGCTGTGTCCCGGCGCCATCGTCGTCGAGTTGAGGCTGAGGACTCCTATTGTGTCGTCGAAGGTCATGGCTTTGATATTTAGCGAGGCGAGGATGGCTTCCTGCAAGTTTCCCACAAGAGTGTTGACGATCCTCTCTCCTATTCCGAATGCGAGCATTTGCGTCGCTCGTGAGCATTCTGAGGACTTGGTATATGCATATGTGGGCGACTGATGTCTTACCTTGTCGGCAAGCGTGGGGTCGTCACTACTGGGAATCTTGGCGGATAAGATCACGCACATGTCGCAGAGGTTGATGTTGACGGCCCTTAGGTCGGCCCGTGAAAGGGGTGACCCATTTAGCACTGAAATCTTAGGCAGATTCTGCAACATTTTCCACTCCCTGAAAGAGATCAGAGTCATTGGCTGCTAAGCACAGACGTTCTCTCGAAACTCCTGGAAGCAGCGTTCCGTCAGCAGATATTCGTGTGTCGCTCACCTTCTTAGGTAGTCCACGTTCCCTACAATGACCACATGCTTTAGTTCATGGTAATGAAAATTGGACGCGCGCAGCGGCATCACGAGATTCCTTAGTCCTGTAAGTAATATGAAGGTTTATCGACTTTGTTCGAGTGGATGCGAAGGTATGTATTGCAGCGACACGACGAACTCCCTCCATTCTCACCTATAAGAGGTGAATCGGCGTCGGCGAAAAGACAAACCACGACATGGCCGTTGAGCACCGTCATTGCCGCCTGGAACAGGAACAATTGGAAATGTCGGAATTGTCGATTTGATGTGAGCTTTCAATGAGGACAATAACAGTCTCCCGACTCGCTCCAAATCTTCCGATTGATGATTTACCTGGTTTCTGTCAAGTATGCAGTCTTCGATTGGCCGCGCAGAGCACCAATGGAACATGCCTGATGGAGAGTACGGATTCAGATCAGGAGGATAAATCTTGGCGGAGGTTATTCGCGAAGCATGCAACTGAGCTTGCACATCACAGCGACATGAATCCTATTTACCTGTGCTGTCATATTTCATTTCGGTTTTCTCAAAATCCTTTGCCTGGTCGTCAGATAACCCGACCGGAAAGGGTTTCTCGTTGCCACTTGATGGGGCTCCACTCGGTGGGCGGTTTGTTGGCCTGTGACGTGAACGCCAATTAGCATCTACTGAGAGTCGCTAAAAATTCAATCCCAAAGGTACAACGGCCCGGCTCATCTAAGCCGAGCGAAAAAGTGGTTTAATCAGAGCTATGCGGCTACACATCCGATGAGTCTATACATAGTACGGGGGAGCTATCACTGTCACAGCCTCAAGAAGTGCGATTAAAGTTCAGAGATTGAGAAAGAGGCGCAGTCAGTCAGTGTGAAAAAGAGCAAGATGGAAGGGGTCATTTGCAGAGGCAGCGAATAGCATACATGAGTTTTTTGACTTCGTAAGCCAAGTGCAGACCGGCGAACATGTCGTTAGGGTTATTCCTCCCACCGTCAGAACTGTAAATACACACAGAGAAACAGGATAGGGTGGTTAGCGGATCGGAAGTTGCTGTTAGGAAACTGATCGTGCTGACAGTCGATCGTGCGCTGCTTGTGGACGAGTAGGTCATCCCGTGTTGCTTCCTCACTCCTTCTCGGAACCCAACGTTTTCTAACTACTCCCTGCGTCCCTCTACCTCGGTTTCAGTCCCACGCTACCCATACTGATGACCTAAGACGTACCCATAATTTGGTGGGGATAGCAAAGCTTGATTATTCGCTTGTTGTTCCTTGATGCTCGCGGCCGCTGAGACCAGTTTGTTGGATGACTTCGGCGGCTTTGACTGAGGTGGTGTTGGCAGTCTTCCTGACTCATTATTGTTGAGCAGCTGAGGTTGGGAAGCTGTGGATATCGTGGCTCATGTTGGTTCTAAGCGTTTCGCAATGTATTCCCTCACTAAGCAACATTGGAACTGCGACTGCTACTCCATTTTCTGTTCGCCGTGGCCCGCAGAGATCCGTTTCTTCATATTTTTGGAGTGAGGGAAATCCTCTCCGATGGCTTAGGAATTATCCCATTCCGTCGGGGCCCTAGTGGAAAAACTCTCGATTGCTCTGCTATGATTTCTTCCTCAGCTACCGAACGGATCACTGCGGGCACCGCCGAGATGAGTGAAAGCAACCCTCCATAATTGGGAACAGAAGTCCACTTTACAGCTCCCATAATTCATTCAGCTACGGTTTCCTTCAGGTTTTACCAACACGGAAAAGATATATGAATTGACGACAACGCGTCGCCGTCACAATATCGTCAATTTGTACACTGTAGACATTCAATCTGACTGAGATTGCGACTGGTAAAAGCGACTGCGGCCAATTATATATCTTCTTCTCGTGTCTCGCTATTACCTACTTCCACACAATAATTACATTCTCAGGCAGTTGCAACGATAAGGAACAAAACTATAAATGTAGACACACAATGTTATGGATGGTAAAATCTCATCCAACAGCATCGGATTAGCATCCATAATTCAGCGCACTTCCGACGGACATCGATTGGGAGCAACAACGGGTTGATCGAGAACAAGACCTCGACGGGGAATTGGAATGAATGAGGCCTTTCAGCTCTTGTCATGTTCACATTTCGTGCGAATGCAGTTCGTAGGCTGTCATTGTGTAGCTTGTCCACTGCGGTATCTTCGAACCCAGTCCAGGCTCGTTGTGTCGTGCTTATCGTGGCACGCTCGACGTAGGTTCCCTGTATTATCCGATCGAATCCGCTAGGTTACAATCATCGTTACAGAGACCTCAGGTCCCTCGGGTTCCGCCAATAGTATGTGAAATAGTTTTGCAGCATTTCTGCAAACGCCGCCACATTGCGAGGCCTGTGCCCAGTTTCCGGATCGAAGCGGTCGATGCAGACTCCGATCTCCTGAGCCTTCTCCGTGGTGGCATCCATGCCAAGTCCCGTCTGTCGGCTTCCGGGGAGAGGACAGAAGCGTTCTCACTGACCGGCTCTGCTATAGGGAGGTTTTCGCGGTCATGATGACCTGCTGGTGTTGCATGGGTTCACAGGACTTTTCTTGACGCAGAATCGTAGTTCTCTAGTAACAGTTCTCTTCTTGTCCCATTTCAGCGGTTGAAAAAAGCCCCGCTTCTTGGTTACTCCTCGTCGAAACTTTTAGGAATCGAGTGAAACTCGTCCTGAATGCGGTACCGATACTGACGGGCTGAGAATCGGCTTTCTTTGGACGTTTATGACTGGAGTTTCCGTAATCATGCGCACATGTTTAGTGAGGTAACATAAAACTGAAGGTCAGAGAGGGTGAGGGGTAGGGCATTAACCAAATTGGTAGTGATCGTGTTGGAAAAGTCAAAGTGTTGAATCGGAGCTGGAAAACTGACTACCTCTGAGCTTGACCCTTTTGGGAACGTCGGGTGGCGTGAATGTTGGGGCGATCACCCCGGCGGTATCATCTGTAACGATTATACAGCAATGTCTAAAAATGTTTCAACCATGATCTTCTTTTCCGGCAAATACGTCATGTCTCCATCAGATTGTGGCGGTATCACGCACATGAACGCATTCCATGAGATTCCACCATGCGGATAACATGCAGGAAAAAGGCCAACAAGCAGAGACGTCAAAACACACAATAGGGTCGCGAGCGAGCGACAGATCGACCTCGTACTCAATGCTTTCTAATGGATGAGTACGGTTGTGATCTATCATCAGAGCGGATCCACGAATTGAGCAGAACCTACAGCGAAATGTGCGGCAGCACGGGCGGCTTCAGCAGCGACGAAAACAGCCGAGGCAGCAGTAGCGGCAGCGAGGAGTCGCGAATGATTTAGCAGCGAGATTCAGACATTTCGATGAGTTTGTCAAAATTATCAGTGCTAGCATAGTAGATCGTGTTGGCAACAGCTTATCCCGTCCGATGAAATGAAGGGTTCGGAGCATGTTTTCAATGACTTGAGCAGTTCTGACCCGTGTTCTTCCCAACAGCCGAATCTACGCTCGTTTAGATCATCACAGGACGCCACAAGCTTCTAGTCAAGGTCGACCGCAGCGATTCGCGCCGTCTGAGGAACTTTTTCTCCAGACACCTACATGTCTTGCGTAGAACTCCCCGAGCGTGAGAGAACGCGGCACATATCCGCTCTGCACAACGCACATTGAACCGAGGCACGGATCGATTGATGAATACCCTATGCCAGGGGTTCTCAAACTGTGTGCCGCCGGCACCCAGAACTTGGGAGTTGACTCCCCGAGAGCTTTCAGCTCAAGAAAGTATACCAGTGGGTCAGGGGCGTAGCCAGGACTTTTTGTGGGCGAGTGTACCCTCACGAGGGTACCCTTGTGAAATTCTCCGAAAATCGGTTGCTCGAGCAGAAACCTCAACTTGTAGAGTATAAACCAAGGGGTCCTGGGGGCTAGAGCCCCCTCAGCCCACCCCTGGCTACGCGCTTGCACTGGGTATGTGTCTACATGGAGTCCTTTGAGCTCCGTCTCGAACGGTGTCCATGTTTCGAACGGGAGCACTCCTTCAGCTGAGTTTCCAAATGTTCCAGGTGGGCTAGCGAGCGAGATTCTTTCGGAAACCACACTCTGCCCTGATCCGACCGTTCGCATCGGGTCGAAATTGTCAAGACAGAGAGGCAGCTAGACGGATCGACAACAGTGTCCAGGTCTTCGTTTCCGTTCGAGCAGTCGAACCCCATATCCGGTGATGATAAGAATAATGGATGATGGATAGATGATTGCCACTCTCTCTCTCTCTCTCTCGTCTGAGAGCGAGTGGCACCCATTCAATCATATAGCAGTATCATTCAGGTCTCATTCAAGGGCAGAGGGTGTACAGAAGTTCAGGACTATGATCCTTTCTTCCGAAAGGAAAAAAGTCTCATAATTATGATCAACAGCATACAAATAACCGTAAATGATCACAGTGTATCGATCGATCAATAAAAGAATACCATGTACAGTCACATACAAGCGACCAAACTCAACTCGAAGGCATCCATCCGATCTCATTCAAACGATTCATTCTTTTACGTGAAATAAAAGCTGAGTAAACACGAGATAGCTAGAATGGTGGGAGGACAGCTTTCCATCAATAAATTCAGAGATGAGAAGTTGCAGTAGCAATCATGGTAGAAGTCAGAGATTGAGTTGCTTTGACATCGGGAAAGATCGGAGCAATCCGAAATAGAAGGGAAAGAAAAACCACGGAATCGTATAAGCATATTGATTGAGGTCTTTCCTTCATAGAAACCTACTTGCTCGGCTCACGGCTTGGACCGCTCGAACGCCTTTCTTAAAGAGACCGACTCCGACGGCCGCGGCTGCGAAATGGGAGGAATTAAAGCAACGTAGTTTTTCAGCTTCTCAAATCCTTTCTCTTCCGCGGTATTATGCTCGGTATGGAGCTTTCCGGATCGCCGGAATCCAATGGCTCATGTCAAGATTAGATTCAAGACGGAAGCAACATCACTGCGAAGGCAGCGATCACGGGGGCGGCTGGTGGAATGTTACACTCGAGAAATATAGCCTCCAGCCTCATTTCAACGTTGCTAGGCCGAGGATCCGATATCCGTTGCGGTTGCGCATACTCGGATACTTGTGATCAATTTTTGATTCTTCTTTTCGAGGCCCGAAGGGGCACCGTCTTGCCACCACAGGCGGTCCGGAATCGGTCGACTCATCCAGATGAGATTCGAGCCACTCCGAATGGGGATTAGAGGATCGGGAGACAAGATAGGGCTTGGGAGACCGCCCGATGTGGCCTGAGGTGCACGCGGGACATCTCTTTGGAACTACATGTATACAGTCCTGATGGAGTTACTTCTATTCGTGGGGCTCGGACGCTCAGACTCTATCCAACGATTGTTCAGACGTTTCATGAAGCTAATGAGGAACCGATGACTATTGTCTGAGCTTCCGACCCTCGACATTGAAGAGATAGAAATGTAAGATAAATAGATAGATAGATTGATAGATAGATAAGTAGATAGAAAGATTGATAGAGATGCTTGGAGAAAGATTACTTTCCAGTTCACGCACACTCTCGTCACGCTCTCAAACAATTCATCCACCATTAGATCTGTTAGTCAATCAGTCAGTCAGTCCTTCAATCAATCAGTTAACCGGCCAAACGAAAAGCGTACCAGTCGGCTTGCGTGTAGGCTTGTCTTAAATGCTGTGAAGGCTGCAAGCGTCACGAATGCTCTCCCAGGGACGGAAATCAATTCTCAAAAACAAGTTTCTCGGGGCACAGGAAAAAATCCTGGCAAAGAAGAAGAGAATCTGGGCCTAACAACCGCCGGCGATTGTGAGAGAGTCAAGGATTTTGCGGCAAGAGATGGCGAGACCCGACAGCTACAGTTCCTCCCCAGACAAACGAACACAGGCACGGCGCGACTGAATAGAAATGATTTATCAAACAATTTGCGGAAGAGAAGCCCGGGGCGGCAGATTGAAGCTTGTACAAGGCTTAGGCTGTTTGGGTTCTAGTCTATTAGATTGTGAATAATTGGCCTCATGTCTCCAGGATTCAAGATGTATGGCTCGGACAGAAGCGCTTGAGAAGTGATTTGGACATAGCTGAATTGTTTGACGCCAGGCTGTCACTGGCCTTAGGTGATCGTCCGCTAGAGGTCCCCGATAAACGTCGAGAAGGGTACAAAATTTCGCTGTAGTCTTTCGACGGCAACCTAAGAGTCGGTTTCGGCTCGTGAGGCCGGATCGGGTGACAAGTGACGTGTCGAGAGGGACGCTTCAGTGCCCTGCGATGACGAATCGCTGCCAGCTTAAGAGGGACCGAAGCATTCAGCAAGAATTTCGGAGCCCGAGATCTCGAGCTCTTCTATCGAATAACAAATACTCCCGCTCAGGATCAATCAGGTCTCCAAGAAATGAACAAGAAGTGCATCGCTTTCTGTGTTGAGCTCTCAGCTGTGCGTCTGAATTGTGACATAGCTGGAGGTGTTATCTCTGTCCTCCTGACTTGAATTGAGGAAGATTCGAGACGTGGGATCGATCGGTTAGCGATATCGGGTGGGAAGCAGGCACCACAACAGCTTGTGCCGCCACGCAGACAATCATTGTTATTAGGGTGGCTCGATTGTGACTCGATTAAATGGATGATTGGATGGAGGTTCAGATTTTCGGCCCGAATCGCCAAGTTACTCACGATTTTTGCATTTACACTTCTTGATCAATTTCTCGTCCTTGATGTCTTCGTGGCAATGTTTGCAATAGAACCACGCCCTGAAAGAAGATGGAAGATGGCTCGAATTTAATGTTGTATGACACCAGTGAGGTCCGCATCTACAAGAATATCGGGACACCCTGAACACAAGTGTCGAGACGAGATCAGATTCCTCACCGCTTGACTTCATCGGCGGACTGTGCGATGAAGAAGCCCTGGGTGTTCATGGTTATTTTCACTTTTTTCTTGGGGTTTATGTTGATCTTCGATTCAGAGTCGTCTGAAGTCACCTCTATAGCCAAGAGGAGCAGTTTCAGTTTGACGAAACATAATCTGCAACAACGGACCGGGTTTGTCAGCGCGTATTTTGAATTTCCCGAGTTTTCTGAGCGTCAATATTCCCGAGGATGAGATCTTCTATCTGGATTCACTCTTCTGTAACTCACTCAGCCGCTTGCGGGAATGTCATTCCTGTGAAGGATGCTGCAAGGCTTTCTGTATACATCTCCATACCCGTTCCACAGAGGTAGTCATTTTGCCATGCCGGCATATCGGGGGACGTTTTGTAAGACCTTGAGTTGAGGGTGGAGCGAGCGTTAGAACGAGTTTCCACGGTTTCGGTCGGACACGAGCGTGCGTTCCCGAACCTCACCTCATGGCGAACAAATTCGCCATCATTGTGGAAAAGCCAGGCGCAAGACAGGACTGAGCAATGAAGCCCAGTTTCAGTTCAGATACGCAGATCACATCGTCTCCTCGCTTCCAGTTCCAACTGGGGATGTTCAGCAGGTACGCCTAGGAGAGGATGGGAAGGTTTTTTTTTCTACTGTTTGTCCGCTGTCCGATGACTTTCACCAAGTGATGTAACCGCCTGTATTCAGCGTAACTTACTTTGTTGTGATATTGCATGAGCTGTATTATGACTCTAATATCATCGGAATAATTTTTGATCGAAATCACTCTCATTATGTTAGCCGCATCCTCGGCGTCGGGGTCCTGGCAGTACTTGTTTGCCAGCACCAAACATGCATCTGCCTCGTGGACCTGCAACGGAGAGGGAACGAATGAGATGAGAAGTTCGGATCCGTCGAACCTCCCACTGCCCGGAACAGTTATGGCTTCAACATGAGACGAATGATCTCGGAGATGACATACCTTTACCCGTTGTAGGTCGATTGGATTCATAACGCTGCCTTGAAAAAATTCGACGGTCGTAAAGTGCCTCTTTATGAGGCCTTCGAGTTCTAGATCTGGGGGTTTTCTGAAAAAAAAAAGGATATTATACATCAATGCGTGGAACGGGCTCATGGACCGCTTGGGCAGCGGCCACTACTCTTGCATTCTCGATTGAATCTCATTCGCTGTAGTCTTCATCTTGAAGAGGATTCATTCCGGAAGTCAGACAAATTCTTACCGATGCAAAAAGACGACTTCAACATCGACATCTTCTCTGTCTTCGTGTAGAAAATCTTTTAGGAAATGTGATACTGACTCGTATGTTATGTGACCACACACTACGATGTGTCTGTTGGTTCCAGCATGTAGGAAAGGCGAGACGTGGCCGGTTTCCAGCATTCCCAGGTGCCGTGGATAGAAGTCGATTTGCGAAGTTCACGGCGACGTTTGAGTATAATTCGGCGAGAAGGGGTACGGGTTGCATGGAGCAAGTAGCGGACGAGAGGGAATCATCGATTCGGAAGAGAGAAAGAACGTTAGTGAGTGAACTATGTATGACGCGTCCGGAATGAGATTCAAGATAGCGCGGCGTTGACAATCAACCGAATAACAGCGACTATGAAGACATGGACGATGACTGTACAGCAAAGACATGTAGAGAGAAATCAACCACAGCGACAACAACCACCACGACACCAACATCACCATCATCAAGTTTTACGATTACTGTAACAACAACACGAACAATGGCATCAACAACGAGAGAGAATGAGCTTGGAGGCGCTTCGCGTTTAGAGTGCCAACGATGCCTTCCTTGGACATCAGCTAATAAGGAGAAAATAAAGTGCAAATTCGACTCATTTAGTTCCGCTGGCCAGCAATCCCAAGCAGTAAAAATTCAGTTTGCAAAGAAGCCACCCAACACGGAAAGCATGTGCCATTCTGTAGAAAAGTTCAGCAATGAGCTTTTGCGACTGCGCACCACCGTAATCAAATGCCGTTGTCAAACCGTTCATCTGTGCGACAATCAGAAAGACAGTCCGATAGATCAGGGAGTGAATGATGACGAACAAATGGCCGTAGCGCATCACGATGTTGCTGCTCTTCATTCCGATCAAATTGCCGATCGCTTCGTTGATTGATCGGATGATGGCTCAAACCAAGTCGATTCCATGTCAAGCCTCGGAGGGATCGAGTCCAAAATCTCGAAGCTCAACCTCTCGAACGGAAGGTAGTGGAGGCGGATAGAATAAAACTCATCTCCCCAACGGCTCTCAACATTATACTCGGATACCCTAATCCATCGGGATAGTCTTGGACGCTTCGTCCAAATTAGATCGTACGGAAAATCAGTGTGACGACTTGAACAGCCAGCACACAATCCCATAGCCTCCCGTTGCCTCACATCTAACTCCGGGTTTTGTGGGCGGGCACAAAATTAACGGATCGCGGCACTTTCTTTTGTTCATTCAACCATCTACACTTTAGGCTTTTCTGCTTTTTCGACGTTTCTTTTTCTTCAGCGCTTAGTTCTCTCGGAAGTTCGGGCTTTTCATCGAAACCATGTTTAGAGGAAAACAAGACGTCGGATTGGTTGCCTACCTCCGTCCTCTTTCAGATTTGAATGTTCCACCGTACTTGGGACGAGATCCAATAAGATCTATGATTTCTGGGATGCAACCGGCAAAGACGGCCTAGAAAAGGTAAATTATAGAGAAGCGTGAACGTTTGCCGCAATTTCCCCCTGAAATCTTCAGTCGCTTACAGCTTTCTCGTTCGAGCGTGAATCATGGGTGATATCGGTTAGGGAATCACGATCGTCACCCCCTTCACATTATTACGCACCTACCTAAGTGTACCTATTAGCGGGACCCACTCCGACAGATCGGAGCCATCCCAAGCTCAATTTGGGGAGTGGAAACTGCATCTGCGAGAGGGAAGTTTGAGAGAAATCACAGCTTCTGCCTCCGTTTTGTCTTCTGTAGGCGCGGGCCCAGTTAGATAGGGACGAAAATCTAAATCGTCGATGGTATCAAGAAGACGTCAGTTTTACAATCAAGGTCGAATATGGATGCCTTGAATCCCGCAATGACCGAATTATGGATGGAAATCTACTCTTTCAGAATGAAGAGATCACTGGGATCTTGCTCCAGATAGCGATCGCTTATGAGAAATCAACAGTTACTTCGATCGAGGATTCATGGGGTGACTCAACTCTGTAACGTCTGCGTAACGAATTGTTGTGTTTCTCTCTCTCCGTGATGATGCATTCGATCGCGAGGCTCAGGCTTCTTTCGACAGCGGGAGATTGAGGAAGCATGTTGCACTTTTGCATGACAATGCCAGTAGCTTTAAATCCCACGGAAGACATAAACTTGGTTTATTTTAGAAGCTCGTACATTGCAAATTGAGACAGCTACACTTCCATCACCACAACATTGGGCACGCTTGCTCGGAAAGCTCAATCAGTGATCACACAATTCCAGCCAGACAAGACCAAAAATGTCCACCCTGAGGTTTGAGACGTCTTGGACCACGTGGAGCAGTTGGAGGACGGGGAGTGCATTGCAAGTGAGAAGCGGTAAGGATGTTCTGGAAAACGACTCGAGTGGCGATTCGAACGAGTCGAGCCAATCATCAAAGTTGTTTGGAAATCCAATGTCTCAAGCCTCAAGGTAGATGTATGTAATGCACTGTGTGTTTTGCGTCCTCGATCTGTAGTCCGAATACCTTTTACCCCGTTCTCGGAGGAATTCGCCTGAGTATTTGCCGCGACTACCAAGCAATTCAATGATTTCGGGAATACAGCTTGCAAACACGGCCTAAAAGATACAGTGCCGGACGAAATGTCCATTATTATCACGCCTCATAAGTTCAATTATTCCATCTGGCTCTCAACATGGAAGGCTCGCGACATCGGTATCCTATTTGAGCGCTCTGGCTGCGGTCAAGTTGTCGAGGGAAATTCTGCTTCAGCCCTATCTGTTGAGGTCAGTTTACGGTAGCTAACTATTCCTCTTCGAGGGGAAGGGGGCAATATGTCCGGACATGTTACTAGGAGCTTCTGAGGATAATCGTTCTTCTCTGAGACGAAAGACGTTATGCAGGCTCTATTGAATTGCCTACGATTACCACTCCGATTCCACTGATGTGTTGAACGGAGCGTGTAGTTACAGGTAACTCTTTTGATGGGCTGACCTTGAGCCAAATGTTGCCCTCTATTTGATCGATAGTGATAGCGATGCTTAAGGTTTGTATACCTCGAGAAAGCTCTAGGAACAACAAACTCAAAGACTATCCGGTCCGGGTCCAAACATACGAGGTGTCTATAAACCGAACAAGTTTGTTTAGGCTTTACTCACCAGACCGACGAGAATGAAGAGCACGATGAACGCTCTCCCAAGGGTCGTCTGGCAGTAAAGATCTCCATAGCCGACTGTCGACATGGTCACAATGAGGAAATACACGCATTCCCAATATGTGAGCTTGTTCGGATTTCTGAAGTCGAGGGGGTCGCCTGAGTTTTCAAGCTGCGGCAGAACGATAGCATCAGTTAGCGAGGATGAGACTCCACAGCGATCCTTCTTCTCAGAACTAAGTTTTTTTTTTGTCACACAATTCAACATACCAAGTGGATGATACCTGCCGCTGTTAGCCAGACAGATATCACTATCGATACAAGCTGGGCGAGTCGGATCGAAGAGCTCGTTTTAAGAACATTAAGATACTGGAGAATGTCTGGTACCGTCATGAGGCGCAGTGCGCGCAGGAAACGGAGCCCGATCCACGTCCTGTGGATTGAGACAATCAGTGATCAACGTAATTATTGAGGGTGGGGAAACTACCATTCAGCGTCTATGATATATGGAAGCGGGATCGGTCATCCATGGATTGGTGGCAGTGATCACGTACCGGTCCAAATAGATGGATACAAAAGACGGCGGGATCGTAGCATAGTCAACAAATGAATACAGTTCCAACATGAACCACAGCTTATCACTCGCTGCGATGAACTGCGGAATATGCGAAAGAGTCGAATAGTAGTGAGTCAAGGACCGTCTTATGGGGGCATCATCGGACAGAATCACTGGTATCGTGAACACGGTATCGTTTTCACTTACTCTTATGAGAAAATAAACCATAAAAAATATATTGAGAGCTAGATCTATTTGTTGTGTCGTGTTCTCCGCCCACGGCTGGCATTTCTCAACACCATCGCTGGAATAAGATTCGGAGGATTTATTCGATGATCCGTTAGGTGAACGGGGCGCGTCTGTGGGTTAATCTCCATATCCCGTCTCATCACGGAGGACGTCCACAATTTGTGTGGCAGGAATCCCAACACTCACTCTTCGCTGCTCGTATCAATCGAGGGGTGGAGATCAGATGAGCGGCATCGTCAGGTCAACAACGGGAAAACAATCATGAAACAATTGAGACTATGTTAGAAAGCGTCGGGGAAATCACCGTTCATAGGTGAGCGCTTCGTCGGATCAACGTTGGAAGTCACTCGACGTGAAGATCGCAACCCTTCGCCGAGTGTTCGGGCTGACATCGCCCGGACGCCTGGAGCCTTGGCTTCTTGGTGCATGATCGAACCCGTTGTTTCTCAATTCAACATCGAACGATGATTTATGTATCCGGAAGATATTCCCTAATCGCGACGCAGTACTTTTTCTGGGACACATGAACCATGGGCGTTTGCCATGGACCCCAATCTGGTAACCATGAGCTTCGCGAAGCTCCCGTGATCGCGAATGAGTTGCTATACTAGAAAAGTCACTCTTGGAGAGGAGAGAGGAGTAAAAAACAATGGAACTCGTTTCGCGCTCATGATTGATGCGTGTCTACGTACAGCACCTGATCGACCACTTATCCTGCTTTTTTCTACAATCTTGGAGGAATCTCGGACGAAAGTAATGAAGGGGACGCGAACGAGTTTGCTCGCAGCCGAACGAAGCGGCTTGAGAGGCAACGAGATCGATCATTCAATGAATTTCCACTCGCAGAATGTTATTCCGAGGTATTCTCTTTTTTGAACGGAATGAAGGCAACTGTGGACAAAACCATAGTCGTCGAATGAAGGATTGTGAGGAGGCATGCAGCAACATATAATTCCTAGTGAATTATGTGTTTTCAGAATCGCTAGAGCTCGACCTTGGTTTGTAACCAAATCTCCTCAGAGGATTCGGCTCGAAGATGCTCAAGGACTCTGATCGATGATGGTTTACCGGTCAGAGGATGCTCCTCGCCATCAGGATAAGCTCGCTGTTTCGAGGAATGCTTCTTTTCTCTCAAATTCTCCGGCTAGCATTTGAAGCTATAGGCGCATGTTGCATCGATCGAACGCATTAACTCAGACCCCACAGCTGATGCGTGGCCGTAGAAGTTAATCAACAGCTGGTATTATCCACGTTTCCATCGAAAAACGGGTTTTCATAAAACCATCGCAACCAAGAAGCTGCTTTAAACCTGCACTGCGTGTCCAAGCTTTGACCAAGTTCCGACGAAATATCGCCTAGCCACAATATCAGATGGAATCATTAGCTTTTCTCGAGCACCTGCCCAGACAGTTGCGCGATCCAAACGGGTCTCAACAGCATGATACGCAGCTCATGTATGGCGATAATCCCACGATCATTTCGTCGAGTGACTTCATGTTCATGTGAGGTGATCAATTCTCACGAATTGATCCTTCTCTCGTCAGTCTGCGACAGAGTCCATCAACTCTGCTCTTCTCTAAAAATGGGGATGCTTTTTGACGAGGGCCGAGGGGGTCGAGGAATGGCTGATGAATAGTTCAGGGGAACGAGGACAGGGCGTTTCAAGGACGAAGGACGGGAGAAGGATGGGTAAGGGGAGAAATATCCACGCGAACTTACTTATGGTTTTTATCTTGCTCTTGGTTGCTACTCCGCGGGCGTGGTGAGGAAAGGAGCTCTTGTTAGATTCCATTTGGCGATAGGCAAATATCCGAAGCAGACGAAGTAACGTTACTGCTCCCCGAATCGAAGAGAGGGACAAGGGAATATAATTCGGACGGTGGGAGGGGAGGTCGGCAACGGGCACCAATGAGTCCGACACGAGTCGAAACTCGTTCGGCCTCACGAAGAAACAACTCAAGGTCTGCTTTGTCGGACCGCTTTCCATAACGGAACACAAGTATGTTTTCTTGCTCAAAGCTCAACAAGTATTTCGATCCCTCTTCATCAAAGGAAGAAGGGATCACGAAAACTTACTGTATCTCTCGCTCGTATGCAGAGGGATCATGAACGTTTCCGCTGAAGTTAAGGGTTGCAAATCCGGTTATTCTCGAGCTCCTGCTGCCGCTCTCAGGATCGGCGACGATGACCCCATGCATTTCAGTGATAGATAACAAACGTGCTCATGCCTCGACAAAGAGCGCAAGGAGTGTCGCTTTGACCTAACTTCTAATATTCTCCAGTACGATCCGCGAGCCTAGGCACTCAAAACGCAATTCAACTGGTAGCCGTGCATGGGGCGTGCAAGATATCGTCGACACGTGCCTCGTTGCTCCGAGACACTCTTCATTCACTTTTCTCGTTTCCGGCATATACGATCACCGACAATTCTAAATGAATTCAAGTCAACCCTTTGGAAGCAGGCGGACAGCATCTCCAGTCAATACATTCGGGCTGGTGGATAATTTGGACATGATATTCACGTTTGCTTGCATAATTGACCCTTGCCGTTGTCTGGGCGAAAGCACTGTCAGGATTCAGGCGAGAGTTCCATTGTTTTCTGAATCAGCAAGAAGCGAGCACCCGAATTGTTGTTTAATCGGTTTGCCCCACGTTGTTGTCGGAGAGCCTGCGTGTATGTGTCTCTGTGTATATGAGTTCATGTGTGTCATCGATTGGGCAACGGATCGATTCGGCCGTCACAGTGGGGTAAGTTTAGAAACTGGTCAACCACGGACAGCTACCTCGACCGATGGTACGCTTCGATCTCACGCGAACGGCGGTGTTCCAAAAGCCAGAGCAGGTCGGCGGCGACAGCTTTTTGGCTCATGAAGCCGAACAAAGCGATGAAGTGCGAGGGACTCACTCAGCACGAACCGAAGGCCGAAACCGAATACGTTGGCAGGCTACTTCCGCAGCCCCGAACAAGGATACAATCAAGAATTGATTAGCTGTCTTGTTAGCTTTCCGAGAACTCCGACAGAGAGGCCTCTCCGGTGGGAGACACAGATACACGTGCCATCCTTGGACTCCACGATCAAAATCTCGAAATTTGACAGCGATTCTCATCATTCAGAGTGTTTCGAATTCAGCGCAATATACCGATATAGCATATGTATAGCAAACATGACTCCTTGCTTTCGGGAATTTTCTATTTGACTACAGTCTTCAATAGGTGAGGGTAAACTGCCATACAAGGCCGGGAACTTCAGCTGGAATGGCGGCATTTCACAGTGACCGATAAGAGGATCACACGGCGTTTGTTTGAATCACAGCGTGTTCGAGGCAGAAGGATCAAGGAGAAAGGGGTTGAAGAAGTAGGAGTTTGGATGAGGAATGGATCATCGGAAAAAGTCACACACTAATGTTGCCAACGAGCGGACACGCAATCACATGCGTTGTCAGCAACGAGATATGGGAAACAGGATGGAACTCTAAGTTTGAACTGAACGTGAAGGTTTCAAGTCGTTAACATCAAACCAGGAACACACGGCCAGGCGTCGTCAGAGGGACTCGTAGAATGCCAGTAGGCGGTTTGTGGTCGCACCCAGCTTTTCTAGTCTACGGGGATTTACAGTGAGGGATCGGTGATCACAACACGGACATGAGCACAACGATAGCAACGATCACGATCGAACAACAACGATAGCCACATCAACAATCATCATCATTAGTATGGGAATCGGCATCAACAACAACATCAAGGCCATTCACCATCACCGCCAAGTGGATTACTTACTGATGCACCGGGTTGCTAAATCTGTGAGGAAGAGTAAAATACTGTCATGAATATGACGGAAGTTCCCGAAATGAGGAACGCGTCGAAAACGCAAAACTCGCACATCGTCGTCAATTCCACCTCAATTCAACCCACAGTCAACAATCAGAGTAGTTGTACGAGACTGAGTTAGTGGATTTGTTGCATGTTGCAAGTCTGTTTCCATGGATTCACCGGATTGTCATATTCGTCAAGAAACTGTTGCGACCTTGTCGGTTATTTGATGTTCGTTGGTTTAGTGGGACAGTCGGGGCGCCTACTCAGATATCGAGTTCCGTGAAATATATGCGCTATACTTTGGTTCCAATCGGAGCGGGTGTAGACCATTACCCGCTCCAACCATTCTGATCTTAGAAACCCAAAGTGAGCTCTACTTACGTTTTACTTGCTCCGGTTCTGCAGTCGGCGCACGTGGAAAAGAATAATGAGATTAATTCACGAATACCAAGCGATCAGTCGAGCTCACACATATCGGACCTGACTTCATGCGTTGCGTCGGGCGCCCATGTTTGAAAAAAGACAACAGAAGAACATACTACAACTGAAAGTGAAGCACACTGACCTGGAAGCATCGATAAAGTATATGATGAGTGATGCAATGCTCAGTAAGAAGACAAGGACAACCTGCAAGGAAACTCCGCTCAGCGATTTCCGACAATTCTAACATCGAAATACATACATCGAAATCGTTTTGAAAGCTAGATCCTGGAATCGGTCTCTGTCTTCAGGGTGTTATCGATGACTCACCAATATTCGACCCGTGGTCGTTTGTCCAGAGATCAGTCCTCCGGCCCAGTCTTTAGCCTCTGTCATCAACCCGATTTCGGTCCCGCCTTCCCCGGGCGCTTTTCTCTGAGCCCCTTGGTTTGCCACCCCAGCAGCTCCATCTGCCGCCGCTTGTGCTGCTGCTGCCGCCGCTTTGGCCTGGGCAGCTTTTCCGGCGACAGCTTTCCGTTTCCGTGAACAGCATAGGAAGGCAAGGGCACGCCATATCAGGATGATGAAGAGACCGGCTAGGAAGGTGCATAAGGAGGACAATAAGAAACACCACCATTTTCGGGTTTTCAAGCACTCTTGTTGACTGCTAAGTGTCGTAGTCGTGCCGGGCAGTTCTGACAGAGCCGTTGTCAGTTCTTCCACCGTCGACGACATTTCGTATTGAATCGTTATTGGTTCGATTAGCTTGAAGGTGTGTTGGTTCGTCGGCCGCTTGCTTGCTCCGATAGGAGTGTTCGGGATCAATCCGGTCCCATCCGACAGTATGGTTCACTGTGATTGCGTACGGTTCGAGGCGGTAGCGGTAGCGCTGGCGGCGGCTGAGTCTACGACGATCTCTAAGCTACCCGATTCCCCTTCGGGAATCGAATGCGGACACAGATGCTTGGATGCTTCAGATCTACCCTTCAGATCCGATACGACCTCAAAGCAGCACCTGGAACCGATAAGGCTCGACTCAACGGCTAACGTGGCACGTCTAGCGTACTAAGAGGCAAACGGTTGTTCGACTGACAACTGCTCTTCTCAACTGTTAGCTCCTGCTAGCGCTTTCTCGCTCTGCTTTCGGGAACGTACGTCCGTGCGTTCGTTTGTCTGTCTGTGACGTCAAGATTGGAAATGGCAGGAGGAACTGCAGGAGTCCATCGGCGATGGAACTTTTTTTTTCGAACGTCACTTGTCAAACCATACGAAACACAGCGGTGGAACGCGTCAGTGATCGATGACTTAGTATCGGAGGAGGACGTTATCGTAGCAAGCATTTTCTCGTTGTCTTCGTCATTATCATCATCATTGTTATCGTCGGTAGTTCCGCAATCGCCTTCATCCTTGGCCCGCCTCCACCACGGTCCTCGACCACAGGCTTCGCCGTCTTGCACCGGCAGGTTTTGTTCTGTCTTCTAGCCGTTGAAATATGAATTGGTGAAAATTACACTGGCAAATAGGAAGATCGCTGGCTGGGCCTCCCGACCGTACGTCCGTTTGTTTGTTTGTTCGTTCGTTCGAAATTCTGACGGGGGAAGGCTCCCTCCACGAGCTTGCTCTCCTGTATGCGCTTTGTGGTTGTGATGACAATAATTTTCGGGATGGCGATCAGCTACGCTGATTCCCAAAAAGGGGTCAGTGGTTCTAATCAGCCCCTATAGACAGATGCTTTGGTCATTCGTAAACCAACTGACAGTGTCTTGGATAACTCAGTACTTTGGGGAAGCTTTTCCGCTTAAGTTGAACATTTCGAGGACCATCGGTTTTGGAAGGTGGAGGAGTGGCAGGATTCTGAGAGTCTTCGGCTTATACTGTAGGAGGAGGGAAAATGGCAGAGACCTATGATGATGATGTTGTATTTCGTCTCTCGCTGTCTCTGTTTGTCTTGCTTTGTATCTGTTTCGTGCGTTTCGTTTTCAGGATCGACTGAGATCGAGCGTGCGTGAAAGTCGACCCTTGGAAGTTTTTACGTCACCGTTTGGTCTTGTTGATTTATTTTGTTCTCTCCTCGAGTGTAGCGGTGACAGAAACTTTGATTTGGGCAAATGCAACACCCACTCCGATCTCCGTGACGACGACAAGATTAGCGGTGGCGAGAGGATCAACGACGTGGACGACGAAAATCCTATTCTCAAAACCGATGAGTCCTTGACGTCGAAGTAAGCCAATTGCGGTTGACGTAGCTGTTTTAGTTGTCGTCGCCGGGCTCGTAGCTTTGGAAAATACGAGCGAGATGATGATGCAGCAGACGAAGTTGATGGAAGTGACAACGAAGAAGACAATGATAACCTTGATAGGGCCGATGCAGGCAGATAATGGTTTTGCTGCGGTCGAAGTAGTACTTGCTGTTTTCGTGGAAGTTCTTCTTCAGGTGGCGGTGACGATGGGAGCGAGCGTAACTGATGCATCGCGTCACGCTCTTGAACGCTGCTACTGCTGCTGCTTTTGCTGCTGCTAATGCTGCTGCTGCTGCTGCTTCCTGTTACTCTTCACTATCCGACTGCAGTTGACTCGACTCTCGCGGAATCTGTCGTCCGAGAAGAGCACGCTGTCGTTTGTCTGTCCGAATGACTGACTGACTGAATGAATGAATGACTAGCTCACCGACCAGCGATGGCTGGACTCTTTCTCTCTCGCTCTCACTCTCCGGCTCTTGGTAACTGCAGTTCACACTCACTCAAGCACACAGCAGCACACACTGTGAGTTTGATCGCACCTGCACTACACGTGAAAGTTTCAGACGACACGAACTTCTGCTTCTGTCTGTCCGTTGAGAACAGCAGAGAGAATCACTGTTCGTTTCTTTTCGCTCAGGCTTCTGCTGAAGCTGCTGCTGCTGCTACCTGCACTAAGAAGCTGCTTGTCGGATTCGCTCGCTAGCTGTTGTCCTTGTAGTAGATGTTGTCGCCAGCAGGTTAAAGCCGGTGGTAGGGATCTAGGTTTCACTTGAGCATGCTGACTGACTGGCTGGTTGGCTGATGTTAGCTTGTCAATCGGTTGATGGTATTCGCTGGTACGCTCACCAACCAGCCTCCCAGGCTCGAGGCCTGCCTCTCTGGCCTGGTTGGACTGTCGATCAGAGGGCCCCGAGTGAGAGCGCCCGCCCGTAGCGCCACCTCGCCACCAGGCCACCAGTCAGGCCATACATAGAGGCCGCCACTCAGGAGTTCGGTGGCTGCAAGGCGAACTCTACGTTCACTCTCTCTGAGCACTCTCTACGAATAGCGAGAGCGGCATGACGTCGTCGTCGTCGTCGTCGCTGTAATGCAGCAAACTAACCCTCTCCGAACGATACGAGCCGCTGCGACTCCCCGTTTCCGCTACTGCCGTCCTCGCTGGATCCTAACCTGGAGGGGCAAACAAATTTCTTCCCTCGTTGCATCAGCGCCTCCTTTCGGCGCTAGCCGAAATGTAGTTTATTCCTTCTCGGCCCATAGAAATTTCATCATCGTTTTTAACTTCATATCATAGCTTCAGCTGCCCATGATTGCCAAATGTCAATCGAAGCATTACTGACATTACCAGCTGTGCTGCCAATGGCCGCCGCAATAATTATTTCAAGTATCGATCGCGATCATCCTCGTTCCGACCGAATCATCCTACGACGAATGGCTCCACCGCGTTCTTCGAAGTTGGACGACGTCAGCCTAGTCCGGAGCAACGCATACGAAGCTGGGATCTGCTGGGCAATACGTGAACCGATACGATTTTCAGGGAGGAGAAAACGACGGGCGAACTGACTTCAGAAGCATCTGAGTAGAGTTCATCGACCTTCTGGAAGATCCATTTGGGAAATATTCTAGATCGTGGGTCGGTGCCGTCCCGTTGTGAACCACTCAGGCCCCCTTCTCCCGAGTCTAGAATCCATGTGAGAAAGAGAGCCTGCGAAACTCCTTGCGAGCGACGAGCTCCTCTCATTTGGGAAATGACTTCTTGAATAAGTACGTCGACATTCCGTGGACAATGAGGTACATGTTGTCGACGAGGCACACAGCGATGTCTGAGCCGCCTTTCTTCTCAACGACTCTTCGACAAGCTTGCTGAGCCTGTTTCGATCGGAAAGCCCTGGACGGTTTGAGAAAAACACAAACGCCCTTGAATTTGCTCTACCGATTCCTGGCAGCCTCCAATGTCGTTCTCCGCCGCGACCCCGTATCTGCGACATCTCTTCTTTTTTCCATTCATGTTCGACAGCTGTTCCGTTGGATGGCCCACTCCGACTACGCTTCCAGACTTAATATAGAATCTAGGAGCAAAGACTCCATTCCGGTTAACCAGGTCACTCCAGCTTCAGGCTAGTCATCCGCGGTTTCTCGCTCCTTGAAACGTCCTCTCCAATGCCCAGCTCGGGTCGGAACTCTCGAGGAGGAGGGGTCGACAAGGAAAGCCCCAATCCAAAATGGCGCCCTACAACGAGCTGTTTGCCCCAAGATAATGGTGGATACAAGTGGCTCCAGGAGACAAATCGACTGAGTGACTTGTCTTCGAGTGAATATGATTCAAATTGAAAAGAACGCGTGTACGCTCGATCCGATGTGAAATCTCCTCTGTCGGCTCTGTGCATCAACGTCGCTGGAGTCATGTCATTTCGGCTGAGCTCGAGAGAACCCGCCTCGAGATTCTCCAAGTTCCATGCGGCGAGAATGAAGCAAATCGCATTTGTTTTAATTGTTTCATCCCTTTTCTCGCTCGGCGATGGTCACAGGGGTCATGGAGCGGGCCACAGCCACCACCGGATCATAACCCATCGACATGTTCGCGAGCCAAAGGAATTGCATTTAGCCGCCGTATTTCCCATGCAAGGTAGGCATCCAATCTGGTGCACTGGCTGTCATACTATACAACACCAATCAAATGATGTCATCTGAAGAAATGAGGATTCTTCTCGAACGTTTGCGTGTGGTTAAGGCGAGGGATCTTGCATCTCAACGTAAATGTTGATTAGGGGGTCCAGGGATCTTTCGCTCAGTCGTTGTGACGCTTGTCCCAGAGAAAGTTATTGTTTTCGGGGAGCCTCTGCTCCTGAACTCATCTGGTCATATTTTCGTATGCAGGGCACGGCGGATGGCTCGGAGGTCAAGGGTGTTTACCCGCGGCTCTCATGGCACTTGAAGATGTAAACAACAGGAGTGACCTTTTATCTGGATATAAACTGCGTCTCCATTGGAGAGATAGCCAGGTAAAACACGGTTATTGACATCCCATTTACCAACTCCGGAGTCATAGCATCGTTTGAGCCTTTATTGAGTTGAACTTTTCCCGGTGGATGCAGTGCAACCCTGGCAAGGCCGCCAGCGAGATGTACGATCTCCTATACGACCCTCCGACGAAACTCATGATGCTCGGCGGGTGTTCGATCGTTTCTTCGACCATAGGAGAAGCTGCTAAAATGTGGAATCTCGTTGTGGTATGGGCTCTAGACATCATTTTGCGCACCCGGCAACGAGTTCTACGGATGTATTAATTATTGGAACTCTTTCATAGGTCTCCTACGGGTCGTCCAGTCCAGCGCTCTCGAACCGCCATAGGTTCCCGACTTTCTTCAGAACGCATCCGTCGGCAACCATCCACAATCCAACCAGAATTAAGCTCTTCAAGATGTTTGACTGGTCTCGAATTGCGATAATTCAAGAAGCGGAGGAAGTGTTCACGTCGGTAAGATCTCCGCTCTCCTCTGCCCTGTCTTTCTTCGGCCTTTTCCCACAGTCGTCACTCTCCGAGACATGCGCAACTCACATCTGCTCACGTCTTCCACAGACGGGCGTTGATCTCGAAGCTCGATGCAAGGAAGCGAACATCGAAGTCGTTTCCCGAGTCAACTTCATAACCGATCCCACAGATGCCGTGAAGACCCTGAAGGTGTGACTTTTGCAACTTCTTCTGGCAGAGGGGAAGTATCCTCTAGTTTCGTGCGGGACTTGCCTGATTGAACATCGACTCGCCTACATTCCAGAGACAAGATGCACGGATCATCGTGGGAATGTTCTACGTGGCTGCCGCCCGCCGGGTGTTCTGCGAAGCGTACAGGTCAGTCTCGGTTCCACTTGAGAAACTTCGATAAAATTCCAGAATACCGAGAATCCACCCGACAACGTCAGATCTGTCTCCTCTGACGAACCCCTCCCATTTTCAGGCAAAAGATCTTTGGGAAGCAATATGTTTGGCTTCTGATCGGGTGGTACGAAGACGATTGGTATACCATACAGGACAAGGCGAGTTCACCCTCCCAACTTCCACTTGATTCTTGCAACACTATGGGTATCCGGCCCATGGTATTCCGTTGGAATACGATCATTTGAGCGAACGTCTGTATTCACAGGGACACAACTGCACCACGGATGAACTAAAGCAAGCACTCGAGGGTCACATAACAACTGAAGCGCTTATGCTCTATAAGGAAGAGAATAAGACCATATCAGGAATGGTGAGGCAAATCGAATTCACGAGTCGGAGGATTTCGAACCGGGATCGGATCTCGGGATCGGATTCAGCGATAGGCTGTGCCGATGACATTGATTCAATCATCTGAGAATCCTTCTCAATATTCCACAACTTTTTTTTCGTAGACCTCTCGGACATTCATGGATCGATACATTCAGACTCTCGAGAAAGACAATAACACCAACGGGAGACGGCCAGAGGGCTTTCAGGTTCGTACGCTCCTCAGCGGAGTCGCAACGAAGTCGCAAGCATCAAATCATCGGATATAAGTTGGTGGTGCAGAAGGGCCACCCCGCATAAGAACTCTTCAATCCTCACAGGAAGCTCCTCTGGCGTATGACGCCATCTGGGCGGTGGCTCTGGCACTCAACAAAACCATTGCCAGACTCAAGCAAAGAGGGGAGGCCATAGAGAACTTCACCTACACAAACAAGAGGATCATGGAAGAACTTTGGAAAGCCATGAACGCTACTCAGTTCCTCGGAGTCTCAGTGAGTGTAACTTTGACAGTATGCGAGATCTTTCGTGCAGAGAGCGAACAATCGATCAAGTTGTACTTTCCCAACGATTTAACGCCCTGATCGTTCATTCAAGGGTTACGTGAGCTTCTCAGCCAAGGGAGATCGTATGGCACAAACCCAGATCGAGCAGATGATAAGTAAGTGATGTTGCAATTCTGCGAACCTCAAAACTCCGCCCAATCATTTGAGAGAGCGCGACGAACGGTGCCAGGGACTTGACAACAAAGTTTCTTTTGCCAGATGGAACCTATTATAAGGTTGGATACTACGATTATCCAACGGACGATTATCAGAAAACGTTATTCGATCCACAATGGATTGATGGGAAGCAACCTCAAGACCGAACGATCATTAAGGTGGGTTTTCGCCACAAGATAATGAAAATCGCTGCGCTCTAGTCGTGCTGATGGTTTGTACTCTCTTCCAGACAACTCTCCGCACCGTTTCCCTAGGACTTTTCGTCGGAATGACAGCAGTTGCGTTCCTCGGGATTCTTTGGGCGATCGGCCTTCTTATATTCAATTGGGTTTTCAGGAACTCAAGGTGGGTCCAGCGAAGTTTGCAGGCCGATGGACGACTACTGTCGAACAACGGAATGCGTTGAAGACCCACGACTAAAAAAGACCGATCGCTCGTTACAGATACATCGCTTGGTCGCATCCATCCTGTAACAACATCCTCCTTGTCGGAGTTATCGTTTGTCAGCTCTCAGTGGCACTATTGGGTAAATCGAAATTTTTGATTCCTTCCGTCTCCTTGTCAGTTCCGCCGCTCTAACAGGAATTCGAGCTCTGCTTGTGAATTTTCCAGGTCTTGACGGGCAGTTCGTGGATGTCTCTTTGTATCCACATATTTGCCAAGCGCGTGCTTGGCTCCTAACAACGGGCTTCAGCTTGGCTTTCGGATCGATGTTTTCAAAAATTTGGAGGGTTCACCGATTAGCAACCAAAGCAAAAGCGGAATCCAAGGCCGAGGTACATGAGAGGAGGACAATTTATCGAGCTCGGACGCTTGGGAAACATCACCATTATTCCTTGTGATCCGAGCATAGCTTTCTACCGGCGATTCTCAACTTGACAATTGATAAAGCTCATGAAGCACTATTACTGAACATATGAAACAATTACTGTTCTTCGTACGATCACAAACAGATGCAGAAAATCAAATCATGGAAGCTGTATTCAATCGTGGGCGTGCTTCTGACGATCGATTTCATTATCCTCGTGGCCTGGACAATAATAGACCCAATGCAGGTGAGTCGCTCTCGGGAGACGGATGTGTTCGAGACGATAGATCGACTTTAGATCCGCCATGGTCGGCGATGCACGGCGCTCAGGCAACGAAGGAGTATTACAGCCCAACGGGAATGAGCTGATCGGGTGGCTCGTAGGTTCCGGAGGGATCATCGGAAAACCTTCGAAATGCCATCTGCGGTGCAGTCAGATTTTGACTGGGTTCCCGAACCTCGTACATTTTTTCGCTCCATTCTCGATGCTTTTGAGGTCGTCTCGTGAATGGAAATCATGAATAAGCGGTCAACGCTATTCTGGAGGCAACAGACAGTCATAGGAAGAGCATGAAGTTCCTTCTAGCTCCGATTCGCGAGAATTCCTTACGAGAGACTATGGAGATAGGAAACTAGAAGAACTGCAAACTCCGATTCCTTCCATCTTCGAAGTTTTCGGTGCTGTTCCATCGGGTTGCCCGGGTGCATGCACAATCGAGAGATCTCACAAAGACTATCAGTATCTCAAGGTAACGATAACGTCGCCAAGTTCCAGCCGGTGACCCGTGAATTTATCCTTGCGGCGAGTACCTACGATGTATCCGGAATCATTGACTGACTTACATACTGACTTATCGATTTTCAGCGTAAAATTCAAATATTCCCGCACGAGGATCCGCCAGGAGACATAGATGAGGATGTCAAAATACAGCCGGAACTCGAATTGTGTGTTTCGGAGCACCATAACATATGGCTAGGGGTCATGTACTCATACAAGGTGAGCAGCCACCAACCAGATGGATAATTGTCGTGCTTAAGCCGAAGAATCAATCAGCTTCGGATCCATTGCATTCCCTAGCGCTGACAGGGATCGTCCCCAATTCCAGGGCCTGGTGCTGCTCTTTGGAATATTCTTGGCCTACGAAACGCGATCGGTGAAAATAAAGCTTCTGAACGACAGTCGTTTGGTGGGAATGTCCATTTACAACGTTGTTATTCTATGTTTGATCACAACTCCAGTCACAATGGTGAGGGACCAGCTTCTTTTCAACACCCGAATGCTCTCCGAATTCATTAGGCGGAATGCCATCATTGCGCTATTCGGCTCCCGATATGTCTCGTTGTTGCTAACCTCTGCCTCAAATCCATCTTCCTTACCAGGTGATCGGTTCACAACAAGACGCCTGCTTTGCGTTCGTTGCTCTGGCGATAATATTCTGCTCATATATTTCTATGACGCTTGTGTTCATCCCCAAGGTGAGTGACACAATCATTATAGAAGTTTTCCGGTTCCAAAGATCCAGGCGAACTTTGAGAGATGCCCGAAAGCGCCATCGCGATGCCGACGAGAGGTTCTCGTTTAAGGGCTCAATCCAAGTTTTTCATTCCAAAACCTTCTCGAGTGGTCGAATTGGCTGTTCGAGCGTGGTCTCTGATGATGGCATATTTACCTCTCATTTTAATCTAAAGCGCTAGAGGGCCCAAAAAGATCGAGTGATCCTCGATGCAGTATATGTACAGGTCATGGGCCAACATCAGGCCGAGTCACTTACCCCTCGCTGATCTGCTTTATAACTCGAATAAACATGAAACGTAGCCAATGGACAAGGATGTGGCACACGTGATGCGTCGAGCTGCTGTGTCTCGGTCATTCGACATGAGCACGATGGAGACAGTACCGTCGAGACAACAGACAACCTTCGACTCGCATTTTACATTGTGGACTGGGACAGCCATCTCTCTAAGCGCTAGCACCCTCTTCTGATCTCGGGTTCCGCTCTTTGGTTCATGGGTCGGCACATGCATCTCTCAAGACTCGATTCGTGAAGCGACAGGAAGATCGATCGCCTCCTGGTCCCCTTCTGCTTCAAGTCGTTCCTAACACCGGAGAAATTAATGTCGAATGCGGTCTCTAGATTGCAGAACTGATCCGTCGACCTCGTGAGCGACACGATTGCCGGGGGCTCGCCGACAACGCCAGCTCTCGCGAGGAAGAGGAAAAACTCCGAAAACTGCAAATGGAGAACGAATCTCTGAAAAAACAAATACAAGAGGTGAAACAAATTAGAAAGGCGTGCGACGATGCATCCGACATGATTGCTCCGAAAGCATGTTCCCAACGCGGGTTTAGAGAACAATGAGCACGAAACTAGTTCGGATCCATTTTCATTTTTCAGAAAGAAGAACAGATAGAAGCTATCAAAACCAAACTCGCCGAAAGAGCGAAACTTGCCAAAGTGCATCCTTTCACACAGCCGGCAGTTGCCGTTAATAATGACGAGCCAACAAAGTTCGCTAAAGGTGGGATTTCGTATCGATTTTTTTCCAAGCAAGTCGAACGCGTTCTCCAAAGGCGTTTGCAGAATGTGTATCTGATCGGAAGTAATTGAAATCGTCCCACAGATGGAGCAGAGAGTCGTGCTTCCCCCGCAACGGCGATCCGTCCGCCGGTGACACTTCAATCATCAATTCCTAGTAGACAAGGAATGCCACTTCAAACTGATCCGATATCAGATTCGGGTTTCGTTACGGGGGTTTCAGCTTCGTGCATTAAGCGAGGCTCAAGGGCATCTCATTCAGACTTCAACTTCTCAGAGTCGTACCTTTGAGAAGCCGAAGTTACAGAGGAAAAGTGTAACGTATAGCGGAAACCACAAAAGAACAACGGACGGAAATGCAGTCGACCAAGGACTTAGTAAGCAACTCCAACCGGGAGCCATCCATCCCATGGCTAAAGCTACCAAGACAAACGGGCCAACAAGGCCGAATATCCTGATAAGAATTAGTAATCTAGAGCTGAATGAACGTCCTTGATCCTCCCATTGGATGGATTCCCAGAGTCGGAGCTTATCGATCTCGGTCGGTTTGTCTCGCAGCGTAAGTGAAAAGAATCGTCTTTCGAACTTGCTGGCAGGTAACCGCGCCTACATTGAATCGTGATGTAATAATGATCAAAACATATGTAAGTGCGTATGTGTGTGTGTGCATGATCTTCGCAGAATGTCCGGTTAAACCTACCAGCTCCGATTGTTGCATCAGTGCGATTTTGAAACCAGCACTAGTTGAACAGATTCTGAGAGTATAGCATTCTGACCAATCGGACGATTGATCGGTTCCAACGACATGTGTGAAGTTCAGCGAGGAGCGAAACATAGGTCACAATATGTTAGGGTTGTATTGAAGGAGGCACATAGTTTTCGAATAGACTGAAAATTTCACCCGTCGTCTTACCATTCCATGCATCCGGAGGCACAATACCTGTTCATCTCTTTGTCTTGCTCCGAACGTAGACAGCGATCATAGAAAGTTCGGGATGCAAGTATCGAATTTTAGCCAACACAGACTAGAATTTCTCCCGAGAGCCGATGGAAGGGGATTTGTTGTTTGCTCTGTGCCCGCATTATACAACGTGTGGAGTATACCTGGATAGAAGTCAGTGAATAACACCTATACATACGTCTTATAGCTTGAGCGTCCATGAGCACTCCTTCCAAGGCCCAGAGATCAACAGAGCTCAAGTCTGGAAACGAATAAATCAGTCAAATATCATTCTTGGAATTCACTGATTTCGAACGAGGAATATCCGAGGAAACTTTGCTGAGGAGCCGCGTGACCCTATCAGCAGACGACTTACTACTCCTAACGGAGCTCAGGAATTTCGGGTAGTGTTACCCCCTTCAACAGTGGCCGAAACCGATGATGTCTGATCCGGGAACTCCTACGAGAGAATGTTAGAGGGATCAACATCTTCGGGATCCTGACATCCATTTCCATCTGAACCACATTAAAGCAATCCGATCACCGCGGATATGAGATCCCGCATCAAAAGGAGGTTCATGACAGCGATTACCAAGGGTCTTCTCTCGAATTTTTCTTCGATCAGGGCTGGTTGCCTGGCTCTTAACATTAACCGTCCTGAAGAATACTTTCAGAGTCTCGTCGACTCTCCGTTAGCTCACAGAGTTCAACAGCTCCTCTCCCACATACCTGCTACCCGCTCCTGCCGCGGGGTTCAATCCGGGGCCTTCGGAGCCGATTGATAATCTCAGCGAGATTTTAGCGTTCTCTCCCCCCAAATCTTGCTCCAGGACGGAATGAAATCGTCGATCTTTCAGCAAATACACTCTACCAGCAAACCAACTTTCTCGTGTCCCAGTGTCCCAGTGTTTCAAAGATCAAGGAAACCCAATGTCAATTTCCATAGTCATAACCTGGCGAGTAGCGTAAGTTATCTTAAAATCATCGGTCGGACGATTTCAGGCACGCGAAGAAACACGAAGAAAATTTCAGATGATACCCTAATGGGCGTCCGTAGGAAAACAGTTTATTCTAGAAACATGGCGACTCGTAACAGAGCCTCTGGGGCTTATCGAAATGTGCCCAAGAAATCAAGGAGACGCGAAAGGCACCATGAATCAGATATCTCATTGAAAAAAAGCCTACATTTGACACAGGAGCTATCACTCGAAGACCATCGGAGTCTCAGACGTTTTCAGGCGATGATAACCAAATCGATTGAAAATTCTGGGACAGACCCGAGTTCTTCTCTATCATATTGCGTCGGTGGAAGTTGGGAGGGTCCGAGGGGAAGCTTCAAAGCTCAGATTTCGAGTTGACCGGAATGGCAGTAACCTTCGCGGCTACGGTTTCTTGGACTTTTGTAAACACAACTTTCATGTTATCCAAGCCTTGTAGGCTACGGTCGAGAAGACGTTGCAGATCCTGAAGCTGACGCCGATGAATTACCTTCGAATTAAGGAACGGGATTAGTCAACCGCTGCAGATTTTTGCGCCGAGAATTATCCGCGGCTCGGGGAGAGGCGGGCAACTCTATGAAATTGACAAAACTCCATACCTGATTCCTGAAGTAGGCGCTCTTCCAGCCAGCGACGGTGTTTGGCACGTTGTGATCAAGATCGACATCGTCTAAACTTAATCCGTTCGAGAGGCTCTTATGTATGAAATAAGCATTCAAAAGGAGGAGTACTCCGACAGCTATACTGAGGAAGATTATGAGCTTCCGATGTGAGCCACAAGCAGGAGGAACCGTCGCTGAGCTGAGCTGCGCCGTTCCGCTCACAGCGGCGGGGTCGCCCGAAACGTCTTCAGTGTCTGGAACAGAGCGGCTCATGAGCGACTGGTTTGATAATCGTGTTCGAACGTTTTCTCTCTGGCGTCTATGAGCCCCCGCGGTCGAGTCTCCGTATCGCCTCACCTGGAAGGCTGGGTACAGCTTGTCCTCTCTCCTCGGCCAATCTCCTCGCCTCCCTGTCCAAAGCCTTCTGCAGCTCCGAAGCGAATTCGACAGTTCCTTGCACGGTATTCCGTTCAATGAATCCCTTCATCATCCAAATGGGCTTTTTGAACTCGAGGTCAGAAAACAATCTCAAGCGACACCTGTGATGATGGAACAGAGGAAAGTTAAATTTTCGTCATGAGATCGGTTGCTCTTCTCCATTCCGAGAGTGGACTAGATGAAGACGCTCACCTATTCTCGCCCTCCTTCTGCAGACAGAAGTGATGATTCACGACGAATGTGTCCGCGTAGGGTACTCCGCTGTTCGTGAATTCGCAGTCGACCGCGTACAGCTTCCCCGGCTTTGAACATCGATGGAGATTTTGTCTCTCGGTGGTAACGCAGCTCTTGGCCATGGCATGATTGATATTCACAGTGTATGATAAAACCCGTTCCTGCTTGACATCCTCACTTTCCGATGGCTCCCAGTTGCCGAAGACTACGTTGGAAATTTTTCTACGAGTTGAGAGCTCTTGATAAAATTCAGATGCTGTGGAATTGAATACTCATGTTAGAAACCAGCCGAAAGAATGACACCTCGAATGACCCGAACCATTACAAAAAACATCAGAAATTCGCTGAACTGAGTTTTACAGGAACAGGAATTCCAAACTGGGCTCTTGATCGCTAATTGATCGAAATGAGATACAGAGTAGACCAACCTGTAAAAAGGCACGTGAATGTATGATCGATGTTCAGAGCGAACGATCTATCGAGGTACTTTTTCATTTCATGACCCTTCGAACAGCCCTCATCTTCGAGGTCCTGGTCGTCACTGGAAGATGACTTCAAGTCTTGATCTGGTGAATTCGACGGAATCGCCGGATGCTTGAATCCACGGACAGCCGAAGAGATCTCCAAGGCGGATGAGGGTCTCGCGATCTCCGCTTCTTCAACGGGGGCCTTCACAGAGGAGGAGGGCGGAAGCAAACATAAGTTAACCCTCGTCGTCCGACATATCGCGGTACCACATGGCGGGGAATACAACTGAGAAAATTCGAATCCATATCCTTTTTCATCGAAAACCCGAATTCACCTCCGTTAGGCTCCTTATGTCGATTGATCGGCAGGTGGCCAAGTCATCAGGAGCTATGTAATCCTCGTCATCGGTGCTCAGGCCGAGCTCATCGCCATAACTACAGTGTATCTGGAAGAGTGGAATATCACATCAAGCTTGATCCGTGAGCGTTATACCAGTCTCGCTTCGATCGATGGGATTTCCTCACGAAGCTGCTTACCCATCTCCAACATTCGGCGGTGGACATCGGCTGCTCGATGAGGGAATTCTGCCAAAGTCGGAACAGCATCAAATAAGATTTGTCTCTCGCTGCGAACGAAGTGAAGAAGTAGCGATCGCCAGCATCAGTGGAACATTGAATGGCATTTGGTATCACCTGAAATCAGGTGAAATTCTCGAATACAGAATTGAGACGTGGCAACGTCTGTTGGGTAGCGACGATCCGCGGGACCTAAGCTAGGGGACCTCGGGTTAGGAATCGGAAACTTGCTAACGAGAGCATTGACTTACAAGAGCAGTCTTCTCCTTCGTCATGCTAGTTATGTCTTTGCACTTGATAACCACGGTAGTCTCCCATCGGAAGATGTTCGCGTAGAAACACAAGTAGTTCTGAGTCACGTAAAGTCTCCCGTGGGCGAGGATTTCCCTCTGAAGGGCACACGAGTAGTCAACGATGAGCATCTCGCCTTCAGGTACATCTTTGAAAATCCGCCGGAAGTCCTCACATTTGGACTTATATGTTGGCGATATAAGCTGGAAAGAGATGAATACGTCAGTACGAGCTTCTCCGCTATCAAGGTGACTGTCGTACATATATGGGTTGCGGAAGAAAAAACAAGCAACAAGCCCACCACGTTGTACCAGGCGCTCTTCCGATTCTTCTTATTCCTTTTCCTGGCTGAGTCCGTCGAAGGCGCAGGTGTCGCAGGTGCCGCGGGGGAGTTTATTTTTGATGAAGAGCTCTTCGAACTCTGCAGGGAAACGACGGATGGCCGCGCCACGCTCTCTTCACTGCCGTCCGTTGTTGTAGCACTAGGCGAATCTTCTCTCGGAGTCTCCTGTGTTTCCGAATCGAGCCCATTGATACTGGTGTCGTTCGCCGCAGAAACTGAAAATTTCGAAACCATCCGATCATTCATTCTGGTCAGGAGGGCCGGCAATCGCCTCCATGATACTGCATGATACTGGTCACTTCAGTTGGCGGTCATAAGTTGAACAGATGTTTGCGAATAGTCTGGTGATGAACTCTCGCATCCTCCTCACCTTGCAGAACAGGAATAACGGGGTCGAGTGTTGTTGGCGTAGTCGGAGTGCTGTATTTCTTTTCCTTCTCTTTATCAAACGGGATGAAATCTGGTGTTGAGCAAGGAGCACTCTTGCTCAGGACGGGCTCTGATTTTTTCCTGAAAATTGTATTCGCTTCGTTTAAGCGAGCGTGGCCACAGGGGGCGTCCAGGAGTTCAGCGAGCTAATGCGTTGTTCGGAGAATCGGCACCGCTTGCCAATTTCAAGCCACGCACAATCGTGTCATGAACTTTTTCTCGTTGTTGTTTCCGTCATTCCGATACAGCTTGCCGACTCCAGCTCATTTGTGATAGGATATGATGCGTTGATTTCGCCGCGTCGAGGATAGCTACTGCGACACATGTTTTATCGTCCGCAACTGTCACAGAAGCCCATCACAGGGAGGAATACCCTTGTGAACTCAGCTTCCAGCGGAAACAGCGAATAAATCCGTCTCGCAAAATTGCGGTCTGGTAGCGGGGTGCTTAGAATCTATGGCGAGAGGAGAACATTCGCCGCACCACGCCGGAATTCCCGTGAAACTGAACGCCGGGCTAGCCATCAGATCTCTCGTTGTTCATCTTCCAAAACTTCCAACGTGTTTTACCAAGACAACGACTCGTGGCTACGAAAAATTCAAATCAATCTTGCGTGCGGTCTCCGGGAGCCGATAGGTTTTCAGTGAGATCTGGAAAATGAGCGTAAAACTTCGAGGAAGGTTACCTGAGGAATATCCCGTCTCCGCCGGGCGTAGAAACGTTCGACGCAGGCTGCTGATTTGGGTCCCTCATACTGAGATTGGGGGAAACAACAGCCTGGAAAGCCTGCGCGGTTTTCGCATTCGCTACGCTCGGGGGCGCAAACATTCTACCACTCGAACAAAATGGGGCCGAACAGAACGGAGTAATTCAACGGAGTGTCTCGAGTTAATCAGTTCCACAATACAGCCATGAATGAAGTGAATAAGAAGTGAAGGCCAGAAGGTATGAATCGGGAGAGTGAAGAAGTTTGATTGGTCAGTCAGGGACTTGATGACAGGGTTTTGGAAGATACTCTGAAAAATGCGATGATTGAGAAAGAAGAAATGGTTACGTCACGGGACTCCTCTGAAGATCGAACGGGTGCATAGAGATACAGATTCAAGGAAGCAGCGATGGGCGGTTAGGCGAGAGGTTCACTGTGTATGCCATGAATCGATTACCAGACTGGCGCAGAACAGAGAGGCTAGCACTTGTCGACAATCGCGCAATCTACATTATTTCAACAGAACCGAGCGCAGAACGGATTAAAGTTCAAAGTCCCGTCAGATAACCGATTCTAAGCGACCCACATCCCTTTATCGAAAGCAATCGCATACGGGGGAGCGAAGAGGCTTTGTTGATCAAAGATCGTTGGAGATAAAGAGCGAGGTGGTAATGATTCCCAGATGTAGCATCGAGTCAGTCTCAGTCCGTGACTGGTCTCAATCTCAGAAAATCGTCGGCTTCAGCCAAAGTGTGAGCTCTAGACAAGCTTTGAACTTCATGGCGTCGCTATGCTTTCATCCGAGAGCGATGGCAAGTCCCCCGGACGCCGGAATCGCGTTCGAAGTTCATTCATTCAGATGTTCTCTGAGCGCGTTGAAACCAATAAGTGCGGCAGCGAACCCAGCAGAGACGTTTCTTCCATCGCCCTTCAACTCAAGAAACGGAACGGAAAATCGGATGCTATATCACAACGATTCGCCGACATGAGTGGAGCTCATTCAACATGTCTATTCTCGTTTTCGAATGCGCAGTCGTGAACAGGTGACCACGAACTGTGACGGAGCGAGTGAACAGGAGCACTTGGTGGAGTATGTTGAAGCTGAGCATATTCCCCAGCTGCTCGGTTGACGGTAATTTTCACAGAACTTCCTGAATTATCACGATTCAACCAACAGCCTTCGCCTGACGATCGCTTCAGAGTGAATTGCCGGAAAAATTCTGTGAAGCGACCACGATCATCTTTTGGGAACCCACCTTCCAAGAGATCGAATTCCGAATCGAGACTCACAATCAGTCGAATTCCGAATCAGTCCAAGAGAGTAACTCACGATGAAATATCAAGCGGAAACATCCGCTCTGCGGTGCGTGCAGAATTGAAATGATTTGAATGCAAACCTGAGCAGTCGAAGTTTCGGTGACAGTTTCTTTTCATCTGGAATCGAGTGCGTAGTCGCTCCCAACTTCGATTGGAACGAGCTTGTTCTCGTGATCATTGTGTGGAATTATCGCATGGTTTTCTGTACTGGACTCAGGTCAGTTGGCCTCGACTTTTAAGCTGGAGCTCCGAACTCTGACAGTGGATAGACGATCGCTTCAGGCACTCATCAGATCACAGGTTGTTGCACAGCGGGTCTATAACGTGTCGCGTTTGTATTGACTGCTGCTGTCCGTCTGTCAGCCAGTCAGTCATTCGATCAACTAGCCACCTAGTCAGCCAGCCTTATGACGACAACACTCTCACCACCATAAGCGACGGAATTTGGAGAGACCTTTGTCGACGACTTGTAAATAAGCAGCGCGGCCAGAGGAGGAGTTGTTGCTACGTTGATCATCGTCATCATCATCCCTGTCCTTCTCTCTTCCGAAAGCGTCTGCGCCCCGGGACATTGTTCACTTTCGGCCGCGTGCAAGTTCCAATTGGAAAAGAAGTTTCCGTTCAGATAAAGTAAACCAAGAACGGAAAATGCCGATCGGGGGACGTGTGCAGTGGAGCAGCGTTCGAACAGGAAGCCGATACAGGCGTGCAGCACTTGCGGGAATATTTTTTTCTTCCAAAGTGAGGTCTTTTCCTTCTCGGACGCGCCCAATCCCGAGTTCGGCATTGTCACTGACTCTGACTTTCGCCTCAGGCGTCTCTATCGAAAACGATGGACGAAGGAGAACACTTGATGACCATCCTCCGATCGGTTAAAAATAACAATGAACGTCGAGACGATCCACTGGTATGCTGGCGTCACGCCACCAGATTCCCCCGCATAAAACTGCTGGGAATAAACCTTACAAGGTGTCCAATGAACACTGATATGGGTACATAGCCTATCATGTAACCCGAGGAGAGCACATTACAGAACAATACACCAAAATGGCGGTCAGGCACTTCTTTTCATTTCATTTCAATGCTGTTTCTTTTTTGACGGGGCTGCCGACGGACTGCGGTTTGCTCCTCGTCATCATAATAATATTATTATTCACAGCCTACACAATGAATACATATCACAATGAAGCCTTAACCTTCTCACTTCTCAGCCCTCTGGAGTTTGAGGGCTTCGGCCGTTTTTCCACAGAACATCGCGGCCGACGTGGGGAAACAAATCTCGTTGGGAACGGAATTCCAGCTCGACGGGAGGCGGTAGCGAAGTGAGTGGCGACTGAAGCCTCGCGTGACATTCGGCATCAGGAGATCGTGGGGTCGCCGGGCGCTGCGGGTTCCTGGCTGCGGTGGTGGGTAGCAAGCATCCTGTGGGACCTTACCATTCTTATCTTATGAACGGTGAGCGCCTCCCTGAGGAGACACATATCTTCGACCGTCAGGATGTCGAAGAAGGTATATGGGTCACCGACCGAGTCTCGTCGTCTTCGACCTTTCATCGGCCTGAGGGCCTCGTTCTGGAGGACCTTGGCCCCATGTGAGATCTCCCCTGTAGCATCTTCCCCATGCGGGCAGGAAATAGCCTAGGACAGGCTCGAAGAGAGCTCTGCATGCCGCAAGTGATATCCGTCTGGACGCTTCGCATGGCCGAAGTCGTCTCAAAGACGAGATAACTACATAATCTACCCATGTTTTAACCAAACAGGTAACGAAATAAAAATCTATCTTCTATCTTCTACATAGCACTTGCTGGAGAGTGCACTGAGGTGAGAATCCCATTTCATGCGTTCGTGCAACGTAACACCAAGGCACACCGGTCGACCATGAAAGCGAGATAGTGGTGTCCCCTAGGACCAGAGGCCCAACTTTGGTTCCTGTTTGCACTGATCTGAACAACATGAGGAAGGTTTTATCGGTGTTAACCATCAATCCGAGCCTGTTGAATTGTTCAACAGCCAGTCTCATACCAGAGAGGGCTTCTTCGATACATTCGTTCAAAGCATGAGGGTTCATTCTGAACAGGGGTGTTGTGTCATCGGCATGAACGAATTCGAAATTAGCGAAAACGGCACTGGACGCCGCGCGCGCTCCACGGGCTCTGAAGGCTTCGTTCCAGTGCCATTCCGTGGGTATTGATCGGCCAATCAAAGTAAGAACCTACATTTTCGAAAAGCAGTGCAATGTTCTCGCGCTCTTGAACGTTTGTGATGGAAGGAACTATGGTCGTTAGTTGCTGATGACTGCCCACTCGATCTGTTGGAGATCAGCTCAGCGATCAGGAGCCTCAATTTCATTTCCCGCGCATCATCGCCGTTGCCGAAGGAGCGGCAGGGACAAGTTGAGACTCAGAAACTGTAACCTGTGATATTTTCAAGTGGCTGAAACCTGTGTCAAAACCGTAATGATCGATGACAACTTGTACGTCACGGTCAGCTGGCCAACTTCCTGGACGTCAAACTCTACACGTGGCTGTTAAACGAAGAAGACGGACCAGATGATCTGTCATTTATGTTTCGATCTAGAATCCTCAGAGTCCTGAGCTCGTCGAATCAGCCAAGTGTGACTAGCTCGGATCTTGCGCCTGCGGAGGCATGGGTAGGAGCAGGCTGACATCGAAGGCAACGCCTGTTTCCCAAGACTCGTTCTGTTCCATGCTCTCTATGACTCCGGGCACGGGAAGTTCTCTTCACTCAGTCAAACGGCCACACCCTCTGCTAGAGTTCATAACTCCTGCATATCGTCTGTCGATCCGAGTGTTTGCTCTTTCTGAACCGACTCCCAGGCTCCCCCTCGGCCTTCCTAAACGCTTGGAATGATCAGAGTGTATTCATTAGAAGCAGGGGTCTGAACCCTTTTTGGCCGCTGGCGGAGAACCGAAGGCATTCATGCACAGTGAACATGGTGGCAAAATTAAATGAGCAGACTCTCTCGAACTGTACAATATAGCTGGATACAACAACTCCTCCCATTTATTCATTTAATTTAAACATTTCGCATGAGTCCCTCCACTCGGCTCGATGCCAGAAGGGGGGGGGACGTCGGAACGGAACCTCTTGCCGCTCCATTTACACGCCCGCAGACGCGAGTTTCCGAGATCCACAAAAAACCTGCGGGAATCTCCTGATCCGAGTCCCCGCGTGTTACAGACCTCAATCACGGTCATCGTCTGGTCCGGAGATCCCTCCGAAGTAGCATACAGCCCAGGTATTCAGAGCATGGCGCGATCACTCCGCACCGGACGTATTTCAACCCATGGTTGTGGGGGGGGTGCCGGAATACCACTTATTGAGAGCGAACACTTTTCGAGGTATCCAATATTGATAAACCACAGTTCGTTCGTTCGGGCAAGTGGCCTCTTCACATTCGAACTCTGGTTTGTGATGGAAATATTGAACGGATATCCGGGGCCCGAGGATCAACCGATGACTTACGGGGGCCCACCAACGGAAAAATTCGTGGAGCTTTGCCCCGAACAACTAGAATACCCGATCCTGGTATTGCCCGTCGTTGTTTTGTTGAGGCTGCTGGGGCCGTTGTTGATGTCCGTGCTGAGGCTGTTGCATGTGTTGCCGACGACCCTTCTGGGCCAAGAATTCGAACATCGATCGGTCTATCGTGGACAGCATATTCGCCAAATCACCTTCAGAAAATTCACATGAGTCAGTTTTTAGCTCAGTTATGTGCAAGCACGCGTAATCCGTTGACAACGGACATCCTGGAGTTTTAAAGAGAGAAGTAGACGACTCACATGGCATTGGATCCGACCAAAAGAAGTCATGATTCAACGCGCTGTCAGCGTCGATCCGATCGGCTGGATTCAAAGTCAGAAGTCTGTCTACCAAATCTAACGCCAATTGATCTTTTATGTACATCGCGAGTCGTGGTCGAACTTTCCTTTTCTGATCCTTCGGCAGGTTGAGCTTGGGATAGAGATCTAGTTTCTCTACACCCGGCCACGTCTGAGGAAGAAGTTTTGCTGTTCGGATCAAGCTGACTGAACGTATCGACGATCGGGTAAGGGCCAGAGAATCAGCTTTACCCACCTTTGTACTGATCGATCCACAAAGTTGCACGATATAAGTTAACTGTGTTTGCTCGGAGGATCCCTGGAAAACGATCGATGATTAGCTCCTCCGGAATGATTGCATTCTGTCCGCCCGAAAGCCCATGAGACGATATAATTCGGCGAATATTGGGAAGGGGAAGGATTTCAGCTTTCAGATAGACAACGAACCTGCATGATAGGCGTCCTGGTCCATAACTCCGCCATGATGCACCCTGCTCCCCACATATCAACAGCTGAAGTGTAGTTGCGCTCACCAAGAAGAAGCTCGGGCGGACGGTACCAGAGCGTCACAACTCGATTTGTATACCTGATGCGGAGATGTGAAATGTTATTCTCTGGATTGTTGCCTCGCTCCTAGCTCTCTATTTCGAAATATGATTGGCACCTGTTGGGTTGATCTTTCTTCGGCTGGCTGAATGCTCTCGCGAGACCGAAGTCAGCGAGTTTCAGGACGCCATTCTTCGTGATGAGAATGTTTGCCGCCTTCATATCACGGTGAAGGATTTTGTTCTCGTGAATGAAATAAAGCCCGTTGAGTAGCTGCTGCATAATCTGGAAGGATTCGGTAAACTGAGACACCGTTCCTGGATCACACGTATCGAAATATAGCAATCTCGCGGATTTCGAGACCATTCACACGCAAATGTGTACCTTCTTTATCTCTCCGGCAGAGAACTTCACGTTCACATTGCTCAACAGGCCCGCTAGATCATGTTCACAGAAATCGAAAACGAGGTAGAATGTGGCTTTGCACTGATTCGCGGAACTCGCTGGAGGAAAAAAGAGAGGTTACTGGGAATGGAAGGTCAATAGACGGTTGCTACCCTCAGATCAGCAACAGGATGTCTCACAGAATCCTCGGACGATTGATACTGACCTTTTGTTCTACAGATCTCAATGAGGTTCACGACGTTTTCGTTTTTCAACAATTGGAGAATACGAATTTCTCTGAGAGCTGTTATGGGGAAGCCTTCTTTCTCGTTGTCCATGAGCACTTTCTTCAGAGCAACAAGCTTGTTTGTTTGTCTGTGCTTGGCTTTGAACACCTCGCTGGAATGAATAATTTGATCCCATGATAAATCAAGACTGATGAACCATTCCAGACAAAGAACTTCGTCTGAACAGCCGCTGTGTTGCCGACCAGGTGGCCCTCTTACCCGAAAGTGCCCTGTCCAATTTTCGTGAGCTTCTCATATTTATTGATGTCATCACAGAAAGGAAATTGGAAGTCGTCAATTTTTGACATTAGCGTGCTCGCGTAATTCGAACTCATCGTGCACTGATGGCAAACCAATCTCCAACTGCACGGAATGCCTCAGGCACTACTTTATCTTCTTCCACAACACACAGAAGTTGAAGCAAGTAGTATCCGAAAATTCACTCGGTTAGACTTGCGAGTTCTCTCCTCACATCAGGCGATGTTTTCGAAACAGCGTGTTTAGGCAACACATCGTTGTCGCAGAACGACCCGCGGGGAGAGGGCCTAACGCACGGATCACGGAGAGTTGTTGCTCTCTCACCCGCGGGAGATTTGAATGAGCTGCCCGCGTCCGTGAAAATCTCCACGAAATAGTGAAAGAGTACTCTATTTGGGAGTACGGGATGCATGAAACCAATATTTCTTGGTTTTCTAGGTTAATCCAAGAAATACACAGCGGGGATGGCTTCTACGGATGCCACTCAGCCGGAGCCGAAGCGCGCTCCGAGTGGTTTCGAAAGCTCCTGTTAGGACTGGTCCCTTCTTCACTTTCCCTCCGCATTAATGTTTGGCTTGGGTGGTAGTGAAGGACGCTGCTGTTTCGAAATTCCGACACCGGTGAGTCGATTTCAATCAATTCTAATCGTGGAACGTGAGCCGAAATATCATCGGATACTGTATCTTAAAGGTAGTCGAGTCTATATGCCTCCTCACTGTTAACACTTAGCCGGCTTGTTGACATGAGTATTGTGCCGGAAAACGTTATCGCATCTCGCCGATTTCGGGAGCCGAGTAGCGATGGCGGTAAGAGGTTTTTCCGCCGTGAAACATTTAGGATGGTGCCCCTACAATGAGGATGAATCCTTTTTCATAGTTTGCCTTCCGCCCATATGAAGTTTGAGACAGGACCGGAATCGGAGCGCAGTTCAGGAACACACGGTTTGGAAACCGTTTGGCGCTAAAGCTAGGCCCTTCAGGAGCACATCGTTCGCTTCGCCGGTGTGGCTCCAGGGTTACTGAACAGTTGTTCCTCACCGTCTCCGGCTTTCCCGCATCCTCGTGATTTGGGGCCCCGTTCGAAACTGTCTGAATTAGTATTCGCTGGTGGACATATCGTTGCTGAGACCGCGTCGGCACCAGAATCGGCTCGAAAGTACTGGAGTGCCTTCGATGCTGAGCCTGCTTTCAGCTATATCTGCATGAAGCTCTTCCAATACCGGCCTGTTGTGATCGCATAGGTCGGCCTATTCATATTTCATCCTCGGAGCCAATTTAGTGGCTGCCCAGAGCTCAGGTTGCCTGGATCGAGACTCATTCCCTCATCTGACCCGCGTTTTCTTCACGCGGAACTCGTCTGATGAGGAGACGCTCGATTCCTCATCCCGCAGACCAGTTCAGAGTATGCTCCGGAATCATCGCAAACGAACAAATTTTGAAAAACGTGAGCAATGATTTTGAGCGTGCGTATTTCGAATTGCACGGGCCCCGATTTTCGGAAGCTTGAGAGCCAGAGATTGCAGAGGAGGGTCGCTAGTTTTCCGATAAAACATTCGCCGTTCTCTTTCGAGCTGTGAATGCCCTCTGATAACGATGCGAAGCTTTGGCCGAGCTGATCGAGGATCGCGTCCGATTTCGGGCGATTTCGATGCGGCAGTCTGACTCGTCCGAACGATGTAGCATCAGAGCTCGTACGATGCTCCAGAGCACTCCCGATAGCTCGGACATCTCGCATTCTTCGTTCCCAGAGCGAGGTTCGCAGTGTCTTTCACTCCCATCATCTACCAAGAGCCCTGGCGTATTGAGCGGGGCTCAGATTTCTAAAATCGCCGGTTGCCCGTCGTCACTGCGTATATATAGATGTAGATATGCTCCATCATAATCACGGTCTCTCGGACCGAAGTTTTCCTCCTGAAAACCCGAGTCAGTGTTGGACTCTCATAGGGCCCCTCTGGCTCTGAGCCCGACGAAGTTTCGCGATTTGAAGGACGCTGATCGGATGCGGGAGTGGATAATGATGAATGTTTCAAGCTCAAAACATTCCTCAAACACGGGCTCTTCTTTTTGCAGCTGCGACGAAACAGAATCTGTAAACATGGCTGACGCTGATCTTCTGGACTACGAAGATGAAGAAGAGCAACAACAGCAAGCGACGGACGGAGCCGAAGCCGGCAAAGAAGTGAAAACACCCGCAGGAGGCTACGTATCCATACACTCCTCCGGTTTCCGAGATTTCCTCCTGAAACCGGAACTCTTGAGAGCTATTGTTGATTGCGGTTTCGAACATCCGTCAGAGGGTGAGTACCCTAGTACGTGATGCGTACGTGTATCGCGCCCTTGAGGAACCTCCAATTTAGTGTGTGCTTCAATCTGCTTGCTTTTCCAGTGCAACATGAATGCATTCCCCAAGCTATTCTGGGAATGGACATCCTCTGTCAGGCAAAATCCGGAATGGGAAAAACAGCGGTATTCGTTTTGGCGACGTTGCAACAGCTCGAGCCCGTAGATGGCGAGGTTAGTTTCATCAAGAATCGAGGAGAATAACCGTCTTGGTTAGCCGAGCGCTTCCCTAAATATGACCCGAGACTAGAATCGCAAGATAATAAAGAGCTCATGTTTTGCAGGTTTCTGTACTCGTCATGTGCCATACACGAGAACTGGCGTTCCAGATCTCCAAAGAATACGAACGATTCTCAAAGTACATGCCCGGTGTGCGCATCGGTGTCTTTTTCGGTGGACTTTCGATTCAGAATGACGAAAAAACACTCAAAACCGCCTGCCCCCACATCGTTGTCGGAACGCCAGGCCGAATCCTAGCCCTCATCGGCTCTAAGAAGCTCTCGCTGAAGAACGTTAAACATTTCGTTCTTGACGAATGTGACAAGATGCTTGACTCGCTTGGTAGGTCTGAGAAACATCTTCTAGAGGCGTACATCGTAAATCCTCTCTTGTATGCGATCACCAATCACCACAAGAGTTTTCTTGATCTGTTTGAACTTGACAACTCCTTTCTCATTGTGTACATACTCCTTTCAGGTAAATTCATGCCCTTCTTAATGTCTCTCGTGGCGAGTTAGCAGTGGAGGACTTTGATGATCATGGCTATGATGAATTCATGAAATGAGAATGTTAAAATTTTGTCGACAACGCCAGCCCGATCACGACTAGTGGGGGACGACCGCCACCGTCGAACCTTGTCCACAAACTAGACGTTACACGGCACCACATTGATGTAGTAGTTCTTCCAGATCCACAAGGAATAACCTTGTTCTGCCTCCACTGCAATCTTCATAACGCACAATTCTCCTAACACATCATTATTCTGGATTTCAGATATGCGTCGCGACGTCCAAGAAATATTCAGAAACACCCCCAACGAAAAACAGGTAAGGTCCGGTTTCCGGCCGTCCTATCGTCAAGACAACCTTGAAATTCGATTCTACACGTTGATTCAGCGTTTGATGTTCTCATTCTCTCCCTCTTAGGTTCTCATGTTCTCGGCGACGCTATCCAAAGAGGTTCGCCCCGTTTGCCTCAAATTCATGCAAGACCCTATGGAGATATACGTAGACAACGAGGCCAAATTAACTCTCCACGGATTGCAACAGTACTACGTCAAGCTGAAGGACAACGAGAAGAACCGAAAGTTGTTCGAGCTTCTCGATGTGCTTGAATTCAACCAAGTGAGTCAACAATCACCTGAACAGTCAATCCTGCAAATATTTCCAAAACATTCGACCTCTTTTCCATGCAAGATTTCTCCCCCGGATCACCTCAGAGGTGATGATTTCCCTAACGCCGGTGCTGCGCGATAAATGAGCTTACATCGCCTTTCCTCAACAGGTTGTCATCTTCGTGAAGAGTGTTCAACGCTGCATGGCGTTATCACAGCTGCTCGCGGAACAGAACTTCCCCGCCATCGCCATTCATAGAGCGATGACCCAAGAGGACAGGCTCGCCCGTTACCAACAGTTCAAAGATTTCCAGAAACGAATTCTTGTGGCTACCAATTTGTTCGGGAGGGGCATGGATATAGAGCGAGTCAACATCGTTTTCAACTACGACATGCCGGAAAGCACTGATACCTACCTTCACAGGTATGGCTTCGATTGGGGCTGACGTGGATGCGGGAGAAAATCGATTGTCTTGAAAGACTGTCTGTAAACTCTCTAACTTTCCTACCATTTCAGGGTTGCCCGAGCTGGCCGATTCGGAACCAAGGGTCTGGCTATCACCTTCGTGTCTGATTCTGAAGACGCCAAGACCCTGAACGATGTACAGGACCGTTTTGATGTGAGCATCTCGGAACTTCCGGATGAAATCGACATCTCTTCATACATTGAAACAAACTGAGGCTGTCGAGCTTCATCCTGCTCTTTCTGAGCTTCATCTATCACCAATACTATAACAACTATTCCCGCATGCGACGCCCATAAACCTGTCTTGGAACACCAAATAAATCAATCATTCATTGTGAACCTGATACGCTCGTAATTGCTGATTGTTGACAGAATGGGCTCACCGGCTCGTATTCGCTGGTGTCTCAGGTCGCATCTCGAATATAAAGCTGTATATGAAACTATAAACACATCACTGCTGCCCCAGTTAGTGAGCCTGCGAAAAAATAAAGAACGACTGAAAAAAAAACGTAATCTTGTCATCAATGCCTATGGTTTTCGTGTGGTTACGGGCAACTTGTCAGTAGCTTCGACCTCGTGACGCCTTGGGTAGTTCCTAGTGGGAGTATGCTGAAACCGTGGTAACCCCACCCGTGAAGTTCTCTTCTGTGAAAGTATTAGCAGGACGAAATTCTGTGGTCAACAGCAAGTGCGGTCCCATCATGGCTCCATTGAATTGTACGGGAATGAAAAAGATTCAAAACACATTCTAGGCACTTCCCATTCTATCAATCCGAATGTAGGTATGTCTCAACTGCAGAGGATGGAAAGTATATACCTCTCTTTTCGACTTCCGAGACTTCAGGTTGTGTTAACCGATGATTGTGCATGAGGAGCGCTCAGGTTCCAGACGAAGCTCCTCATGACTCTTGGACCTTCGAACTCGAGCTTTCATATCAAAGCTACTGCTTCTGAAAACAGCCGCAAGTTGTCGCGGGGTTGATGTTGTTCGATTAGCCGCCTGAGGTCATGGGGGAAAAGTGTACTTTGCTTTCGCCGGGCTCGGGCGGGGGCCATGGACGCCGCTGGGATCCGCGGCTCGAGGTCGGGAAGACGATGATCACCCCTCCGTCGCGCCGCTTATGAATAGATATCTCCCCTCCTTCGTTTCGGGTCCGTGAAGCAATGTCTCTATATAGTCGTTACCCTGGTTTTCAGAACCCCGCGCCACTACGGTGGGAGAGTTTTCACAGTCAAACCTCGTTAAAAGGAACAAAGTTACAAGGAAATTTTTGAGACAACGAACAGTTTTTGCGCGTTTGGCCAGCAGGCCGGAGGAAGTAATGTGAGGGGACTCTCGCTATAACGGATCTTCGTTACAGCGGACGGATTTTTGCGGTCCCACCGAGTTCGTTGTAACGAGGTTTCACTGTACTCTTTCAATCAGGGACCCCAGTCTCTCCGCTTGAAATTCTCCGTAATATTTGTCATTCCCAAAGCTCGTGATTGATCTGCATCGCGTCCGTGATTGATCTGGAGAGGGTGCTCTGAGAGTTCTCTGAGTGGCATTGGATCCCACTCGAGATCCCTCCTCGTGGATGTTATCGCCCAAGTGCCCAAGTCAACATATGGATGGATGGATGCATAGCATTTGATGTTCTACTTGATCACCTTCCACACGATTTCTGGTTTTTTATGGCCTCACCCAGTCGGCTGTTGCGCCGGTATCTTCCTTGCCCCCACACTCAGACAGAGAGGGATATCCGGCAGTATCCAAACAGGGTGGCACGTATGGCCTCCTTCAAGTTTGGATGATACGACCACTAGCGGACCAAGGGGGGGGCGGTCCGCCCCGGGCGCCACTCTTCCAGGGGCGGCATTCTGAGAGATTCAGCGAGAAAAATAGAGACTGGACGCCCCAATCAATAATAATAATATCAATAATCATACCCCGAAGATGATTCCAGATATCTGATTCAAGATTGTTTTTTTCTCGCGAGAATTTTCTCCCCGCAAAGTGTCGAGGAGCCTGAGATTTGAGCTCGCAGGGCGGCAAAATATGGAAGCCGCCCCGGGCGGCACTTTGGCACGGACCGCCCCTGGATACGACTGCAGCGCCATGACTTGCAGGAGCTGCGTATCTCAAATCGGACCAAAATGATTCGAATTCCGGAAATGAGGTTCGGGAAGATGAGAACATATTCTTTAATCTGACAAAAAATGGGCACCAGTCTGCTTTTGGCTCGGCAGGACGGCCGTGAGTACATACGGGTCAGGTCTCCCGAATCTTCTTAAGTTGCAAGCTCCTCAAATGGACCGTCAACGACAATTCTCAGTTTAGATTCATAATACATCCATTGCTCACATGATGTACGGATATATGAAAGAGTCAGATTATAAATTCAACTGCCCGATCCCATAGCTTACAACCGCATACTCACGAAGCCTCTGGGGATATTTGCGATCCTTGCTCGCGATACGATCCTGGTTTCCTCCCAGGTTCAATTCCCGATTGAGATTCGCGGCTTGACGTTCGTGAACGACCAAATGGGAAAGAAAACCGAATTTACGTATCGGGAGGAGGTTCCATCGATGTCAGCTTCCGAATTCGGTCGTTCCAAGAGAAGGCACTGTTCAAGCAGGGCCGTCGCACAGGGTACCAGATCGGACTCAGGTCGGGAAGGTGTACTGGCTGACTCGGTCTGCTGTTAGATCCAAGACAGTACTAGAATGCCGAGCTTACCAAGCACAATCTGAGGAACGTTGTGCGTCCTTTCTGCTGTCAAGCATAAGAGGCACGGCTGGCAAAAAGAGACGTTCGACCGCGGCCTTCCTTCTGGATTTCTCGTTGTGAGAGAGGGCAGTCAGCTATGCCCCTGTTGAGCAGATAACTCAAGATTGAGTGATGTGAATGAGTCGAAGAGGGGCGAGGAGCATTGAACTTGCTTTCCAAGACTTACGGTTGTCTCTCTTTCTCTTCTAAGATAGAACATGAAGTTCTGTGGGGCACGTATTCCCAGAAGTAACTAGACGAGCGGAGTGTTGGTGCACAGAGAGTTCCCTTCTGCAGAGCATCATCATGATATGGCTATTCGCAGTAAGTCCAGATTTCGATCTCCCTAGATACGTCGGCAACTTCACAAATTCCTTTGGAATCCCGTTATAGTTGAGTGCAGTGAATCCGTGAGAATAGCCCACAATATCCGAAGTGGAGTCGACGACTTGAGCAGTTCGAGGCTCGGCCAGGGCTCTGCCACCACCACGCCAACTATAACAGTGGATTCACATGAGGGCCACGTTCAGTGCAACCAAATCGTACGAACCAGTACAAATCTCGTGAATCAACTCTCTCAGCTGAGTGGATCTCAGACTCCAGTGACGGATCGTAGCCCGCCAAAGCGCAAACCAGTTGCATCGCTCGTTTGGAACTCTACCGGGGCCAAGCGTTGTCCAAATCGATGATGATCCGAGCTGCCTCTTTGCTGCGTTTAGCGTATCGCTCGTCGATCCGGAAAGGCCTTTTCCTCGACATAGTCGGACTTTCCGCCTAGGAGTTCAACGATTTTTGATCGGAGCAGAGGGGTAGTTCCGTGAGCTTGATTTTCAATGAGAATTTCCAACTTCGACTCCAAAATCAAATCTTGCACCCGTGATTGTCCTCCAGAGGAGTCCCCTTCGAATCGATGGCGTCCCGCTGACGGTCTTTCCACGTTTCCATGCTATGACGTCATGGATTTTGAAAAACAGCTATGTCTCCCGCGCTTGAGATCTCAAGTTTCCGTATCCTTCTCTACAAATGCATTTGAGGGAAGTCTCAAGTTTTTCTGTTCAACAGAGTATGAGAGGAATGAGATTATAGGGCTCTGAGTTCCTCCCGAAGGCGCCGATACATGCGACGGAAAGCTCGGGACTCTCGACACTAGCTCGGACAAGAATTGTCAGTAGTCGAGCTCATATTTCTGCCGCCCAGAACTTGCGGCATCTGAGCGAATGGAACTGATGTTCCATTCGCAAGTAATGTTTCAGTTTCACCAAATCCAGTTGTCTCTGCGAAGCTGGAGACCGAGTAATGCGTTGGGTTCAAAGGAGCGAGAAGGCTTGGGGAAAACTCTCGAGCGTTCCCCAGGTAGAAAGTTTTTTTTCGAGAGGAGTATGCGTCAGCGGATGAGGCGGATTCGGAGGAAGGCGGCTCCGCGAGTAGGCGGAGTTGGGAGGATGGGAGGTGCCCCGCAACTCGCGCCTAGCAGAGAGCGATTTCAACCACGATATCTGATAACCTCAAGCCGGACCAAGAAAACTGAGGTTCTTGGAAATGTTTGTTCACGGGAAACTCCGACGCTCCGTTACAGCCGCACTTTTTATTACCATGAAGCTTCAGAGATGAGGAACTTTTTGTTCTCGATAGGCCCCATGTTTGAGGGAAACTTCTTCCTCATGGAGTCCAACGCAAAACTCCCTCATACGATAACTATCTCATACGCCGGACTTTGGGGTACTTCTACCCGCGTTTCAAAGAGTTTTCGCTCTCAATCCCGAACCCGAACAAGATTCTATGGAAACATCGTCCACCATTCCACAGGCGGGAAGTGGGACCATTCGCGGAACGAAATTAGGGAGGGAAACGATGCGGAGTTTCGGCGGTTCCGAGGCCGATTCAAAAACAAAAGACATATTAACCCTGACTTATTCCGCTGCCGATTCACAATCAAAGAAAGCGGTCTTGTTCAGGGAAGGACGTTTTGGGATGAAATTTCTTGCATCAGCTTCCGAACTAGCACGTGGAAATGTAAGAAATATGTGGGAGAAATGAATTGTCCGAATAATCATTCGCTTTCAAGGACCACTGCGGAGTATTCACGCCAGTTTAATCGGTTGTATATCAAAGATCAGTTCGATTTCCGTAGTGGAGTATTTTTCCACTCCAATCGGATGACGAGCTTCCTATTACCGTAGCTAGCGGTGAAAGGGTGAATCGACGAGAGAATAAATCTAAGACCCAGAGGCAAAGGTGGTCGCAAGATCCTTTCTGGCTTGTATTCATCACCGATCGGTCTGGAGAAAGGTTTTACACTGTCAACGGGTAGCTCACAAAAGACCGACCCACGAACGACACAGAAATCCAGCGTTTGCTTCGAACGTGTTCTTTGGAGGTATTCTAATCTTTGGCGAGCAATAAACGGGCTATTGAACGTTACTTTCGATGGACACGCCGGACAATGAATCGCTCTATGCTTCATCAGAGCCGTTCTATGAGAAAAAATCGTGCTCATACCCGCGAATGCGGCAAAGATATTTCTCTAGTGAAAAGAAGCAATTCTTCAAACCGACGAGCCTTTCCAATATACGCGTGTTCAATGATCAACTGTTCCAGGGAATCCAAAACGTACACGAGTTGAGGGAAACCTATCGTACCTGATACATAATCTTTATTATCAGCTTGCAGGTGCCGGTTTCGTTGCAAACGCTGCGATTGAACCAGGGATCTCGCCTCCAGGAGCCTCAAGCTCCGTTCATCGATCGCAGGATGTGAGTTGTTAAAGTTCATAATTTATAATCCCCGAGACTTTTGTCTCGCGCACTTGAGGACGAGGAGAATTACCTCCAGAATGTCTCTCTGGATATTATTTTCACCTTAGTCATTCTACTAATCCAACTCAGACTACGACATTCGATGATCAGAGAGCCGAAGACACGTCCTTTCGCACGGCGCCTGAAGAATCAGCTTGCCGAGGTGACCCGTGGTCGAGGCAGGGATCGAACAAAGTTTGAGAAATGCCCTTATTGTTGAGGGAAGCTTCTGAGTAGCCTTCGGCTGAGGTGCGCTGATCGCGTTTGCCCGCGCGATCTTTTGTAGTTTTGACATTGTGCCTTCAACATTCAAAAATCTGAAACACAACTAATTATATAAGCTTCGGCCTCAACCGTTCCCTCGGGTGCCGGTCGCCGCGTCATCTTATGTGGCGAGCAAGCCGGGTCGGCTAATGCGCTGCAGAGCGAAAGGCAGTCGATGAGCATGAGTGTGAGTCTGAAGTCCGAACGCCAGCCGCGGCAACTGCCAACGCTCAAACAGGCTTCACACGAACGCTTCTGTTAGACGGGAACAGTAGGCGGGAAACTTTGCTTACGTGAATGGAGCCCTTTTGTCTCAGCGGTGCTTTGTCCAATTTGAACTGGGTGAACAATCAGTGAAAGTCATGGGCGTGGTGTTATCCAGCCGGTCAGACTGACTCCCTCGCGGGATCGCGTCGTAGCTGGTAAACTGGCGATTTGACCGGTCAGCCGGCAGAAAGTAAAGATGAACAAGTAACAAGGTCGTTTCGACCCAGCATCTTCATTATTGAGGTTATTAGGAGACGTCGGCTAGTTTCACGCTCTGTCAGCGTCAACAAAAGATTTGGAAGCTTGGAAAACGTAAGCTGATTGACGACATTCAGATGATTCGGTCTTCGGCGGGCCATGGAGAATGGGAGGACTGGCCCAATCGTAAGTCGGTGGGCGAGAAACCCCGCGCCATTGGCGCCATGTGATCGGTCCAGTTCTGCCGAGGATAAACTTGATTGACCAAGAGTATTTCCAAGTTCAAAATGCCGGTCCCCTTGGTATGACAGCATAACGATGGTTCCTGGCGACACCACCAGCGACGCGACCCATCCTACAGGTATCGGTTTTTCGCTGCCACGGTGTCCGCAAGAGAACCCGCAATGGTGTGCATTGACTGTCGGCCGTCGATCAGTGTGGGTCTAATTGTATCCAATCTACCGTCTATTCTCGAAAAATGTGTTTCTTCTTGTGGCAATGATGTTCGCCGAGCATGATGCCGCTATCGTTAACAAGACGGGAGGACCCACTAGGAAGACATATCTACTCTTGACCACCATGTTAGCTGACCCTTGAGCTCGGGACAGGGAGTCAGGCTCGGAACCAAACGTGCCGTCGTTCGTCTCCTATCCGCAAAAAGTTTCGTGAACTGCCGTTCACTCGAAACCGTGCTCGGATACCGTTGAGACGGTGTGATTGCGACAAACTTAGGAAGTGACGTCTTGAATTGTTGGAACGCTTTCGCAGTCACTATGGTTGCAGCCATTGGACAGGTTTCACTGAAATAGTATGAAGGGGAACCTGACACGAGATTCTTCCAAGGATCCTCCCACCCTCGCCAAGCACCGAGGCCGTACTATTCTAATAGACGGGCCCCATGAGGTTCCAACCTGCTCATGGGGCTAACTGAGTCATTGGACTGCTCGTTAATGTCAGTACGAGTTGTCCCTCTGGTCAGGTTCACGTTCTAACGGATCTCGGTTCAATGACTGAATTTGGGATGCTCGCTTTTGATCTCTTCTTCGCATTGCTCGAGTCAGAGGTCTTCGGAGAGGGTTTGATGAGCTGCTGAGTGCTGAGCTCCCCCTGGGGAGAACATGGCACAGGCCCTGCTGCACGCGTCTCTGCTTCCACTCTGGTGCAGCAAGTTCTGGGGCCAAGCGGACGCGGGGGGAGCGTAGACGCTCTTTATCTCAGGTTTGATACTTTCTGAGACACAAAAAAATCGTAGAGATCTCGGCTGTTTATTTCTGAGGACCTGTATGAGCCGCTCCGGGAGCGAGACTCAGGCGGCGAGGGATTTTTCTGGAGCAAAAAACCTGAAGGTTCCAAGCAACCGTTCCTGAACCATGAGGGCTAGAACTTTCGGTTCGTCGAATTTGTGACGTTCCCAACTGAGTTCCTTTCGCCATTACGGCGGCGAAGCAGGATGCGTTTGTTCGAGAATTCGGGTGTTCTTGAGTATAATCCGCATAGCATGTAAGACTGAAGCTGGCAAGGACCTCGGAGAAAATCTAGGAAACGAATAGAGGAGACCTCTTGATGCTCAGCTCCGATTTTGAAAGTTGGGGAAGGGATCCACTTCAAGGATTTCTGCTGAATATTTTTGTTCCGGCTAGAAACCACTCAAGCACAAGCTAGGATTCAAGAGCTCATCTTGAAGCCCATTCCCCTTTCAGGATGAGGGCAACTACAAATTCGGTTACTCGATCGACGATGGTTGGGGATCTTCGAATGGACGATGGGAGGTACGTGATTTGTGATGATTGATTCCCTATCGCAATCGACGGAACATTTTCATTGACTCGGAACGATTTGTTTAGGTTGGAGATGCCAACGGAAACAAGCGAGGCGGGTACACCATAACCGAAGCCGACGGACGTCGGAGATACGTTGAGTATATTGCAGATAAAGCAGGTAAGGCTCCGTTCATCAGGGAGGAACTTCTCCGATTTTATCCGCAGAGCAAATCGAATGTGGCGCACCGAATCGATTCGGTTATCAGCTCTTTAGAGCGTCAAAAAAGCATCACGTAACGTACCCTTCAGGTTTCCGCGTCGTTGTGAATACAAATGAGCCCGGTACAGCATCCTCGCATAGCGGATCCTCTATAACCAAGCCTGTGGAGACGAAAGACGACGGAGAGGATGGGATCTTGCTGCAAAAGTTGGGAGAAAAACGGGATCATGATAATCAACACGGTGAGGTGCAGCTGGCAGCACTGACAGAGGCTCACGAGGCGCAAAATCACCCTGTGGCCGACGGTGATCGATATGAGAGCTACAGCGATAACGACGGCAATACTTATCAACCCGGTGAGTTGGCTGTTGCCTTTCCCTGCTCGAGTTCTGGTTTTCCGAAGTTTCTCTGGAATTCCCCCAATTCGCGGAACTCTGTTCATTATTATTCCAGAAATACACACAGGAGCCTCCGCGCCAATAGAGAAATCCGCATTTGCAAAGTACGCTCTCGAGGCCATAGTAGCTTCAAAGCCTAGCTCGGCGACGTTGCACCAGTCCACAGAGCTCGGTGAGTCGTCTTCCGAGTTTTTCGAATGAGTTGCCGATGAATCTCGGCAAAGAAATCGAGAGGACTCTCACGATTTTCGCGCATTCCAGTTCCACCCGTACCAGTAAGGGATGTGCCGGGATACTTCTCGTCTGGCAGCAAATTAGCCCTCAAATCGGTGTACGGAGGGCTCGCAGTGAACAGCGCGGCTGACATCGAGCAAGGAACGAAGCATATAGGACTGAAAGTCCCCCCTATCGTCAACAGCGGATGGTCAAGCAAGAAAGAATTTTACCGAGACTACCTCAAAAGGAAATACGCGAATCAGGAGAGATACTCCGCTCACCCGAAACAAATTACGGTCGAGCATGTTGAGCCTATTGATCCAAAGACGCTTCTCAGCTACGACCGCCGATTTCTGCCAATCGTATATTCGAACCTCAAGCAGAAACTTTCAGCTGATAATGACGAGACCGCGGTGGAATCTTTCGTTGCCAAGTCAAATCCCGTCATAGGTCCGAGCCCGAAATTCCACCAAGGGAGCCACGCTCATAGTCCCCGTCTGGATCGGATAGTATCATCCGAGCCCGTGTTTCCCGTCAACCTCGACCGCATCAGGTTTCCTATAACATATTCTGCTGAGTCCAACCGTTTGCCGGTGAGTCAGGTAGGTCGGATCGACTCTCTAAATGTCATGGCCAGGCGGCATTCAGGGGACTTACATATGAATGATTTCTTCTTATTTCTAGATACACGCTCATCATCACGAGCAGGATCATCCAAATGAGCGATCAGCGCGGCACAGTTTCAAACAGTACTCGGATGAGAGCTTCCTGAGAGACGCATATCCGGTGAATCTTAAAGCGTCTGCATCCAGTGTAAGCATGATATCTATTATGCTATCAAATCTATCAGTATTGAACCCGGAAAAGCCGAAATTGAGGTGTGCTGACTGTCCTTTTCACAGCGGAACTCGAGGTACGCGTTCACCAAACGCACGGGATTCGCACCCAGAAAATACGATGAGGACAAGAAAAGCCAACCCTTGATGAGCACCAGTCTGAAGAACAAATCGTCTACCGGTTCTAGAGAGACATACTCCCGTAAAGGGGGGAGCGGAAGAGATATTTACAGTTATTACTGATGACGCAAGCTTGTGAAATATGTTAAATCGGTAATTTTAATGCTATTTATGACTTATGAAGGCCTTAACCTCGATGCGGTGGGTGCTAGGTTTTCATATAGAATCCCCTCAGAAAGCAGTGATCGGTTCCGAAGTATTTATTTAATTTATGAACGAACGATATCGATCGTCGGCTTCTATGCTATCGTCGAGTATTTATTATATCCATATTCTCCAGAGAAAAATAAAGTGTATAGGATCAGCATGGAATATACGGCGGATTTTCATTCCAACTCCAAGTCTCTTCTCAGTATATCTCTTTTTCATACCTCTTCTCAACCGTCAGTACTAGCTTCTGCGTCCCGAGTGACCGTGTTCTCAGGTTCGCGAACGATTTTCGACAATTCAGGAAATGTTCGCGAGCCTGGCGAACTTCGCCATGATTCGCTCTGACGGGACATGAGGTGAGCCTCTATTGCTGCTTGCACCGTTCCATTCCATTCAAGCATAATGAGAACTTGAGCCGGCTTCCTGTATTCCGTTTCGAAACCTGCGGTACTAACGATTCTAACCAGAAGTTGTGCTCATTGACTTCGTTACAATACTACACTTGAAGCAGTTGAGCAGCGATGATTCGATTTCCTGAACGACGCGAGTCTCCACGAGAAAACCCGTTACATTCGTGAAGTGAACAGTTGGATGCTCCGGCTGAAGGATCATTTTGCATTCCGGGTCCGTTACATCTCGTCGCTGTGTGAAAATGCGGATGCAGATTTTTTCATCTCGGAGCCACCACGGCCGCTCCGCATTCCTGAGCTCAGACCGCCAGATGGGATCGGTAACGAGGACAGGTTTCGTTGCCGAGCATTCGAGTGACTGCAATCGGCGGCCGAGCCGTGAGAAGTGTCTTCCGCTGTAGAAACGACGCGAGTGCAAATCTCCGATATAATCTTATGGAGCGATGGGATTCCATCTGAAACGACGACTGGGGTCGCTCAGGGTACTTTCGGAGAGAATTTTCGACGAGAAAACGCCTTCAAGTTCGTTGCAAGCTCTTTTTGAATGATCCTGTCGGCGTCATGAACCTTGTCTTATTCGTTCACACAAATCATCAGATTTAGTGAGCAGTTTGGAACAGCACTACGAATATCGAGCCCCAGGCGACTCGTTCACTGAAATCGAAAAATCCGAGTGAGAAGTTATGTAGGAAGGATCGCGCGCTAACCTCGTGCGGTTTCCTGGATGATCATTATTGGAAGTGAATGGCTGGGCTGACCTCGGTTGCCGCACAACTTCATACCAAGAGCTGGAATCGACGCATTGAGGGAGAGATTCAAGTCAACACGAACATTGAGCTCCAACCGATGTCAGAGTCGACGTATGACTCCAACCGTTGATCACTATGTACAGCTGATTGGCCGCTGTGAGAGATACAAAGAGGCTTCCTGCGCCGACACACAATTTTTTTCATGAAGTTTGAGACGTCTTCAGACGTCAACAGAAACTGGCCGCATCCAGGGTTTGCCAAACGAGATGTCCCCTATCAATCTCTCTCAATGCAACTCTATGTGGGACGAGGCGAAGTGGTACGAACCCCTCGAAGTTACACTCTTGCAATGGACTTGACGTACAGAGCCTCTCTCGACTGTCACATGCTGGTTTTTTACTTGAGATTCCGTACCTCGGATCGTTCCAAGTAGAAAACACCTGTCAACATCTTCTCCAAAACTTTGATACACAAGCCTACGAGCACCCAGCGACGGCTGCTTCTGCAGAGACACGATGCCGTTGCCACCATCAAGGAAGAAGAAAAAGGCTATCATCTAGCACCGATTCCATGCCAACTCCCCGCATCATCAGTTTTTTCTTTTTTTGCTAACCCGGTACTGGAGTTTGAGCTCGAGTGAGTTTCATTCAAAAACGGTGCACGAATGACGGAGCACGATCATTCTGCACTCGCCTCGAAAGCATCGTTAGTTATTTGCTGGGAACGAGCCCAGTTCTTGTGCTTCACGCGGGGATTTCGGGTGCCGCTGGCGAGAGCCAGACCCGCTGACGATTTACACCAAGGGGCCGACCCCGAGAAGCCAGGAGTCATTTTTCGATATTTCGGAGCTTCAGTACAGTTCTGAGCGCTACCGTTGGTCATGGAGCCGACGAAGTCCACCATATCTATGGATGAACTCCTCTTGTTCGCGGCTTCCTACCAATCATGATCTCGGAACGTTCTCCAACGCCGCCAATGCGTCAGACGGGTCTCATTCGATAGCTAGCTGGGGTGATCCTTATGTCCCGAAGAGCATTCCGACAACATCCTCGAGTGCGCCAACCTGTCCGTATTGAATAGCCCAGTGATTCAGTATGCCGACGTAGAGAGTTTGAACACAGCGCGTCACTGCTCACCAAACGTTCACCGCTGTTGCAAAGAATCAATCATGAGAACACACAGGTTGATCTTCTGCTCGATGTCCCAGTGAAGAACGTCATGATAATCATCTCAGAAATGATCTGAATGTAGTATCACATACAGTCTACTCTGCCTGTTGAGATTCTTCCTACGAAGCTAATAAGCAACTTCTACATACTTCGTAACTTTTTAAGTTTCGCGGCTAAACTCGGACAGAGACACGGGCCGGGCACACTGATATCAGGGACCTTATCAGAATCGGCTAGTGAGGAAAAATTGTTACTGCGATACAAAGTTAGCCAAAATCGACGTTCCGGTGCACTTCCACGCTAGAAAGGCTGGAATGGCTACAAATGATGAAATTTCAAGTTTGTATTCAAGCGATTCGGGACACGTTTCCAGTACTATGAATGACATAAGCCCATGACTATCTGCAAGTTTGGTCGAGAAATTCAGGTTGAGGTCGTGCACCTCCCTTGTCAGAGAGTTCTCGGTGATCCCCCCCCCCCCGGCAACTCCTTCTTAGAAACCTCTCCATACCTGTCGCGATTCATACACGAGCCCAAGGAAAAAACTCACAGTCGTCTCCGTTTGATCTGAATCATTTTTGAGGCGACCATCAGGGATCAATGCAACCGGCCAAAGTGGGATCCCTGAGAGCCATGGCAAGAAGCCGTGGATCTGATCGACCGTTTCGCCAGCCGGGGAATGTGCTTGTCCTCATTCGAAGCGCGACATCGCGTCGTCTGAACTCTGGGAGCGGGGAACGAACCGATCAAGACGCTATACGAAAAATCTCTATCGGTTGCATCCCGATGACTTGAGAAAGTATTCGAACACCGTCAGAGAATAGCTGTTCCAGGGCGTTTCCTACTGGAATTTTCGGGGATCCTGCTCTCGAACCGTACGAGCGGTTGCCTCGAAGATCCGGAGATCCAATTAAGCTGAGTCGACGGTAACAGTACTCTATAGTCTATCCCTCGAAAACAGAGACGGATAACAGTTCGTGCGGGAAGCCCCCTCTTGATCTAACCCAAAACTCTTAAGAGATTTGCCGTGTCAGACGATGGTTCACAAATCCACTCATGTGCGAGGCTTGCCACGCCTTTGGCCTCCACAAAGGTCGGGATTTATCTACTTGGGCGATGATTCCATAATGGAGGAGTCTCTTGCTGATTTTTCTTGTGCTCCGATTGTTCCATGGGTGAGGTTTTTTTTATGGCATGGAAACAGCACTACTCCTACGGAATTGTCTCCCTATACTACTTGCCTCTAGAAATGAGACTTGGAAGTTCTGAAAGTGTTAGGTGCGACAAAGTGTGGGCAGATCATATTTTTTACGTCCCTCGTCGTCAGACCGAAACCCGGGCGTTCACCTACAGCCTGTCCAGAGTTATACGTCGGAAGAATAAGGTGAACCCAATCTGCGAATAAATTTCAGCGAAAAACCACGAGCTGAATGTATAATCCCAAGTCGTGAGAGTAGCTACGCTTTCTTTGAGCTGCAGATGCATTTGGGGACTGCCGAGCCCCGCCCTCGCTGCTCAAACTCAACTCCCCCTAGGCAGGATGTTTGCAAGTAGCTCAAAGAGGCACCGCCCAATGCCCAGCTCTACCCAATTAGGCTGCGTCGTCCTTATTCGTCATGAGACCGACTGTGGATTCTCGAAAGAGAACATAGTCCGGAATATCGTTGAGAACTGTGCCTTCTTCTTAATGTTTGAAAATCCGGCCAAGTGAATCGAGTCGGTGCAGTGCTGAAGGTTTGCAGAGGAATCGTAGAGACGAGGTTAGCATCGGAATGAGTTGTGCGAGTTCGCCGTTCAGGTAGCTATGATCCATGCTAGACGGTTGCTCCCGACTAAAGCACCAAATCCTCAATATCTCGAGCCCCTCGCATGCAAGGTGAGCCCGAAGATTCGATGTGACGCCGACGCTTAGTGGGAAATTTCGGCCGAATAGGATTACCTAATTATTTCGACGCTTTCACCGACGGCGGAACCCCCGAGTTGAGACGAGCTCGCGGAAGGAAATCTCTGTTGATACATACTCATCAGAGCAGATCGTTCCCAAGATTCCGTCGTAACGGTCTTCGTCGTAACGAGAGTTTACTCCGCAAATGAACGTGATTCGTGCCATGCTCCATGGCCGCACGAGATCGAATCGGGAATAGCTTGAACGCAAGTTTGTCCAGGGAAGGGTTTTTGAACCCGTTTCCTTCATCGAGATAGAGTAAAAGTGAGAAAAAAAAACTCTTTTTACGGCTTCCGGACTTTTAGCCATCTGGGTACACGATGCAATAGCTTTGGGGGCTCAACTCACCTCAGACTTGACTTAAGTCATCCTATTTAGGCCATATTTCCCACTGTGCGACGTCCTTCGGACTGATTCCTTTTCAATGACACTGGCGCTGGAGGAAATCCCTGGAAGTTCCTCTCTTTCGGGCTCACGAATCCAATACACAGCTCATCTCGACTCGACTACAATCGCTTCATTCGTCTGCCGGAATCGGGTGATTATTTCACTCAAACACACGGAAAGCGACAACGATGTGCCATATTTGAGGTTGCCCACAGGGGCATGCGGCATGCCTCTCTGTGTAATCTCCTTTGATGCGGATGCGATATCTTGTTGCGTAAGACGTATGACTCATGGTCGCGGTATAAATGGGGGGATGAACATGAGGCACTTGTTTCCGGGATCTCTGCATCCCGGGATTCGGAGAAGACAGCAGAGGGGACGCTATCCTAGGCTTCAATTCGGTACCTCGCCGAGTTGTATGAATTCTCAGCAGGCGTTACTCGTGCTTGGTGAACCTTCCTCATTCAGTGAGTTCCAGGATCGAAGCATACTAGCGGTCGGCGGTCAGCGCATCCTTTGCCGCTCTCAAGACTCTGTGGCTGTGCTGCTCGCGCTCTTCAAGCTCGTCTCCCTCTTCTTCATACTTTTCGATCGTCGTATGATTGTCGGGCATTTCCAGAAATCCGGTCTACTTCGCTCAGTCGGCGCATTGGACTATCGGTTTCTCCAATGGAACGTATCACAAAATTGCGGTCCCAAACCATGCGCCGAATCGCATCTCTTCTTATCCGAATCAGGATAATGCGGTGTCGCCCAAGCAGAGTCCTGTTGTACAGCAGTCAGCTCTGTCGAAATCTGAGAATGTTTGGCGCACATGTTTGGAAACGGTGTTATAGTGTGCGAATTCGCGGAATTTCGCCTCCGTATGACACGAGAGAATTGTAGAAAACGCGTGTAAGATCGAGAGGCCCATCACTGCGTGTCGAGTCGATTAGTCCGGAACTCAATTTCTCGGACACGAATTCGGAAGTTTGGAATAATTGAATAATCGCCGGCACCGGCTACGAGCACCTGAACCGTGTTCGTCAAATGTTGGCATGACTGGCTCCGAGAATTGTCTATTCGTAAGCCGAATGGCGATGCCTCCAAAGTTGTGGAGATCCAGGCTTTACCGAACTAAGGATTCGGATCAATGCCGTCCAAGACGCTTCATGAGGCCCGCCCCGAACATACTTCAATACCGGGTTGCCCTCTCTCCAAAGCACGCGTCGTCCTCTCGCCCCTCTTCGATTGGAGTCTGGGCTCTCCGAGAGAGCTGAATCCTCGCTGAACATTTCCCATCAAAGAAGTGTGCCACTTACCACCCCGTTGTTCTCCCGACGTTTGGTATAGCGCGATCTCCGAAACCACGAGATGACTCTCCAGAATATGTTTGAGCCGATGGCTATCCCTGGGAAGGAATATCCCATCTGTTTTCTCTCAACGTTTTTCCAAAGAATGAGTGATGTGAGCTTCCCGAACACAAGTGTTCCCGCAACGACGCCTTGAGGTGGAAAATCATGGTCATTTCTTACGTGGGAAGACATCCGCATTGCTACGAGATGAAGCTCCAACGACTCTTTTCTCTGCGATGATGATCTTTTCTCTAAGCAGGAGCACCGCCACAGCCGTTATCTAGCAAACTGATATCGAGGATCCTCCCTCTGTATTCGACGCCGATCACAGAGAGTTGTGCAACCTGCCTTGTTCCCCCTCTCCTTCCCCCTAGCTTGCCCAAAGCTCATTGAAGAGAACAAGCTACATTGACATTTTGTATTGTTGTTGGTCTTGCATGAAATGTGCCGCCACTAGGAGGGCTCATCAGAACTGGAACTGATCTTACAAGGACACCCGGGTGAGCCGTACATCCGAACTCCGATGACACGCGGTTGGTGTCAAAAGAATGATTGAGAGAATGGGACTTTCGGTTCGTACCTGGGTGGTATCGCTCGAAAGACAGGGCCGCTCGCACACCGCGAAGTTTGTGGTTTTCGCGCCTTACTGGGTCGGCCTGAACGGGGGCAAAGTGAATGAATGACCCTATGTAACAATCTGCCGCTCCTAAGGGATGCCAGGGCATCCCAAAAGAGCCGACCAATTCTGAGCAGGTTCTTCACGTCGCGTCGCACAGTGAGCTCACGGCGGACATGCATCTCGAAAACCGAGGTGCGCAGGTGCGCGAAGCCTGCGTGAGTCTCCTGGGCTAATTTGACTCAAACGTGAGACCGGAACTTATATCTGAGGTGTTCTAGCTTGCGGAAGTTGAATTTTGTGTTTATTACCCCTGTAATCGACTCAGACTTCCGCAAGCTAGAACAACTCAGATATCAATTCCGGTCTCACGTTTGAGTCAAGTTAGCCCAGGCGACTCTCCTGGAGGCTGCGCGCCTCGGTTTTCGAGATTTCCATGCTGAAATTCGTCTAAGAACGCGGTGAAACTCTATTCTGAAGGATAAAATCCCGTTTTAAACGATGAAATCTACCGCGCTCTCCGCGATTTCGTGTTCTGACACCTCTCTCGCCGTGGGCCCACTGTGCGTCGCAGAGAAGACGAGGTTCGGAGATTTCCGTCATTTGTTTCGGCGGAGCTCGTCCCTGCCGATGAGCTTTTTCCCAAATCAGTTGATTCGACTTCCCGAAACAGCACAGTCCTATGATTCCAGGAGAGGAATGGATCTATGCGCTCTCTCTGAATCTGGAGCGGGAGGCCCGAAGGATTCCGCGATCGACTTTTCCCTCAAGAAAGGCTCGCTGGAAGAATGCGCCCAAGAGTCGGGGGCGGCAGCGAGAACGAATACCAGCGATCCCATGAAATTATGGTACACGGTCGATACCGACCCTCGGTAAGCTTCTCTTTGAGACCATCTTGGGGCAGCATGGATTATCTTCAGGGATTTCAAGTTTTATCCTCTACAGGACCGCAAAAAAGATAGCCTTGGAATCCCTGACGTACGCTTCGATCGACCAGTCAGTGTATATCATGCTGCAAGTAGATTGTCCGTTCGCCAATAAATTCGACTATGTGAACATACAAGACTTGGTTCACACCAACTTGCGAGTAAGTTGATCTGATCCGCATGACGAGATATAAGTCTGTCAGATCGTATTCGTCGAACCTTATGTCAAGCTTCGAGTTGTCCATACAAAATCTCATCCACTAGCGACTCAGAACCCCTTCCGATTCAGAATGGCATGACGTTGATGGAGCTCAGCGATTGTCTTCGATTGCTCGCTAAATATGCGAAAGAACTTCTCAAACCCTCCAGAGAAAGGTTCGTCCCTGCCTACCCACAACATCAAACAGGCATCCTACCGGGTACTCGCTCAGCGAACGATGACAGGGAATAGGCGATTAAGGATTATTTTATCCCTTCAGGTACAAGAATTGGAACAAAATACCGTTCCTAAAAAGTGGGAGTCCACAGAAGTGGACCCGCATGGAGGGCACGGCTCCGATTTTGCACCAGCTGGGTTATACGCAGGTAAGTCGAATCGGGGCAGGAAGATGAACTGGAGGGAAGGTGGATTCAAGAACTTGTGTGCCGAGAATGTCAAAAACTAGTGTTACCCTGCTGGAGTGTTAGGTGCCAGGGAATCCGAAATCAGAATGCTTCTTCATCAACCAGGGAACTTCTAAAGGTTACGTTTTTCCGCTGACGTCGTATGGACCACCACTGGCTCTCATAAAAGTCATCGCCCTCGAACTGGCAATGTCCGCCGCGGAACTGAGCGTTTTTTACAACAATCGTCATCCAAAAGCAGAAGTATGTTTCACCAGTCATCCCTCTGACTGTCAAGTTTTGTTTTTCTTGTTCACCATTTCTGTTAACTCCTCGAGAGTCTAGCAGAAAAAGTACAGGAGAACTCTGTGACCAGGTAATAAGTGCGATGCTGTACGCTCGGGAGGTCGAGTCAGCCGCAGTTGAGCGTGACCCTGCTCCCTGCCCTCCGTCGAGACCTTTCAACGTCATGGACCTCTTGGGATCTAACCTGAAAACTGACCGCAGCTCCGACGGTTGTGAGGTGGGTCATTCATATTCAAGTCGAGCTTCGAATAACCCGCCAATGTCTCTGTCGGCATCGACATTTCCTAAGAGTCCATCATAGGAGCTCCCGTTTTTGCTGAGAAACTTCCCGCTATTCTCGGGGCTCGAGCGATGATGAGGAGTAGGGACGAGTTCTGTTAATGTCCACAGGGGGGACATTTGATTTTTTTCTCACTCAACTAGAGATTACTTGCAGCCGAAGTTCGAGCACACTTCTCCGTCGGCTTATGATGACCCCGCAAACGTCCACCATAATCCTCAGAAACGGCGTCGAAGCTATGAGTTCACCCCTCTTGGACCTCAAACGATGAACTTCACCGGTTCCGAGGCCGCGGAAGTACCATCACCTACACCACCGAATGAGGCAGCTGCCACAGAACGCGATCAATTGATCTACGATCCTGCGAGACAATTCGAGAGGGCACATCCTTATGGCCCCAGTCCCCAACTCCATGACAGATGCTTGCCCACCTCCTTGGAGATCTTCCCAGCACCGTCTAAATTTCCGAATCTCGCTCCAAGGTACAATCAGCGCACGCAATCGGAAGCTTCTGCTACAAACGAGGAGGTTGGGCAGCAGTTCCAAGTGATGATGCCCACAAATCTCCCTAACTTGAGCATACTCGGCAACATGTTGAGTAACACCGGCCAGAAATACACCAACAATATGTAAACCGCCGACGTCAGCCGAGATGCATAATAATTTGACACCTATCTGTTCATCATCCGCCGATTTTTCTATCCACGCTATACACCGTACACAGTACGCTCACATTCCCGAACAATACACTATCAATGCCTGGTGAAGCAATATGAAGCTGTAAGAAACTGGCTAATAAAGTCCGCAAACGGAGCCTGTGGTTTCATTTTCTGGTCACCTGAGATCGAGGGAGTGACTCGGAGGCATGACGGGAGTATACCGGTAGGGAATTTGATGGTGACCACCAAACCAATGTTGGACTGTCGCGACGGTCGTGATAAAAAAAAGTTAGAGTTCCAGTGAGACCCGAAGTATCCGCACTGACCAACAGAAGTCTCATCCGGACTCGAGACTGCCTCACATCCAGGTCAGGTATTAAATTGATACTGCCGAGACACGGACAATGCTGGCTTACGATGGACCGCGGGTTATGATGGGACATTATGACTAGGGCTGGGAGTTTTTCACGGCATTTTTTCCGAAATTTCACGGCATTTCACGACTCCCATTGCTTGTCTATGGGATATCGCCGGGAAAATGCCGTGAATTTCACGGACTTCGTCGCGGCCGTGAAAAACTCCCAGCCCTAATTATGACTGATGACTGAATAGCGGGAGTTGAATGAAACACTCATCTGCAGAAACTATATTTCGCCCGATGTACACTATATCCGAAACCATACTGGAGAGGCAAAATCAGGGGTTATTGAAGAATCCCAGATCTTCTTGAAAATCAAGAATTTGCCTCCTGGCTCATTGTTTCTCTCTAGGCCGGCCTAAGAATAACTTGACTCATCGATAGGCGTTCTGTTGCTGGATATTGGCAGCAAAGCTACGATCACGTGCTACGACACTACGGCCTATGGTTCCGCCTCACAGCAATCTCTCATCATAGACCATCCGACCAGTCTCCTGAATAGAGGGATTGGAGTAATGAAGAGCGGAATCATTTCGGAGCAACCCGTTTAGCCACGGGAAATTTTGCCCCGGCATTTTGCTCGCAGGACGTTTGGCGGCCGGGACCGCTCGGTCGCCGGGGATCCCGCTGCCGGGATTGTTTGGCTATCAACGAACTCTTGACAAAGGGGCTCGTACGAGTAAGTAGCTTACTCGAAATACATCGCCCGCCTCAGTCCCCCGAAAGAGGGGCGCACATACGTTGAAGGTGAGAGATAGATCGTCACTATGGTCTGGGACACAGAATCTGGGACAGGATCCCATCCTCAACTATTTGCAAGAGCGGGCGAAAAACTTCCGGATGAGGGTTCTGAGTGGCTCACCGGTTTCTCCGTCCGCTTGTGAGCCCGAGCAGGTTGGATTCCTGCGAAGCAAGACCTCAATAATTAGAATTCCCAACTCAATCACAGCGTAGCGGCGGCGATATTTCCGACGACCGAATATCCCCGGCGGCCAATTGTCCCGCGACCAAACTGGCTGGCTCTTCGAAATCAGACCGAAATATCCTACCTCCTCGACTCCATGATGTTGCTCGATGTCACGGACGTCTCTGATCCGTCTGAGAGAATCCAATACGGGAATTCGAGCAGAAAGTTGGCTCATCTGTCGGGGGGGGGGGGGGGGGGGGGGGGGGGGGGGGGGGGGGGGGGGGGGGGGGGGGGGGGGGGGGGGGGGGGGGGGGGGGGGGGGGGGGGGGGGGGGGGGGGGGGGGGGGGGGGGGGGGGGGGGGGGGGGGGGGGGGGGGGGGGGGGTGGGGGGGGGGGGGGGGGGGTTGGGGGGGAGGTTTTTTTTTTTTTTTTTTTTGGGTTTTCCTTGGTTTGGGGGTTCCATTTTTAACCGCTTGTTTTTTTCCAGCAAAACCGCAGCGATCGATCTTTGAGGCCTGTAACCGACATTCATTAACATCACATCGTTTTTAAATGCTTTTCTCAGAACGGGAATCACATTCAGCGTCGACGGATTCACACTAGCTCGATGCTCTCCCAGAAATAACTTCAAAACACTGAAATCTTGGGCGAACATGCGTCGGGGGAGTGTTCAACAAGATTTGGCGGCTCAGAGTTAGAGAACGACCTGGGTCTCCCCCATGTCTTTAGTCGGTGAGCTCTCTCCTCGAGGTTTCTCTCATCGAGGAACTGATTTTCTCCGTCGATGGAGCTGTTTGGATCGTGAGCATTGACTGCCACGAGAGAGGCGTGTGAAAGGAATGGGATTCCCCAAGGTTTTGAATGGGTAGCGCATTACGCAATGGAAGTGGACTGCCGCAAAGGAGAACTCACGGATGAAGGCTTCTCATCGCTGCTCCGTGATGGGTTGGAACCCTCTTCTCAGATGATTAGCGCCAGGATGTTAAAAATTTCCCTGATGGACGACCTTTGCTGGCCGAGCTTCATCTCCAGAGGATGATCGTAGTTTCGATCAAAGAAAACTTGGAGAATGGTAGACAGAATCCTCTAAGCGTGCGGAGGGGCGCGGGACGGAAAAGGTTGAGAAACACTGGCCTAGGCGGAAGTGCATCGTGCACTTTCGCAAATCATCGGTCTCGCTCCATCTCTCTTCATATCCACCTATGTTTCCGATCTGTGTCCATGTACGTGATGATTCCGACAGAGTTGATCATAGGCGTGTCGATTCGCGTCTCAACCTATTCGTTCTGTCAGTCAGACGACTCTGAAATCCGGGGTGTCGGATCAATGCTTCCACTAACAATGCGTCGGATACCAGCTGATCGCTCGTCAAGGGAGCTTTCAATATCCGTTTCGAGTTTATTATTAGATGCTACGACGGTCAGCTGCGACGTTCCTCGGGAGAGTTATGGGGATTCACACACTGGGTTCAAAGCCTGAAGAGCATGAAAGGGAGGTTCATCACGTCAGCTTTGAACAACACTGAAATCCCATGCGTGTTGGGTTGCGGGTTACGGGGCATTTTCGAGACTCGATTCGGGATAGTGACGTCGTCATGCAACGTTCACCGTAAAATCCTCGAATATGACCTTCGAGGATCCTGTGGGAGCGCAAATTTCACTGGAAATCTTCTATTTTCAAAATAAAGTGCGTATTATATTATATTCAGAGTTACTCCTTCCCGCAGGTTATGTCATATGATACGTATGTGTAGGAGCTCACATAATTGATATACGACGCGGGAACTCTTCTTCATTCAATCAGGGGCGTCGGAGGATCACTAATCGAATGACTCCTCTCTGCAAGTGCAAGGAGATTATATCAATCCTAAGAGAGCCGGACTTTGTTGAGCCACTGAGCATACTTGACGTTCGGAAGTTCATTACCGGGGAGTTAACCCTAACTAAATATATCCGCGACCAACTGTCGATTGCGGTAGGACTATCCGGTCGTCAAGACGAGAAGTTTTCCATGAGTTCCTTTATTTCCGCGAACTATACGTCCGAATCAGATGCTTCGACGGCAGGGACACAGTTTCACCGAACATCAGGTCATGAGGAGACGGCGGTTTTCCAATGACGCCACACCTAGATCCGAGGATGTCCCAAACGCCCACAAAACATGATGGCTAGTCGTCGTTAAACATATTCCGGCATCAGTTCTGCACGGACGGTCAGCGGGAGCAATCCAGCTCTCCTCCAAATGATGATAAATTTGGGGACCTTTACCGGATTCGATCAATGATTATACAGCGCATGAGTCTCATCGCAGACAGAAATGAGCCTACAGCTGTCATACGGAACCACAATGGCGGAATGTGCGTGGATAGACTAGCATGTTGATGGGCATGAATGACTGCGACAATCGCCTGGGATGTTCATCAAGGACGTGGGGATCTGGATGAGCCGGATTGCACGGCCGACTCCTCTACGGAAATCGCTTCTTGACATCCTCACATCAAAGCTACGTAGCATCGACCACGGATTGAGGATCATTACCCTAAAATCCCGCGTATAAGGAACCCTTTTTCCGAACATAGGATGCTTCAGAAGTTCGCCCAACAATAAGTGATGGGAAATGTATGTTCTGGTGGTTTCTGATGGCGCATGGCCATACGATGGACCATGAAAAATTTCTAGAACAATAATTTTTTCATCAGTTCTTTAGTGAACCTTTGTTTGGTCGAGAATAGGGTTCCTCGTACGCGGGATTTTAGGGTACATTGAAAATTTATCGCTATGTATCCCGTCCAGCGCTTCGAAGAAGGGGTGTTCGGATGTTTCGGGGAGGGAATCAGCGAGGGCACGAAGAGCTTCACACATATCCGGAGCTTTCTGCTATAAAAGGAGACAGTCGCGGATGTTGCTTGCGAAGTGTCCGTCTTGTTTTGCTCCCCGATCAGACCAACCAGCAGAGCAAAGGTGAGTTCAATTCGTTCCTTTTCTGCTGCGAGCTTCCTGATGCTTGAGCTGCGCACAATTTAATTCTTATCCGGACAGAGAACATCACGGACTCACGTGCGCCCCGGCCTCTGAGCGTTCCGGTGTTGCACAGTGCTTCTTCTGGGAGTGTTCGGAAGCTCTCAATTTGGCACATGCGGATGCCGCCTTTGAGACTCATTAGGATGCTCGAAGCGGACAAGATGCGTGAGGTCTGAAGTCGAGAGGATGCAGATGCCTCCTTCCCTCGAGGGCTTGCAGATTTCCGGAATTTTCACTTATTCTCGGCAGCAGAAAAAAGCCCCACTATGAAATGTTGCTGCCAGGGAGAGGTCAGCCGCGATTATTTCAAACCATTCTGTAAAGCAACCCACTCGGATGGCTCGACACGTCGCGAAGCTCGACCAACCACCGTTGTGTCTTTTTATAGTAACATTTTGACTTGGCAGACGCTCCTCCCATGGGTGTCTGGACATGCCGATAGTGTGACACGTCCGCACTGAGGGACAAATTCTGGTGTCGGCAATCGACTCACTCTGTAAGGCTCATCAGGGTATAGGCTGGCTCCGGAATATGCAGGTCCGGGCCTCAATGCGCACGTGAGCTCTGAGAATGATTCTATCCCGAAGAGTCCCTCTCAAAACTTTTCGGGCTGCTGAGCCACTCAGCCCCTCCCCTGCTTTGAAGACCAAAGATCCTCGAAATACTAAATGATTGATGAGTTTGGTCTGCTTATATCTTGGGCGACATTGAGCCATTTTGGGACAATGGGATCCAGCGGCAGTGATGAGACCCGCCGGTCCGCTAGCTACTGAATGGGCGCTCTGATGAATTTCGGCATTGCGCCTCGCATGCAATCTTGAGCACCCGCTCGTGAACGTGGTACGACTAGTGAAGATGAGGGGTGATTCAGTATCCCTCCGTTGATCAAGGCAATAGTACACCGCTCGGACCATCCGGCTCCCGTCTCTGTGAGAATCTCGTATGGCGTCGGAGTTGAATCCAGGGCCGAAACAGCATGCAATCCAACGTGGAATAGGCTTGCTCCTAACGGTTTCTTGCCCGTGAATGAAAGTCGATCCAGAACACCTGTGGGGCGCTTGTCAGTGCACTCCGATGAGCCTGCGGCATGACTCGGGCCTCAGGGCCGATGATGCAGATCTGCGAAATGTTGTCCGTTCTCCCAGAGTAGATGAGTGCCAGATCCCCACTAATTGGACTACCTGGGCCTGCATCGGAGCCAGGTGAATGCAGTAGAGACAAAGCAATCCCGGAGTCTCAACTCTTGCAATCATCCACTTATCAGACGCTCGCCCAATAATATTGAAAGCTATGCGTAAAGAGTAATTCGGAACGATTCTGCTGACTGGAACGAAAGGATGCGATGATCGAAAGTCCGCTCGATTCCTCCGATCAACGTTCGGGAACTCATGATAAATGATTGATCGATCTTGTCGTTGAGGACAAGATCGACGCTCCTCAGTTCTCTCTTCACTTGGAAAAAAAGAATCAGAATACGGAATAGAATGGCATTGCGCTGTCTCACCCTGTCTGGCATCGTACTTTCATTCCTCTAAATTAAATCGACTTTTGAAGGCATGCTAGCTGCCAGTCTATCTATAGATTCATCAGGCAGCTGACAGTATGTCCGAACATCTTCCTGTCAGTCTCTCGCAGAGTCTGACAGTCTGAAAGCGACTCAGCGGGTCAGATGGTGAGAGTTGACTGGCTGCTCGCTTCACTGGCTGGCTGGCTGGTGGGCAGGCATTCATGCCAGCTATCGTCAGCGATTCAACGGGAGACAAACAATAATGTTCAATTTCGTTTCGTCTAGCAGCACCACCAGCAACGACAGATCGAGCGGTACCGCTCGTTGATATTTTCAGACGGCTGCGAGTGTCGGATATCGTTTGCGAAACACCCCGATGAAGTTCTGGGACGGATCTCGATGTATTTGATCCGGATCGAGTCTCTTACGTGCTCATTACCGGCGTCGCGGTCCTCGAGGCTAGGTGTAATGCTTTTGGGATGATTCTTGGATATGCGAAAGGGTTTCCGGAACGACAACGCCCTTCACAGCTTGTCATCTCGGACGGGCTATGGGCGGTTCCAAATTGAGATTCGTCATCGGTGCTGGGGCTAGCCAAGGGCCAACGGGGGCGGGGGGGGCTTATCTAGCTGCATTTGTGGCTGAAACGTTTAGTACGTGGGTCCTCGTTCACATGCCTGGACAGACCGAGACTGCAAGATACAGTCGAGGCTTTTCGATCTTCCAGGCTTGCGATGAAGAGTGAGGAACAGAACAGACGAGTTTGAACTCGACAGTCACTTCGTTTGGTCGCATTTGCGTCATGTCATTGAATCGCATTTCGAATGTACCTCAGGAGAATGAATCTCAGGTGCCAAATTCGCGCAGAATAAAAATCCTGGCTGATATTCCAGACGGACTTGAATCGCGTCCAATTTTGAAGGATCCAAGGCAAACATCGCGCCTGAGAGATTCGCAGCATTAATAGAGAACCCATGGGAGCAAATTGTCTCATGACGCTCTTCCCGTACGAGCCCCTCAAAGCATGTCCGCATGCTCGAGCCGAATATTGACCTGTAGACCGCGGAAACAGACCCCTCTTCGCTCTGAGGAAAGTTTCGAGTTTCCGATACCATTTCTACCATCACGCAAGTTTCTGGAATCATACAGATGCTGCAGCGGATCTGAGGGGAATATTCGAAATGTTTGCGGTGACGTGGATGACTTTCGTCTCGAGCTCTGATCCCTGACAAAAATGGAGCAGACTCCGTGCGGAGAGCATGGGACTGAAACGCCAATGAGGAATTACATCAGCGCTAGACACCTCAAAGGAGAGAGCATTGCAGAGGGAGAGAGCGGCGTCCGTTTAGAAATCAGAAAGGAGCCAACATTTCGGTCCAAAGATAAGATAGGTGTCAAACCCATTGTGGAACATTTAGAAACACGTGAGCGAGCTCACTCCAAATTTAATCTGATGGAGACTCCACATTAAGTTTATCGGCTATCTCTCGGCGCGAAACAGTGGAACGTGCGTGACGATTACAATTCACGATCTGCAGCCTTATTGTCTTGCCACTCCGTCGGCGTTCCGCTCTGAATGGGAAACCGTTATTCAGTTCGGATTTGCGGGCGTTCGATCGCCACTGGTTCGCGGCTCTCTCGACACGGATGGCGGACATTTAGAAGGAGGACACGTCTCTCCGCCACGCGTTCGCCTCTAATTCATGGAATCACCAAGCCGATGCGACCCATTCGATGGGGGCGCAAAGGGACACACCTTTCGGAGCGTTCTTGAGCTTCATTTGGGATACTGAACGTTGGTCAGGTTCGTCGATCATAGCAGCGTATTCGATCTCCATCGCAAGTTTCCGCCACTCAGCAAGGAACTCTATGCGCAACTTCGTGCTGAATCGATAGCGCATCTTTCAGTCGTTATCTTTCTTTCGACGGCCTGAATACCTGCCTCGAGTCGATGTATGCCTCTAAGCCATGCCTGCGAGAAGTTTCACCGAGAACTTCGGAATACCTCCAGGTTTGCCTCCAGGTTAGTGCGTAGTCAGGGAGTTCGAGTCGAGGAGGAGAAGATTTTGACTTTCTCGAGTCGAGATTCTACTCACCAGTCAGCTGAAAAAGTCATCTGAGAATCGACCGGTGGTCAATCCCAAGCCGTCATGGCTTCCGGCTCAACGCGCTTAGAAACTTCTCCTACAAATCTTCTTTCGGGAGCATGTATTGCGGACGAACGGCTTTTCTCCTCGCCGGATTCCCTTGCCCACCCAGTTTCGCGTTTGACAACTCCAAGCTTGGTTTCTCACTGCGCTCCATACCGACTGCAGGCCGGCGGTAGGGGCGTCGTCCTCCTAAACCGGCCTCTAACCACATTTGAGTCGTGCCTACTTCTACAATTTCTACTCTCATCAATTTCCTCGCCAGCCTCCCGATCCGTCTGCCCGCCCAGTTGATTGCCAGTTATCAACGGATTTGGAAAAGAACGGAATACGTTTGTAAGAAAGCTCAGTTGTTACTCATTCGGTCAGAGACAGGTCTCGAACGCTAGAGCCAAGTGTGCACAGGAACCTGTTCGCGACCCTCATTCCCGAACTGTATAACGTTCCGCCTGGCGGTTCCCCGAGCTGGGATTGAGTTTGCAAGTGAGGCGTGTTCGAGCGCTTCAACTGATCTTCACACGTGACAAACTAACGGCGTTCCCTTTGACCATTTGCAGCAAGATGATGTTCTCACTAAACCGCTGGTCGGTCTGCCTGTTCTTGTGCTCATTACAAGTGTTACTTCCTCAATGGAGTTCGGCGTCGGACTTGGAGGGCCGGAGAGTTAGGATGTGCGGGAAGAAACTTTCGGATTTAACAATTAACCTCTGTAACTTCGTCGGTGGACTCAATCAGCGGGTGCAACGTAGATCGGAACGAGGTGAGTTCTCGTCCATCGGAACCACTTAGCCTTGATGTTGCAGCACCGGTGAAGCTCGCTGCTGATTCTCGATCTGGCAACACGAAACCCTCCATTCTTTCCGCAAGCTGGTTGGACGGCGAAACAAAGGCAATATGAATTGTGCTCTAAAAACCTAATCCCTGAGCTGTTGCGCATTTCTCTCAATGAATTTCGCCGACCGTCGATGCCCTGGCCTCGATGGGAGTCCAAGCGCACCTACCTGCTAGATCAATCATGTCGAAACAGTATCGCTGTTTATTAAGTACCTCGTTTGTAGCTGAGCGTTGTCACCACATATCTGAGGCCACATGAGCACCTTGGATGTTGTCTATCATCTCCAGTGACGAGAGGCGAAAAAGATGCACGACTGCCACTATTGTTAGAGACATTCTACTGCCAAAGGTCCTTTGCTCTCTGTTTAGTTCCAATCTGTCTCGTATAGAAAGGGCCTCTCCGCGCGGAGAAGATTGTTGTCAAACAACATGTCACAAGGGTGATATTTTCCAACCACTGCTCAATCCTTCATTTCTCGGAGCCTTTGAGCTGGTATAGGCATCAAGTCTGAACGATCAGAGGGATCTGTCCGCGATGCTTCTATTCCTATTCCTATTTTTCATAGTTTCGAAAGCATGAAGCTCCAATGATTAAATTGATCATGTGTAGGATTATATCCCAATCAAGATAATGGTCGAGGTCGAGAAGCCAGCTTGAAAGCTCCGATCACAACTTTCATTCCTAATCTAGTGCCCCAAAGATTCCCATCTCCTAGAAACCTTCTTCCACAAATTGATATCACCGAAATTCCCTCAGTCTCCCCATCTTGGAAATGCTGACGCTGTATGTGCTTCGAGCGATCTAACTCTCGCTCTATAATTCAGTTCTATAATTAGACTTTATCATTCTGGGATCCTTGATTACATCGGGTTCCCAATCGCTCAACTCAGTTAGCGAAGCTGGTCATCAGCTTGACCTCGGGTTACTCAAGCGGGGAGCGTGTGGCTCTGTTTGCCACTTGCCCTGCCCCGCCCATTGCTACCGATAACCGAACGCAACGGGGAGTCCGACGAGTTCCTCGGAACAGCATTCAGCCTTGATAATTGAGAGTGAGGGTATGCGAAAATTCGAAACACGTGCGTTTTGCATTTTCACACGTGTGCACCATCCCGTAGCTTTGACGATCTCATTCTTCCTGACGCGTCTCCTGGTTCGTGCGGGGATGCGCAATCCCAACGTTCGACTCGGAACCGGAGACTAACATCTGCGCCCGAAGGAAGAAGATACTTTCAGTCCGTACAGGGATTGGGCGGATCGGAGGGAAAATACAACTTTGGGAGAAAAAAGTGTGCCCGTACCAGTGATCTGACTCTGTTTCCTGTTTGCAGCATTGGGCTTATTCGAGCGCCGACTCAGACCCAGGGAAGTTGGTATCGTGGATGAATGCTGTCGGAATCCATGCTCTCTTCAACAGCTGCTACAGTATTGTGCTCGACCCACAACCAAGGAAGAGGAGTCTAAGATAATGGATCGCTTCCTCCAGGTCATTCGCTTACCGACAAAAGTCGTCTCTGTGACCAGAGATACCTCGAAGGTGCTTGTCTCACTCGCTGAATCTTCTTCTTCTTCTCAAAAGAATCGCAATTCAAAACGCATGAACCAACCGCATGCCCAGCCATATTATCGGCGATCCGGCGTATTTCTGCCAATTTGTGTGTTGCCCTTGCGAAGTCATAACTTGCGGAGCCAACCAGATGAAAGTTTTCGATCGGAGTCCTCTTTCAGAACAAAGACAACGTTGAAATGGAAGATGAGGTCAACGCCCCAAGCCAACTTAATACAAATGGAGCACACTCATCGGATTTCATCTTCGCTTGATGGAAGGCGGAGAAGACAGCGTTTTCTTCGATGTATTTCTGAAAGCTTTCCAGGACTGATGATCCTGAAGAATCAGCGAATCGGTCTGCCGCCGCGGTCGACGACAATGCCGAAGAACGAACCACCTTTTTCTGCAGGAATAGACGAGATATGGTCCATTATCCGTCTGCTCACGAAGCGAGGATTCAACCTCTGAGAGCAGCACCTGAATGCCGGGTTCAGGCAGAGTTTTAGAGACGTACGCGATTACATTGACCGACCTAACAGTTCCCTCAGATCGACTACGTTGGTGAATCAGCGCCAACAGTTCGAAGCGACTGCCTTTAGAAATTATTCCATCTGTTCAGATTTAGTTGCTTGTGATAGTTAGCAGAAGAAACACACACACACATTGTCTAGGGTATGTACTCAATTCTTGCAAGTATTCTCTGTTCCTATGCCAGAACCTGGCCAGAGAGTGATTCCTCTGTGATGTAGGTTGATTTTGAGACCAATTCAATCAGAGAAGGATGTTTCTCGAGCGCCACTTCCCTGAAGGACGGTCTGTTCTACAGCGAACGATGCTCATGAAGAGGATCGGAGTTTTGCGACTCGATCCAACATGGATTCTAGGCTTCCAGCAATCATACTTATCCACAAATGGGACGGATAATCTCAATTATCACCTAATACCTACTCAATCTGGGCTACCTCCCCCAGATGTCTTTGTCAGAATCTCAGCTAGAAATGAAACCAAACGGACGATTGACATTTCCGAGCTACTGCGAATCGTTGACAGAGTCGGTCGACGGTGTTTGGAGTGGCTCAGAAATCCTGAAAGCATCTTATGTCCTCAGCAGCGATGTCAATAAATTGATCTGTGGTGAGCATTCCTGTCGACTTGTTGCTCGAATGCAAGCATTCACATTCTTCATTTTTTATATCATATTCGATGAGCTCAGTAGTTCGAACCATAAAACATCATTGGCCACGGAGCAATGTTAAAAAAAAGTGGCTTCTATATACATCAAAGAATAAAGCGGGCACCCCTTGTGAACCGAACGCCCCAAGCAGCTTTGGAAGCGTCCACCAGCTTGTCCGAGCATGTACATCAGGGTTTCCCAAGGGTTTTTTCCCATGCCCCACTTATTGAGCCAGAGTTTCCTCATGCCCCACCGACGACTTCTGGGACGAGATTCGCATGATGCTGCATCTAATCAGCAGGATCGAAATGACATTATTGAGCGGAGCGGAATTTGAGAATATTATGTCAGACAAACACTTGAATGCCGCTCAGTTTCAATAGGTAATTTTTTTAGGAAATCTGTGGATTATAAATTTGTGCGACATGAGCTTCACACAACTTTGCTATCTGCGGCGTGATCGCAGTGAGCTTCAGCCTGAGATCCCCTCTCTTCGTTACCTCGAGCCGATGCCTCTGATCGGACACGAGCTGGTTCACGGTACCAAACCCGCACTCCACAAGATATGAGGACGGGATATGAACCAGCATCTGCGCGGCGCAGGAACTCGGTTCCGGGTCGAGTCGGGCCATATCTTCATCGACCCACATGAGTACACCTTTGTCTCGAACACCGTCTCCTTCAATTACATTGAAGTTCTGCCATCTCCTCCCGGTATTCAAGATCAACGTAATCTAAACTCACCAGGAACGGCTGAGCGAAGTGCAACTGAGGATTCTCGGTGGGGAATTCCGCGTTCCGGGTAGAGAGGTTTGAAAGTATGGAAAGTATTCACGGCCCCGTGCCCCACCGAAAATTCGCCATGCCCCACCGGTGGGGCGTGCGCCCCACCTTGGGAAACCCTGAATGTACATATTCCATGGGCGAGCACCCCGAAGGAGTCTTGGAGCATCCTATGGAGAACAAATAACGGCCGTGCCGTGCACCCACAAAAAATACACTCCTCCTGATGTCGGCACACATCGGGACCTAGCTGCAGGTCGTGAACTTATCCCCCGTTGGTGAATAAATTGCCGAGCTCCGGCCATCCCAAGACCGCCCGTTGCGAAAATGATTTGCACATATAGGTCGAGGTTGATTCGATCATCTATTAATGATCGAGGTGATCGAGCAGAGGCTGCCCGTTCTGGCACCTCAAAACATCAGCTAATGCTAACTCATAGCCAAACAGGGCCCGTCAGTCAGAACTTTCCGGCAGAGAAGTTTTCGCGGGCTCATTTCAAAAACAACAACAAGAAACAAGATGGCGCAGTCCATGGCCATCGCCGACGAGGGTCTTCGAAGAATAAATGCACGCTTTCCACTAATCAGGAGCTATAATCCGTGGAATGGCATTTGTGGAACGTGATGCTCGCTCAGATTCTTAGGCATGTGGCTTAGTCGGATGACTACGTCAGCAACGAATGACAATGATGGAGTCTGAAATTCTTACTCAAGTGATGCTACTTTCGCGGATCGCGGTCACCCCTGCGTCAAAACAGTCGAGTGTCCACCACGGCGAATGAAGTCTACTCGCGCAGGTCCCAACAGCTCGTGTTGCCACTCTGATTTGATCGTGGGACTTCTGTTGCCCTCCAGAGACCAGGGTAATTCGCTGACTTGTTTCGAAGAGTGATCTCCAGGCGAGAAATTTAGTTTTAGTTACTTCATCATCTCCGGCGATCTGTCTCGTGTAGTACTCTTCCACACCTGACTTGGAAGATGCGGACTGGAGATTGTGATCGTATTCGCCCGCGAGAATCATACGTGGACTTGGATTTTTCTTTCAGAGTATGACGTTATCAATCCGCCCGGGGCCCTCCATCAGTCTGCCCAGTGTGCCGTTCAGAGCCAAAATAATATTTTTCGTTTGCGGAGGGACTGTTCTTGCGGTCGGGATCGCATCCAGCCTCTGGTTCCGATGGAAACGCGACCGGGATAAAGACCCGATAGGAAAGACTCTAAGCAATGACCGAAACCGACTCTACTCGTTCAGAGGATTGAATGGAGGTGAGAGTCTCGCGCGGTTGTTAGATTTCCCATTCGAACCGCGAGCTTTCCTTCGCCGTGTCACGGTCATCTGTCACGTTTTCTATCTTCTCTGGTCTATCAAGTGTCTATCAATGAGTGCTCTCTTTTGCTCTGCTCGCATTCATCAAGTTATCCATGTTTTCCACACAGAAATACCTCAATTGCGCAGCATGCCTTCGCCACTGTGTGTGCGCTGCAGGCAGCACCGAGATGTGGACAAAGGATCGGTCACAACGTTGAACACCGCTCTCCCAGAACAGAAAGAGGAATTCACCCCTCAACAATATGGAGTGATGGGAATGGAAGCCCTTGATACCGCAATTCATTATTGGGATGACGCTATATCCGTTCTTCAAAATCTGCCGAATTCCAACGGGGGTGTTGCTCTGATGGCCTTACCGGTAAGACTAGAGGAACGAACGTGGCCGCGTGAGATCGTGCTTGAGAACGCAACACCAATGGAATTATATATGATTGATGACCTCTTTTTACGCTCGGTGCCCAATAGAAAGGTTTCTCTGCCACCGTTCGGCCATTCCTCATGTAGTAGCGATGGAATTTCGCTTAAGCCGCCTGAACATGTTCTGTCCGCAGACGAATGCAGAGTCGGAGTTCGTCAGTCAGCTGAATATTGTTATGAAACAAGCTTTCAAACTACGCGATAACACGTCAAAACTTTTCTTGGACAACACGTCTCTCCTCTTCCAAATCACGGATGATCGGAGTTCCATAACAGGCGGACACCTGAAAGACTTCGACAGGTTCGTTGGCTTCTCCGTGACCGTCGCAGCTCGACTGGGAGTGACAGCGAATATGATTCAAGCTCTCCACTCGAGAAGGAAAAGAATGAATATGACTCCGATGAACTGAGAAGATCGAGAGACATCTGATAGTCCTGTTTCGCTCTTGCAGATTTGACGCGCGCACGGTGACGAGTTTCGACGAAGAGAGCTTCGTGTCTGCGGAAGGCGATATTGCCAATCTCAGAGATTTCGAAGACGCCGTCAACCCTGAAGAGCTACACCTCTATCAGGATGCCTTGGCGATGCTGAAACGTGACGGTGAGTGCCTGAGATGATGCCGCATCGCCTAATGGTTGCGTGTTCTCGCGTGGGATCGCCTTCATCGGATGCTCATCTGGTGCCGTTTCATATTCGCAGGCGTGCCAGCGAGGGCAATTCGGACGAATTTAGTCAACTGTCACTCCGACGAGGAATACCTCGCTAAGCTCCACTGCGTCCGATTGGCTTTCCAGCATTTGACGGAGCAGAGTTCCGTGAGGACCATGTATATTGATGCCGGTTCCCAAATTCTAGCCGGCCTGCTCGTTTATGCAGAGAAGGATCCGACGTATTGTTTGGAGGCCTATGTCAAGCTTATCGAATGGGTAGACCAAGTTGAAAATAGAGACGTGATGGAGCGAGAACTGAGAGCTCGGGGAATCACCGCGTTGACCATTTACGACATCGTTTTCGACTTTCTGCTTATCGAGGCCTTCGACGATCTCGACGATCCGCCACAGTCAGTTGTGTCCGTAATTCAGAACCGATGGCTTTCCGCCAGTTTCCGCGAGACGGCTTTGTCGGCCGCCATATGGTCGGTCATCAAGGCAAAGAAGAGCCGGGTGAAAGTCGACAATGGCTTCTTCACTCATTTCTATAGCGTGGCGGAAAATCTCACCCCGGTATTGGCTTGGGGATTCCTCGGCACGAACCAGGACCTCCGAGAGACTTGTCTCTATTTCAAGGTAAGCTCTGTAACAGCGCCTTCCCCTCATTTGAAGCGAATCTCAAGCACCGAATCGGGTTCGCTAACAAAAGTATCTCAGATTAACTTCCGATCGTTGGTTCCAGCAAGAAGTCATGGGTCTGATGGTTGATATCTTCGATTTCAAAAAAGTTCGCTACACATCAGTCGAGCAAATGGCGGAAGATATCTTCGGACTTTCACAACTGACCGTCGACAGGATCGCCCAGAGATTAGGAATCTGAAATCCGACGAAGACCACGGAATGGTTCCCCGCTGACGAATTGATCTCATGGTCGGCCCCGCGGTTGGTCGGATACAGCGAGTTCCTCTCGACAAATATCGCCTGGTGGCGCTTCTCATTCGGGGAATTTCGCACTACCGATCCGAGGATCAATCTCCGCTCACTGAAGGGTCCATGGGTCGACTTTAGATCGAGTCCAGAGTCTCGGACCCCGGCCTACGGCCGAGCGGAACTGACGACTCCGGGGTCGGCGTCGACCCTGAGGACCCAAGACCCAGAATGGAACGAAGAGGTTGATCCTGTTCTATCCCGAAAATATTGAATGTTTTCTCCGCTATGGAGCGTTCCCTGGAACATCCTGGAAACACACCGGACGTCAGCTTGTACATTCCGCAGACAAACCGTCAGAGAGACACTATATGAGCAGTTGTTTACACGAGTCACGAGAAAGACGAAATTCAGGCCTTGTTGATGTGTATGAGTATTTTCTTGCTGTTTGATGTCTGGATTTGGGAAATAAAGTAATAATGAAGGAGGACGAATGTCATCCCCGAATCTCGTGTGTACGTTCATCGAGCTCCGCCAGCGACCTGAGTTACGCGGAAAGAAAAACACCGCGCGATCCAAGTTTCGGTAAAACTTCAGAATATATTTCGTTGAATGCGACGAAGTCCAGTCTATCGATCGTAGTCCCGAACATCGGCCGGAGAATGATACACGAAAAGCCTCTTTCCGTCCCGAACCTTATCGACAACCAGATCAAATGAAACAGTCTCAGGACGTCTCGATACTGTGTGACGGATAGCTTATCACAGACATTCGAAGCGGTTCTCTCATAGAAGCTCTTGAAAACTTCACGGAGAGATTCACTGATAAATATCCTCTCCCAGATTTTCCTACTTTATATTAATCTGTCCCAATTTCCCGCGTCATCGTCATGTATATTCAGTAAATGAGGTGATCTCTGAGAAAACATAGACAAAATCCGTTGCAGATAGAAATCTATCCCGAAACTACATTTTGGGATGCGTTACATAGAAATCAAGTTCTATCGAGTTTAAACACCGGGCCGTAGAAATAATGTCCGTCATAAGAAGCTGCTCATCATTCGATGGGCAAAATCGTGTCATGGGCTGTCACGCGGGAGATTCGATTCGCTTGCTCCTGCGACAACTCATGCCCAGATGAAGTTTCAAACTAGGTCGATAGCAGAATTCTCACAACACTGCCTACTGATTCGGCCTGAGGGGTGCCTCAATTCAATCTTGAACTCGTAGCCAACGTCGCGAGGAACAGGCACGCACGGAAAATGAACAGTCCGTAACCGGCAACAACGTTCTAGCCATAATGAGTTGTTTGAACCCAACTGTCAGCTGGAATATTTCCGACATCGAAATGAGAATATATTACGGGTAGTGAAGTAGAGCTACGTCAAGGCCCAGGAAACACAACCTCCCAATCTCCTACCCGGGCCAGCACTCTTTCACATTTAGGCCGGCACAATCCACTAGGTCAAAGGTGCGGCATGGAACTGCATTAGCTATGAGCTAAGTGAGCAGGGAAGTATACACTGAAGTCAGTGACGTCGGTTCCGATCAAATCACCAAGGGACACAATTCGAGGGAGTTGATCATGTTGAGCACTGCAGCTTTTTCTTGTTGGGAACATTTCCATTTACCCAACCTGGTTGGCAGAGCGTATCGCGTCCGTGATGAAGCACATCGGCGAAGCGAGGACAACGGCAACAACGTCGATGGTGCGAGATGCAACCAATTAACGTTCGGAAGCTCGATGGAAAAACTCGATCGATGCCAAGAAACGGGAGTCGAAATCTTAATCAAAGAGTGCGAAAGTCGCACTCCTTGGCGTGGACCCCGAATGTCTTGCGGGAGTTAAAAACGAGTTTGAAAGCGACGGGGGTGGGGGCACGGGTGGTGCATGAGGCCGTCCAGCATAAATTGTCTCCATTTGGCCCCCATTGGATGGAACGGAGAGAATGCCACCGCTATGCTGTGGACCACAACCTATGTCAGGGAAAATGTTACTAAGGTTGAAATTTGTCTGGGAATGGCTGCCGCCGCTGCTGCTGCTACTGCCGCCGCCGCCGCTGCCGCCACTGCTGCCTGAACTATGCTGCCTATTCGTGGTATCCGGGGACTGCTGTTGATAGCCACTCGTAGGCAAACACGTGGGGGAAGCTCTGCTGTGACCTGATGTCGTCGTTGAGGACGATCGAGCAGACATGAACAAGTAGCTTCCGTCGGAAAATGCGTGCGATGAAGGTGCCATCGGGGGCCACACCCGATGGTTCTGGTGACTCGCCGACTTCTGACTACTTTGAGACGAACATTGATTGAAAGCATTGGCGGATGCGGAACCAACCGACATACCGAAATCGAAATAGTTGCCTAATGTAGAAGATGACCTCGGGTCGGTCGCCATCATGGTATAACTGTCCAATGATTGACTCGACCTCGTTTTCTGAGCGGGTTTGTTGCTCGAATTGTTACAAGAAGCGCTGTTGCCACCGCTGCTTCCATTATTAGATCCTGGTGAATGATTCACTGTTTTGTTTCTAATGGATGAGGATTCTCCGCTGCTGTCTGTCGTGTCACAGGGATAACCGGTGATGGAGGTCGGACATTTTGGTGAAGCATTTGCAGAGATTCCGAAGATGTTTGAGGACGTGTTCTGCTTGTTCGATTTATCTGCACTTGAAAGGAACTGCGGCGGGACTGGGGTCACAGGCGGCGCGAAGTTGTTCATCAGCACCCCCGTAGAGTGGTCGTGGAGGTTCAATGGCGGATGAGGGAAATCGCTCCCCAGAGACGTGCTAGCCTGGGTGTGGAATCCTGTGTTATGTGAGTTCTGATAGAGGTTCTGGCTGACAGGGGTGCTCTGAACTTGAATCAGGCTATTTGAGCCATAGTCCGGCGTCGAATTCGTACGGGAAGGGATGAAGTAGTCGTTCGTCATACCGCTGTTCACTCCGACGAAACTGTGGTGAAGATTGTTGTTGTTATTGTTTTGCGGGTGATGAATCGAAGAACAATAATTCAACGTCGAGTTGTTCCCGAAGTTATCCAAGTTGTATGGCGTGTAGGTTGTCGCCGCTGTGACGCTTGAATTATTCGGTTGTTGGGGTTGCTGCTGTTGAGATCCCGCAGCCGACCTTGCCGTCGTCGGTGACGGCGGTGGAGGTAGTGGTTGGGGTGGTGGCGGCGGTGGCGGTAAAGTAGGATGAAGCGACTGACTGCCGTTGTTGAGGTGATATTTGGGTCTCTCGTTTGAGGTCGAATAGTTAACGTTATAGGGAGTGTTCATGCTCTGAGCTACCGAGGATTTTGTAGAGTGTGCGTTGCCATTAATATGATCGACCGTTTTACCTATGTAGGTGGGTGAACCAGCAGATGAAAGTGTGATTGTGTCACCAGCACCACCACCCGATTGGAGGAGGCTCTGGGTCGAGTACGGAGAATTCAGTTGGTTCGACGAGTTCCTCAAGGAGCATTGAACTATCGAAGGTCCGATTAAGCTTTCAGCGGAGTAATTGCATAACTGCTGCTGCTGTTGTTGTTGCTGCTGCTGCTGATGTTGCTGTTGTTGATGCTGTTGAGATTGTTGCTGCTGACGCTGCATCTGATGTTGCTGGTGTTGCTGCTGTTGTTGCTGCGTTTGCTGCTGTTGAATGAGTTGACTCTGAATTGACTCAATGGGCAAAGAACGATTGACCTGTCGATTCACGTCGGGACTCTGGATCGGGGATAAGATGTCTGCTCGAGGACTCTGACACGGCGGCGACAGAGTTTTCGTAGGGAAAGTGGAGTCGTTCACGGGGCCGCGCTTCTGGCCGTTGCCGTTCGACCGTTTCTCAGATGTTCCCAATCGGTTGAGTGAATTGATGGTTTTCGTAGTCATCACTGTGTCCTGAGATTTGGTCGAATGTTGGAGGCTCTGCATCGGGGATAACGGTGGCGGAAGCGCCAGACCATGACTCTGTCTGTAATCCATGGGAGGCAATGGCAAACGAGGGAAATTGCCACCATCAGCTGATTGCAAACTTGGCAAGGCTAGACTAGGCAGGGAAACAGGCGGAGCTTGCTGCTCGACTGGGTATAACGGATTGTTGCTACCTCGGTTGTGATTCATGTTGATCGAGTTCGAAATCAATGGGATACTCAACGAGTGGCTCGCTGAGGAGGGCGTCACCACCGGAAGCGTTGACGACGAACAAGTCGGAGCCGCTGAAACAATTGAAGACGATGTGGACGCTGAAGAAGCTGCCGCGGCTTTCAGGACCTGCGCCACTGTTCTCGGACCGCTCCTTTTTGGTTCGTCGTCTTTAGGTTTTTCGTTCAATGAGCTTGGAGATGCGTTCGAAATCGGAGATCCTGAAGATGTTGTCGACGTCGTAGCGGCAATGGTTGCCGTCACTGCAGGTGCATCGATGATTCCACCGATAGATGATGGCTGGTGACTCATGACGGCGGAGCGCTTATCTTGCGTCCCAGCTGTACGTGTTTTGCTGACGAAAGTTTTCGGAGGCGAGACCTGACTGTTCGTGGTCACCACGGCCGCAGGTGCCGATGAGAGCCGCTGTCCTCGCTGAGCAGGGCTCGGCTGCATTGCGTGCACCACTCGCACTTTCGTGGTTTCCAAAGATGAGATCTGTACAACGTTTTTTGACTGGGAATCTGTCACCTTTACAATGCTTTTAGGAACATGAGTTGAAGCTGATGATTTGGGAGGAGGGGCGGCAGCACTTTTCGCTCTCAAGGGCTGTCTTGTCGGACCGGGAATCGCGGCCGTCACCGCAACTGTTGGTAAATTACTCGAAGCGCTAACTGGCACTCTTTTGGGGATCCTCGGCTCGGTTGAAGTGTTCAGTTGCTGCTGCGGCTTCGATAATATATTTCCCCGATTCACAGGAGAAAATGCCTCCAGAATCGTTTCTGCATCCGAGGGGGTATGAGCTTGAAAATGTGCGCTCTGAGGTTCTATTGTTTGTTGCCGCTGATTGCTGCAATGAGAGTTGTTCGGCGTGGGTGTTTTCGAAGGCGGCGAAGGAGGGGTGATATCCTGCGACCCCTGTGTTTGCGAATTGAAAATGCTTTCCGTCGCCTGCGCCAGAATGTCAGTGGATGAACACCTTCGACTCGGAACGGCTGGCTCTTCTTTGTCTGTACCGTTCTCGATAGTTTCATCAACGCCCGTGTCAGATATCTTCTGTTTCTTGTTGCTCACGTTCGCAGAATTCCCTAACGCGATGGACGACGACGGCGACGATGATGATGAAGATTGAGGAGTCAGAAGGAAGAAGGCACCACTTGGCGTGCTCGCAGGCCTTTTGAGAGCATTGTTACTCTCAGAAACAGAATCGCCGGCTACAGCGGCAGTCGCTGTTCGCACTGTGCTCAATGTGCTGGTGCCTATACTTGATGTCTCAACTGCCAGACCTGAGGATTTTCTCGCAAGATCCTCGTCCAATGCAATCATGGTGCTCGTTTGAGTTTTTTCGTGGTGACCATTGGTCGCAGCAGTTACAGTAGCAGGCTCATGATGCCCAGTACTCGCTGTATTATCAATCAGCAGTGTAGAAAGAGTGACGAGAGGCTTGCCATTGGAATTCGTGGACAAACTCAGGATCGGTTTCCGACCATGATTCGCTGTCGTCTGGATAATCGGTGCTTGATTCATCGCGGCAGTGTTCACAATCGAGAATCCGTGAGGTGACGAAGTTGTATGTGACACTATTGGAAGTCCGAGTCCGCCGTTCCCTGACGGCAGCAGAATTGTTCCGCTAGCGCCGCCCAATGATAGGATCGGATGACCGCCCATTGAAATAGTTTTCGGCTCTGCTGCGGATTGAACGAGCAGCTCCTGAGCGCTACTGAGGAGCAGATCCGTTCCGGTCGCACTGGACACCGCGTTCACGATTCGAGGCCCACCTGGAATTCGAATTCCGAATTCAGACTGTATCAGCGAGGGAATTTCTCTCTATTCCTGATCGATCCTACAGCTTGGTAACTTTCGCGATTTCGCCCCCAAATCTCAAACCCGAACTCACCTGGTCCGTTGATGATGATCTGTTGCGTCTGCGTCTGGGTAGGTATGATGACATTTGGAGCCTGAGTCAAGACGGTTCCCGTTTGATCATTGATCATGAGGATCGATTGACCTTGTGCTGTTCCCAATTGCATTAGGGAAGGTTGCAACAGACTATTCAGGGGAAGAGAGTTGACGCCTAAGGTATTCAAGGTCATCGTATCGGCTTTCGGGGTGAACGGTGCTGTTGTCGAAGATACGTTGGAGGTGACCTGAACTTCCTAGCATCGGGAAAGGTAGAAAAACGGAATGGTTAGCTCCAGGGCTGAATAGCATGGATGGCGTGAACCTTGTGGTAGGGGGGGGGGGGGCTCTCGAACTGTGTGAGGCCGGCTTTCGTTATACGCGGCACTTAAGGGTAATGAAACATGAAACATAACAACCTTCGACAATGAATCGAGCTTGGTGATGTTGTCGAGGATCCCGCCCTTCTCTGTTTCTTTTTCCGAACCCGTTTTCCGTGCGTCTGTTTTGCTTGCAACGGCGCTGGGCTCTGAGCAGAGCGAGATACCGTACTTTTGGAGCAATCTCATGTAGTTTGAATTCACTTTCTCCAAATCGCGGATCTGGTTGCGCATATCTTTGACCATGGTGGCTGTGGAAGAAACTGTACGTCATCGAAAAGTAGCCTATAACGCGATTGTACGAGAGGAATGGAAAATCGAGAATGCATGATCGATCCTGAGCCTCACCATGGACTGCGGATAATTTGTCAGTCACGATTTTTTCGTTGAGGTCCCGTAAATACGTGATGTAAGTACAAGCTCTGCACAGGATATCCACTTTAGCCATCCGTCGAGGATCTCGATCAGGGAGTAATTCACCCAGGCGAAGGATCCCAGCTGATATCTGAAGGCAACGGAAATATTGGTATTTTTTGCCGAGTAGTCGAGCTGAGTTCCTCATGAGTCATGACTGACCTTCCAAGTCAGATGTCGAAACGGGAGGGTTCATTACAGGGAGGAATAGTCACTTTCTACATACCTTGTCCTTTCGCCTTCGTTCGAGTTCGTTGTGTTGCCATTTCTTATATTCTTTCCCAACTTGTCGAGGGTCTTCACTGGTCACCACGGAGGAAGAGCTAATGGCTGAGAACCTGGAAATACATGCGATCGCTTGATTTCTCCTGATTCTAGATTCCCCTTCAATCTCTCGTGAGTATGGAAAGGTTGAGTACTCCAAAGACAGCCCTGTTTCGGATCTGCGTTGGAGAGAAGGGCCTACAATCGGGAATGACGGATATGAGCCGTCTGAAATTGTCGATGGAGTATGTGACTAACCCGTTCGTTTCTTTGGCGTTTTCTTTCTCGGGAACCATGTTCTTTTCACCAGTCGATTTTTGGGGCCCACTGGACGCCGCCACAGAAGCAGCAGCAGCAGCGTCCTGAATCTCAACAGTTCGCTGCTGTAGTTGCGGTCGCTGTTGTTGTTGTTGCGGTTGTGCTGGTGGCAGCAACAACGATTGCCGCGGTGGCTGCTGTCGCTGCTGTGGTATACCGCCCGAGTCACCTCGGTCTAATGACATTGTTGAGTGGAGCTCACATAACTCGAGTTGCACAAACTAGATACGTGTTTTTGGCCCGCTGAAGTCAGTCCACCGAAAGAAGCATTATTTTCGTTTGCATTCAGGTCGACCAAATCACTTGATCGTGGCGTCCAAGTTATTGACCAGAGCCTTGGAGTAACTTCACATGAGTTTCCACAAAAAGCAGCAACAGCAGCTTCGATTTTCACCACTGCGCTGCGCTTCTTCAACCACTCTTTCTTTGTGTGTGGATGATGGCTGTGATCCTCGATGATGAGCATCAAGTAGATACGACTCACGGCTCAATGAGCGGCTTGTTGCAAGGCCGCCCACTTTGAACAAAGTTGCCCGAGGCCCAAGTCCTCCGGAAACATCGCTCGTGCAGAGAGGATCGTTGAGAGAGACGTTGAAATCGTTGAAAGTACTAGAAAATTTTCCGCAGACCATCCCTGCTTCGTTCATTTCGTTCTAGGCTCCCCTTCGATGTCGAGTTTCTCATTATTCCCATGCTTGCGGAGAGGCCGTCATCCTTGAACAAGGTTCTGGGCGCGAAAATTTGGCAAGAGGACGCTTCTCCGAGAGTGGCCGTGTTTGATGAAGAGTTTCCGCCTCCTCCACTAGCATGCAGCGCGCAGCTCAATCGATTCACCGCGCTCGGGAATGCGATTATGCAGCCGAAGAAGAACTCACAGCAGTCCTGGATATCCTGCAGTCCCCGCAAGATATGGATGAATATATATATATATATATATATATATAGATATGGATGAATGGATTCATCTCAGAAGGAGAAGTCATTATAAAATCATGCCATAGAAAATCATGGTCAAAATGACGATAAAAGAGGATAAACACCGATCTTCATGCGGTCCCAACCAGACAAGTTGCATTCCCAACCAGACTCATGCATTCTTGGGAGAGACTCGTACTCAAAGTTCACGTCCGAACTCAATCCTTCCGGCGGGGTTGGCGAGACTGGCTTTCGTCTGGTCCGTTGACGTCAATTTTGCCGATATTCTTCGAGGGAGCACACGTATGATGGACCATGCTGGGACAATTGCTGCCTCGTGAAGAGGACAGGGATCTACAAAGGTGATCTGCGAGGTCTCACCGCACCGGGAGACTCGGCGGCCATCGATGCAACCGCAATGACCCCATAACTTTTCATTATGTCCACGGAAGGCGGCTTCTGGGAGGGGCAACGGTTCAAATTTTCCTCAAGGTCTCGAAGCCGTCGCTGTTCCGGCTTAGCACACGGCGGAAAAAATCCGTTGAATGGTACATCCTTGGTGACGGCCTCCTGAGAATGAAGTCGGCGTGGACGAACGTTGTGCGTAGGTGGCTTCAGAATCGGAAGCGCGCTCGGTATCACAATAAGGTTCACAGCAGCGATCACCCGATAAAAACATGATCGGAGCGAGAACGCAAAGCTTCTGGGTTCGACCGATGTGATGATTTTTGCCCCCAGTCCTCGACGCATCACGTGAGAACATCCGTGATTATAGGCGAAACCGCATCCGCCCCCCATGTTTTCGCGTGGAAATGGGCTCAGTCGTCTTTTTTGCTGCTTTTGCGACTTGACGATGGCGCGAGCAGCGGGTTTGGCGTTCGATTGTCAACAACAACCGTTTAGTTGTACAGCGGGTTGATCAACCGCTTGATTGGTCGCTTGCCTCGGTGGTTCACGGCCCGACTAGGCGTTCAACTGCGTCCCGTCGTCATCATCACCATCGTCGAAAGTCATCAGCAGGAGCAAAGACGGCGCGGGGCAGTCACTTTCGAACGCGGAAACATCGAATTGTTGCAGCGTGTTCGTCTAAAATTTTTCACACCGTCCCAGCGAACGCACCGCAATGAACGGAATGCAGGGAAGAACTTGTTTTCGACGGCGAAGTCGAACAGACAACCCCTGTTGTCTGGTTTTCGGCTTACGCTTCTTCGCCTCAATAGCGTTCATGAGTTAAAACGGAAGTTTTCCCCCTCAGAGCTGACCTGGATGTTAGCTCGACAGAAAACTGCCAAACCGCAGGAAAAAAATCAGCTCGACCAGTTCCGCGGTTTACCAGTTCTACGTCGACTACATCGTCAGCAGTACGACTTATGAATGATATCGATGCCCGCCACTTCACATGTATCGAGCGAGGAGTTGATCATCATGGCTAGCGAACCAGGCATGGGTTTTCTCTCACGGTGCATTATACCTGACTTAGCCGAACTCTCCTCCTCCCGCGATTGACCTCCGACCATCCCGAGAATCGGAAAGTCCTCCCCTCCCGCATCAGAGAGCGTCCGCTATCGCCCTCCCTCCCCCCACCTACTCCCGAGACTCTTCCGAGCAGCTATTTACCGGGATGGATGGAGTTAGGGAGGAAAAAAGGGGTCTGGGTTTGGATGGGGACGCTCCGCAAATGGCATCAGCTGTTTATCAGGTTTGACTCTGAAGCTTTTGGAATGAGAGCAGCCAGAGTCAGACTCGCCCATGATACCTCAATCAGAATGGAGTGGGGGAACAATCCATGTGAGAAATTTCTGGGTCATCACTGTCACGAGGCCTTTCGCTGCTACGGCAATTCTGAAATCCCCACCTGGGGATCTTCATCTCGAACGGAAAGTTCCGTACCAGTCCGGTATTCTTTGGCTGATTCTGCCTTCTGAGAGCGATCTGAAATCCGGATGGGGCTAGCACCGCTCAATGACAGAACAGCAGTACGAGTCTGATCCTATCGCCGGTCAAGAGTTGGGTTCAAATGAAACACGGAAATGGTTCGCAATCCGGCTTTTTTTCGTAGGATTTTCTCACGTTGTTCTAGCTCGAACGCAAATGTTAAAGGCCCAGGAATCGGGTAGATTTCCCAGGCTTGTCTTCAACCGATGAGATGCGTCGGAGTCGGTTCGCGAGCTCTATTAGGAAGATCAGATACACCAAGGAAGGAGAAGAGGCAAAAGTTTCTCGTGCATTCAGTGTAAACACCCGGCGAGCTGAAAATCTGACGGGAAAGATGCCGCTTTCTGCGATGCGAGAAGGAAGTTTTATTAAAGCGAGCTGCTGGCTTGTCCATGCTACAGTCGACTTCAGGATGTTGGCGTTAGTCTCTGCCGCGGTGGTGGTCTTAGCGACCAGTGTCTCGGGTAACTAGGGATTCCGAGCTTGGAAACAGTGTACATACAATTGTCGAAGATGCATCTCGGTAGCGGATCCCGATCTCACACCAGTTTTGTTCACAGGGCAAGCATCCTTCAAGTGTCCTACGAAGAACGGGTACTATCCCGACAAAGAACAGTGCGACTTGTATTACGAATGTCGGCGTGGAGTCCCTTCCCAAAAGTTGTGTGATGATGGTATGGCTTTCATTTGGGCAAACAATCCACTCTACGGCAAGTGCGATGTGATCACAAACGTAGATTGTTCGGATCGACCATACTTGCGTAAGTTCGCCTTGTTTTTCCGGTGTTTTGTTCAATAACCGCCTGTGTTGCTCCGCGATAAGTTTTCTCATTTGGCATTGAGCCTTCAGATAAGTATCCCGCTGACTCATTATCGTTTGCAGAGCAAGCAAAAACCACACTTCACTGTCCTCGGGCCAACGGATATTACCGTCATGAGAAATGGCCACAAGTTTGTGATGAATTCTATCAATGCGACAAAGGAAAGGTGAAGCTGTTGAAGTGCCAGGCCGGACTTGCCTTCGATCCAATAACATCTGGATGCCAGTGGGCTGCCAAGGTTGAAGGCTGCGAGTACCTGACAGACGTGAGTAGCCGACACTGCTAGGCCGAAAGGAATCGCGGCGGATGAATCCGATGCATTGTAATATGATTGGAGCGCTGCGACTCGGATCTTGAGACGGTGGGATCACTAGATGCCCACCGAGACCAGTGGCGTATCCAGGATTTGGTTTTGGGGGGGGCGACCCTATGTTATGGGTGGGGCGATTCGAAACTCCGGACTCGGAGGTATAGGACTTTAACATGGGAAGGAAAAATTATGGGGGGGCGATCGCCCCATCGCCCCCCCCCTCTGTATACGGCACCGTATGAGGGAACCGATTTCTCATCAACACCATCGACGTTTAGGAATGAACGGGTTTTCCCTCTGGTTTCAGAAACTACCAAAACCCCCCGGGCATGCTGAGCCGCAGTACGACGATGACTACGAAGACGAGGCACAACCTCCACCGAAAGCACCCTCGAAGCCTGCTTCAATCCCGCAATCGCAAGCGGGTAGAAAACCACAATGACATCCCAAAATCAATCAAACATACGTCATAAGGCCAAATTTCAATCGTCGCATTTCGCTGAGTCTTGATCCACAAACATTGTTTTAATTTATTTCTACTGTTGTTGTGCCCCACATTCCGAGGGAATTGTCGGGAAGAAATTAGAGATCGTACATGTGAATAAAGAAAATCAAACGGTCGGTCCGACTCAGTCGCTCTCTAAGATTCGCTCCGACCAAACGTTTGGAGTGTTACGTCAGGACCGCTGAGCTTGTATGCTCTCAACAATGACTTCGAAACTTTCTAACCGAGTGAAAGGTCGAGGAATGCCTTTCATTCGGTTCTGTCAGTTTAGAGAAATTTGAGAAAAATCGCTCGTGTCGTGTCTGGCGAGATCTCCGACGAACAGAACGATGTCACGCAGCTTTCTCTTTCATGAAGATTTGCTTGCGCTCATGCATCACTGTCGAAAACCCTTCAAACCGCAGAGGTTTGAGGCGGCCCCGTCGGAGTTTCACCTGGCCGGGATTTCAGAGAAAAGCCACGCGCGCGGTTGCTTGCATAACACACCCGATTCCTTCACACCCCAGATCGCTTTCGGCGATGTTCGTCAGGAGACCGGCGAGCATCGGCGCGGCCTCAGAAGCTGCTAGATCTCGAAAAAAAGTTGTCTCGAACAAACGCCCAGATGAACGGAATCGCGACAGCAATACAACTTCCGACGAACAGAGGATCGAGCCGGATTAGCCCAACAGCCGAAAAGACACATCAGAAAATCGAGAAATATGCTTTATTCAACGCTCTCTTCTTTGCTGCATGCCATCAAAGCGGAGATTGCATCCTTGTATATTAGTACTTGCGAGGTGGTAGACTTTCTTCTTGCACTGGGAATTCAAGATTCAAGATTTTTTCGGGCCTCCTAGGGGTTGGCCCTTATCTTTCCCACGCAACTTGACTCCCAGGGCTCGCTCCATCTTCGAGAGAATTTGCTGATTCGGGAGGGCTCTTCCCGCCTCGTAATCATTGACAACCTGAGGCTTCTCGCAGATTTTCTGCAACAGAATGACATTGTTGTAATGATTACTGATCCAGCGGATCTCTCCGTCACCCTACAGTACCGATGGCATTTCGTGCATCGAATTACATGGAGGGTGCAAAACACTCACGGTTGCAAGGTCTTTCTGTGTCAGGCCCTTTTGCTGTCTTATTTGCCCAATGAGTTTCCCAGTATCCAGGTCGACGGTCTTGTGCTTGAGAACATCATCTTCGCGATCCAATTTCGCAGCGTTCAGGCTCGTCGATGGGTGTTTGTTGGATCCCGCGTTATCTGTCGAGTTTCATCGCTTAGTGAACCAGAGTGAGAATTCGTTTACTAGTGCAAGTCCGTCAAAGTTCTCAATAGTAATCGAGAGTGAAAGTTCTTCTGCCAGAGAAAACTTATTCTCCCGATTCTGTGAAACCGGAGGTCCACGAGACAGCCGAGCGGTGAAAACCGCGAACTTCTGGCCGCTACAACAGACCATCATTCCCGTCCTCTGGAGAACCCAATCCCGGAAAATCTGTATCCTACTGATGGAAAGAGCAATTTACATTTTTTGTTGGTCTCGATTTCTAGTCCAGCTCTTTGCGCTTGATTGATGGCCTGCAATGTGTTGAACATCGTGAATCTCAGACGGCATGAGACACTCACGCTGTCATCCTTGACGGAGTAAATCAGAAACTTTTGGAAGGAAACCGCCAGAAGACCCAGACGCCGGAACTATATGATCTATTCGGGCAAATCCAGTTGCTCCACCGAAGAAGCTCTCTCAAAGCATTGATGGACATGGCGCTGGGTCTTTTCGACGACTGTCTCACCTGTGCGCTTTTCATCTGCGAGCCCTTGGCAGGCTTTTTGCGAAGAACGAGAGTTTCGGTATCCATCTATCCTTCGAGTTCGAACACGGAGACAGTACAGGAAAAAATACTTTTTCAGGACTCTATACGTCGTCTTCGGTTGCAAGTAATCGAATCGCTGCCTGCGTGCTGATGTTGCCACTCCAGCACGAGACGGTCTTTAAGGAGGGAAGCTGCTTCCGGCCTAATTCGCGGAACAACTTTTGATCGACTTCTTCTAGAAATGCAGCTCGGAGATGTCGAGATTACCGTCGCTCAAGCTTTATTCAAATGCAAAACGCTGGGAACAGGAGCGGCAGCAGATTACAGAGTTTATTTGGCCGTCTCGAAGATCTGCTGGAGTCGTAAACGCTGAGCGACGAGAGCGGAGTCATGGAACGGATACGTTATCTTATTGTCTTCGTTGTTCCCATCCGTGAGAAATCGAATTCCCTTCCCCCTGCCTTCTCAAGCATCGAGCGCCGTCACTCGAATATTTTGATGAATACGCCGTACGATGGGAATAAGAGCGCGGATCGCAAGAGCTTACTGGGAGCGCTGCGCATGCCTAAGTAGTCGCCCTGAAAGCCCGCCTAAAGGTCGGAAGTTTCAGCGGCGAAGAGCTGTCATGAAATGCAAGAGGCGCCGCCATCATTGTGAGAAACTGTGCGGTGAAAAGAAGAGACAACGGAAAGCGTGAAACTCTCGTTTACAGGAATCCGCATTAGAACCACGAATTGGAGCTAAATCAGGATCGGCAATAACTACGATCATGGCGAAAAGCGAACACAACTTCAAAGTAAGCCCGAAGTCCAGTTTGGAAGTGCGTTCTGTTGATACATGGCCGTTCCCATGCGAAAGTTCGGGGGAACTGTGCCGGAATATGCCGTATTGTTGCCCGAGCGCCGAACATCGCGATAATCCTTCGCTCGAGGTTCACTCAATTCGGCGGTCAACGTGATCATATGGTCCGACGCGATGTAGTGCGAGCAGGCTCGTTTGTTTGGATGCGCTCCATCACACTGGCCGTTCGCAATGTTATCGTTCCTGGCTTGCCTTTGGCGCCACCGAGCTTTGTTTGAAAGTCGCTGTTCGAATATGCAATCGAACGGGCCACTGCTTTTGCCGTTTCGGGAGTCGCGGCGTTGACTACGGTCTCCTCGCGGGGGCTCTCGCCTGGGACTCCTCCGTATAGTTTCGGTTTGGCCGTTGGGGAACGATTCTCGCGGAAGTTGGAGTGAATTCATCCTGCCCAATGGAAAGGAAGGAAACCGTTACGCGCTCATAATCGGGCTTCTGCCCGCGGATCCGAATAGCGAGAGATGGAAAGAGGATCCCGCTTCGAGTCCAGAAAAATGTTCCTTAAAATGTAGAATTACATTTCCGGTCGGCGCGATGTAGCTGTGTGACTTCCTCCATGTGGAAGCTTTATGAAGTCACGTTTCTACGGTCGACGGCTCCCGCTTTGTTCCCATTCGAATATATTTCCTAGAATAATGGAAAATCAGTGGTACTCAGTGGCCGGTTCCGCACGACGCGAACCGCCATCCAAGGTTTTTCCATGTGTGCGTTTGATCGCTTGTGCAGGGTGCTGCCTGCGCTTCTGCCCGTTCACGGCTGCGCCAAAGTTATCAATCGTGCAGGGAATGGAACTCAATTGTGACTGAGCCCGCCCTCCGGGTCTCGAAAATTTTTCGTAATTTTCGACCCTGTGAATATCTGCTGGATGCTGGCCTCGATTTAGGGATTACTATTTGTATGAGAGAACTGCATCCGTGACCGAGAACCTGTCTGTTCTCATGCCTCCATCGGTCAAAAGTACTTCGTCAAAACCAATCACATCATTCGTGGCATACACAGACTTACTCTGACTTCAAAACAGGCCGGATCCTTGGTTTTCGCCAAACTCCGGGGCTTCCCGTATTGGCCCGCGCGAGTCGAATCGAAAGTTGAGGGCACTTACTACGTGTACTTCTTCGGGACCCATGAAACGACAGCCCTGAACATGAACAATTTGCTGCCGTTCAATGACGAAACGAAGAAAAAATATGGAAAAATCAAGAGGAAGTTCTTTGCTGAAGGTACGTTTAGGGAGTTGGGAAAATTCGTATCGTTCAATACGCTTCTCTTTTGGTGTTCGGCGAAGTGGCCCCTACTGAAATCCTGCTAATTTTCAGCCATGGACACTATCCAGAAAGATCCCAATTTCAAAGCAGACTGCGTTTTCAATATACCCGGTACAACGGTGAAGAAGACTCCAGTTGTCAAACCAGCCACCACTCAGCGCAAACGCAAACCAGTGGAATCGGTAAGTATGAGGCGGAAGATGACTCCATTCGAACACGGAAAGAATGGCATGATAGCACTGTGCGAAACGTTCAAATGATATCCGGATGCTCTTCGTGTCAGATACCAACGCCTCCCCCAAAAGCGCCGCGCGAACCTCCGAAGAGGAGGTCTTCGCCACCGCGGAGTGATTCCGCGCCCGCCGTCAAGCGCGATCGTAAGGAGAGCAAGCGAGAGGTCCAGGAGGATAGTGGCGCCAAGAAGACAACTGCTGCGGAAAAGAAAACAGATGATGTTCTCGCAACGAACACCCTGAAAAAAGACTCCCAAGAAATAACTGCCGATAATAAAGACGACGCGAAAAAAACTAAATCTCTCATGGAGTAAGTCGAGTTCGGCTATCGCATTCTCACCCAGACTGCCCCGAGATTCATCACATTTCTGTAACCATGTTCTGTTTGCAGCTGTCTACCTGAGCGCCCAGTACCGATCGCTTACGAGTATCTGAACAGCGAGCGATCACCCGCAGAAATGGGTCGTCTACCACTCATAAAGAGACGTGTAAGTCTTGGAGAGAATACAAAATAATGTGTTGGATATATATCGATGCATGCGAATTTCCCTCGCCACCGGCCGAATCCACCCATGCCGACGTTTGAATCCGTTGCGGCTGAACCATGAGGAGTCTGGATTTTAGGGTGATCTCAAGCGGTGTCGTGTTCGAGGCCAGGATCCAACCGGATCGAGAACCCAATGCCTGAGGGGCAAGTGAATCGCTGGGAAAGGGTCGACTCACACTCTTTCAACTCTCGCTAGGTTGTCGTTCCTCTTGATTCTTGAATGATTCTGTCTTTTCCGAACCTGAGCTCATACGTGAAGTGATGGTTAAATGTCGTCTGAGGATCGCTTAGCCTGCGCGCTAGAGAAAGAACCCCTTTCTGATCCTTTGATCCTGCGTATGCTGGGCCTCATACTCCAGTCGGAAAGTCATGTCCATCGGCAAAGAGTTTCCCATGTTGAAATGATCGGATTAGTGCGTGACCGCTATGTGAAAGTGTTCATCGATGACACAAAGAGTGAACACTTCATTTCGGCCTGGTTGCTCGACGTCTTCGGATATCATTACTGCTTGAAATGTGCGCAGAAAATCAGCCTGCAACTCGAATGGGGTAGTTTGACGGGCAAAGTCGACTGTCGGATTTCCACAGCGATGCCCGCTTGTGCAGTGTCTCTGAGTTCGGAGTGGTGCAAGTCGTTCTCCGAAAACGTGATGCAGGATGAGCTCGATGATGACGATGCTGATATCTTCGGGGGTCATGAGCACCTCTTCTCATCGCGACAACCTTCTGTCGAATCCATCGACCTTACGGTCGAGGTATGCCCATGACGTCCGAGCTCCTTTATGTGGCTCCTCAATATAATGGGAGATGCCACGAGATACTGAACATAACTCGTCAGCCGACAAACACTCTGGAGTTTGAGCCCGTCCATTGCCGGAGCGTTCCGTTGCGAAGTCAACTCGAAATCCGACTCGCAATGATGGATCTTTTTTCTTTGAATAGGAACCACCGCGCGATCCCCCCGTCGTGTCGAACGAAGACGCAACCGCCCCGTCGACCGCAGTCGCACTCGGCAAAAACGAGCAGGAAGCATTTTCCTCTCCTATCAAGAAACGCAAGCTATCACCGCCGAAGAAGGCTCCAGAACGATACCTCGAAGATGCTCCTCAACGACGAAACTCCGTCCAGAAAAAAGAGACTGCGGATATGAGGTACGCAGCTTCGATGGAATCCACGTTATCAGCAATGGGAGCAGTCCATCAATTCCGTGGAAATTCCCGGTTTTCTGATTTCGGTCGGCATCTCCTGATATCACTCTTTCCAGAACCGTTGAGGAGTCTTCGTTGGACACATCAAAATCGCCTACAGAGCCGAAAGCTGCGAAAATCGTTAAGCGTTCAAGCGGATCTCAAGCCGGGAGCAAGAAAATTTCGGAAAAAGTCTCTGAATACACTCCAGGTCAATTGGTGTACGCCAAAGTCAAGGGATACCCCTTCTGGCCAGCCCGGGTTAACGGAGTCGCATCGTCTTCAAAACCGTGAGTTTGACCACCTTTTTCGACTCGATACATGGAATGTTATTCTCCTCAAGATCGTTGAATCAAGAGTTACTCGGACAATTACAGATAGTGACAATTTTGCTTGAAATTCTTTCGGCAGAGTGAAGTATAACATATTTTTCTACGGAACCCATGAACGAGCGAAACTCACAGCGAAAGATCTCGTACCGGTGAACGCGGAGACGAAGGAGAAATACGGAAAGCCCAACAAGCGTAGCTTGTTCTCTGAGGGCCTCGTGGAAATGCAGCGAAACCAGTGGGTCGACTATCCGGGGAGCTTCGTTTCCTCGCAGCCTACTCAAGCGATCTCATCAGCTACTGCATCAACGACGAATGCAGGAGCAGCAACGACAACGAGTTCCACAGCTCCAACAAGACAGACCGGAGTCGAAAGTTCGCCAATCAAACCCGCTGTAACAGCAATCCAGCAAGAGCCTCAGTTGCCGCCAGTGACTTTGGTGCCCCAGCTGAACGTTCAACAAACTTCGCCTCATTCACCTCAGGGCTCATCTCAGAAGACCGGTTCTGACAAGGAGGATTCAGACTCCTTTTCGGACTCATCTGATAGCGTAGGTGGCTCGAGACCCGAAATGGGCGAGAAGTATTGGCGGCTTCTAAACAACAAGTAGCTTTAGTCACTCCTACCAGCCTGTGAGTTTGTATTATCGGTGGAAGTCTTTGTTTCTCTCTATGCTTTTGCTACTAACCTCCAACGAATTGCCAAGTGAGTTTCTTCTCACTCGTCATCTCTACTCCGTCGCCTACTCCTCCTCCTTCTCTTCCTCCTCGTCCTATATCCGTTGGTCGACCGAATCTCGTGTCGTCATCATCGCTCGCATCCGAACCTGCTTGACTACCCTTCACACACATGACGTTCCATAGTTCATTTCTAACGTGGAAACCTAGACCAGTTCCATCTCGACCATCAACCATCTTCATCACTTCGCTACCAAATGGGTCCCATGCACTGCTTATTGCATCCGCTCACACAGTTGCCCCTTGTGGGAAACCACCTTCAATGCTAGCCGTAGGTTTGTCGTGCCGCTCCATTCGATACATCAGACTGCCAAACTAACAGCTTGCTCCGGGAACCGATTCAAAACTCAAGCTTCCCCTCGACTAATTCAATTCCTTCAATGTCTCTGTGATTCCAGACCTAGAGGATTCATTCATCGTATTTAGTTAGGAAACTGTGGGCGAGTTCGGAACGGTCAGCTCAGGTGCCATTTACTGCCAGCAGAAAACAGGCTTCGGTTGCTTCTTGATTGGCATGAAGAAAGTGTCGAACAACGGTGCAGTTGGCTTCTGACGGAAACACCACGGCGTCGTTCGGCGGTCGTACAGTTCCGATTCGTGCGCCGAAACAGTCAGTTGTACGGGAGCGAAACGGGACCAACGAGCACGCGGAACGATCTCTCAAGTCTCTTTCAATGAAAACCAGCTCGGATCCGAAACCGCGGCCGCGGGACAGGGCCGTCCGTCACTTCTCAACTGTACTATCATTGTAAGATAGTTCATACACACAACATATACATCATTACTTACATAGTTATCGTCGTAGTTTTTATCGTCTATTTCTTTTGTTTTAATTCCTGATGATCATCATTATTTATGAGTGAATGGGCGAACGAGTGAGCAAACACGCGATCCAACGAACGCAGGAAAGCAAGAATAGCGACGACGACGGCAACGGTATCGAGAAACATCATCGAAACGCCATCGAAACTGTCTCGAGTGCCCTGTCTCGTAGTTATTATGGATAATAGCGAGCAAACTGACATCAGTCGCACTCAGGGATACTTTAACCGAAAACCCAAAATCCCTCCCAATCCATCTTGTGCAATTCGAACCCTCAGCGCCTTTGCGTTCCCAAAATGAACTGCCGAATGATGCCACTTCTTCGATGATTTAATGATGAGAGTTTCATTTCGAGCTAGCCAACGACGAGTTGTGGCCGTACATCGAACTTTGAGAGAGAATAAGCGACGCAAACGTTGTACAGTTGCGGTTCTCATCGTCGTCTTCATCCATAGTGCATGCTTACATTTATTAATTCGGCTTGTAGGGAGTCTTGAATAAATGAAACAAGTTTCAACTGGAAGCCTTGGAGTTCTCCTTCGGCATTGCGGTCGGGGACCGGGACACTGATTGTGGATGGGACGATGGGAACGTGGCCCGGTCATGTTATCGATGAATCTCTGCACTCAGTTGTTTCCCGGCGATAGTCTGTCGAGCACTGCTTTGACATTTATGAATCCAAGCTCGTATTGTATCTGTTGTTTGATCATTGGGAGAATCTGGAGCGAAATCATTCTGATCAGGGGGTGTGAAACGAGCAGTACGCGATATCAGTGGGACGAGAAATTCTGAAGTCGCTCGAGTCTGATCTTTTGAGTTGACGAAATGATTGGAACGCCGGTTTCTCGTATTTTGTGAGAGAAGCGACTCAATTTGAAAGATTAAACCTGGAGGCTGGGACTTGCTCGGTCCTACCAGACAGGGTTAACACCCACCTGTTCATCCACATCTTTGGAGAAGAAACCTTCCACAATATTGACGAAGAGATCTTGGCCAGGCGTTGTGATGTCCATGCGGACCCTGGCTCTATCGGTTACCTGAAATGAAACAGAACTCAAATCACACGATTCACAATTCGTAATTAGAGCTGAGGGCATTCGTAAGTTTTCGGAAGCCATTTCTTCCCTATTAGTCAGAAATCGATCATCGCTCTTGGTGAATAATACTTCTGGGCAGTCACCTTCAAGGTATCAAATGTTGTGAAGTTGGTTTCGAGATTGAATGCGAAGCGTACTTGAACGTCAATTGTGTCCATGTAGGCGGAACCGTTCGCTTCATGCGTGTAGAACCATGAGAAAGTCGATATTTGATAGCTGACGATGAAAGGTTGCGTGAAAAGAGATTGCGGAATTAGGACGGAATCCCTACAAGCTGACACCAAAAACATCCGCTCGATCGTCGTTGAATATTCAATACATATGCACCGAACGTACGTCATGTAAACACGGACGTTCTTCGTGTTGCAATTGAACTCGATCGCTTTCGATTTTGGACCGAATTCGTCGTAGTAGAGAACATCCTTCGATCTTTTCACGGTGCTCAACCCCGCCATCCAGCGCTGGTGGTCAAATGTTCTAATTCATAGATGCATGACAAAAGTCCATTGAAAATATCGAACTCATGAGCACGCCTGGCAACCAATCATTCACGACAACTTACTATCTGTACCGTAACGCCCAATTTTGAAATGTTCATGTTCGGCACGATGGGATCCGCTATCTCGGAGATTTTCAGCATTCTATCGAATATTGGATTCAGATCGGTACGAGCTCTTGGCTTACTGGTTGGAAACGGAGGGCTTTGTCTTGCTTGCCTCCAGCGGGACGGCTTCATTTGCTTTGGGAACCACGGCTGGAAGGCTTGCATGGAGTATCGTGTTCTCCTTTGATCTCGTCGTCTTCTTCTCCCGCTTCTAGAATGCTCTGAGGAACGGAGCGACGACGAACACGGAACTGTTAATGCGTGGATGTGTACGGATCCCCGTGGAACGTGGATGAATTTCAAGAAATTATACCGACCTTGCGAGACTCCGACGAGAAAAATCATTAAAAGAAGTACGACGAAATATTTCCTCATGATAAAGGTGGCGGGAGGAAAGCTCTCAAAGAAAAACGATCATGCTTTGCTACCACTCGACAAGCATCGGACGATGCAGAAAGAACAGAGTCTGTCCAGAACAGACTCGGAAGCAGACATAAATTATTCTTGGGTGTATCACGATGTTAGAGCGTCTGACAGAAACTCAGAGGCGATCGGAGCGAGAAGGGGTGATCCATTCATCTCTCATTCATGCATTTTCGATGAATGGGAAATACGCAGCGGCATCCATCGGACGGACGTGGGGACCAACCTTGGATTCGGACAGCTGTTCCCATTGGTCAGAATACTTTATTGCAAAATACGAGGTCGATATCCTGCGATCTTACTCAGGAAGCATGGAGGTTTAGAAGTCGTGGGGTTCGAGATTCCGGCAAAAAACGGGATTGCTTGAGAATCGGGGCTCATCTTTCTGAATTCACCCCAAGTGGGCGACGGGTCCCAAGATCTGAAGATGGAAATAGGCGGAGGTCGTAGTGCCAAAGCACAACCGAGCGGAGGGAACGGGAGAACACAGAACAATCGGCGAAATAAAGAAGTCCGAAATTCTCCCTACGGTGTGGTGAAAGTGGGAGATCGAGGTTTCCGGATTCGTCTCGTATAACATGATTGAGCATGCTTCATTGGATATTCTGAGAAGCTCACGGAGAAAAAAATATCAGGACTCATCAATCCTGATTCCCATGATCCTAATGTGACTTATTGGTGTCCCAAACAGCGTCCTCCTGTCAAAAACTTCCACCCTGCCAACTCAAGCTCCCACAATCGATCTGGACCGGAACCAAACACTCAATCATCACAAACTTAGTTTATTTCACTGACTTGTACAACTGACTGGTTGACAATCAATTCGGTGAGATTAAGACATATCTAGATATTTTTAAAATTATATCGAAGCAGAGCTCGATACAACGGGTAGGGGTGCGGCCATTCAAGAACAGCTCTTACACAGAATTCCCAGCTGCGGAAATAATGGAAGGTGGCACATTCCGAACGAGAAGCGCTGGATACAGAGCTTTCTGTCGTTGGGACCGGAGTCAGTCTTTTACTAGAGCTGTCATGTGGATTCACTGCTTGGAATCTGATGTCTGAAAACGTTCAGGGAATCTCGACCCTACCAGAGCCCGAACTGTAGGCATCATGGCAATCTGTTCCGAGTCCCCTGCTGTCTTGCACACTTCCAATCTGGTCAGTTCATCGTAGCTGTTCCTCGTCGAGCGAAAGTATCAGGGATGCACGGTTAGCTAGAGATGAGATGCGACAGAGATCCGTCTATCAGCCTCAAGAGAACCATGGGGGACCTTATGACTGATAACGAAAAGTTGGCAAGCTCTCCTGAACTTGTTGATGAATCCTGGAAAAGAGGAGCTGAGCACGATGTGGGATTACGTCCAATAATCCTCCGAATCATCTACCCTCCTGTAGCCTTCAAACCAGGTCGCCAATCGGTCACCTTGGCCCCTCTACAATTATCACTTCTTGTGAGGTGGTCAATTGTCATAATCAACCGGGGCTCCCTCACCTGCGAAATGCGATTGGGTGGATTGATCGAACGGTGCGTCCACCTCATCCAGGAGCAGTATCCGCGGGGGGTTCAGCGCAGTCGGGGAAAGCAGAACCGAGAGATTCAGAATAGACTCTTCTCCTCCTGAAATTGTGGCATGGGTCATTGCCGAGAATGCTCCCATCCGTTCACCTTCTCGGAGCGGAAGAATTCCGCTCCGATCGGAAAAAAATCCTCCGGATCTTACCTGAGAGCTGTCTCGGGATCCTGAGTTTGGATACAGCGGTGTTGAAGGAGACTTCAATAACGGCGTCGCCGTAGCCTTCCGCCGAGATCTTATCCGCCTTGCGTTTCTTCCCTCTTCTTTCCGATGGCTCAGCGTCGCCTCGTCGTGCGGTCGCCTAGGAATTCCAATTTTTGAGAAGGTTTCCGCAGAGCGTTCCGAATCCTGTACCTCGGTGCGTAATCCCATTACTTCAAAAGGTTGTGAAAATTGTTCACGGGCGAAATATGACAGTCTTGACTCTCGATCGACAGTATACCTTTTCGGGTCTGACCATCCGTACGTCGCCTCGGGGTGCAAGTTCGAGGAAGTTCTCTTTGAAGCGTTCCACCAACGAAACCAACGCGTCCCTTCCCAAATCAGGAAGCAAAGCCTTCTCCTGCGACACGTCGAGGAAACGCATCAATGCCGTCATTGCCACATTCGAAACAGTATATGTTTGAGTGGCTTCTTCTGCTAAATGCTCCAATTTTCTGCGCAACGTGCCGTCGAAGCTCAAACCCACCGCCGTTTTGGATCGCTCTCTCAACTTCTTGAGCTCGTCTGCATAGTCTCTCCCGCGAATCCAGTTTTGCGGAGTCTCTGTTATCCCAGCTTGCGTGATTCTCCTCTGAATGAGCTCTAATTTACGACGCAGTAGGAAAATTGTCGTCCGAAGATTCGTAATCTCAGGCTCCTCAGGCTCGAAGTCCTCCGCGCGGCTCTGTTCCCTCAACGGTGCATCTCTTTCTTCGTCGCCCAAAGCTTCGATGTCACCATCAGATATTTTCTCCAAAAAATCTTCTACGTGATCGACTTCGGATTCAAGGATCGAAACATGACACTGCTGGTCATTGAGCCGTCGGTGGTCTATGTCATTCTTCGTTTCATCGATCACTAAACGCGCCATAGAGGCGGTCGATTCGGCGATTGACTCATCAAGTCGATGTATCTGGAAGCAATAAGGGAGGTCATTGATGTCGGCCACTGATACTCTCATGTTTAGAGCACCAGACAATCAACTCATCTGTTGTGAATTGTGAATTATTTTGTGTGATAATGCCACGAGAGGCACATTTTGTAAATCAGCCGTGCGATTGAATCAGGTTAGGTGAGGTTGAATTTCTGTTCCTGCTCTTGGCCCCTCAAAATCTCAACCCTGCAATTCGGGCAATCGGGTTTCAGGAATAGCGGGTTTTAGGGATGGCGGGTTTTAGGGATAGCGGGTTTAGGGATGGCGGGTTTAGGGATACCGGGCGTTAGGGATGTTGACTTTTAGGGCTACCGGGCAGTAGGGATATCGGGTTTTAGGGATACTGGCATGTAATCGGTGAGGTAGGCAATGAGTCGACACGATCTCGCGACCGTCGTACCTCTTGGCCAATATTTTCGACGTCCGCATCCAATATGTTGAGATGTTCGCTCAGCGCATCTCTGCGCTGCTGCCCGCGCTCCAGCTCAGCCAGTTCTTCCTGCAGCTGCTTGATATGAGATTCTATCTCGAAAATCCTCGATGCTTGGGATCTCTTGGACAATAGGAGCGAATTGATCTCAACTTGAATGTTCCCGATCCTTCCGGAATTGAACAATGTGGCATCTCTGGAATCGGGAATCCTCCGAACATGCTGATGTAGGTCAAGAAATTTGGTTTTGCTTTGCAAACTGTTCACACGAAGTCATGGGAAGCTGATTCTACACCAGGTTTAGCACTCACCTCAACTGAGAATGCTCAACTTTGCACTTTTCCTCAGCCTCCTTGAGGCGCTGAAGATCCTGCTTACGGTCGCTGATTTTGGATCTCAGAGAGTTCCAGTATTCAGAGAGACTCTCATACGCACCGATCGGATTCTGACCGGGTGGTGGACCACTTTCCTCATCCAAGGAATAACATCTTCCTGATTTGAAGAGAAGGGAACTTGAGAACAACCGAGATCATCTCGTAATTCATCGATACATGACCGCCTGGGATTTATCCCCTCAGACTAGGGAGTTGCCGGAAACCAGGCCGTCCATGGGAACTTTAGGAGAAATTATCGAACTTGTTCACCATCTCGAGTCACGAATCGGCACGATTCCCATTCCGGGTCTGCCAGGAGTCTTCTCGCTGTCTCACGAGCTACAGTGGGATCTCCTTGGATGAAAAAATAACCTCTCAGTTCGTTTGCGATGACAGATCGAATTCTTGAGCATAGCCCCTCGTCAGAGGCGACACGACACCCAGGCTGGAACGGCTGAATCATGAGCTGCAAGTACATTATATTTTGGAAGGATTCCCCTTTGAAATGCAATAGCAGGTTCCGTTGAGGAAAACTCACTTTCAGTTCTATGAATCGGGACAGCCGCTCGGTTCCTGGGGGCTCTCGACACACATCATTCTCAGCTTCATAATCATTCAGAGCTATCACGCGGACCTTTTCGAGAAACTCCAACTTCTGGATCGCATCTCGCAGACGCCACGCAAGAGCAATATCACGAACGAGGTGAGTCGCCAAGCTGGAAGGTTGAGAACCTCCGTAAGTTAGGTTTCCCTCGAACACGGCGCGATTTTTGCCGGACGCGTATCAAGCAACCGATTCTCATGGAATCTCATGATGATCCCCGCTCGAGGAAAAGTGTTGGTCGTCGCATCCTGCCACGCGCCGCGTCTTGCGGAGTTCAACATTCTCAAGGAACTTTCATCACTTACAAATCTTTAAGGGGATACATCAACGCCCGGTATTCTGATTCGACATCGATGAACTCTATGATCGTACCAAAGTAGCCGAACGTTAGCCACTCGGGCTCGCCTCCGATCCCGAAGTCCTCGAGAATAAGAGGCACCTCTTGCAGGAGTTGCACAAAATTCACACTCAGCGAAGTCATGACCTCATATTCTAGGCTTTCGAAAGCGGTCCCACTGAAATGAGATGGACACCATGGTTATCTTTGCGGGATTATTTAGCAGGAATTCGAAATTGGAATCTCAGAACGAGAATATTATGGAATGTTGTGAGCGAGAAGAAAGAACGGACCGAAATTCTTGTGCTTGGCGCTCGCGACAGAGAAATCATTTACAGCCGACAACTCGATTACCTTGCCATCAGCTCCTCAAGCTCTGCCAGAGCGAAGCTGTTGAGCATCTTTGAATCATGGAGGATGAAGAGGTTCTTTCTCTTGTCATCCATCTGCGCTTCGGCGGTATTCTTCAGGATCATCGTCTCTTGCAAGCGACCCTGCTGTTCTGAGAGGGCTTCTCCCAGTTTCCGTTCACTATCCTCCATCATGGCGCGTTCTTTCTCCAAGAACTCAATCCTTTGTTTCAGAGTTCTCTGATACCATCGCGTGTCACCTTCAGTTTCAGCACCGTCCGGGAGTAGCTTCAGTCGGGTTTCGTTCAAGCATTTCCTCAGCTTAAGCCTTATGAGCTTCCGACTCAGCTCGATGAATACTCGTTTTTCCTGCTCTATCGCCTGTGCCAGAGAGCCTGGAATTCGACGGAGGTCCAAGTTGTTTTCCGCTCATGGGTCGTTCACGAAGCTCATCAGGAAATGATACTCTATCTATTCGAAGGCTGAGCCACGATCGAATAAACTCGCTACGTTCAACTCGCCGATCTGTCATTGACGATCGGCGGTCACAAACTGCCTACGTTGTTCTTTTTCTGAAGTGTTCGATATTGCTGAGCGTTCGTTCATCTCTGCCACTTCCGCACGTCTCTGGCTCAGTTCTTGTCTCAGTTGGTCCAAAATCTCTCGCGGTGTTAGACAAGTCGATGATCCACCTGGTTTGTCGACTAATGCGGGATCACATGCCTGGCGACCGAGAAGTTCGATACATTGTAGATATTAAACGGGTCTACTTCAAACAAGAATGATTCTGCATACGTATAGACTTTGGCTGAAAATGGCTCTGCTTGATGGCATTCCTGCCGCGCATCATTTGTCTCAGATTGAAAAGATCGATTCGATTCATCTCGAAATCGTCGATGTCGAGATTCACCATACGTCCGGACCTACACTTTCTCGAAGCTGTTTGACCCTCCTCGCCTCCCTCATTCGAACCCTCTTCTCTTCGCGTTCGAGGCGTTTCCCGTGTTTCTGAATGATTCGCTCCAAGCGACGTGCTTCAATTGTGAGCTTCCTGTATTCCGAATACTTATTGAGCTTTTCCAGCTCTTCTTGACGCATCAGGAGCTCGACGTTGGCAGAGTCAGGGCCCAACAGGTTACTGATCTTTTTCTGTAATCGGCATCATATAAGACTCTTAGCATCAATGTTGTATCCTTCGAATTGCCGCTCTTGAACGTCCAGTGATAGCCGATTCGCCCCGGTCCCACCTTAGCAGTTTCGCATACAATCGATGTCAGACTATAGAGCTCGAGCTCGTCCACGAGATTTGGACGTTTCGCCTCGAGTATCTCGACATTCTTGTTGATCGCCTTCACCCATGGGATTTCATCGAGCTTGGCGTGGAAGAAATCCATTGGCACAAGCTTCCTTGAAGCAATCTGGAAAATCCCGAATATCTGTTTCCGATAACTACTTTTTATAAGGAAGCGGTTCGTTTGTACCGCCTCGGAAGAAGCAAGGGCGAGAATTCTGGGTGAAGGAAGTACCGGATCCGAGCTCGCTCTTTCCATCTTACCAACCTTGTCTTCCGAAAGACAGAACACAGACGTCTGGTGTAGACCATACTCCGCGAATATTCCCCGCACCTGCGAGATCGATTTGGGATCCTCATCCCAAAGGTATTTCAACGTTAATTTACCCTTCGCTTTGTGTATCAGTACACTGAGCGAATGCTGGATCCCCGTTAGGGCGAGATCGTGGTCGAACTCTTCAAAGTATCCCTGGAAGAATGTGTCATTTCGAAACGCTCTCCAAGGAACTGTGCGTCTTTCTATCTGTCCCAGAGTATGGGGAGCATCTACGATCGAAATGAGGTTTCCCTCACCTTTATTGCTAGCGGGAGTGATCCAGACTCAGAAGCGACCATATAGTTTTCCGCGAGGGCTCTCATGTCAGACACGCTTTCGCTCTGGGTGGCCCACAATAGAATTTCAATCGCTGCGTTAATCAAGTGATTCTTATTAGTAACGTATTCAATAACATCGTGCCATACTGCGGATTCGTATTGACAGTGATCGACTAGAATGGAACTCGCCTTTCAGAATGGTTGTTTTTCCAGCGCCATGGCCACCGTCTGGAAAACATGAGCATATGATTCGAGCTTACATACGAGCCGATGATTTCTCCGCGGAGAGCTGACAGCTTCACGTCAGACATCGGATCCGACATGAGACTCCGATCTCCTCTGCGTTCGTCAAATCCAGATACGAACATCGCTGATGAGATCGCCTCAGAGCGATGGGCATATCTTTCGAAGACGATTCGAGACGATAAACATAAGTGCAAACTAACAAAAACGCCGCCGTTACAAAACCGTCGTGCTTCGTGCTTCATCAATTCTGGCAGCGAGAGCGTCCTCTGCATTTCCATATTGTTCCACGAAAAGAATTGAAGATTGAGCATGCCTATCCAAAAATACTACTCACCGATCACGTTCATGCCACGATGGAACTCAAAACTCTCATTTCGGAACCGCCCGAAATTTTCGAGTTTTATCTGGAAGTTAATGTTCCTGAAGAGTGCTTGCAGAATACCCAGGCGTAGATTTTAGGATGCGATCTTGAGTGGCATTGCGATGACCACCATCAAATGACTCACGAGACTGAGATAAAGCGATGTCGTTGTCTGGCTCTGGCGCCGCTCCTCCTCGGATAAACTCATCGCACTCTGAGGTCGTGCCTATATCGATCTCATTACGATTTTCAAGAGATCTTGAACGACAACACCGGCACGAAGCACAAGAACTTGATAACAAAAGCGTGACTTCTCTCGAGGGATTCCGTAAAGCAGACTTCCAGATGCTTCTTGGGTACTGGCTTACATATGTGAAGCATCGTAGGAATCCGTTGTACGTGCACATGGGAACCTCGGAGAGCCACCAATCGCAAACTTTGCCGAGCGATGATGGGCCCGGCTTATGAAGATTTTTTCATTGTCAAACAAGAACTCTGAATTCGATCGTCCGTTCTCCAAACGCCGAACATATAGTATTCGTGGTTTCAAGACTTCTGCAGCATCTCGAGGATTCTGTCAGAAGGAGTTGACTCGCAGCTTCTAAGTTTTGAATCGCAAGATCTTTCCGACCCCAAACCACGGGAGGAAGGCGGATATCAATAGAATCGATAATCGAGATTCACCTCTCCAGATTCTCGCGATTTCCTCAGAAAGTTGAGATTGGAGTTATGACCTCTTGGAACCAAGCTCCCCTGTTGTCCCTCCGGATTGTTCTGTCATTCAGACGAACCACTCCCGGAGAATGTCGCACTCCGGGGTGTCAGATATCGCTAATGCCAAGGCAACAACTCGATTCTCAGCATTTCGCTATTGGATAACCGAGGTACATGACCCCCTTTCCAGCCTGACACGAAACCTCGGCTCGGAGTACGTGTGCCGTCTACTCAAATCTTCCGAGGAGTGCGCGCTGAGCGAGTAGCTACGTAGAATGACGGACAGATAACCAGGCCGCGGAGGAGAAAACGTCTCTTGAAACTTTACCTGGCTTCGTAATCAGACGGTGTTATTGTTTGTACACGCGTTTAGCTCTCCTCATCCACGATTCGCTCAACATGGGAATTCTTCCTTGTGTGTGCGTTTTAGCGCTGTTCATCGGTGTCCGTCCAGAAGATCGTCGTGAGTTACAGTTCATATAGAAATATGGATATATTTGTAGATATACAACATTCTGCTCCTTGATCGGGAACCGAATAGTGAATGGAGGATATATTACGAATCAAAAACTTCGGACTGAGAAGGCAGCCACCCAGGGGATCAGAATCTCCGAGGGTGCTGCTGCTTGCAGCATCCGCCTGAGATCATCCTCGCGTTCCCCCGCTGAAGTTCGAAAGCGAGGCGTTGACTGATGAACCTTGCAGCCCGCTGGCCATATCTTCTCCCGATCTCCTTGATTATTTTTGGGACACCCTGGCCCCAAACACGCACTGTGTCACATATTCACAAAGTGGTATACTTGAATTTCTTGTGAAGACCGCCCCTGGCAGCGACCTCCCTGTCCGCTTGTATGCGCTGTGCGATTACCCGGACCAGCCTCAAGGCGTCCTCACCCCTCACGCCTGCCGTGTCAATGATAAGAGGAGCAAGACAGTTTCCACCAATTCGTGTTCCATGTTTGGCTTACCGTATTTCTTCTGATTGAAGGGCACTGCTCTAATGGAAGGGCACGCTCTAATTAGCGGGCACCCCTGAGAGAATCGAATTTATTGACGGGCATGCTCTTTTTGCCGGGCATGTTCTAATTAGCGGGCACCTGTTGGACAATCGAAATATTTGACGGGCATTCTTTCTTTGCCGGGCACCCTCCGACTCCGAAAGCGATTTGTCAGTCGTACATATGACAAAGGAAATCTAGGTTCGAACTCAAGCCATGTTCCATTTGCGGTGGTTACAGCTGAGACTTCGACCAGGGTAAACTTGTGAAACTCCGCAAACATGACTCCGCCCTCACGATGAAAACATGGATGAGGCAAGTAAAGTCAATAAATCCCGCTGTCCTGCCCAATGAGAGCTACTCCTCGAAGTTGAAGAGTAAGTTGGTTAACCAGGCAGTTCAGCTTGTCTGATTACCTAAGCTTGAGATTCGACTTGTCGTCCCTCAGTGTTCGTTCTCCATGGGCTGCCTACTCGATCGACCTCGAAATCAAACGGGCATGCCTTTTTTGTCGGGCATGCTCTGATTAGCGGGCACCTATTTGACAATCGAAATATTTAACGGGCATGCTCTTTTTACCGGGCATGCTCCAATTAGCGGGCACCTATTTGACAATCGAAACATTTGACGGGCATGCCCTTCAATTAGAAGAAATACGGTATATGTAGAGCTCTCCCTTCCCCCTCGCGTTGCGGGCTATGCGGTGAGAGCTTGGAGACTTCCAAGACGTCCCAAATCTATTGTTGGTCGCGGGACCGCGGCTCGTGGATGCTACATCGGGTCTGAGCTGATCGTTAGGCGACAGGTTCTGCAGCTCCTCCGGATGCGGAATCCCTTCCTGGCGCAATGCTCTAGTAACGAGGTCATTTATTGCTGCGTGGCGGGTCAGCCTGCTCGCACGGGCATGAGTCCTCTAGTACCAGGGAAATAGATGGATAAATCGGTAGGTAGATTTATAATAATAATAACAACGTTTATTCACTCATATTGAGTAGCTTTGGTTAGTAGAAGGGTTAGTTTATATGGTAGATTTATAGATGGACGTTGTATCTATCCTGTGGCAGAATACACAGAATGGGCTCACAATCAACGAGATGGATATGGTAATCACTGCTCAAATAGTAGACCCCAGAGAGGGCGTTGCCTTAGGGCAGACCCCTTTCGAATCATTAACGGGTGTTGCGGCCCAAAGTGCTGTTCCTAATAGTTCTATGAGAGATGAATGCGCGCTCCCTTTCAGATCCTGTGAATTTTCCCGGTGTCCGCGCTGATGGAAATGAAGATCTTCTCATCCTGAACGAGTTCATCGATTCCATCATACGAGAAATCCGCCTGAGTCCACATCTAACAGAAGTGTTCCACCCGTTGAAACTAGAGCGAAACATCACATTCTCTCGAGGAGTAATATATGATGCAAGTGCAAGTCAACGTATACTCAGAAATCTTCGAAAGAAAATAGGCGTCGCTTTCTCTGATACACCTAGACTACTCGGAAGTGTACATGAATCATGAACTTGAGGGATTGAAAGAGGAGCAAGCATTAGGTACCGTTCTCTGCGGAGGCGAAGCGGTGAGACGATGACTCTGCTGAAAATGGAATGCATCGTTCCGCATTTAGTGAAGCGAGCCTTGAGGGATGATACCATGGGGTCCGTCTGGATCTGGAGTCGATATCCGTTAAGCCTCGGACATGTCCCGCTTGTGGATGTTGCCGCATGGCGTCAGTTGATCGTTGCCGAGCAATGTTCACGAGCTTGTCAAAGTTACCCTAATGCCTTCAATGCGTTGTTAGACCCTAGGCGACGAATCGAAATAGGACGAAGGGAGCCGCGTTGGGTGCCTAGATTGTTTTCTTCATCGTTAAACCATCGACGGTCCTTGGGTTGATTCCAGATCTCTGTGGACGGATTGCTCTCCCTGCATCGGCAAGGAGATATCACGTTTGCGCCGGACGCACCTGTTGTGACTGCGAAGCTCGCAGTCGACGACATTGATCTCGACTTCAAGTTTGTATTTCGCCTATTGGAGAATCCCTTGAAAATATCCCAGATGAGACAGAAATGTTCTCTCTAACATGCAGAGGGTGTGGAAAGCACAAGATTCCATACGTGGTCTCGAATTGATTTCAGATACAAAATGCGGACAATCGGAGGCGTTTCAAGTAAAGGACGTCTACGGATGAGCGTGAATAACATCGCAATGGATCTTAGAGCTTCTTTCCGTGGAATGGAAGCTCAATTGGATCACTTTGAGGTGAGTTTTTCCTTCTGAGGTGAGTTTTGCCTGTGGCTGAGCGTCACAGAAACTATTGCCTTGCAACGAACCCAGCTGCGTGTCGGTTGAGCGTCATTCGTTCGTTTGTCTCCGCGCGTTTCATCCCTTCCTCGAATAAGCGCTTCAGATTTCAGATCGATTACTTCGGAAAGATCAAGATTCGAGACTTCGCCGGAATTTCGCCCATGGTGAATTGGCTGGTCCGACCGACCCTGGAGTTCGTACTGAACGCCTCACGTACCAAGTTGAAGAGAAGAGTGAGTCGTGGAGACTAAAATTCATGGCGGCTTCAAGGAACTTCTGCTCCTCAGTCAGTTTGATTTGTGACGAACTTTACTCCCATTCTCTGACAGATAGAACGTGAACTCCGAGAGAAACTCGAGGATGATTTCCGTCGCGTACACCTCGAAAGCGTTCTAGCCTCTGTGATTCAACGATGAATCCCCGGAACTTCCGAGTTGTGGGTTTCAACGCGTGTAGAAGAGCAAAATTGAGACACCGAACCCGCCGCTATTCTGGGGGTGGAAGATTCCTGGAGAAAAGAACTGAGGGAAATCCCCCTTCGGAAGCAAGAATAAAGAAGAGCAAATCAATGGAGTTTCCGAAATTGTCATCACGTTCGGGTTTGAGATTGATTCCAAATACCTGATCATATGTACATCTCGAGCCACGCGACTAGCCGAGGAGCTGAATTAGGCGACGGACACGCTCTCTAGCGTGGCATCGATAGCAGTGGCTCGTGGTACTCCCTGTGGAGGCGATGGTTGAAGGCGTGTATGCTGAACTTGGCGGTTATTGCAGCTCCAAGCTTGCCATGAGTCTAACGTCGATGCCGGGTATTTTATGAAGTCCGGGTCGATCCCTGCCAGCGTTACCATGTATGAACCCACCGTCGTCGAGTGGTTCGGACTGAGGGAGGAGCCTCCGGCTTCGCTGTCACCTTCGTCGATAACTCGCCCAACAACCTTTACATTTGACTTCCGTATCGGTCAGAAACCGTACCTTAGTGCACTCGAAATCCGGAAGCGGGGTATGCACCGAAAATCTGCACCGATGAATTGTTCGTTCAGAGTTTGCATAGGATATGGTCTATGGTCACAGGGAAAGTCACCCTCGAGCTGAACGGACGTAGTGCAGTCAATGGTTGAACGCTGCACCCGAAATTCTCATAAGTCACAATGTATAGTTTGAAAGAAGTTGCGAGAATCACGACCGTCAAGCTTTGTGAGCGCGCGCGATCCGCAAATGTGAACCGCTTCGCGATTTCCATCGCAAGAACGTTTCCAGATGCCTCGTATTCCGTGTTTCTCGTGTCCATTACGCTGTGAGCCTTGCGAGACTTCTACATTCCATGCATGTTCATGATTTTTTCCTCGTTGCGTAAAATTCCAACATGTCAGCCTTTCATGATAGGCGGTGCTAACATAAGCAGATCGTTGGCCTCCTTCTCCAAATTCTCCAGAATCACTCTGAAACCCCATGCATAACGAACCTCTCCTTTCCATTTTTTTGCAGCGAAACATACGAGATAACGATCTTCTTTTTCCACTTTCAGCATTGAGCTCCATTTTCTAGGTGCACTCCTTTGCGCATGTCGTCTCAACTTTCCTGCTCCATTTTTCAAGGCCACGTACCCACCGAGAGCGTGAACGTAGTTCTCCGTTGTCATGGATTACACGTGAATCCCAGTAAATACAAGCGCCATCGACTTAACGCGCCAGTATTAAATTTAGTATTTCTCGAACGAACTTCAAAAGCAGGGAGAACGCACAACGATTTATTTGATTTGCCACGACAGGGAGCGGAATCGCGGTATCTGCAGCGGAAAACAGCTCACACCGGCAGAACTCTTCGCGATCTAGGAACCTTCCACGGGTCGTTTTGAAGAGTTCTCTGATTCCACGACATTTTCAAACGTGCTTCAATCTCTAGCGCGACAATGACGGCGGTACTCCTCTGGATGGTTTCAACCTTATTATCCTTGAATCTGCGGTAGCAGAGAAATCGATGTTTTCAGGAACTGTGGTCTCGATTTTCCCAGAAAATTCCGACTCGATATTTTCAGGCACTCCCGGTTCGATACTCGATCGATCAGTAGGACCCCATCAGCAGAGCTTAGAAAAATCCAGAACTCCCTGTGTTTCCTCCTCGGAAATCCTCCCGAACTCGTTTAGACACGCCTGGGTTAAAATTCACAGTGCGTACACTTGAGGATTTGGCTCCTCCGCGGTAAAATTGATCGCAGACCACTTGAGGCACTTCGTGGCCGTCGCCAACGGCCTCAAACGCACATCTTTCGTGATATAATGATCGCGAGCAACTTTGAGTACCTGGGGAGGAAGCACGTAACCAATGAATCAATCAAGATCCTGTAACAAACTCTGGTTCGCTCGTTTGATAATTTCGGCATCGGGAAGACCGGACTGAAGCTAGTGCCCTCGGTAGATTCCTGTGCATCGGGGCAGTAGCGTAGCCAGGGGGGGGGGGGGCAAGGCCCATGCTAGCCAGGCTCAACGGTCGTCGGTTAGCTTTGGATTACAGATCTTTCCTTAGAGAGAAACGCTTGTTTTGAGGTGGAAACTGGACTCACTGTGCTGCGAGCGGTTCTTCTGAAAATATCCTGGCCCCGGCTGTGCGCCTGTGCGCGTCTTCGTTTCGAAGCGAAGTCTACGAATCGCACTCCCATGCGTAGCGATCTCTGAAACACAACTCCCAGCGATCACGAGCGAATCACGGGATCTATTCTGATTACCCTTCCTCGAGTAGGTGACAGTTCCCTCGAATTCGCATTGACAGGAATCTTGTCTTATTCCTGTCTTGACTGAAGCTCTGTGAACACGGGATCGGTAAAATGATCTCGCTCCCCGCGAGATTGCACGCGTTCATCTTCAACAGTTTGCCTGGAATAAAATGGCAGAAGCGCCACTGGTGGGGCTTGTCCGACGAGCGCAATTTCGACCTGGATACAGGCATCAGACTTCTCACTCGACGCATTGGGGAATACCTCTGATGATGAGGGATCTCTGGAGTCCCTCTGCGACTGAGCCCGAATCCTCACTTCTTCTTTTTAACGGAAAGGTAAACACGGGTGCATCCGGTACCAAGTGGAGCAGTCTTCAGCCGTCAAACTCTCCCCAGTGGGACCCTCAGGGGATGGCATCTAAGCCCTGATCGAGACCCAGATCCTCGATAGCAAGGTTGCTTGCGGACCTAGCGGTGAGAGAGAGGGTAATTTGGATTCGGGTAAATGGGATTCGGGTAAGTGAGATTCGGGTAACTGGGATTCGGGTAACTGGGATAGGACGTGCTGGACCTCCTATTTCCCATCAGCTGGTGTCGGGGTTGTCGAGGCGAGCCCCCTCCTCACTAGCATGGACGTGGCTTTGAACGCTTTCGGCCAACTTTACCGTGGAGCTCTCTCGAGTGGGTTCACCTCTTTCAGGCTTCTTGATTCCTCCAAATCGAAAATGTGATTTCTTCAGTCCCACACGATTTTTCAATCATACCTTCGGAACAGAACGCGGGTGTACGCGGCAGCTGCTGATTGAGCAATTAATACCTTGGTTTTTATTATCATCATCATTTTCGTCCTCACATACCGCAGTCGTTTTGATATCGATAATAATAATAATAATATCAGAATTCTTATTGATCTCCTGCTCCGTTCCCTCATTCATCGCTGGTAGTCGAATAGGGATTCTCTACTAAGCTCAAAGATTCATCGTACGAATATACTGACTAACCTATACGGTCATAGACTATGACATTCTGAGTTTACTTCCATCGTCTGTTTTTGCTCGGCATTCGAGTCAGCAGGATGTTCTCATAGCATGTAAACTTGTTCACCTGCTCAATTCGTTGGGTGGGTTGAACACATCCACTTTCAAATTCGAAGTATTCTGGATTCAACTCTATCCTGCTCCAACTCGATCCACGTCTTTTCTCTGAGTTTCAGGTAACCTTCTATAATGTGAAGTTTTTTTTTTAAATTCTGTTAGCTAATCGACTTTCCTTCAGCTGCGGTCGAATTCAAACACGCGCCTGAAAGCATGCAGTCCATTCAAATTGAAGCCAAGAATTTCAATCACTCAGATGTCCTTAAGCCTGATCTGAGAGCTTGACGATAGCTTTCCGAAACAAACTAGAGATCCAACGGTTGAGTCCTTGAGTCGAAGAGCGAAAAGTCGAAAGAGCAAAATTCGTTGCTTTCCACCTCAACGGAGCCTAAAACCATTATCGACAGTGCTAACCGCGAGTCGTGGATGAAATATGATGAAACGCCGACTGGAGCAGTGCCCTCGTCTAGACTCTCGTGTTTCCGAGGATCCCATTCGAAAAGCCCTGCATAGATTTCGACCAAACAAATCAGAGCAAAGCGAGTTACCCTTCGGAGGGCTCGGAAGCCATTCAAAATATTCTCGTAGACGGATGGAACGATGGAGGCTAGCATGAAGACGGTAAAGAAAAGCTCAGTGAAAGTAACTTCCTCCAGGAAAGCCATGGCGAAGAAGAGAGAAGCTCTCGGAGATATAACTCTGGATTTCCGGACTAGATTCCTCGAATGGTCAGGTGCGCATCCAAGGATACCCATCGAGATATCTACAATCCGTAGTGGACGATCATCGATGCCATCGAGTCGTCAAACATCTACAGGGTTGCACACACGACTCGTACATGCCTATGCTCAGTATGTGTATCGACGGTCGGTTTTTGAGCACTTCAAGTGTTGTCATAGAGATCATGGTCTCGACCGGAGTCCTCGGTCATAATTTCTTGACCGAATCGAGCTCATTCATTCGATATTCGTTCGACGGAAACAAGCGAATCAAGTCCTAGCTGTCACCCTTTTATATTCGGTTCAGGATCTGAACTTTCCATTTAGCATTGACCCCAGACATTGACATACGATCGGCAATAATGACAAAATGCATAATATTGCACCCGCTTGTGACCACAAAGAGCCCCTCCCGTGGCGGCTTCGCGAATTCGTCACTCACTTGAAAGCTGTATGACTAGATAAACTGGTTGAGAGTATTCTGAGACCTATCTGCACGCTCGACTACTGCCGAGGTCAGCAGAAGTTATTCAGCTGAGATCTGTTGGGTGGGAGTTGTTGATTTTTGGCGGCATCGAGTAGGATCGGGCATCACATCCTATTCCGATCATGACTCTAATCACTTCATGAATCTCTTCAGGGATCGCTCCATGTTGACGCGATGTCCCACTTGTTTCACCCCAAGAGCTATAAAATCGTTCTGATTCATTTGTAACAGTCGGGCTCCGTTGATTCCTTGAAAGTTTGTCCTGTACTCCTGGAGGAACAAAGACTCCAACCAGTCAGCAACATCCCGCTGGGTCCACTGGTCAAGCGATTTCTGTTTGAATTCTCTTTGAACCTGGAAGTTATTCAGACGTTTGATTCTAGGAAATGGTCTTCCCAAGCTCCATCTTTCCCATTGTTGAAAACATTGATCGTCGAAGACTCACCGTTCTAAGCCTAGCAAGGTCGTGCCTCTCCACTTGCAATACGCCTTGCTGTTGATGAGCTGCCTGTTGCTGCTGATGTTGTTGTTGCTGATGAGCTGCCTGTTGTTGCTTCTGGAGCTGATATTGTTGGTATTGTTGCTGCAGGCGCGATTGTTGTTGTTGCGAATGTTGAGCGTGGCCTCCCATCCGGCCTCCGATTGTCCCAAACTGTTGTCGCGGATCAAGCTGTTGGTTTTCCCATCCTTGATTCTGGCGCACAACCCTAAGGGTTCCACCTCCTGGAAGATTTGGAGCATGGGGGAGCTCAGTTGACACTCAGACGAACGGGTCATCTTCCTCACAAGGCTCACCTCACGGAACGACAATATCGAGGATGGGAACGCAATACCTACGAACTGAAATCAGGCAAGCGGTTTCATTCAAGACTAGCAGCAAAGCGATGTACTCTACCTGTGAAACCGGAGGGAAGCGTGCTGCAGCCATTTTGTTGCAATCGTTTCGCGTACGCCTCATAGGCAGCTTGTTGCTGAGCCATTTGTTGGGCATATTGTTGGCGGAGATCTGGAGAAGCTCGACCTAGAGCAATTTTTTTTTTCGTACTGCTTTGAATATCGTAGGAATTCGGATCGCCCCCGTGACTCGATTGACTTGTTCAGACTCGTTGATCGTCGCCATCGCTCACAGTAATTCCAAATTCGAGATCGAGCTCAGTTTCCGAGTTCTCAGCGCAACGATTGCTCGAAGATGACAAGAAGCTCCAAGCACGGAGAATGTATCGATCTAGGAAGTGATCATCTTCTACACGCTTCTCATTGCCAATTTCAAACTGGAATCTACCGCGGCTATAGCTGAACACGAACAAATTGCCTAGCTATGTCTAATAGGAAGAACTGGCCGTCGAACTTGCTCCTCACGAAACCACTCTTGTTCGACTTTTTTTCGAAAGCTTGGAAAGACCAGGGGAAAGCCTGTTCACCACCGCTAGTTTAAGCGTTTTCGATGTGAGGCACTGACGAGCGGGATTCGCTGTGAAACTCCCTCTAATTTAGGGACACCGAAGGTCAGCCAATTACCTGGATGATGCTGTTGGAGTTGTTGTCTCTGTTGTTGAAGTTGTTGGCGCTGTTGTTGTTGGAGCAATGCCGCTTGATACGCGGCTTGTTGCTGAGGGGTAAGTTGAGCTGCGGAACAAATCGAAATAGGGGTCTGAGTCAGATCGAGCTCCCAAGATTCTGTGGAATTCCTCAGCGAAGCTCTTGCCATGCTCACCGTGCTGCTGCGGGGTCAGTTGGGGAATTGTTGTTCGAGCTGCATGGTGTAGATGGTCACTGAACTGCGAGGGCGGAGGGCATTGCGATCCGCCTCGCTGGCCTCCCTGTGCGGCCGTGAATTCGGGTGGGGGAGGAACGAGTTCAGGCGGAACATCTACCTCAGAAACAGCTGCTAGTCCTAAGCTATCCACCTGCATTCGTATGAACTGTAAGCTTTCATCGATGCTTTTGCGCAGTCCCGAACAGTCCGTCGTTGGATCGAGAGACCTTTGGAGAGCCGTATTTCTATCTAGGGAGCTACAACGATCCTGAGATCTTCGCGTTGCTTGCACCTGGAATAGAGCCGTGAAAATCAGGACACGCTCATACGCGGCTCCCCAACAAAGGAGTTTCAGTGGAAAAAACGAGTTGTCTCGAAGGTGACTTACTTTTTGATCCAACCTAATCTTGAGAGTCTTCTTGGGAATGTTTTGCTGGCCAGCTTGTTGCTGCTGTTGCTGATGGTTCTGCTGGCTATTGTACTGTAAGCCTTGGTTGTGAAGTTGCAGTTCGCGTTGGCGCTGCAAGTGCTGTTGGTAGATCTGTTGTTGATGAAGCGCGGCTTGTTGTTGAGGGTTCAAAACCTGGAAGGAGCGCGTTCGCCTCAGAAAATCGACTCTAGTGGGAGATCCTCCACACAGAAAGATGTATGTCGAGGTTTTCTCGAGTTTGTCAGTCCGAGGGATCATATTCGTGATAGACGTTGGTTTCTATTGATACAGACCTGACCGCTATGCTTCGTCAGAGGCAGCGTTGCTTGCTGTTGTTGTTGTTGCTGCTGCTGCTGCTGCTGTTGAAGCTGTCGTTGTTGCAGGAGGTACAGCTGTTGCTGACTGAGATTGTTGTTCGCGCTGTTGTTATTGTTCGTTTCGCCAGCCCGTGTGGCACTCTGACTCCTTCGCTGAGCCAATTGTTGCTGTTGTGCCTGCTGCTGCTGTTGTTGCTGCTGCTGCTGCTGACGCTGGAGCGTACTGATCTGCTGTTGTCGTTGACTCACGACATCTTCAGCGCTTTGACCTCGTTGTACAACATAACTCTGATTCAACCGCTTCAACAGTTCTTCACTTGGCGTCGATCCGACGCCCGCTGAACGTCCGGCTGCAGCCATTTGTTGCTGCTGTTGCTGTTGCTGCTGCTGTTGAGCGAGGATATGCTGATGAATAGCCTGGGCCCTACGTTGTTCGATCAATTTCTTCTCGATTAGTGACGAGTCATCGTGGCTCATGGGTCTCTGACTTGGACTCTGACCCGTGGGCAGATGACCCGAGGCGGCCAAAGCAGCAGCTTGCATCTGGCCAGCGGTGGCTGTGCTGCATCGCATCACAGACTGGGTTGGAACTCCTTGGTGCTCATTGTTTTCGCCTACTAGTTGCTGTGGAGACAACATGGAAATGTGCGAAGTTCAGGTCGATCTGTGCGTGTATCGGGATGTCGACCTGCATCTCAGGACGGGAAGCTATTGAACTTTGTACTTACCTCGAGGACTAATTTGTCGCCTTGACGTTTGATCTGTACTCCGGTAGCGCTAGCGTTAAGCTGATTGGCGGCCGCCTTGCCGTGAGGTGGCTTTGGCAGAGGTTGCTCCTGGATTGAGCTCGACCGCACTGGAGGTTTGATTTGACTCTGAACACCCCCTCCATCTTGTCCGGGTAAGGGGGGAGGGGGAGGGAGTGGAAGTTCTGATAAGAAAAAATTCCACTCTAACTAAACAAAGGTTCTAGGGAGCGTTCGAAACGAGCCGAATCGTGATGGAGCCTGCATTTTTCTAGAGTGGCTGTTCGTTCGACAATCCTTGCTCAATATAAATCAAGAGTTCTACGTTGTGTCACCTACGTTCAACGAGTTGAAACGCATTGAAACTAAAAAGATGACTCGCTTTCCCTACCTGAGGCATCTGCCCAAATCTCAAGAGCATGGACGCCAACTATTGAAGATCAACAAGACAAGAAATTGTTCATACCTTGTTTCGGAGTGTCGTCGTCTGAGCTATTGTAATCAGGGTCAGGGATATAAGCTGGATGATGGCCCGCATGATGTGATCTATGAAGCTGGAGGCTTTCGGAAGGTGGAGGCGGGAGCGGCGGAGTACTGGCGTCTTCAGAGGGCGCACACTCATCGGCTCGGTTCCCGCTGCCCATTCCTGTCGAGTTCGATCGTGACGATTAGTTTCAGACCCTTTAGTGATCAATGACCTGAGTCGATCCAGGTGGACGAAACATACAGGCCGAGTTTGGATTAGTGTTTGATCTTTCGGACGACCAAATCCTATCGGTCTCGATCGAATTTCGTTGCAAAATTACAATCACAGCTGTTATTCGCGGCGATAGTGTGGAAAATGCGAAACAGTTCGCGATCTCCATCGCGTCTCGAGAGTAAATTGCCGAATCATGCCGTCAAATACTGCCCCACGGAGTATTAGTCTAGCATCACACAGCACAGCCCCAGCCATGCGACCGAATCGGAATTAGAAGATCGGTGTCGGGATGAGGATCAATCCACTCGGAGTGATGGTATTAGATTGGTAATTCAATCACCACGGCACACGGAAACGCCGCGAATTACCTCGGGAGACACTCGATCGGTAACCGCAGTAGGAAGAGAGCTGGATACGGGGAAACAAAAGTCTGAACTGACGAACAACTTTCTATGAATGGTCTCATTGTTCAATGCCTAAAAACTCAATCATATCATTTTGCCAATCGCTACCTAGGCTTATTCACATTGGAACCTTAGCTGTAATGACGACATCCAAGTTATAATATGCGTGTTGCGTGTTGGAATGGGTTTGGATCAATGGTTCTCAAACTCTCCCGAATAATCGACCCCCACGGCGACCGCAATGGAGTGTATGGAGTCTCGCAAGCTCCGGAAAGTACGGTCAGAAGGGCCCCGAAATCACTTTCGTGTATCGGGGGTCATCGACCCCCGCAAGATCGGAGGAGGGGCCATCGACCCCTGGGGGTCAAAATGGAGCGAATGGTACATGGCACAGAGGAAACGGTGGCGGTGCAACAGCTGAAGTGAACTGACCTGCAGTAACCTGCATCTTGTAGGTTGCTGATGGATCTTTGCGATTCCTGGGAGGAGGAACTGACTGTGAGCGATGCGCAGCGGATGCAGGTCCTGGAGCTTGACCAGAGGTTGACCTGTAGCCAACTGAAGACATGACGGACTCTGGACTGGCGTATAATTTGGCTGAGTCTCCTGGTCGGAAGCTAGACATGTGTACTCCTCCGGCGAGTGCTTCTGATGTGACATCCTGGAAGTTGCCGAAATGACACTTAGTTTCTCGAAGGGATTTCCATCTTGGGTTCTTCGGCGCATAGTTTGTCTACGTATGAGCAAGAGCGAGCCAATGATGCTCAAATCGACATGGCGCACGAGAGAAATCATCAGAAAGGTGTCAGAATCACTCACTGGATAACCTGCGTAATCCGACTTGGAAACCCCAGCTTGCTGCTGCCCTCCCTGTTGCTGCTGTCCAGGTGGAGGTGGGGGCGGATGAGTCGGCGGAGGGCCGGCGCCTGGAAGATTCTTTTTGCCGAGGGGCAACGTTTCCGCATATATTCGTTTATCGTCCTTCTTGATGGCTTTGCTGCTTCTCGAGTAAACGATGTCACCCTGGTGAAGTTGTTCTTGTTTGAGATTGTCGCCACTGGCACTCCGAGATTTGGCGGCTTCGCCTTCTTTGTTGAGATCAGGTACGCTGGCAAAATTTCTGTGAAGTGCTTTGAGAGCCTCTTCTTCTTCAGCGCTGGCGGGTTTGATTTCGCCCGATCTCGGGAAGCGTGCGATTGTGGCGCACTTCCTCATTGCATCATCATCGATCGGCAGGAGCTGCTGTGGCTGGTTCTGCTTGTGCTTTAGTAGATTTTGCTGGCTTTGTTTTGTGAAGAACTCTTCAAGTTCAGCACCAGTTAGCCTCCGGGAAGATGGTCTAGATCGTATTGAAGCGAGTTTGTTGGAATCTTCGATGGTCGAGATACACATTCGCTCGTCGTCGTATTGAGCTTGATCCGACACATATTTCTGCAGCAGTTCCTGCTGCTGTTGCTGCTGCTGCTTCTGTTTTTGCTGTTGTTGTTGTTGTTGCTGCTGTTGAAGAAGCAGTTGTTGCTGCTGCTGCTGGGTAAACGATGAAGGCGTGGATGAATTGTAATCGAGCAGCTGGCTCAATCCGTTTCCGGGACCTAAGCCCAGACCGTGACCAACGTCCTGATGATCAATCTGTCCACCGCCGGATTTGGGCCCCAGTGTCAGCGTTGTCTTAGGATCACGTTTCGGAGGCGCTGGCGCTGAAATCGAACGACCTGAATCCATGAGGATAGCACGGAACTCTCATCGACTATGGTGGTTGCAGCAATCTTAATGCGTGGAATGTAAGATACTACCTTTCTTTGAAAGCTTGCTTGGAAGCGTGGTGCACTGTCTATAATTTGCCTGGGAGTCAGCCGCGGAAATCGCTGCAACAACGGTCATGGCGACTAAGTCCCCGCTCTGTCTTATGATATTGACTACCGTTTCATGTGACGCTTGCGATACGTCTTGCCCATTGATCTGCAAATAGGAATCGAATATTAGTCTGAAGATTCGACCTGGCACGATTCATATATGACCCCGCCAATGCTCATGGTTCATTGTTCCTCGGTTTGCGTAGAAGCAATGAAACTATACGGCTGAGTAAGAAATATTATGACTCCAAGGATCCGTCGAACGAACCTCAAGCAGATAATCTCCTTTCTTGAGTCCGGCCATATCCGCCACTCCGCCTTTGTCGATATCATCGAGATATTGTAGAGAAGGTCCATTATCATTTATCTCTGCAGAGAAGAGCACGTTGTTTTTCGTTGAGTGATTTTTCACCTTTCCGGGGGAAACTTCAGCATTCGCTGAGCTAAACCGAAACTGACGCGACTCACCTTTGAACGTTTTGCGGTCTGAGGGTGCATGGAAATAGAATCTTTTGTTATCACGATAAATCTCGACCGCTCAGATATCTGAACGAAAGCTGATGAGCGTGGACAGGCTTATTCAAGATTGAGTGTGCCTTACCCCTTGCCCCTCTAAGGATGAATCCAAATCCTTTCTTGTTCTTGTGGAGAACCACGGTTCGCGGTTCCGTGAAGCTGAAAATTGTGAAAAAAAGGAGTTACGCTCGGTGTTCGGCTCGGAGGACATATTAGGATTGGATTATGAACAGATCTCGACCAACACGTCTCCTCAACTATGTTGCTTACAGTTTGTTCCTCACTGCTCTTCCCCTGGGGAAGAGCTGAGATTCGGGATCAGCACCGGCCAGGGCCACGCAGACCGAAGGAAAGAGCCCACATTGTCCCGTGTCGCGATTACGGCCTTCCAACATTACGGAGTCGATCACATGAAGAACTTCAACTGTGTCTCCTGAGCGGAGACTCAATTGTTGCTTCGACTGTGCGCTGCGATCAGAAAAATGACCACGCTTATCTCGAGGTCTCGGCATTACGCAGGAAAAAAAAACTCGAGCTCGAACCATGGAATTAAGATGAGACGTACACGTAGTTCTGTTGGGCAATGCATATGCTGCCGGCTGCCAGTACGTTGTTTTGCACAGAATCTCTCTCTGGATTTCGGATCGCTTCGCTCAGGGGTCGCTCTGTCGGAGAAAAGAGAATTCAAAGATCCTCAGTTGAGTTTCGTATCATTGAATTCCCGCCACAAGAGATGATTTGGATTGATGCCTTCGGATTAGTGGCGAGTTTTCTCCCGTTGTATCTGTGCTTTGTTCGTTGTATAGCTACGAAAAGTGTTGGATTCTCAATGAGGACATGATTTGTGCTCTAATGCTCCTCCAGTTTCCATATGGCGACAGTGTGTTGAAGAACGTGATGATACAGAATCGAAAACAGGACGTCTGTTGCTGGAAGAACGAAAGAGAAGTGGCTACTCTGGAGTCTCGCGGAAGAGGAGTCTTTCCTTTTCTACAGAACAAGATGATTCTCTTCCGTGATGCTCTACTAAGAGAGGGTCCAATACGGAAGCTCCTCTCTCCGCGGGACTCTCGGGTACCGGTGCTGTCGATCGCGGATGCCATACCAGGGAGATGACCGTTTCAAATTGAAATTTGCGAGAAGCTGATCCACCAGACTCGGGGCACATTGAATTTCCGATCGATCACCCAAAACTATCGAGGCGTAAGCTTCTTTCGAAGCAATCTGCTCATGCGGAATGGCTCATGCAGGAATATCGTCGCCATCTACGTAAATAAGTGGATCCAGCCGGAATCTACAATGCTATCATACCAGAATCGTCGGATCTGTCAGAGCTCTTGAGCTCTGCAATGAAACGATTCAAAACACATCTTAATCGATTCCCGTCACGAGAGGGCAGAGTTCTGCGTCCTCCGAGAGCAGTGGAGTTGTAGCACTGCGGTCGGATCGATTGATGGGTTTTCTCCTATGTGCCCATATCTCCAGCCGGATTGGTCTGATCAACAGTACCATTGAGACATCTATCAGCGGGTTAAGAGCAAAGTTGATTGAACTACGACACGTGAAGCGCTTGACTAGGCGAACATGAGTGATCAGGCGCATACCCAACAAGGATAGAGTCGTGTGCGAGCGCCACATGGATATGATTCCCGAGGGAGATCTGAATCGAACAGTCTCGTTCAAGCCGACATGAGCAAATCACAAACAGCTGTTGCCTATTCAACTCTTATCACGAAGACAGCGGCAAAGCTGTCGTGATGGGAGTGTTTCGATGCACAGTGAACTACACACGCACACACGCACATTCTTAGCTCCGACATACGGCCTGGGGCTTTTGAGAATGAATCGGGTTTCCAATTGGCCGAGGGTTTCTGTATCTTGGTGGGAGAGTACGGCGTGAAAACCTGTGCCCTGGTTTCTTGAGCTCATTTCCATCCCGAAAGGGATAGAACATTATGAGTTTGCTCGTTTTTCAACCGTCATTTGTACTGTGTGGGGGCTATGGTTGTTTGCGGAGGTCATTTCGGGGTTTGATCTCTGTGATTTGGATGCGGAATACACGAGAGTATCCTCTCGATTCGATCGACTGGTCTCTAGTGTGGTTAGTGGTGTAAAGACAGCTTGCCATACTCATCGTCGTACCTAAGCCAAGTTCATCTTGGAAGGTTGAGGGTTCGGAGTGCGACGATAGCGTATCACTGGACAGAGCAGGTAGTGACCGGTTGGAAGGGCTCCGAGACGGGGGTCGTCCACAAGAGCTGTTTGGAACCGCTGATGTTTCACGCGAAGCAGCGCCAGAACATAGCCGACTATCGGAGACCGTTGACGAAAGTACCGCTCCAACCGAAGACACCCGACGGCGAGGGTTATAGCTGGGCGGCTCATCAAACGGTTCTAAGATCAAACAGCATAACCATCTCATCATCATTTTCATTGTGGAGTTTTCTATCGTTAATGTTACCATCAATGCGAAGGCTTGTCTAAAACGTCCGAAAACAGCCTATAGCAATGATTCTCGATCACGAGCGGTGCTGGACGCACCAGCTCGATGAAATCCACTCTTTGTGTATATATGATGGACAAACTTTCCTATATCCCAATGCATATGGAACATATTTATAGCAGCTGTCAGGATGAATGCATTCACTCGAGTATCGGAAACAGAAATCAACTCTCAACGAAGGCAAGTGGAGTAGACTCACAGAAGAATCCTGAAGAGGCGAGCAAACCGATCACCTATTCAAGTCAACATGTGCCGGCGTATTTCACAATCAACGACAATGAATCGAACGAAGCGAAATCAATGACTTCGAGAGCGTTTCTATACATTGCTCGCAATATTCTTTCAGCATATTATTTGTTCGTTTCGGGATCCACTATGGAGAGGATAGTCTCAAACAGCTTCTGTTGGGAACTCGTGTACTTCTTGGCATCATATTAGTGAAACATTGCGGCCACGGGTTTATCACCAACTGAGGAAGCTTGGTGCGAGGCAAATACCCGCACCATGGCTGACACGAGCTCTCATGGATTCCCAGACCAATTGTGTTGTGAGAAACAGAACCGCGTATGATTTCAGCTTCTTTGTGAACGATTCGCTCGAGGAAAACTCGAACACAGCGTATTCAGAGTCGAGTGAGTCTCCGGTAGCGAATTGAGTGGATGGCTGCTTCGATCCCAGTATCAGACAGAAAGAAAAAGCTCGAACTCACCCACATTCCCAGGCTTATGATTCTGAATCATTTCGGCAAGCTTATGATTTCCAGCAATCACAGCGACTTGATAAGGCGTTTGGTTAGCGTAGTTGAGCGCCATCGCATCTGCGCCCCTCTTAAGAAGACATTTCAAGCAATCTTCCTGATCGTTAACAGCGCATACGTGAAGCGGCGTATTCCCTGATGCGTTCCGAGCATCAATGCTGGCACCGTAGTACAGTAATTGATCGAGATGATTGGCCAGCCCGTGTTTACAAGCCTGAAGAATAAGGTGTGGGATTTGTGTTAAATCTAGAATGGTTTTCAAATCAATCAGGAACGGATGAGATGGTTCGGGAGATCCCGTGATACCTCTCTCTCGGACGCTCACCTGATGTACTTCCTGCCATCCTTGGGGGTCTTGTGCGCCCGTGGCCGCGTGGTCGTGAAGTAGCATCTCCGTCAACTGTACATCGGCCCCATGAATTATCGTGTAATACAGTGGCGTAAGGCCTTTGGCATCTCGGTAATTTGGAGAAGCGCCCAAATCCAGCAATGTCTGCAAGACAAGGAAGAGTGAGGAAATCTTGCAATCCGATCGTTGAGTTGAAGGCGGGGGGAGCGTTGTTGGGAAAGAACGAAACGCGATGGTGCATACGAACTTTCAGAGCGTCGAGATTGTTCTTCTCAACGGCTCGATGCAGAGCCGTGCGTCCATCCCTGGTCCGGAAGTCTACAAGCGCTCCTCCATTGACTAGGGCGATAATCATCTTGTTGGGCGACTTCAACGATACCGCTAACGCTAGCGGTGTTTCACCACAGTCTTGATCGTGGAAATTAGGATCCAATCCGCGTGTGCAGAGTTTGCTAACTTTTTCCACATTCCCGTTGGTCACATTGTCAGTCAGTCGACGCAGGTTTGCCTGATGTAAGAAAAGCACTCTGAGCTGCATGCTCCACTGAGAGCAGAATCGGTTCTCAGGTCCAAGATTAACCCTCCAACCATGGACGATTCGCGTGACATGCTCGTTTCACCAATCGCACCCAGACTCCTTCCTAGACTCACTCTTGTATGGAGTTGCTTTATCTGTTTTTCGTCAACGTTGACCATGCGGTACACTCTGCGTTTGTAACGCAATTCCAGGTAAGCGACCGGGTCCATGAGAGGATAATCGGAAATGGGACGTTCCTCATCCAGAAATTTCCCGGATTTCCCTGTGCATGGAGCAAATGTGAGTGGAACAACCCTAATCTTCTCGTGAAGAGCAGCTGACTGAAGGGGAGCCTGGCTGCTCGGGAATATGCCGAGAGCAGATACGATCCAGTCGTCACTCACCATTGACGGGGGGACAATAGAGTCCATAGTTGAAGCTTTCCTTCAGCTCTTTCGGCAAAGATGACAGAATTGTTTGTTTTATATTCCAAATAAGTTCGTCACGCTTGACGTTGAAGCATTTCTTGAAAAAGGAAACCTGGTTGATCACGAGATTCCCCATCCTAACCATCGTTCATGTAGCAGCAGACATTGAAATTCGTGATTAGCCCATCGAGAGATTGATGCCGACTTATGCCCGATCGTCCCCGTTAGAATGAACCCCACCCGGCCGAGAGAAATACGCACTTGTAGGACAAGCTCCGGAACGAAGATCTGGAGTGGAATGGTATCATCATCGTTTTGTATATCGCCTGGCGCTGAGACATCCGCTGATGGTGGCGGGAGTGGGAACAATCCAGAAGGTAGACCATAGGCGCCGCGGTCACTTCGGTCTTGCGCATCTGCACTCATCGCGAAGCTGTTCCTTCCTAATCCGATTTCGGATGAGAACAATCAAATGACATTTCGCTGAAATGCACAGGCGATGCTTAGGCGCCGGCGCTTGGGAGTTGCCAACCTTCAACTCGAGAATCCATGAATCAAGCCTGGGTTTTAGCTTGTTAGATGACATGCTTGACCTCGAAAATCAGAAACCTATTTCAGAGACGCGGATGCTTCAGACCACTGATCCGCACCCACGGGTGCCATGTTGCAAGCACTGTGAAGTATGTGTCTCAACTCAAAACGTAAGGTTCTGGGCGTAGGCACATGAATGTTCGATTTCCGCATGAATCAAATACGATCAATCATGCTTCCAGGAGGGTCGTTCTGCCGATTGATTAGGCTCCGAACGCCGACCCAAGGCCTGGAGAGTGACGACCATCTCGAGGTTCTTCCGAGGGCTGTGATCCGCGACTTAGATTCTTCACGTGAACTATGTCATATCTGGCGCAAGTTTACCAGCCGTTATCCTGCACTCTTCCTCCTCGTTGCTCGCATATGCTCGGAGATAAAGAATATCGGAGCTGGAATGGATGGCAAGCTCGAGGATTGGCTCGATGGGAGCCCGTCATCATTGATGACAATAACCTGGATTCGTGATCCCCAAACTCGTGGCCTGTGACTTTTGGAAATCAGAGCGGGGACACGTGAAGGATACTTCAGAATCTGATCGTACCTCGATGAGTCTCATGAGTACCAACCTTGATGAGCCTGAAGGCGCCGTTTGCTGGGAAGACTTGAGTTGTTTGTCAAAACAGTTCCTCATTGCTATCGGATCGCATTAGTCGAACTCAATGGTCGGCTCGAGCTGTGGAGGTCCGCAAGACTTTCATACAGAGGAAGATCCGCTGATGAAACCAACAGAGCCAATAGGCAATGAACCAGGCGAAGTGTTGGGCGACAGAGTCACATGGCGCTCACAGATCCCCTCTGCTTCTTCACTGCCGTGCTATCGCGCTGTGCTCAAACTCATGAGTTCACTACGGGAGAGAAATCGGCTTCCGATTGATGTTTTCTTCTCGTCAGTCAGTCACTGTGTTCAGAGTGAACCGAGAGACGACTGCTCGCTTTCGTACGAGATAGACGCAGCAGCCCGTCAGCAAGCCACTATGCAAGTCGATCCGTCGGTCACTGAGCCAACCATCCAGCCACCGAGGCACCTTGTAATTCCTCCCCAGTCAATCTACAAGACGCTTCTTCCTCTGCGGCAGACATGTTGTCACTCTGTAGCTTGGCGACTTCAGACAAGCGGCTTCGGACAGGTTGCGCGGCACATTTTTCGGAGGTCAGGGCGCGGCCACACCCGACACTAAACACTGCTTGTGCACAGCATTCAGAGGGGATATCGTGTTTTTCTAAACTGTTTCTATGAGTTTACTATGCACGAACATCAGCGAAAGTCAAACAACGAAAATCGGGAGGTTCGGGTTTGCCAAGCGACACAACTCGCCAGCTCTCCGCTCTAGCGGGGTGCGGGAGAGCGGGAGGATGCGCGGGTCGCAGACCCGCCTGGAGAAGAGAGTGCACTGTTCATCACAGAAGCAAGGAGACGATCGAGCGATCGCGGCTCTGCTTGTTCGCTTGTCCGCGCGCCTGTCTGCATGGTTGACTTGCTGCCCGCTAGGCCACAGCCCGTAGGTCGGAGATCGAGTCAGCGATGGAGATTCGTTAGGTAGAATTCGATCTCAGAGAGGCTAGTGAATCAGGGCTTGGCTGCTGCGGACGCACCGAGCTTGACCAGGTCTCCGAGTTGAAATGATTCTGGGATTATTTACTGATAATTTCACATCTATCGAGCTGCCATAGTCGAGCCCTACTTTATTTCGAGCTAACCTAAATCCACGCGAGGAAGGCCATCTGCACGCCAAGAGCTCTGCGCGAAGTGGGGTGAGGCCCCTCCGCATACGAGTTGTTACTCCTCGTACGAGTTCGAAGGTATTCGTGTGCATATGGAAATGTGTTTCTTGTGGTCACCTTGCTTCCCTTCATCTCAAAGTTTGTCTTTCTCCTGGATCTGGAGAACGTGTCACTCCCCGGTCACGTGAGCGTCAGGGCACACTCTTTGCTTTCGGTCGCTCATCTATATTTCGCGGATCAGTCCTACAGCATATGTCCTCCAATTGACAGGCAATCCAACGAGAGTAGCGATAAACGTTCCGTGCGCGAGTGGTAGCAAAAGTGAATGGATTCTTTCCCTCAATGTTCCGTTCCCGCAGAATGCTTGACGAATACAGTCAGGGACCCATTCCCTAAGCTTGCTCACGCCGAGTGCGTTTCTCGATCTCTTTGCTCGATGTCGTCGCTCACAGGTAAACCCCAACTGTGAACGCTCAGGAAAACGAATGAAAACGACGACAATTGATGCGACTCATGAAAAACTATTTCGATTCGAACATATTCCCTAACAGTTTTATTCTTTGAAAGCGATTCAAACATGCATTGGAGAATCCAGGAGATCTCTACTCGTTGGTGTGACTGATGAACCCGCTGGGCAGCCGTAGAAGCGGCGGTTATGGCACGGCAAAAGCCGAGTAGTGTTGGCTTCACTGTCACGTTCAATAAATATAATAGAACTATACATCCATTCCTCGACATTTCAACGCCACAACACCCACACACGCATTTTTCGTACAGACCCTCATAGCACATGAGCTGATTGCCAGCTTTTCCCTGTTAGTGGATAGGTTCGCGACACAGTGTTGCGAACTAATTGTAAGTTAGTGACGGACGAATGAAAGTGAAATAACGCTGGTGATTTTAGAAAGTCTGTGATGCTCGGTGGCATGAACGCGAGCAGTACGGGTACGTCGAAATAGCTGAGAGTGTTTCAAATAATAAATTATGCCTCAGGCTCGCTCTTTCCGTTGGGCCGTCTGGCCAGGTCAGTGCTTGAGGGGAAGCCATATTTCGTTTCGACGCTCGTTGATGAAGTACACCATGTCATACCGAGCCGTGTAGAAGTGGTTCTTCTCCAACGGACGATTAAACTTCTTCACCTTGCGATAAAAATCCCGCGAGATGTCTATCCAATCGCCTTCACTCGGCCTGCCGGCGAACCGCCTGCGAAAACCAAGATGACAGTTGAAGTTTTGAAGAGGATCCTGATCCTCAGCTGTCAAACTAGTTCTAACTTACTTCACGAGGTACACAGTGGCCGGCTCACTCTCCACGGTGACGTGAGGATCGTTTGCTTTCGGTGGCTTTTTGTAGAGAGCCTTGGGTAAAGGGAAGGAAAGTGCGTATTCGGCATTCGAGCGGCCACTAGCCCCCCAATAGATTTTCGTTCTGTGCGGTGTGCTCAGATCGACTGTGACGTCTGAAAAAATCGGCTGTTAGTTCAACTCAACAACGGCTACAGGTTTTCGTGGCTGCTCGTCAAATATTCGCAGAGATAACCAGCCATCTCTTATCAGGTCAACTCACTCTGATCGTTGAAAGCTTGTATGTAGTAAACGAGTTTCATGAAGGACTTCCGGCTCGCCTCGTACAGACTCGGGGCTCGGGTCTTCGCAGTAATCCATTTCGTGGGCGGATACAGACGCTCCTCAAAATCCTTACATTGGGAGCAAGAGGAATTCATTCGAATTCTATTGATACTCTATTGATTTTAGCATTGGGCGCTCATCATGCGCGGATAACCAGATAAGCTCGAAATATGCATCCAATACTGCGGTATTCTCCCGACTCTACGTGCATTGAGCAAATGCTGAAGATGTTTCCACGGAATATGAGTTAGATTTCGGAAGCACACGAAATCCTGGACCAATCCTTAGTTCCTACTACATAGTTTGAAGCAGGGTTGGATACCGGCAACTCGGAGAATCTGAACTTTCATCGTAGAGCACTAGACGACGACGAACTGTCTCAAACACCACTTCGGAGAGCCCGTTCCGATATGATTTCGTTCTAGCTTGTAAGAGAAGCCATGGCCACCAAATTTCAGCGATCCACTAAGGATACAGACTTTATGCATTTTTCGGCCCCGCTATGTCGCTGCCGACGGAAATCTGGCGGCTGAAATCAGCTAGACGGTTCTCGCCGCAGTGACTCCATGCATATGAATGTATACATGTCACCTCATTCTCGAACTCGTGTCCCGATAGATTTCGCTGCATGATTGTCGCCCTTAATCAGGGGAAGCGATTCACGAGACCCAAGAGGCGTGAGCTCTTGTAAAGGGGACCGCACCTGCTCCCTTGACGGGATTTCGCGCCAAAACTTTCTACCGAATGACCGAAATTCTTCCAGAGCGGAGACTGGAAGCTTCTCGGAAACGAAGCAGGGCGTCGCAATCCGGCATCAGCAATTATCAGAAAGTCGACCGTGTATCAATAGCTGCTCCACAAATAGCGATTTGTAAGCAGTTCATCGTCTTATCGACACGCTCCTCAATCGGGAAATGAGCTCCGATCAATGAAGAGTGAAACACGTGAGCCAATCTTCCGAGTTGCCCACATAGGTCTTGACTCTCCAGCCGAAATGACAGCGCATGCACCGCAGGAGAGAAACTCAAAGAAGTAGTGTCACACTTACGGTTCCGTTCCGGATAACTTTGTAATCGATACATTCAGTGCCCTTGTAGACGCAAGACCGTACGAACTGCGCGACCATCAACGACAGCACAATCCGTGAAAGAAGATGAATTCGTTCCTGGAAATCGGGGAATCTGTCAGATAAATCCACTAATGGTAATATGACTCCTGGAAAGCTATATTACCATGGAGATGTTTTCATGGGACCTACCATCCAAAAGGTGCTGTTGGCAAGGAAGACGAGAAATGGGGCTTGTCAATATATCCGCGCTGTGCCGCGGGTGTATCCCTTTCCGTTTCCAGCTGGGAGGAAGTGTTCAAGCCCCGAAGATGTTTGCTTCCGTCAAGCCCGGGAGCCATCATAATTCCGATGAGAGAGTAACAATAACGGCCGCAGCAGAATAAGGATAACGTTTCACAGTGCATCGTCGATGATTTGGCTAATTGGAAGCCCTTACAGTCACTGCGTGTAGACGGCATCGGTGCCACCGAACTAAGCAACCGCGAATCAGCGGAATTTTCAACAGCCAATTGACTAAATTCTCCCCCGGCTCAATAAGATCCGAGGTCATGACCTCTTGGATCTGTGTTTGCGATCCATTGATGTGCTCATTCCTTGCCGAGTGTACCACGTTCATCGGCCCAAGTTGATTTACTGTGAATTCCGGAGTTGTCAACCGGAGGGTCGGAAGGAGACCACAGAATCCCCCATGACCGCCTGGGCAGGCAGTCGATCGAATCATCCGTTAGGAATCAACATCTTGTCCCAAGACTGCATATCCTCCGAGAATGGAAGTGGTACAGGAGCCTGGATTCTTTTCCCGGATCCCTCAGGTGCTTAGATCAGGGATTGCGACCCCTGCAAGAAATGTTGGGATCATCGCATCCCCTGTTCCGGTAACCGTGACTGTGTGGTTCAATGACTTGGTGGAACAACAATCCCGCGGGGCCCATGAGCATCCGCGTGGGAATCATCAGCGGAAAAGCGATTTTTGCGAAGAAATCGCAGAACGGACAACATTTCAGCCCCAACGATGATGGATAATAGTTTCCCAAAAAAACGCTTTTTTTTTCGATTTCTACGACTGCGCTAGCACTACCGGGTGAGAAACTCGATCGATCGAGGAGACGTGACCATCACGATGACAGAATCGGGAGAACTTCACTTCGGGAGCAAATCGCGCCATTGGAGGGGGCGAGTGATGAGCGAATGTTATCTGACTCTGATCTCCACTCAAATAGTTTCATCAGCTGCGAGCAGGCACTCCGCTCGCATCCAGGCGTTATTCAGTATGGAGAACATTTTGTTGGCAGCTTACCCTCCGAGATATCCGCAATACCCGTTCCGGAAGTCCATTGCCTCTGGGCCTTGAAATGTATCTGGTTCGCTAATGATCTGGAGCCGCCAGTACCAAAGCAACCCCGAGAGGACAGAACCGGAAAACACACAAGGAGGAGCAACTTAAAAGACCGATAATGATTTACTAAGAGCGCGAGAAACGGATCCACGGATTCGTTCTCGGCTTATCCAATGCGGCATTGCTCAAGAGTTCTCCTGAGAAGATTTCCCGACAAAAATTATCAGTTCCCCTCAGTCCTGATTCCGAGTATCTCAACGTGATGCATTGGCTCATAACGTAGATGAGGGTAGGTCTTATGAAGGCGAGACTGGTCTGGAGCTGTCAATGGAGTTCGGTGTAGCTGAGGGCTCCGTCGGTCGGGATTCGGGGACTCACGCTTCTTGAATCACGATCAAACAAGCGCGGATGGCAAGCAACGCATTGATACCCTCATCAGCTCCACAAAGGGGTATCTCGGAAAAATTCTGGTGAGCCCCCGAGACTACCTGCAGTTCAACGACCCAATTCGGACGAGACCCATAAGCTCGTGACAATTCTCGGGGGCTGGATCGTCAAGTCTCCCCCGATCCCTCCCCACCATCTTGCGCTCAGCTTTCAATCCCCCTTCAAGCTCTACTGCTGGATCTCCCGCTATTGTTCGTGCCATTTGCTTCGCGTCCGGGGAAGGCGGAACCGCTACCCCCTCAGCTTAAGCTACTTCATCATTGATAGGTGATAATAGTCCTGTTCCGTGGATCCCTCACACAACAACGAAGTTTCGCACTAGTCAATCCCTCAAAACGACTCCTCGCTCGGTCAACTCAGTTGATTCTGAATTTCACTTCATAACCTTCCCATTCTGTCTCTCGGAATAACACCGATTATCGAGTCTATCGGTGGCCGGGGTTCCGTGTGCAGGCCGAGCATCGCAGTAGCCCTCGGCGGTGTCCCTGAAGGCGTTTCCACCCAGAAAACTCTCAAGATTCTTCACTGGAACGAATTTTTCATCTGGAAGCACTGTGCGACAACAATAGAGAATACGGGAATCTGCCAACCAACAACGGTTAAAAAGTTTCAGTCGATTGTCCTGGTCGGCAAGGATCAAGTCCCTTCTTCGTCGTGCAAACTCAGTTTTTTTTTCATGCAATGATTGAGCATTGCCACGGTACGCCGTGCCGTCAAGCTCCTCATCAGCGCCACGCGTTAGGCGGCGTTGCAGCGAGAGTACGTCGGACTCAATGTAGCACATGGTGCTCGAGGATCGGGATTCACGGTGATTCTGGATCAATTTGCGGAAGATGCGTCTGCGACGGAAGACCCTTAGTTCCTCGCGCTCCGTTGGCTCATCCGTCATCAGACTGTCCTGAGCGAGTCAAAACGGGACACGGCATCAGGAGCTATGGGTTCCGTTCTATTCGTCGATTCCGCTGATCCAGTCTCGCTAACGACACAGTTTTCATGGGGTACGGGGAACTCTGCAGGCAGAAGAAACCATATTCCTGGAAACAAGCCGAAGCGAGGATCGACGTCGTGTTAAGCAGTCCGACCGGAGTCTACGCCGCCCGGAGCAGCATCTCTACCTCAGCAAAGATCATCATCATCATCGCGGCTATTTTCGCAATTTCCATCAGGTTGCCTGTTCTCTGTTCTTCCGTAGCCTAGCTCCAGCCTCTCCTTTGATCGCGTACTCGCGGCACGGAACACCGAGCGCGTTCCTCGGATTCGGGAGAGCGGCCAGACCCGTTCATCTGCTCCGAAACGTTTTCCCTATAATTGTGTGCTGTCATTTAATCGTCAGCTGTTCGTGAGTGAAGGAGGGAGGCTTACAAGTTGTCAACATTGGAACCCTCAGCATCGCCCGGAGTTTCTTCTGATCATTGAAATCGTGCCGTGCCAATCCTAGTTTTGTGGGTTCTCCATCAATCATGGCTGGCTTGGGAGAGACAATTCGAGAAAATGCTGGAGCACTTCTGGCTACTCTACAGAAGGATCCCTTGACCACCCTTGTGGGCCAGAAGATCGGTAATGTTCGTTATGATCACGGTCCATGAATACTTCCTAAGAATAGGAACAACTCTCGTAGTTGAGGCGTAGTGCAGATTGTAGGCGAGGAAATATCTCGTGACCTACGAAACACTCATCTGGGCAGTCGACGAATGAACCTAGGTAGCAGCAAACACGACAGGAGCTCGCAAATGATCATGACAGAATGAATACGCTGAGAGCCAGATATTCCACCATTCTTGGGATGAAGACTCCCCTCAAGCGTCGATTCTCAACCTGGATGGATTCGAACTGACGTCGACATTGAGTCTCAGAGATACTGGCGCACTAGAGCAGCCACGGGAGCGTTGAGGGACACCCTAAAACAGTACATATATCCCGACTCATTGTTCTCGTGTCCCTGTTGTTTGAATCCATGACTCACGCGGTACATGCGCTTGCTCTTTAAACGTCAGAGAGAACTCTGCCTTGCAATTGCACAGTCCAGATGGCCTCGTTTCGTTCATAATTTTTTTACGCGCAACCATCGTCTTCCTATACTTTCTGGGTTATATCATCCATCGCGAGACCAGATCCTAGGGGAGCTTTGGGACAGTGGCGGCTGATTGTCTAACTGCGAGTTTCGAATCATCAACAGAGCAAGCCACAGACGCCTCCCTGGCATCGGAAAACTGGGCTCTGAACATGGAGATATGTGACATCATAACTGAAACTGATGAGGGTCCAAAGGATGCTGCAAAGGCGCTTCGGAAAAGGCTGATGACCAACGCGGGAAAGAACTACACCGTAGTCATGTACACCCTGACTGTGAGCGCTTATTTCGACATGACGATTCAGTTGATTCTAAAACGACGACATTCTTTGAAGAGAGTCCGCCCTTCATTTAGATCGATCCCCCACATTCAATGAAGGATACGGTTTTCGCTTTCAAGGTTCTGGAGACGTGTGTTAAAAACTGCGGACGTCGCTTCCATCTCGTCGTGAGCCAGAAGGATTTCGTCCAGGATCTGGTGAAGTTGATCGGACCAAAGAACGATCCACCGACAGCTGTACAGGAAAAAGTCTTATCGTTGATTCAAAACTGGGCAACAGCTTTCCGAAGCAGCCCCGAAATGCAGGGAGTTGTGCAAATCTACACAGATCTGAAAGGAAAAGGTGTGGAGTTCCCTCAGTGTGACGCTGAAACTATGGTGCCCATCCATACACCTCAGAGAACAGTGTCATCGCAGGTAATAATCCAAAGAACTGGTTCGGGAAGCATCCGGGCAGCTTTTATTCGGAATCGGTGAGGGAAAAAATCTCAACTGAAAACTTTCTGTTGCGCAGGAGTCCCGAGCATCGTCAGCGGCTTCTTCTGTTCGTTTGGGCGGCTCAGCGATGCATGGAGAACTTGTGGTACCAACACCCGTTCAGCTCACTCCCGAGGCAACACAGAAGCTCAAGTCGGAGCTTGATATCGTGCAACGCAATATGCATGTATTCGGCGAAATGTTGAATGAGCTCGAGCCCGGCTACGAGCACCCGAGAGATTGGGACCTGCTTCAAGAGCTCCTGAAAACCTGTCATGCGATGCAAACTCGTATTGTGGAGCTCGTCGACAAAGTTTCCAATGAGCAGATAACCAGTGAGCTCTTGTGTTCAATGAATCTCAAATGATGGATTTGAAGTTCCAGGCAATTTCCCAGTGATGAACTTGCAACTTGAATTTCTCTTCAGGCGAACTACTGCGACTGAATGATGAGCTTAACAACTTGTTCATCCGGTACGAGCGTTTCGAAAAGAGACGTTCCGCCCTCATATCGCAGTCGCGCGCATCGATAGCCGGGGCGGCTGCGTCCTCGAAAACCCCCTCGAAAGCGTCAACGGCAGCGCAACCATCGGCATCCTTGATTGATTTTGGAGCCGAGGACGAAGCGAGCGCCATGCAAAAACTCAGTGAGTGACATCTTCAACTCTTCCGTTGCAATCCGAAGCAACGAAGATTCGAGATTCCAAAGACTCAAGATCCGCGAAGATTCATTCGCGAGATTCGGTGTGCTCTTCATGACGGCTCTTGGACATCGTCGAGGATCATAACCCCATCTTGTCCTCACTCTTCAGGTTTAGGAGCTGCCGGGGCAGCGACAAAGCCAAAGACGCCGTCTGCGGTTACATCTCCGAACGAAAATGACGAGTTCGAAGCTTTCGCCCAATCGCGAACAGCCAAGGTTAGTTTCAACCAGTTGCTTCGCGATGCCGAATTCGCGAATTCGCGAACTCACGAATACTCGGAGTGGGAAGGTTGATGTGCTCCCTCGAGGAGTCGACCAACGGCTATCTAGAGCTAAGCACTCCACCATCCAAATTCGCCCCACTCTCACGAAAATTTCTTGTTGTCAATGCGCATGTCGGCACTCCATAACTTTCAGTTGCGATTCGGGATTTATTGAAACAGCTTCCTCAGCCTTCGGTTGCGTTTCTGCTCCTTAGTTCATGCTCGGTCTCGGATGGCCTGAGTCATGAACGATGTTTTCATGCTCGTTCGAATCCTGTGCACATCAGAACGTGTTTTGTTTTCCGTTGCTCTTCAGTTTGCCACCCCTGAAACACTGACAAGCTTGTTGCCTGACAACCCAACCGACTTCCAAGAGATGGAGAAGTGGCTCGAAGCTCAGGTGAATTAGTCATCTCGTGACGATGTCCTCAAAGTTTCCTCTTATGTTGAAGTTCCCTCCATCTTTCGCCAGTTTCCATTGTGCTTATACTCGGCCTTATAGAGGTGTCATAATTTCAGGACACGGCGGAAAATCCTCCACAAACAAGCAGCACGGGAGCAGTGTCCTCTTCGGAATTTGACCGTTTCCTGCAAGAGAGAGCAGCCGCCGCTGACAGATTGCCCACCATACCGGCCCAAGCGGGACCAGCCAAAGAACCGAAGAAGGACGAGCAAAATTTACTGGCGCTCTAATGATGAGCATTCTCCCTGGCTGCATTCGCTCGCAGTGATTCGCGGCTTTTTTACTACTTCGTTGATTGTCGTCCAATTAGGAAGTTCCCAATCCTTTTGAGGACGCCCCGCTCGTTCTCAAAGAGAAGCGTCCAATCCTCCGTGGGCGCGATGAATAATTACGCGAGGACGAGCAACGAACATTACTGGAGGTCCCCAAATTTACGAGAAGTCCTCCACCCCTCCGCGAAAGCACATTGTGACATTAGTTTCCATGATTTCGTCTGTCGCTTCTCGAAGAATTCGTCGGGGAAACCTGGATGTATCTTATTGTCTGTTTTCTTACGGAAGTTCAACATATATGCAGAGGAATGTATTTGATGCTCCTGACGTCCAGTTCTCCAGCAAACCATCCGAAAATATTCTCCCCGCACGACCACAGGAAAAGCATCGACCCCGAACCCGGAACCGAACTACCTTACACTTGTCATACCAAGTACTAATCATATGGACTCATAATGCTTTTGCTTTGCGATATTGCCCCGACCGTCATGATGATGAGACGTCGGCGATGACCTGAGGCGAGGGATTTATGAAGTCATGAACCTGGAACATAAATGATGATTTCCCAATATCGAGGACCTGTGCGTGATGATTCCGCCTGCATGAGTGACCGCTCAGTATTGATTCGCTAACCTCGGCATCGAAATGACCTGAGCTTCATTCCAAACAGAGTTTTCAGTTCCCGTCAGTTTTATTTGTACCAGAATAGCACTGAGAAACAACTTTGGAACCGACTGCAGTCTTTCCACATTTAACAACAGACACATAAATCAGTAGTACGACCGCCTCGGGTTATTTAGGGGATTCGGTCGAAATCTGTACGCTAACATCATTCGTTTCCGATAGGCTTCATATTCGTCGTCCGTTGAACTGAGATCTCCGACTTTTTGAGCACCCAAGCCCCTCTGCTCCTGGTTGCCCTGGTTGGCCACTGGAACTGTGATTCCGGAGCCTCCTGCGCCCAGACCTTGGCCTTCGCTCCAGCCCATCTTTTGCAGCATCTTGAAGCCCACATTATCTTCCTTCAGCTTGTTCTCTTCATAGTTATTGAAGTTTACAGATTGACCATTGCGGAGGCACTCGTACCGCTCCATGAACTTGTCCAGTTCCTCTGAAGGCAGGAAGTCACCCAAATGGTGCTTTCCGTAAGCGTTCTGGGTGAGCTTGTCGGCCTCTCGTCTCGTTTTTTCCATCTCGAGGGCTCTTCTCTTGTGCTCCCATGTGCCCCCTGCGACCGAAAAAATAAACCTAAGAACATCCCTCTCTTGGCAGCTCCAGAACATTTAGCTGAAATATAGGCTCCTTGATAGAACGCCATTCCGCAATCCATATTCAGGTTTTGCGCACATGTTGAATACCTCAACACCAGACTCCAGTAACGTAGCCTAAAAACTTCCTATGACTCGCATACTAGACTAGAAATTGTATTCGGAAGATCTCAGAGATCTGTGTCTATTTTACGCACCATCAACTTCTTCGTCCGAGTCATATTCGTATTTCACTTTCCCAGCCGCATTCAGCGCCTCTTGTTGCGCTTTTTTAGCTTGCATCAATTCGAAAATCGCCCGCATTTTCCGCTGGTCCTCCAATTGTTTCCACTGCTCCTTGGATAGAGTCGTCGATCCATACACCTGGAATGAACATTGCTAAGCATGAGTGCGAGGCCATGACGACCATTTGGACGACTCATGGAAATAGCCTGAATCAGAATGACATCAATTCGACGAGCCACAGAAGACCCGTCGGCGAACGGAGCTGAAAATTCGCGAACCAGCTCTAGCTATGCGTCCGTCCCGAGCGCGTTCGCCCCACCGCGGAATCGGGTCAGCAAATGATCAGAGAATCGAAGCCTGGCTCACCTGTTGAGCGTACGCAAGCAAAGAAGAATCTCGGGTTTGCTCCTCGGACCAGTCCCCCCATCGGGATTTCCGTTTTTTCCGTTTTATCTCTTTATCCACTTCCTCGCGAGCCATGGGTAGAGCGCCGCTCTGTTCGGCGCGTTCTTTGGCAGCTGACAGTGCTGATACTCTGGAAGGAAAAAAGTGACAACATTGATCGATCGCTCTCGGTGGTAGGAGCTAAAACCGTTGTGACATAATCGATCAGAGGCATTCGATACTCTGATACTGCTGATAATGCTCAACAAAGATTCAGTTTGATCGTGAGAGCTCTGCATGACGCTCCTCTTCCCAACATTCTTGATTCGTAGTCAAATTTCAAGTGAGCAGCCCAACCTTTCTTGGTAGAAATCGAACTCGGGACCAGAGCGAGTGGCGAGAAATGACATCTCGCTTTCCTTTGCAGCCACCGTTTCAGCATTTTTTCCGTTCACCACGACTGCGATTGCAAGTCGCTCGATGGTACGTTGACGTTCTTTAGAGACCCCGTCATCTGTAGCTACAACATCTCCTGCGGATTCCTAAGAGACTAGGGATTACTTCTTGTACTGCTGACAACATGGGCCCGTCGTCACATAGCCAGCAGCGTACCTCAACAAGCCGTTGTTGAGCCTCCGTCGGGGCAATCGGTTGATTCGTGGCTTTATTCAATTTGAAGTTGAGCTTCTGCATTTTCTTGAATTGCTCCAGAAACGAGCCGTCGTTTTTGAAAGCATTTGTGATCGCTGATGTTGCCATCCGTGGGTCGGAGGCTGAACCTGCTTCTCCAACGGAAGTGACGAGAGAACCGTCAGCTTCTTCGAGAGATCGTTTCATAGCTGTCGTCGTTGTCATCCGCTCAGCTGATTCTTCTGAATTTCCTCGGGAGAGACATCCGATCCTTCGGCACAATGAAACGGGAGAGCGGTATATTATCCGGTACGGCACAAACTCGTCATGGAACTTTGATGAAACCAGTTCAACATGCACGGCTGAGAGATATTTGGATGCTTCGATCATTTCCTCAAAACAAGATGGCCACCCGGCCGCCGCTATAGCGGGGAAACCGAGCCTGACACAGAGGATCGAGGAAGTTTCTTTAGCACAGGTCAGCGGAGCGGACACAATCGTTATCCAGCCACTGTCTGGCGACTGTCACAGGTTGAAGAGAGTCACCGAGTGCAGCTCCTGCGTGAGTGCTCCATTTCTCGAGTGAAGCGCACTGACAGCTCGCGCGCTGATTCGGCGGGAAGGCGGGTCTTTATCTCTGAACAGATGGCGCTCAACCAGGCACCAATGTTTTGGGAATGATGAGCCGAGTGAACGGGCTTCGAAAAGGACGATACACGCACTATATGTCTAGTTTGCGGTGTACTCTCCCTACCGCGGAAACGTTGAAATCTAAGAGAGAATTTACGGACTTCCATTCAATCTTTCATGTTCACTGATTTCTGACTTTGAGCGCATACACGCGCACTGGGTTTTTCGGATTAGTTGAGCACACCGCTGCTCCCAGAGTGCTTTGGAGATCTCTCATGTGTTGAAATTCCAAAGCATCTGTGCAAGAACCTGATTCTGTGACTTCCGCGGATGTCCAAGTACTTCTCCGATTCGGGAAGAGTCATGCCGAGTTGATTCAGGAGTTTTATCTACGCTCTATGCAGAGGGATAATTATCAGAGCTGGGACGCTCAGGCATCTCCCGGTACTCGCTCACCATCGATTCATGGAATGGATGATCGAAGGCCAACAATATCGATGATTCTCGACCTCACGACCTCTATAACTAATGAATGTATCCATCAATTCCTGCGAGAGGATCAACAAAAATGAGAAACGTAACGATCAGGCTCTCTGAAATGCCTCTATTCGTCTTTTTCGATCGGATCGCCGGTATTGTGCCGATTGGGGCTCCCCGTTTTTTCTGGTCCTCTTGTAACTTCACGAGATTATCTAGAAACTTCATCAGCCTCTGATTGCCGAGCCGCGCGACCCGGAGAACTTGCGTTGTCCAATAAGGCTTCGGGGTCCAGTCGCGGTGGACGCCCGCCGACTCGAGGAACGAAGCCGGTCCCCTTGGCATGGGACTTTAACCGTGCTTCGGCGGGCTGAGATTTGGAGTCGAGGAGCACAGATGGCAAATTCGGTTCGTTCCCTCTGGTGTTGGGTTGTGTCCGCACGGACCCTCCCTCACCTAGGCTCCGTTGGTTGGAGTTGATTCAACCCGTGTGTCCGAAAAAGGAATCGAACGGCCGATCGTCAGTGCATATCCTGTAACCAAAAACTCGATGGCGGCGCACAGTGGCCAATTTCCTCGAAATAGGTGGACAAAATTAGAGGTCGGGATTCCGGATATGTGAATGTTGGATGATGTTCTAAGATGGCCCAAACTCCCCGAGGCACAATCACTTCTGAACCCAAGTTGTTTTTTCGATCCGAAGCAGCTAGCGCAACATGAAAGAAAAAAGCTGTCCGACGACCCCCCATTTTCGTTATTCATCTTCTCCCCGGAAAATGAAATAGAACAGCAAGTTTCTTGTGAGAAAGATCGATTCTATCACTCTCTCCCGTGCGGGAATGAGTCACTAAGGGACCCAACTGGTCAATATTCCACTTCCTTGCATCCGATTTTGGATCGTACAAAATTGGGGCATTTCATCGAAAATCGTCAGTTTTGAAGTTCTCCAAAAAGCATCACTTTTGTGAGTTTTTATTCTGAAAATTGCGCCAACGTGTAGGCCGAAGGGTCCACTTCAATACCCCATTCGCACTTTGTTGCGGAAATGTGCGGAAAAATTGTTCTGCATCAAACAAAGATCGAAACAGAAGGCGATTTGTCCTTGGGGGTGAGTGAGGTGGGAGTAGTTTTCAACACTAATTTTGGCTATAACTCGGTGCGGTTTGCTCCGATTTTATCGACCATTTTTTGATGGATAGGTGGTAGAAATACGCGTCTTCTGGTCATTTTCATTTTCGAATACGACAGCCGCAGTGATAACCACGTCGCGTCGAAAGTTCTTGATCTTCTCATCGAGAATCGAGACCATTGCGTCGCGACTTTTGGTGCCGCGAGTTGGCGGACCTTGGGCTGCCGACCTCGGTTCGAGTCACGGAGTTAAGTTTCGAAGTCTGGTGTAGGCCGCACCACGTTTTTTTTGCCAATCGCAATTTTCGCTTCTTCGGGTCATCATCTTGGAGGGGAAGAACGAGGCGTCTCAAGTCGAACGAACAGAGTATATTCTCCTTCCCTACGCGATAGCTTTCAGGTGGTCTCGGTCTCGAATGGAAACACTTCGTTTTTCTGACACCTTCAAGCGGTCCAATTCGTCCTTGTCGCAACTCACAACAACCTACTGACGAAAGCTGATCAGGAGAGTTCACCGAACAGTGGTAACGCAAAGTGGAGGAAGCCAAGTATCTGCTCGAAGACGACCCGATCCTGTCAAGACGCGAAACCTGGAGTGCTCCAATGTACGAGAGGAGACACATGATATCTCATCCACGGATACCATCATCTGCTGTGCGCAACGGGGAGTTGTCACAGCCAGACGGATCCGTGCAGATGTATATATTGCGGGGGAAACTGCTCGCGCTATCATGCTGTGATAGGCGACGCGAGACCCGGACTCGAAAAACTGGGAAGTGCCGAGCACAATGTGTAACCAACACGCAATAAAATTATTTGGTGAAGAAAGCTGTTCAGGAGTAAGAACTCTAGGAAAACTTGGGTAGTTTAGAGTCGCCAACAGCTTCCATTGGAACAGGTGTTTGAGAAAGTACCTGACATCAAGTGACCACAGAAGTAGATCCCCATTCCTCCTCCGCTTCCCTGAACCGCGCGGCCCCGAGCCCACTGACTGAGAACCCGAGTCGGATCACTCGGCCCTCCGAGCGCTTCTCTTTCTCATGTATCCTGGCTGAAGGACCGGTACCATGACGGCTCCGTTGAGGTAGATGGGCGAAGCCCCGAGTCAGCACTCGATATGACGAACGGTCGATCCTTTCCTCACCGGTCAGAAAGATGTTTCGCGCGCCCACTGATCTTGGAGCAGACCGCATGCGCTTCGGGAAGATGCGACAGCTGTTCTCGCCCTCTCCACTAGATATGATGACCGACGGCTGCGAATAATCTCGAAAATAGGGAGCCCGCATGTGGCAAAATACTCCTCCTTTCATAGTCCTTTTCTATATACGCATATGATTTCTAGGAGAAGAAAACTTGGATTGGCTGGTAGAACAGTGGTAAAAGGCAACGCATGACCGAGCCGGCGATTCAGACGACGATAACAATCCCCCTCCGCGCTGAACTGTTCGTGGGAGAAGGAGGTCCACGACGGTCGTTTCTGTTTACAGCTGTTTGGCGCCAAAAGTGATAGCTCGCGAATGCTCCCAAACTTGCTGTGAACTTTGAATGTGCCCGAATTCATCGTTCAAGACATCTCCCGGAGAGTGACTTCATCATGTCACGGCGTTTCCAGAACACAGGAAGATACGTCGCCGATCGTAATGACAAGAACTCCGCTCCGCAAGTCTTCGAGAAAGGGTACAATTGGGGAACTCATATGATATTTTTTGGGCAGCAGAAGTTCTCGGCGACTTGCTGGTCTGTTTGCCATCCTGGATATGGGAGAACTGGATTCCCCGGTGTCTGTAGTGGGAATGAACGATCTTCAAGTCGCGTCCGTCCATGTGGAGAACTCTTTGGCTAGAGGAGATCTTCATTCGGAACGGTCTTCATTCCTAACACGAATGGCAGCCTTCGCATCACGTTCTGTCTTCATGACGGAGAATGAACTGTCCCGAACATTCACATGGGTCGTTGGATTTATCTCATTGTGCACCAAGTCTCTCAAGACATCGATTGGGCTCAAAACCGACGCAGAAAATCACCTCTGAGAGTCCGATAAAGCGTTGTTGATCAGATGTGTCATGAATTGTCCTCTCTATTTTCCAAAACAGGGATGTCTCGGAGAAACGTCTCGAAACTTCACTCTTCAACGACAAAATGGATGCCCGATATGGGTTTGAACGCTACACTGAGACGGCGGAACGCGTCGGCTTCATGGTGAATTTTCAACCGGTGAGTCCGATCGATCTTGCAATGGTCACGCCTGCCCTCATCAACCAGCGCAGTGATAGTCGGCTTGTGTCATCGCGATATCTTCCCCACCCAATGATGCGCTCTCCCTCTTCCAGACCGAGATCTTGGACGAAGATAAACGGCTGATAGCCGCTCTTGATTGCTACTTCTTAGAAGAGAACGGGAAACGGTTCAAAGTATCAGTACCGTTCAAACCGTACTTCTACGTCTTGGCCTTGAAAGGAACCGAGCAGGAGACGATATCGTACCTCCTACGAAAATATCAAGGCTATCTCTCTGCCTGTGAAATGGTTATGAAAGAAGATCTCGATCTTCTGAACCACTTGACGGGTCTCAAACAACAGTATATCAAATGCACGTTCTCCAACACCGCTGATCTTCAAAAAGTAGGTTGGCACCCTCGGTTGTTGGACACCTGCTAGCTCGACAAACGGTCTCCTGATGACAGGAGTTTTGTTGAGAGTCGAACTGTGTCTTAATTATGATCTGTGGGATTCCCCGTTCAGGTCCGGCGAGAACTCATACCAATAGTGAAGAAGAACAACCTGGATAAGTCATCGAAATCAAGTGCCAGTGCCGATGTCACACAGAACATACTGGACATGCGGGAACACGACGTCCCGTATCATGTTCGAGTCAGCATCGATCTCAAATTATTCGTTGGGTTATGGTACTCCGTCAAGATGCTGGCAAAAACACCCGTCATCACAAGGAGAGATGATATGTTGGCAACACCGGTGGGTCCAAGCTGAGATATCTCTGTGCAAAAGTCTATATTTGGATAATTGTTTAGTGAACACTGTATTCGACTCCAGAGAGGTCTCTCTTTCAGGACATTTGCGTTTTGGCCTACGATATCGAGACGTCGAAGTTGCCGTTGAAGTTTCCGGATGCGGCCAGCGACCAGATCATGATGATATCGTACATGATTGATGGACACGGGTACCTCATCACCAACAAGGAGATAGTGTCCGAAAACGTGGAGGATTTTGAGTACACACCGAAACCAGAGTTCCAGGGTTAATATTCTCACATTCAATTCCTTCGTGAGCCGATAATGCTCGGGAGTGATGCCCTGTAGTTTGTGGTCGACCGAAGTTTTCCATTGATAACTCACCTCATCCTCAGGCCAGTTCACCATTTTCAACGAAGACAACGAGAACGCGTTACTCGTCAAGTTTTTCGAACACATACTGGATGTTCAGCCGCTCGTCATCGCTACATACAACGGAGACAACTTCGATTGGATGTTTGTGGAAGCTAGGGCGAGCTTCCATAAGATCGACATGAACAAATATATTGGATGGGCTAGAGGACGAGAAGGATACTACCTCAGCAGAGCCTGCATTCACATGGACTGCTTGCATTGGGTGAGCGGCCCTACCTGCCTCGACTTAGCCAAAATCATCATACACGACAAAGAACTAATCTTGCGTCCAGTTATGATGACTCAAATCGACCATTTTATTCCGTTCAGGTTAAACGAGATTCTTATCTACCCGTGGGCAGTCAAAATCTGAAAGCGGTGGCGAAAGCAAAGCTGAGATACGATCCGGTTGAATTGGACCCCGAACTCATGGTCGCTATGGCACAAGACAACTCACAAGTGCTGGCAAACTATTCAGTTTCGGACGCCGTTGCTACTTATTACTTGTACATGAAATACGTGCACCCCTTTATTTTCGCTTTGTGCACTATAATTCCGACTCAGCCCGATGAAGTTCTGAGGAAAGGATCCGGGACCCTCTGCGAGTCACTGCTCATGGTCAAGGCTTTCGAAGCCGGCATCATCTATCCCAACAAGCAGGAAAGCGTTTTCAACAAAATATCCGAGGACGGCCACGTGCTCGATCAGGAGACGTACGTCGGAGGTCACGTTGAGGCTCTCGAGTCCGGAGTTTTTCGAGCAGACATCCCCTGTCGTTTCCGACTCGTACCCCAAGCTTTCCAAAAACTGATCGATGAAGTTGAGGAAACAATGAAGAGAGCCATTACTGTCGAGGAGAACATCCCATTCGAACTGGTTGAGAACTTCGACGAGGTTTGCACGGACATAAAGACGGCCCTGGCCAGTCTACGGGATTGTCCGAACCGACTCGAGAAACCGATCATTTACCACTTGGATGTCGGTGCCATGTACCCGAATATTATCCTCACGAACCGGTTGCAACCGTCAGCTATGGTTGATGTACCGACCTGTGCCGCGTGCGATTACAACAGGCGAGTGAACGTCTTTCCAATCGACTTTTCACTGACACGATCTGAATTTTTAGGAAGACCTTGTGAGCTAGGATGGGCATTGACCTCAGAGTCGGTCGCTGTCATCAGATGATACTCTCATAAGATCATCAGATGTATCAGATGTTTTAACCCGCTTCCAAATCAGGCCTGGCGAGAGATGCCAACGAACGATGGAGTGGACTTGGAGGGGTGAGATGATGCCCGCCACCCGAGCCGAGTTCCAAAGGATCCAACAGCAACTCGAAACAGAAACTTTCGTATCACCGACAAACCCAAAGAAGAGAGTACCCTTCCACGAGCTATCTGACGAAGACCGAGCTACGATCGAGAAGAAACGTCTGCAAGATTACTGTCGGAGAGCATACTCGAAGATTCATGTGACAAAAACTCAGCTCAAGAGAACAACAATCTGTCAGAGGGAGAATTCGTTCTACGTCGATACCGGCAAGTTTTTCCTAGGTGTTCTGATTCACCGAGAGTTGATTCGATCAAACTCATGGGTGGGCTAAGTTTGATCCCTCGCGGACTCGAGCGGGAAGATATCAATGAGATGGATTTCGTTGGTGGAATCTCATGCGAGGCTTCCGCGGTATAACCTGGGTTGAGCTTGCTTTGGAGACGCAGTCTGGAACGCGAAGCGGGGTCCAGAATCCGTACAGTGGCGGGAACATGTGGAAATTAACTCGCAGCATCTTGACTTTCCAGTGCGACAGTTTCGAGATCGACGATACGAGTTCAAAGGACTTCTCAAGAAAGCCAAGGGCCAAGTGCAGGAAGCGGTGAATCGAGGAGATGCAGCTGACATAAAAACCGCGAAAAATCTGGAAGTGTTGTACGACTCCTTGCAGCTAGCTCACAAATGTATCCTCAATTCCTTCTACGGATATGTGATGCGAAGGGGCGCGAGGTGAGAATCGTCAGTTAAGAGCTCTCGATCGCATTGGGCGACTTCCCATTAATTCTACAGCGAGCATCACTGGTCGATTCGGTTTCTAGGTGGTACTCTATGGAAATGGCTGGAATCGTCTGTCACACTGGTGCAGGCATCATTACGAAAGCTCGAGAGCTGATCGAGCAAGTCGGCCGGCCGCTAGAGTTGGATACGGACGGAATTTGGTGCGTCCTCCCAGCGTCGTTCCCCGAGAATTACGAGATCAAGAGTTCTTCCGAAAAGAAGCCAAGAGTTGTGATATCGTATCCTGGAGCGGTCCTGAATATATTGGTGCAGAAGCACTACACCAACGACCAGTACCACGAATTGGTCGATCCGGTGAAACGGCAGTACGAAGTTCGAGAGGAAAACTCAATATTCTTTGAGGTTTGTGTCAGATATTTCTGCTGGTTGTCTTCATGACATTTTCTGGTGCGATTATATGATCATGAAAATCATTGATTCGAGCAATGATTCTAGGTGGACGGGCCCTATCTCGCCATGGTACTGCCTGCCAGCAAAGAAGAAGGGAAGAAATTGAAAAAACGGTATGCAGTCTTCAACTTCGACGGTTCTCTCGCTGAGCTCAAAGGTTTCGAGGTGAAACGACGAGGAGAATTGCAGCTCATAAAAATATTCCAGTCTTCGGTTTTCGAAGCGTTCCTGAAAGGTTGGTGAACCCGGTCATCTTGCGAGGGAGTTTATAATCACGTCATTTTCGATGCCCTTTGCTCGGCTCAAGTCCCCACCCAAGTTTATTTTCCGCGATTTGCGGAACTGATGGAACTTTTGAATCGTTTAGGCGAGACTTTGGATGAATGCTACGCCTCCGTTGCGAAGATAGCTGACTACTGGCTTGATGTCCTATACTCGCGGGCCTCCACCATGCCCGACGAAGAACTTTTCGAGCTGATCTCCGAGAACCGTTCGATGAGTAAAAAATTAGAGGATTACGGAACGCAGAAGAGTACTTCGATTTCCACTGCCAGACGGTTGGCTGAATTCCTGGGGGACCAGATGGTCAAGGATGCAGGACTCTCATGCCGGTATGTCATCGCCAAGAAACCCGAAGGCGCCCCAGTGACAGAGAGGGCAATTCCTCTCGCCATTTTCCACGTGAGTCGGATTCCAAATATTGTTCCTATTCCGCGAATCGAGGTTTCCGCATTAAGCTTAGCGACAGCTATGCCGTGCGCGATACAGAAAGCATCATTTCCTCTGTCGGAGTTCTGTCCCAAAATCGCGACAGCCTTTGCTCGTGACGCAACTCACAGTATACGAACTGCTATCTGAGATTTTGAGGAAGAGGTTCGTTTTGCTCTCGGAGTCTGAATATACAGTTGGGGGTTTATTCATTGAAATTGTTATTTCACAAAACGTCCTACCGATCAGGCTATTCGTTGAAGGCCTCAGATTTCCGGAAAATTCACAGAATCAACGGTACTCGCGCCACCTCGCCCCACAATTGAGTTCTCCAACTCGAGAGTGGGGTCCCGGCTGCCATGAGGTAGGATCTCATTTTCAATCGACCCTTGTGAACAGGAGCACAATGCAACCGATCCGCAGAACACTCCCGTTGTGGAGGATCGCGCCTCCCTCGTAGCCGCTTATGGGTAGCTGCATACCCATCAAATTGTTCTGTTCACAAATACATTCCTTTGGAGAGCCATTCACATCGCCGAGCGCGTCGTTGGCGTCCTCGTAATCGTTTGACGAAGCGGTTCTCTTGTCCGGAGTGTGCTCTGCACCCCCGTTCTCCAGAACGCCGTTGAGATCTTCGCGGTCAGAAGTCTCCGACCTAGGAACTGCGGGCGTGCTCCTCCCGCCAGCCGCTGAGAGCGTATCTTCCGAATCCATACCCGATTCGATCTTGTTCGGAAACTCCGTTCGCGATTCATTGTCGCGTGGAGTCATTTGTCGTATGTCGACAACCTCATTTCTATGCAGATTCGGAACCGATTCGCTCGTCAAATCAGCCGCAGCCTCAGCTGCTGCCGCGGCAGCCATCGCGGCCTTTTCCGCTTTCGATTTCCTCCCGCGTTTCATCGGCAGACGTTTCTTATTCTGGAAATAATACGGGCAGAACTCAGTTTTAGGGAGTTGACGTGTAAAGCCGTTGTGAGACCTGAATCTCCGGGCTCGAACGTTCGGGAGAAATGGCTGTTCATTCGGTACTCACCGTTTTACGTTCTTTGAGAGAGAGTCGAACACTGTCGGTGATCGTCTTCGTTTCTTCCTTGATCAGCTCCTCTAGGTTGTTGCTGTGCAGTACACCGTCGACATAGGTTCCGTACTCACTGTAGTTGATGAGTTCGTACAAGTTGGTTGGTTCATCGAAAAATATCACGGCATGGTGTGCAGAGGCAAACTTGCAATTGCCGTAATACTCGAGATTGATGTCGGCGCTTGAGCTCTTCCCGACAACGAGATGAGGTTCTATTATACAAATTTGTGGACCACTTGAGCCCAGCCCCGGTGTTAGGAACGCTTTCGGCGTTACTGTGACCATTTCTGTCTTATGCTGGTGTTGCTGCTTTTTCAAGGGTCGTAACTGCTCGAGCATCCTCGCAGCGAGCAGTTTGACCGTAGAATCTCCCAGATCGTCCACGGTGACATTCTCGAAATCAAACACGCTCGGATTCATGCTTATTACGCCATTCAGCCAATCACTACGTTCTCTGCGTCCTCGCGCGGACCTGTACATTTCCTTTATATGGGACGGAATGGCAACTCTGACTATGTCACATTCATGAGTTCGCTTCCTATTGAACGGCGGATTCTTACGCGAGTTTTTGTGGAAAAAATCGATCATGACTTTTTGCTCCGTGACTGAATTGCAACAGTACTCGTCCCACAATCTCACTCGCTCCGAATGTTTGTCAGATGTCATTTTATCATCCACCATATGGTTGGGATGGTTTGGACACATCCATCTTGACAGGGGTATCGTTGTCAGAGGTGGGTCCAAGCAATCGGCGTGAAACATCAGCGGACAGTAATCACATTGGACCAGGGGTCCCGTTCGAGCAGACTTGTCGCATGTGAAACACGTCCTCACCGGCAGTGGAACGAGACCCTGATCCAGTCTCGCTAGCTTCATCTCGCGCAATCGTTTCTTCGTCGGTTTCCCGAACCCGGCGAACACATAGGGTAAAGAAACTTCTTTGGTCAGTTGGAACTCCTCGGAGTTATCAAACTCCACCGCTTTAAGAAGCATGTCGAAAGCGTGACTCAACTGTCGTTCTTCATCAGCCGGTTGGGCAGTTGTTACGACAGCCGAAGAAGACACCGTAGCGGCCGCAGTGGGATTTTCCAACATGGACTGACAATTGAAGCAGGTCCATTTCGTTTGAGGGAGATTATCGTCATCCAGAGGCGGGTTGTGGCACAATGTGTGGAAGCAACTGTTGCAGCGGCTGCAGCAAACGAGATCGCCGCCCTCGCGACATGAGGCGCATTCCCGATTCGAACCTGAACAATAACAACACATATTGAAAAAAATCCATGAAATTTTGCTCAGCAGGCATCTTGCCGAGTCCAGCATAGAATCCAAGTCCCCGGCTCACCGATGATGAGTATATTATTCTTCTTCTTCCGAATCTCTTTGCGAGGAGAGGAAGTGATACTGAGTATTTGGGGCATCAATCCTTCCTGTGGATCCCACTGGACGACAAAGTCTGACTTCGCGTATCGCTCATCTCGTCGGCTGGGTTTGGAGGTGGCGACGGGCTGCTCGGAGTCCGGGCTTCTCGAAGAGCCAGGCTCCGGGCTGCCCTTCCGTGTCACGCCTGACATGCCCTCCCAAATTACCTGGAATCGGCGAAGGACGATGAGTATCAACGCGAGAAGTTTTAATTTTCAAGGGACGGTTCGTTGGGAGGACCTACAGCACGGCTTTGTCGACTACCGCCGGCAGTAAACGCGTTTTGCAGCTTAGATAAACATTAAAGAGAGAGCCAGATTGGTTTGACAACATAGCGCGAACCTGTAATATTTTTTCGGTCGCCCGGTAAACAGTCTCTAGTGTCGGTACTTCTCTCGTTCGAATTTCGAACGTGACGTTTCTGGCGGCGACGCCGAGGACAGGCTTGAAAAACCCGTCGCTTCTAGGTTGTCGGTAGCAGTCTCGGGACCAGACTGTGACAGTGGTATTACCCCCGCATTACCTTGAGCAGAGAGAATGTTGTCGATCGAGATACACTTAGAACACTTCCTATTTTCGAGCGAAAATCTTGAATGAGCTCTCAGGGCGCCATCTTTGTGATGATATTAGAGCGGGAAACTCAGACGACACACGCACCCAAAACATGTGTGGTGTTTTCGGCTCCGTACCCAACGCTGTGGTACTATTTGGGCGGTCCAGCTCGACCGGTGAGGCCGGATTTCTGAGCTCGTACGGAATCGAAGTAATCGCGGCACAACAATCCTAGGATGTGGGATCCTTCAGGATGCCTCACATTGATAAGACCCTGTCAGACACGGAGACTTGGAAGAGGTTATTGGAAACAGCTCCCCCAGTCTTATCATAGTGCCAGTCTCGACTTCGGGCGTTTTCTCTGAGGCTGGAGCTGGGAGGAAGGCGGTTGACTCCAGAGCTGATCGAGATCCGGCAATCGTGGGAACTCCCCTAATGGGCTTATGTGGACTCTTCCGCCATATATCTTCCCATCCCTGCCGTACTAGTCGTAATAGATACAGGGGTAAAAGTTAGTGAGCCCATCGCTCGCCACTTATACATTACTGACTGAGTTGTGGGTGCTCTCGTGAGGCACAAACTGGCGACTGGCGCCAAACCGGTCGCTGCACATCGTCTCGCGATATCAAACTCCATTTCCAAGACCGTACAACCCGAAACGCCTGTCCAATTTATGACGGACTTGCCGAGCAGTAACCAAGACTCAGGATCACCGAATGATCGACTATCGGATTGAATATCCGCGGAATATCGGAATATCTCCGGAATATATTGGGTTGGATGAAAATATCGGGCTCAGCCATTTTTTCAGTAGGTAGATCGAGATCAGGGATTTGAACTCTTCCCGTTCATTTTGAAGGCGGAGCCGTCGGTGCGCCGCCACTTCCTCCGGAAATGGCTTAAGTGCTACGGGGACGACGACTTGGATATACGGTCGATTCTCGACTGGACCTACTACATTGAAAGACTTGGATCAGCGGTTCAGAAGATCATCACCATCCCGGCCGCTTTGCAACAAGTCAGGAATCCTGTCCCACGGGTGCCGCATCCCCCGTGGCTCCATAAGAAGCTCCTCGAGAAAGATGATGTCCTCAAACAGAAACGAATAAACGAGTTATTCACCGTCAAGGTAAATGATGAGGGCCGGCATGAAATCTCGGATCATAGAGCGAAGGGTAATTGAGATCATTACAATACCCTGTTCATGGATGATCATCGCTCATTGATTGAAATCACACTTCCGTCAATTCCGTTCTCACAGGAGAAGGACATCGAAGACATGTGCGGCCCAGCCGCCCCTACCTTCATGGCGCCCGTGATGGCTATCAGTCAGAAACGAACTCGTCACGATGACCAAGAGAACATCGGAAAGAGTTGGAGGGATGTCCTCGGCCCGAGTCCGTCTATTGGACAGACGAGCGACGACTTCGACACCTGGTTGTCGTTTCAAAAGAAGAAATGGGCTCATCAGAAGAGGCAAAGAGATCACTTGAAAAGATTAGCTAAGCGAAATACCTCAGGCTCAGCACCGCTTGCTCTGCCCGGTACAGATTCTCAGCCCCCGCTGAAAAGAGCGAAGACTTCAAAAACCGGTACACTGGGAGGATTCTTGAAAAAAGCGCAACAGAATCTCCTCAACTCCACCTGGCAAATCGTTCAGGTCATGTCCGCTGGCAAAGACGGAGTCTTCAAAGTGTGGGTCTTATTGGGAACATCCGAGCTGCGTCAGGTCCGAGTGGTGGTGCCGCGCATATTTTACGTGAATCAGCGGGTTCCCAAGGAAGCTGAAGAGACTACAATCTATCGGAAAGTGATGCGTCATCTACCCAGAGCACATCCAGTACATAATTTGTACGAGTATGCTATCGATGAGTCCGTGTATATCAACAACAACGACGACATAGCTGCCGAGCTGGGCAATCCATACATCGAAGGCATCTACGAAACTCAAGTCCCTCTGGAGTTCCGATTCATTGTCAGCCTCGGCTGCGTGGCAAAGCTCGACAAGCGATTCTACAGGTCGGTATCTCTCACACGAATCGAGCTGATCAACCACCCTCCCGAATATTCAAATTTATGAGACGCGCCTACGCTCTGCGAGCTCAGACATTTTCCGTTTTCCACAGACTGTACGCAGCAGAAAACAGCGAAACATTCGATGTGCGTCACCTGGAAATGTGCACGCTCGCTCAAGTCGATTACCTTGAAGGAAATCATGTGAAGTACATTTTCTTATATCAGCATCGGGAGGGTCATAAGCAGGTGTATGCGCTCTTCATCCCAGCTACCAAAAGAGGATGGCTCTGTGCGGTCGACTCTGTCGCTACCAACCAGCTACCCAACCTAAACGTCGTGTACAACCAGGAGCGAGATGCCAAGTAAGTTCGGAAAAGTTTCTGGCGGAAGTATTGGGACCTGGCCGCCGTATCGGATGCGGTTCTAACGCGAGTCGTCTGCCGCAGAATCGGTCGGGGTGCCATCGCAAGCCTCGTTCCCGAAGCAGATTATGCTTTCGAGTCGTCTGCGACAGCCGATGTCCGCACGGTTCACAAGCTCATTCAGAAGCAGTTATTGCAATACCTCGGCGAGAAACGCGGGCCCACAATCCTTGTCGTCCAGAGCAAAATTTCGAATGAGGATCTGAGCGTTATTATGCCTCAAACTTGCGAGTTCCCTGTCGTCCGACTACATGTACAGGATACCAAGATGCTCGACCATTTGCAATGGCAAAGAGTGGGATCCAAAGCTGCCGTAAAACACTTTCTCAACGTACAAGCCATTCTCACGGTGAGTCGAGCAAGCTGTATCATCGGAATCCCATGGTCGCCTCTGCAGCTCCGGCAATATTCCACCCCGGAAAAAACTAAGCTTTGCATTCTCGTCATTTACAGACTCAGCTAGAGCAGTGTCGTTACCTCCACGTACCGATCGGCAATCTCCCTGCAGATGCGACAAGATTTGGTTGTGACGTGTTCTACGCTCGCAATTTGCTGAAGCAAAATTTTCTGCTATGGTGCTCGAGATCCGACCGACCCGATCTCGGTGGGAAAGAAGCTGATGATAACCGTAGTATAGAGCAAGACCTCCATCTTGAGGTCAACAACGAGGGGATGTACACGTCCACATGCGTTGAGCTCGACATCCACGGTATTTTCGTGACGACGATTCTCCAGGCGCACACCCTGGCCGAGCTCGAAGGCATCTGCAGCAACATCGCATTCGACGCCGTGCAAGTGCAAACGGTGCAGGACATGGTTTCAGGTAGGGATCATTTGGTCTCTTCGATTATAATCGTTTTCACGGTGCAAAACACAAGTTCTCAACCCCTCGTCCCCAGAGCGTTTCATCGACCGCGTGTCTCTCTCTCAGGTGGTGATCAAGTGGCGCCAAACGCCGTATCCGGATATGATGAATCTTCGCAATGTGCTGGCGCGTTCCGAATTCTCCGGCAGATGGTGACAGCTTTCATGAAAGACGTGGCCGTGTACCAGAATATATTCGCTGACCAACAATTGTCGCATTTGTTTCGATGGCTAAAAGATCCTCACTCGCTGCTATACGAGCCGTCGCTGAAACGAATACTCGACAATCTCATATCAAAAATGTTCAACCAACTCGTCGCCGAGTTCCAACGTCTCGGCTCCCATGTCATATACGCGAGTTTGTCCAGGATAATAGTTTGTACGAAGAGAAAAAGCGTCGGGGATGCTTCAGCCTACGTGGAGTTCGTGGTTAATTCCATGCGCAACAAAGAGTTGTTCCACAGTATCGACTTTGAGGTGAAGCAGGCGTACAAAGTTCTCCTTTGGATGGACCCTGTAAGTACGATAACGCCCTTCGCTGTTCATGTCGACGAGGGCCTACATGAGTTTTCATCCGTAACGAATTCTATTCCCAATGCAGTCAAACCATGGAGGTGTTCAGAGGACTGGGGATGATAGCGAGGACGAAGTCCGTATGCTTTGGAACATGAGCAAGTTCCTGTCGACGCCTTCCCTCGGAGAGAGCTTCAACATGACGATCGGAGGATACATAAATGCTCTCTATCAACATCTCGATCAAGCATCGCCCGAACAGAACTCCTTGGAGTTCGTTGAGAATTTGATCAAAGAAGAGTTCTCGCAAAGTTTGATGACGTGAGCATGTTTCTCATCATTTTGAAATTCCGACCGAGTTCGCAACGATACATATGATCCGAGTCTCGAATCTCACCCCTCTGGATCCGACTCCTATTCCAGCTTGACTCATAAACTCCACGAAAAATACCCCACGGGCGAGTTCCCCAAGAACGCTCTTATGAAGCACACTGTCGCTCGAGTCTACTCACCATCGTTGGAGTTCGTTAAGATGATAACTCGAGCTCTCTCGGTAGACCAGAATATAGCTCAGTACGTCAACAGTAAACTGAAGCGAGACCTCCTGAAGCTATGCGGCGGCGTCGGCGCTTTTTCAGACAGCGCCATGTGGCAGGATCCGTGTCTTTCTTTCGTGCTATCCCAGGTAATTCGAATCAAAAGCACGAAAACTTTTGTCACTTCTTCACACAAATGTGATCTTCCTCCTCCGAAAAGATGTCAGTTGACTTAAGGATATCTTCTCCTCATCAGGTCATTTGTACCCAGTGTAACTGTGTGAGGGATCTTGATGTCTGCCGGGACACCTATACCTCCGATGGACAGTGGTTCTGTCCACAATGCGAATCATTGTACGAGATGTCATACATAGAAAGTCTCATGGTTGACTCGCTGCAGGCTATGAACGCTCGAGAAGTGCTGCAGGACCTTCAGTGCACAAAGTGCAACATGGTAAATCAGTGATTCCTCCCGTTGTCGGCTCCGATTACCTGCAGACCTCGAGCAATCAATTCACTCCGGATTTCTCACTCCTTCCAGGTGAAAGAAAAGAACATGAATCGCTACTGCGAATGCGCTGGATATTTCAAACTCATGACGGAGCTTCACGGAACGAAAGAGCAGCTAAACACTTTTGCCACGATAGCAACGTAAGGATTCAATCTTCCCTCGATTTTCACTAGAACATGCAATGCACCTGCTTTTTAGGGGACCCGAAAACTCAATGCTTTATCGGTCTGCAGGGCATTCAAAATGGACGTCCTATTGGAACACGTGAAATGGACCCAGTCTGTCAATCAGCTCAATTAGATCACCATGAAGAACCTAAGGCGAATTCGAAGAGGGACCAACCACCGCGGAATACACGTGAAGGCACGTGTATCGCTCTCTCAGGACCCTCAAGATCAGTTCAGTTCAGGAACTTTTTCATTGAGCGTAGTAGAGAAGGGGGGCTGGCTTCCATAGAATTGCATAACGCTCAAAGAGGACGCACCTCTGTGGAATGTCTGGTCATTCTCTTTTTTTTCGTAATTTCTTCGCTTCTTTTACCATTTGACTCTGATGGTGTGTACATATACTTAACTGGAAGAATATGAATAAATGGGAACCTCTGCGTTCTGGCCGTGAGCTCTGAGTGATCCTAGACTACACGATTCAGACATTTCTCGATCTGAAGATCGGCGGCAATACATTGATTTACAATCAGAAATATAGTGTGTAGTCGACGATAATAATCCGCTGAGCGAGCCTGTATGCTCATTCCCATCGCTCGACGGTGAATTGGCCCTGAATGGGCATCCAACGTAATTCCGAGTGAAAATTTTTAGGGACGAAACTACGGAGATGGTCCATAAATTAGGTGAATTTATTCAAGAATACTTGGACGGAGACCATCCTTCACTTTATAAGCTTGAGACACTCGATCGATTCTGCGATTTTCTCAAGCTCAGCGGTGAGGTCCTTTTGTTTCGCGATGTTCGCCTCGTGAACTTTTTGTGGTGCATTATCAGAATAACCGGGCAGAGCCATTTGACTCTCTAAATCCTGTAGTTTCGTCTTCAAGGAGACCTGCTGTTTGGACAAACGTTCCTTCTCTTTTTCGACATCAACAACACCTGCGGGAATCGGAACTCGGTTAGCAATCGCTTGGGAACCTTCAGTCCTGATTGCGGTAGCTGAAAGTATCGCAGGTCCTGCTATCTGAAAACGAGTCGCAGTTACTGGGGATCATACATCATACCTTTCAAAAGTAGGTGGGTCTCGAAGGTCCCGACAGTATTAATGGCGCAACCCGGCGGTGGGTTATTGGTGACTTGACAGGATTTAGAGGTGGTCAATGTAAGAATGGTGGTGGAGTGTTCTTCAATCACAGCTTGCTGGCCTTCTGGGCATTTGACAAATAAATCGACTTTTTGAGCTTTCGTCAAATTGTAGTCGGAGCGCACCGAGCGAACTTTGTGAATGATACTGAGGACGCAAGCAACGTCTCTTTCCAACTGCTCGTTTCTGCCCTCTGGAATCGTTTCTTCCAACGGATAGGCTGACACACAAATTGAACTAGGGTCGTTGGGTTTCCGCGGCAAACGTTGCCACAACTCTTCTGTTAGGAAAGGCATGAAGGGATGAAGTAGCCTGATACCAGTCTCTAGGCAGATGTACAGGGTCTGAGCAGCTGCCGTTTTTGCTTCAGCTGAGTTCGACTGGAAGACGGGTTTCAACGATTCCAGATACAAATCACAGAGATCGTACAGCCAGAAACTATAGCAAGCTGTAGTTACTGCAGGGAAATCGTATTCCGAGAACCCTTTTTGAGCGTTTCTGCAAGTCAATGCAAGTCTCGACAGGATCCATTTGTCGATTGGGGAGCGCGACACGCTAGCATCAGACGGCTTGAAGTCCGATCCTAGGTACATGAGCGCGAACTTGAACGCATTCCACAGCTTGTTGCAGAAGAACCGATAGCCCTCGACGCGATTGATATCGAGGTTGATATCTCGGCCTTGAGTCATGTACGAACATAGCGCGAACCGCAGAGCGTCTGTCCCGCATTCTGGGATTCCTTTCGGATAATCTTTGCGCTGACCTTCTTGCGCCTTCTTGATCTCAGCGGCGTCCAAATTCGAGCTCTCAAGAGTTTTGTTCAACTCTTCCAATGTGATCCCACGAATCACGTCTATCGGATCGATCACATTCCCGAGAGATTTGCTCATTTTTCGACCGTGAGCATCCCTTATGATGGAATGCATCAAGACTTCCTTGAACGGAAGTTGACCGAGCAGCTTCGTGCCCAGCATCACCATTCGGGCCACCCAGAAGAATATGATATCGTGCCCAGTTTCCAGAAGTTGGCCAGGGTAGAACGCTTCCAAATCAGCTGAAAATTTCATAGAGATGATATTCAATGCGTCACCGAATTCTAGCCAGGGCAACTTGAATGAAAGCGATGAGACAAATTTCAGGTTTCGAAAACATCCGACTTCCGAGAGCGATATTCACCTGTCTTCTCCGGCCAGCCGAAGATTGAGAACGGGAAGAGTCCTGAAGAGAACCATGTGTCCAAGACATCCTCATCTTGGTGCAAATCGATATCGCCTACGCCAACCCCGAATTTTTTCGCAGCTTTCTCTCGAGCTTCATCGATGGTGCGCCCGCTCACCCAAAATTCATTGGAGTTCTGCGATCCTGCGGAAACGAAGAATATTAGTTCACCTCGAACGTCGATGGATCGGATCGGTGAGATACCCAGATCGCAGATCGTCACGATGCGCTACGAGGGTTTCTATTGAGAATCAACATACCTGCAGGGTTCGGTTTCCCTTTCAGGCTGACGTAGTATGCTGGGATTCGATGACCCCACCAGAGTTGTCGTGAGATGCACCAGTCTTGAATGTTCTCCAAGAACCAATTCCACGTCTTCACATGCTGATCAGGAATGATTTTTAGCTGGCCTTCCTTGACGGCTTTGACGGCATTCGAAGCCATCTCCTTGCAGCTGACATACCACTGCGGCTTCAGGATGGGCTCAACAATATCTTTTGATCGAGAGCACATGGGGACAACCATCGGATTATCTTTAGTGTCTCGATACAAATTCATTCCCTTCAGGTCGGTCAGAACCTCCCGACGAGCGTCGAATCGTTTCATCCCGGAGAATCGACCACAGCCTTTGGTGACTGTACCGTCAGCTTCGAAAATGTTGATAAACGGTAGGTTGTGTCTTTTACCAACGTCGTAATCGTTGTGATCGTGGGCTGGAGTTATTTTTACGGCGCCTGTACCGAACTCCCTGTCGACGAAGCTGTCACAGACGATGGGAAGCTTCCGGTCGATGAAAGGATGCTTGACCGATTTCCCATGTAGGTGCTTGTAACGAGCATCGTCGGGGTGCACGGCCACCGCCGTATCACCGAGCATGGTTTCGATTCGAGTGGTGGCGACGACGATCTCTTCGTCGGAATCTTCGACCTTGTAGGCGAATGAGATCAGCACACCGAACTCCACTTTCTTGTCGTAACCGGGAACGGAGAGCAACGTCCGGCCGCTCAGATCGACTTTGTCCACTTCCACATCAGAGATGGCAGAGTTCAAAGCGCAGGACCAGTTGACCAGCCTGTTCGCTCTGTAGATCAAGTTTTCTTCATGAAGACGGCAGAAGGCTTCGGTGACTGCACGGCACATTTTCGGTTCCATTGTGAAAACGGCTCTGCTGAAATCCACCGAGCACCCGAGAGCTCTGAATTGGTGGTAGATTCTATCGACTTTTTCATCTTTCCATTGGTGAACAATTTCGATGAATTTCTCACGGCCTAGGTCGTGACGAGTTTTGCCGAGCTCACGGGCGATTTTCTTCTCTACAACAACTTGAGTTGCGATTCCGGCGTGGTCCGAACCCGGATTCCAAAGAACGGTTTTCCCGTTCATTCGATGCCATCTTGTGAGAGCGTCTTCGACGGCTGAAGTGAGAGCATGTCCGATGTGGAGCGAGCCGGTTACGTTCGGCGGTGGGATCACCATCACGAAGCGACCCTTTGGATTTTCAGCGTACGGATCTCTACCGTATTCCGGCTTGAAGAAACCTTCTTTCTCCCACCACGAGTACCACTGCGCCTCAACGAAGCGGGGACTGTAGGAGTCAGGCATCGGCCCTGATATGTCTTTCTTTTCGCCAGGTGGAGTATCTTTCTCGTAAAGCACAGGACCTTCGGCTTTCTTTGATCTGAAACGGCGATTCTGGTATTAGAATGATGGTTGACAAACGACAGCAATCTGTGGATGGGGAACGAGACAGCTCGATAGTCTAGACATTCTGCAGATATGGTTCTACGTCAAGTGGGAGATTCGACTCTTCTTCCCGGGGATGAGCATCTGTTCGGAAGCAAGCAGCGGAAACCGGAGTAAACTCCAAGAACCTAGTGAAATCTCATGAAGTCATTACAACTAGCGAATCTCCGCAAGCGAGATCGAACACCAACCCTGCATTGCTGAGAATCGTGAGAAAATGAAATTTTGGAGCTCAGAGAACGTAGCTTGGTGTGGAGGGTGTTCCATGATCCTCACGGTCATTGGAATAGATCGAGCAGATAATATCCTGAGAGAGCATGATTCAGTCTAAACAAATAATCTATTCAGTTCTCACTTTTCTTTCTTAGGCTTTGTGTCGCCACTCTCATTTTTCTGTTGCTGAAGCTGTTCGGCTTTTTTCTTCTTCTCCTCGAACTTCGCGAGCTTTTCAGCCTTCTTGGCTTCAGCTCTCAGCTGTTTCTCAGTCTTTTCCTGCGGTGCTTCCATTTTCGATGCACGAAACCTCACACGAAACTTCCTGCGAACCAGCAGCCGGTGACACAACGTGTAACGCAAGCACGAGTGGAAAGGAAACCGGGCCCTTACAGTGTGTAGAATCACCGCAACGTGAGTTCCAGAGCCGCTGCTGCTGATGCAATAGCAGAACTAGAACGACGGAGCCGAATTTCGAATAGAAGGGCGCGGTTCGTCCAGGTGGCCGCATTGTTTTGGTTCGGACTCGACGGAGAGGGGGCTATAGAGGCGGAGCTGTGGAGTCCTCGTTATCGCAGGGACGAGAGACGACGCGGGCGCGAATCGGAATCCTCCGGGAACGGCACGTTTGGAACCGATGTCGCATGATGCTGGATCGATATGCTGTCAGGAATAGTCGGACCATTCGACGCTCCAGCTCGAGATTGTCCAACTGCCAGAGCCCTCCGAAATTCCGATCTTACACGACGAAAAATTTCATTCGTTTTCGCAGTCAACGTATATACACGTTTGCAATCAGCCATGTGGATTCGCAGCGTAATAACGTTGAACTATGTCCGTCCTCCACGTCTCGGTAAACTCTCTCCTAGAACAGCTAAATTTTAATACTCATACGCTCTAGTATAACAATGCTGTGATGCCAAGCGCGATTTCGAAGATTTTCAAAGGCGGCTTTATCAGTAACCTGAAGGAGGCTGTGGCCTTGGGCGGCAGCTTCTTTGGGGCCGCAGATTCTTGAAGGGCTGATCTTACGCGAGCGGCAGAATTCGGACAGCAGCTTCACGAGCACGGCAGATCCTGTGGGGCGGTGGATTATTCGTGACCGGCCTCTGATCCGTATTCGCCGGTTCTTCTTGTCGCTCAAAAATATCACGATGAAACGCTTTGCTTTCTTCCCTGAGCGACGAAGCCGATCAACCGGCTGTAACTGCTTACCGTGGTCTCTCTGATTGATAGGCATGTCTGTCTGATTCTCCATTTGCGGAATTGTCCGCTTGAACCGGAGCCCGCCTATTCGGGGAAGCTATTTTCGTATCGAATCCCATGATATGACGCTTCCGAGAGACCGCTCATATATTCAAGAGTGCATTCGAATAGGGACGCCCGCCCCGAGCTTCGACGTCAGAGCCTTCGGAAATCTTCATAATGAGGGCTACAGCTTCTGTTCTAGTGTGACTTCGGGCTGACGACTGCGCCACACAGTCAACGATTCGGAATGAAGGTCGCAGCGACATGGGGGAGTCTATGAGAACCTGGAAAAAGGGAGGGGGGGGGGATGAAAGGAACTCAAAAGAAATAAAGGTTTCCCAGATCGTCCACGTCGCAAGGGATCAGATTCTTCCCAGGGGTAATTGAACCTGAGCCCATTCCCTTGCAGAATAGGAAGGGAGAGGGGTGGCGATCTGGCTCAGCTTTAAGGCGGCATTTTTCTCAATCCTCTTCTGGAGCTTACAGCATTCGTAGAGTATTTGGCCTGGAAAACAGCGGCTCAGAATGTACATGGCAAGGGTCAGTTGCCCACCTGACGGCTTTTTCTCGCAGCTCTAGGGTTTGGTCGGTCAGATGACTCGTGTTACCTCCATAGATTGGAGTCATATTTCTGATATTTGAGCCGATGACGGCGAAGTAAGACGATTCGTCTGGTCTCAGGAAACCGGTCGATTTCGTTCTTAACACCCAGGCCAGAACGTTGTTTGGAACATACGATTCAGCGCGCCTGTTGACGTCCGGGCTCCCAGTCCCCCGTTCAAGTGTGAATGAATGAAATGTACACATGAAAAGGAAGCTGTGAGCCTCTGCACGTGAGCGTTGCCAGGTGGGCTCGGTTGATGTAGACGTGATGCGACGATTCCGCATGATCGCGTCTTTATACGGCGCGGCGTCCCTCACATTCAAATGATCTATTTGCACGACGGCTCGAACCCAACCTGAAGCCTGTGCCTTGTGAAAGCCGACCGGCTTTTTGCGGGAACTTGATATGAGCCCACAACCCAGCATATAAAGTTCCGAATTGAGGAATCTTGCTCCGGAGACTCGAACAGTGCTCACAGTATTGTTCCGGAAACCGCGACCGGGAGCTGCCGCTCAATAATTGAAGCCATAAGATTGCTCGGAGCGATCGCACTTTCTCGGGTCAATGAGTGAAACAAGCATGAAGTTGACTCGAGTTCGTTTCACGTCCTGTTGGGCTGCCATGCAAATGTTCGGTCTGACCGATGCTCAGCACAGATAAGTATTCATGGTCAATGATTCTCCGCATCCCTATTCGAGTTCCCTCAGTTCAGTATGTACATCCTATGGCACGGGTCGGCAGATGATTTGCTGACTCCGAACCCGGATCCAAATTCTTGTCATCGTTTTGGTTCCGATTCGGAATCATCGTTGATGACTCACGGATAGTTTTGCGAAAGTATATCAACAGAGAGAAAATCTTTGGATACTCAACTTGTGGAAACTTCAGTGCGAATGATGTGGCTTTCAACCTCGACCAGAGGAAAGAAACAGTCGAGGCGCGGTTCGCTACGCGGGCGAGTATGAGCTGAGCTCCCGTTAGATAACTTTGAGCAATCCATAATACATGGAAAGTGTCGGCCGGATTCTGGATGGCTTTGCATGATGCAGCCCGCTGGGTCAATGATGAATGCGGATGAAAGTGTGCGCCGAGTCTGAGAAGGCGTTCTCCGTCAATTTGCGCGGACATGAGGTTCTCATGGGGAGACAGGTTGGAGGAAACCGGTTAATATCAATGAGCCAGACACCCGAGAAGTCACATTCTATACGATGAAGCCGGCTTCGAGATTAACGAAGGAGCGAGAAAAGGAAATTCAGATATCGATCCAAACGCCCTCAAGTCTGCCAGTCCAGGACGCGCCACCTTCCTTTTACGACATCTGTCAAATCAGAATGAACTCTTGAGGGACTCAAGAATACTTCCATGGGGAAACGAGCTGGCGACAGATGGAAATTCAGTCGATCAGTGTCAGGAGTTTGGGCCTATGGTGCTGCTGGAGGTGGCCCTGTGGACCCGCGTATCACTCGCGCGTGACGAATGTTCTAGCTCTAGAGTGCTTGCTCAATCAGCTTCTCGAACAAAACGCTCTTCTCGAACAGAAAGCTCACTAAGAGGAGACGGGAAGAGAATCTTCTGCTTGGAATATCGATTCGACGCCAGTTGCGCAACATATGGAATTTGTGAGAGCTCTCGACACAGGAGCTGATACGTACCGTTCACTATCGTGGATGCATGGCGGCGAGGCAACGTGATCAATCCTGGTTGACGACGGAGATTTAAACTCAAAAGCGGATGTGTGCCGATCTGACTCCTAATTGAGTCTTCCCTCAATCTTCTTCCGTTGGGCTTCGAATGGTCGAAGTCATCGCCGGCCTCTTGGATTGAGGAATCCATCGATCGAGGTCTCAGTCTTCGGAGAAGTGTGGAATCTGCTATCTCGGCCCCCCAACATCCTGCAGCTCGATTTAGCAAGTGTTTCCCTCCGCCCAGTAAAAAGGTAGTTAGACTCGGCCATATGTCTCTGATATGTCTCACCGAGACCAATCGAAGCCTGATAGGGTTTTTGCGTCAGTTCTTTCGAAAAACGTGGAATGGAGTCGGGCAAAAGTATAATGGCTGGAGCAGCTGCTACACGAGAGAGCTTAAGAAATAAAGCTTCGACTGGGATTATCCTTGGCTCGATTTGCTATGTGCAACCCCCTCCTTCGCGTCTCCCTTTTTTGAGAGTCCGGCTATACTTTCTTTGCCCTTGCCACATGTTGCTGAAGTCCCTCGTTGGCAATCGATCGTACGGTGGAACGCTGCGAAAGGACGCTCTGAGCCGTGAGAGCGAGCGAGGGGCTTAGTCAGGCGAGGGACCGAATAGTTCCCTCCTCCATTCGGTGTGTCTTTTCACCGCTGCTATGACGTCATGCGCTCGGTCGCTCAGAGTTGAGACTGAGCGAAGCGAGAAGGCATATCGAGACGTTGTTCCTCACCACGGAAATCTCGGATGTCAGGGAATCCGAACGTGTCCACGAAAAGCTAGATGTGCAATATCGTAGGTGAGTCCAAGCCCCTGCATGTTTAGTTCTCTTTCTGCTTCGTGTTAGGTATCGTTGTCCACGGGGTTATGGGAGGCAACAAGTTCTCCCGACGACAGGAGGACCTGTAGTCTCCTAGCGGGTGTAACAATCTATCCACATGCGACGATGCGACTTTGACGGCAATCGGCGTTTACCCCGAACTGCGAAGCCTTGTGAATGTCGGGGTCGAATCGCGAAACAGAAGCTCAATTAACGATGAAGCCCCAGACGGATTCGGGAACTGTCCAGTTGGATTTCTGTGAAGGGGAATACTTTGCGAGAGGTATTTGCGTATAAAGCTGCAGACCAACGCAAAATTCTCTAGAGCCGATGATGGAATATCTCTTTGCGCTGGGGGTTGTTAACAGGATTCGGGAGGAGATGGTTCCTTCCGTTTGTCATCCGCTGTCTCCCCTTCGGTGTCGCGACGATCAAGGATCACAGTGGGCGCCGCTCTGGCAGCGAACAAAGTAATCCGGGGCGGGATCTCTGTTTTGATCAAGGCTACGACGTTGACGCTTGTTGTGACGCGTACACAATACTCTTCTCTGCTTCGAAACAATTCTTCGCTCTTCGGTTCCGCCATATAGGCATACCAGAAACGGTCCCTGACGGATGCTTGAATATATTGAGCGATGATTCAAGAGCGAATCGATCTGATTTCTTGCTTCCTGTCATTCCCTCCCTTCGGCCTGTCGCAAGAAGCCTTCAAAGCCTGCGGCGCGATGATTGGGTTCCGGATTTTGGTATGCCGCGAGTTCGGGAACCATGGGAATCATTTTCGGAATAGCCGGCTGCACGGATCGAACCTGCACCTTCCGACTCGGGGTGGCTACGCAGATGTGAATTTGAGGTACGCACTGCTGGTACGTTTCGGCTCGGCTATCTCATCGTTGCAAGTTTACGTGTTGCCATAGCAACAACTGTATCGTCAAAATTGTGAAATGTTCCGTCGACGTTCATAGAGTGCCTTGAAACTCATCGGCGATGTGCCGTCGGATATTTGAGTAAGCGATCGGTCCGAGTCACTGGGGCTAGGAGTGATGATTGAGGCCCTCAAAGAAGTCAGGTCTCAAAGCTCGAGAACCAATGGGATCCCCAAGCGAGATCTGAGCTCCACAGGTCGCCTTCGGGTCGACGAACATCAGCCGCTAGACAGTGCAGACCGACTCCATTGTCCATTGATCACATATCGACGCCTCTCACGGGAGGATTCCGTAAAGATTGGAACATTCATTCAATGAGAGGATTCCAAATGAGACGGGGACGGGGGAGATGATCAACCTGAAAGGACGCACCTCTAGCACGCTCTCTGGGGTCAGTTGTCTCAGGCGGTCTCCTTCATCAGAGTTTGCTTATCAATATTGAGAAATAATGCCACAGTTCGAACGGGATATCATCTATGACACACATGCTTCCGTCAGCGGTTCCCCCCATCGCAAGCTTCAAACGGCAACAGAGACTTACTTTCGATACGACAAGAACCGTGATGCCGTGCTCCGCGATCGATAAGCCAATTAAATATTTCGACATCATTTCTAGCGCTCCTTGCTTACACATATGTCGAACATCCGCTCGAGGTTCCGGATCGCTGCAACACAGAGGCAGCTGTGAGTCGGCTCGGCCTTGGCGCTTCCCATCCGGAGGCGATAACTCTGCCGTATCGGATTGGACTCTGGAGAACGTTGAGGCCTTGCAGAGTTAAGAGACAGGCTTCATGATGGGCGAATCTTCGCGAATGGCCTGGAGGATACAAGAGATTCTGCAAGTTCCATGCAATACTGCATGCTTTTTCGAGCGTCATCACCAGATCTGAACTGGTGACCCTGACATCGAATCCGATCATGGACGCCGTCTGCGGGGAGTAGAGATTGGGTCGCGAAGGAGCGCGAAAGAAGGTTGAGAGCGCTTTCTACGTTCTTCAGAAAGAGATTCCGCGAACACATCGGTTCTTAGGAGCTGCAAACTCCCTCGAATTGTTTCGTCCTCAACCATCAGGAGTTTCTGGGTTTGGGAAATATCATGATGAGAAAATTCGATCGTTCTGAGGCGTTCACCGCGAGAGAATCTTTAGAGTTCGATATCGGTCTCCCTCGTGGAGGCAAAATAAACAGTCTCGAACCGGAATCAAGAGATGCAGAAACAAGTCGGCTCCACGACGTTCCAGTCATTGATTTCGCAGACGCAGCAGCACGGTGCGACGTGCGGAGCTCCTTGCATATCAGATCCTCCGGCGCTGGGAGCAAATCGAATTCACAAAGAAGGATCCGATCGAAAAATTCTTGTGTTGGCTTACTCCGAGCCTGACGGGCTGACTCGCTGTTCTCGCGAAGTGAAGCGGAGAGCTCTAGAGTTCGACGAGCAGAGCTACAGAACATCCATTCTCATTCGAAAGACAATCATGCGTGAAAAATTGATGCGATGGAAGCACTTTCTGTTTCGTTCGTTGACAGTTCAGAAAGCGTTGTGAAGGCTAGTGTAAAACATGAGCTCGCACTCGAGTCGAGCTCTTCCTTCCACTCGGATTTCGTTTCGATATGACGGAAGGGCGTGAGGAGCAAGGCAATGGCATTGTCTAGCTGCACAGTTGTAGTCTAATCTATGACCGCTCTAATTCCTTTCTTAGGTTGAAGCTCTCGGGCCGAGGACTTTGGGATGATCGAACCCCACTCAAGCGCTCGCTGAATCATTGATAAAGAAGCAGAATGGCGGGGGAAAGTCAGATTCTCAACTTCTATGGGACATATCCCGCGTTATTACTTTCCATCTCGTTGGCCTGTCTTGTTTTGGGAGCCACATTACTCTATGTTGTTCGCTCGAGGAAGTACAAGCTAAACTGGTTCGAGCGGAATCGCTTGGATTCGCTCGCTTGTGAGGAAGCCACAATCGTGAAACTTTGCAATCGACAAAGATACCACAGGTGAGTCTGGAACTTTGACGGCGAGTCCTCGGACGAGTCAAACATTTGTTGTCAAACGTAAGCTTCATGAGCGCTCGACATTGATTTCCAGCGGATCGACGTGCAGCGATGGTAGCCTCGCCGATCTGACAACGGCGTTGCCTCGTCTGCAGTCCGAGGTCCTTCAAGATGACCAGCAGCCCGAGGCCTCATCCCTCGGGAAAACGGTTGACGGGCTTTCCTTGAAGTCGATTGTTTCATCTGCAAGTATAACTCCCACAGTGGCTTCAGAGGTGCCTGGTGCCATGGGGAGCGGCGAGGTTTTCGGTGAGTACGGTCGCCGCCCCCACCAGTTTGCGGAAATTTCATATTTATACATCTGGATAGGAATCGAGATGTGATCCGATTCATGAGGATAATGAATCCATAAATCAAGATATCAATCAACTATAACCGTGGCATGAAGACATTCCTTAACGTAACTCGATTCATATTCAAACTCACGAGTATGAATTCGCCTCGAACTGGCCCAAAGATCGCTGGGAAGGACTGTCCCGGATCGATTTTCCCCACCCTGTTCTCCCCTCAGTTGCCGCGTTTGCATTCATCCGTTATTTTCCTTCCGCCACGGCAACATCGACACAGTATCCGATCATCGATTCCTCATTCCAGAGAGCGGCAGTGCGATTTCAGTATCCGACTTGGATGCCGTCGTCCACAAATATCAGCCGCACACTGGCTCGGCCCAGAAAGCGAAAGTCAGCACCATGTATGAGAAACTCGACCATACTAAATTCAATGCGGACATGTACCAAACCAAGGTAAATTATTCAAACAATCGAACTGCCATCAACGTCGCACTCTCCGCAATCCGCATGTTTCTCGTTTTCTCGGTGTGAATTGCCGCCTGTTATAGGTTGACCAAGAGTTCACGGGAGACGAAACGACTGAGAACGCAAAGCTCCACCTGACATGCAGCTATAATCCGCAATTTTCGATCCTTTGCGTCCGGGTCGTTCAAGTTGAAGGCTTGACAAATCAATCGAACGTGACGAATCCGTATCTGCGAGTTTCTTTGATGTCCGAGTCAAAGTCCGAGCAGACGAAGGTCAGCCAAGTGCAGAAGAATACAACGGAACTCCAATTTGAGGAAGAGTTCGTCTTCGACGATATCAGTCAAAGCGATCTTGAAACTAACGTGAGTGTCGACTCCGGAGCTGTGCTCCCATGTGTTGTCATCCCGTTTGTGGTGTTTCTATACAGTTCGACTGCGTTTCCCAAATCTCACGCATACCAGCGACGATAACAATGAGACCTCGGCACTGAGATTTCTTCCTCAACTCGTATGACTACGCAGGTCGTTAATGTATTCGTGCTGAACGAGATGCCGAAAGCTGATACGGCGGCTGGGACGCTTACTGAGCGCTGCTTGGGTGGTGTTCAGTTCGCGCTTGACCAATTCGTGAATTCCGCACGGGAGCAGAATGTCTTGCCGGTCTCCATGGTCTTACCTATTCGTTCCGCAGAAGAGATCACCACCAATCAGGTAAACGACCGAAAAATTCTCAATGAAAAAGCAAAGTGCGAATGTGGAAATTAAATCATGAGGACTCAGGTAGAGAGAAGTGAATTTCGTCATCTCATTACTTCACAGTCCAAGTATGGAGACATCCAACTCTCGATGAGCTACCTCCAGAGCGCGGAACGCCTAACGATTTCCGTACTCAAGGCCAAGGGTCTACCAGTACCCAACGTCGCCAAACCCGGCGAGAACCCTGGTGAGTTCCTTTCATTGTGAGCCGCAACACAGCTTTCGGGGTTTCGCGGTCGATATTCACGCTAAAATAGGAACTTCCACCGTGTAAACACCAGAACTCACTCTTTCCGTTCCCAGATGTATTCATCAAATTGACGGTTACCACCACTTCGGGCAAAAATCGTATCAACAAAAAGAAGAAGAGGACCGGCACTCAGAAGAACAGCATCTCACCGGTCTTCAATGAAGCTTTCACGTTCCACGTGAGCCGTAGCGGTTTGCGTACTGCTTCATTACAACTCTGCGTTGACCACGAGTTGCCGCCGCCGTATATCCCGTTGCAGCAGAAAGAAATTCCATTAGCGAAACTGAACTTGTCACCGGGACATCTTTGCGACTTCGTGCATTCTGCGAGCAACGGATTGCAGGCAAAATGGTTCCGTCTCGAAGCTCCAGAGCAACGCTGAAGCGAATGTACGTCGTTACTTCCGTGCTTGAAAATACCCTCTCTCCTACCGGAGGAGGAGGGGGCGAGGAATTTTCAAAATTCCTTCGGGCAGGAGGTCCCGCTAGCATCTGACTCCTTCTAGACGCCCAGGAACGAACGATAAATGCCTAACTTGAGCACTTAGTTTTCGTTGTCGCTCACTAAGAGCTCTATGATATACTCGTGTATCTTTCTGAGGAATTCAACCTTTGTTCACAAGCCGCGGAAACTTGGATGCAGCTCCTCACCTGCGAGGAGCTCACAGGGAATTCATATTGTCCATCGGCTGTTTTTTGAGTTATCGAACAATCACGGCAGACCCTAGGCTGAATTTCTACAGCTGCAACGTAGCTTCATGCGTACGAAGCCTCTTCCCACTTCTACGGATATTTCCGGAAGGCGTAAGATAAACTGAACTCGGCGAAGGCTCGATGCTGATCTCGCTCCCGGCTGCGATATTCTACCTCACACTGAAACCGGTTCGCAGTGCTTAAACCATCCGTAGCTTTCTCTTGTAACCACAATGCCAAGAGGTCCAAGCATATTGTCTTTTCAGCCAACGGCTTCCGAACGAAGCTATCTTCTAGAAAATGCGTATCAGCTTGATCAGCGAACAAAAATTCAGAACGGTATCAGCGTGATGAGCTGAGAAAAACTGGGCGATCCGAAACGAGGGTCACACAGTTAAGGATCCTTCCGACGGATCCCCGAAACAGTTTTCGGTGGGATAGATTTATTGACCTATGCGTCCCGGGCTCCTCGGATGGATCCAAAATCACAGGCCATCACCACCGAATACAGCTTTGTTGTTGTGAGATGTTGTCGGCGACCAGAAATCACTTACAGAAACAGAGTGGGCCATGTGGAAAAACTTCCCGAAATGCAACCGTTGCTTCTTTCCCGTAACCCAGCTCTGAAACTCTATTCTGAATAAATAACCGATTAGACTGAACCTGACATTCTCCTTTCCATCTAAGAGAAGCACCGTGTCCAAAACGGCGATAGAAACCGAACGATATCTTTCGATTTCGGAGCTCCCTCCATCCTGTGGAAGGTGCGGATCAAACGACATCTTGGTTGAACGTCAGGGGAAGGAATATTTGAAGAGATCGTCGATGGCATCATACAATCGGGGTTCTTCGCGCGGACACTTCAATCCTAAGCTAGTATCGACGGAGTTCGAGACCGGTTGGGAGCCTCTGGTTTCGTTAGGAGATGTCACTTATATGAAAAAGTATTACCAATTCGCATGTGAGGCCCCGGGGGAAGACGTGTTTCCGCCAGAAACTGATTGTTCGATTCTTCGTTCGATTTGAGCCTGCTGTGGTTAATTTGACCCCGACATCTCCTCGAGCATTCAGCTGCGGTTGTGCTTCACCGACTGCGAGGCGTATGTCGCAAAATTTTCTGAGGACATCGAATGGAGAGGAGCGCTCGGTCCCAACATCCGGTGTGACGTCTGCCTCAAAGCCATATGCGGTAGGGCTGAACACACGGTTCTGACGCCGGACTGCTCTTTTCGCTCTCCTCGTTGCTGTAAATCTAGCCGTATCCTCGCGGTTGAACACTCCAGTTCACGGCCGCTCGTCTGTCTCTATCCCGAGATTTCTTCTCCCTCTTCCCCCGTAAAGGGAATATGATGGTGAATCTTGCATTCGCTGAACTCCTTGGAAACCTTGGCGTCGCGGGTGAGAATCGTCATCTTACATATCTCGATCTATCCCGGAAAAGTCCGGCAACATTTTCGGGAAGTCCGGTTCCGTGATTCCTAATTGTTATCACCTTGATCACTAGGCGGTGGCTCTGATACTCAGTGGCGTGGCCAGGTAGGACGTAGGCGGGTCGCGCGACCCGCGAGACGATTCCGTGCGCCTCGCCAGCAAGTCGCTGGCTCTGCTTTCGGAGTGGCCTAATTCCCGATCCCTCGGGGAGATTGAAGGAAACTTTTAAACCCTCCTTCCGTCACTGTGAGGCACAATCGGCTACTACATGAGAGGAAAAAGAATGAAGGCAAGGCAGCCATCCGATCCGTCATGCATTCTCGATCTTGATCCTGGAAAAGACATCCGTACGCATTGGAATGATCTGGAATCCAGACCCTTGGAGAAGTCGATTTCCAGAAGGAGTTGAGTTCATTTTTCACAACTCTCATTTCTTTACCTATGTATATCGACTCACGGTCGTTTCCTGAATTTGGTGCAAGCATCGCTTCCGAGCCATGAGCCCGCCATTCATGCTAAAAATGTGACACAACATGACGTTCATTCCCAAAAAGAGTCCCGAAAAAATGGACTCAACTCTTTTTGAAAATCGAATCCTCATTTATACTCGGGACATGTCCCTGCCAGGCAGCTAAACTCTCACGAAAGTAGTTGCACCGATCTAAATGCCTTGATCGAGTGAGTGCAAATCAGCTGGGTGATATTTCAGTCGCTTCGCAGGAAGAATGAAAATGTGTCCCAAGAACTCCTCAGGACGTAATTCTATCGTCGCGACGATTGAGGGAGACTGACTTCATCATCTTCTGGCAACCGTTCCCAATCGATTTTGGAGGAGCTCTCCCTGAACATCAAAGGTCGAGGACTGCGAATCCACGATCGAGAAGAAGCTTTTACTCATTAGCGGAATCTACAAATCTCGTACCGGAGCTCGGGGAAATGGGAAAAGCGTCTCGCCCATCGTTTTCTATCAATGGTAAAAAGTTACATTCTGAGTAGCATTATGTCACTTATTGAAATGGCAGCCGGCGAGTCTCCCTTCTCGGGCCAGGTCGTTCTCAAAGACTTTGTGAAAGGCTCGGATTGTGCAACGAGAAGCTCCAGTTTCATCGGTTGCCATAATCTTGAGGTTGTAAGCCGTGCAAGGTAACCGACTGACTGAGAGTTTTAGCGGGCCCCCTCTGCTGTACGCGATACTCACAATCCCCTCCATGAACCAATTTCCGAATTAGTTTCTCAGCTGAAACGTTTCGCCAGTCACGATCGAGCAGCGGAATCATGAGATTCCAGAATAATTTGACCGCGCGGTGTTCGCGGACAGATAGCTGGGGTAGATGACGCCCGGGGGCAATTTGAGGAAAGTGCGCCACTCCGAGCAGACTCTCACGGCGAGATCGCTCATTCGAGGCTTGCTTGGAATCACCATGACCAACATGTTCCAGAAATAGGTGTACTGCTGAAATTTTCTCTCTTTTTCTCGGAGCCTCTCTCATCCTTGAAACTTGTTCCTCTTCCTGGGTGATTTCTCTCCATTGTTCGGACGATTGTGTGTTGCTCTGCAGCAAATCGTGATTCCGAATCGATGCCTCCACCCAGAACTCGCAAACCTCTGCTGCGAAATGATCATCTACCGGTTTGGAACGAGAACTCAGAGGCTGATTGCCATTTGTCACAAGCTCGAGGCAATCACCGAAAACCGCCATCCTGGATTCGTCGAGCAGATAGGTTCAAGGCATCGCAGCGGCGAACACCTCTCCATCTCTGAAAAGGAGCTCGATGTCTGTTGAATCGACTTGACTCTGCCCCACGACGATGCTGTCGATCCAGCTCTACGAGGCCCAAACTCGGGCGACTCGGATGCGACTCTGAACAAATCCTGCTAGATGGCCGGGAGCGAGCCGTTCGGTTCGCTCACATCGCAGTTCCATTTTCAGGCATCGGTTTCGATCCAAGTCACTTCATATCTCGAATCCCACGCGAAGGGAGGCGGGCTATCAAGCTAAACAATAATCTCTGAATCAATGAGGGAGGATTGCCCCTGTACATCACAGAGTTACCCCTTTTGGTCGGAAACGGCAACCGCTGCGCAGTGGTTTTCCCCCACCGGTCGATTCCGAGAATTTGCGAACCACTCATGGAAATGAAGCCCGGCACGGCTGATGTGAATGCTCAAGTTTCGGGACGATGTTTGCTATACACTTTGGTTGGATGATTCATGTATCGGCCCACAGCATGGAACTCCGGGGACGGACTTGAAATCAGCCCGGAAAATTCAAACAAGGGAACATTGGGCTATGGCGTCAGCGGGGCCAGTGACGGCGACTCACTAAGCCAATATGCGGAATTCGCGGAATCCGTAGAATTCCGCAAAAGCAAGATATCGCAGAATCAAGGTTCCTAATAGCTAAGTCGTCAAACGCTGATGGGTTTCGATGATGCCTGAAGCTCTCGGACTAGTGTTCCGCTGTCTCCCAACATATGGTACATCCCAAACTTCCAGCATGCTCAATCAGAGCGGAACGGAGAGAACCCACTGAATGAAGGAACTCGGTGCCTTGCATTCCGACATTTGAATTTCAGACTCATTGCCAGAGATGTATGGGCGGTCCCCAATCGGTACCACCTCGGTACCCCTGAACCGGTGATTCCCCGGTCGACCAAGTTCCGTCATTCCAAGAATCGTAAATTCGGAACTCCGCGTCGGTTGTGAGAAAGCAGCTCAGAAATCCGCTGACAATAGTGAGCGGCAAAGAGAGTCGGGCTCCGGATCTCCTTGATGTATCGTGTCAGTTAGGATATCTGAGGATCCTTTCCCGACCACCTAGGGTTCCTGCACAAGAAACCAAATAGCGGCATCATATTTCGATCACAATTCAGATCAGAGAGACACGTTTCAAGATGATGAATCGTCTGCGGAAGCAGGAACAGAAGGCCAAAGCTGTCATGGTGTTCTTGAACCAGCTACAGGAGCCGATCCGGCTCCGGAATAAGAGCCCCAAAGTCTTGCGTTTGAGGAGCTCGTTTCGAGATCATAAACCCTTCAGCATCTTCCATCCTAAAGCAGCCTTCCATGAACTATGGAAATCTCTCAGAACACACGCGGTCGACTTGCACAGATCTTGATGTTTCAATGGACTAATTAGTGAGCCGCGAGCGAGACGAGAATAATGACGGCAGAGCACATCGTGGGTGAAAAAGCTTTCTGCATCGGAAAAGGCAACCGAACTCTATTGGCCTCGAGGAAAGCTTCGAGGGAGTTTGTGCACCACGGCATCCGCGCTCGATCTCTGTGAATCGCGGATGAATCTTTTCTTAGCAGCTCGTCTGGCTTGTTTCGCCCGCTCTTTGAAATCTCTACACTGCTGTACAGTGAAAGTGCCTTTCGTAGCGTGGTTTCAAGATCTCACGGTGCATTGCATTAGTTTCGGGCCATGTGGATCACTGGACGAAACGCTGCTCTTCCGTTGGTGAGCAGGGCAAAGTGCAGAAAGCTCCAGCGGCAGACCTCGAGGCAGCTGAAGCGCGGGGTTCCAATCGAACGGTTGACAATGTGACAATTTCTCCGTGACTCTTCCAAGGGGACGCACATTTAGCCTATGCAGCAATGAAGAGCCGATCTCGCGAGCTCGCTTGGCTGAGCATTCGAAGATTCAGTACTAGTTGATGTTAGCAGCAACGAGTCAGCCAGAGTATATCTTCTTGACTGGCATCAGTCTCCTCACACAACCGGACGTCGTTGCTTTATTACCAAGCCGTGTTCGAGGCGGAGGTGAGAGCAGAGCACGACAACGACAGACGAACGAACTGAGCGGATCGGTGGCTCGTCGCTTGGCCCACGGATAGTCGAACGGCCACGGATGTCCATCGACGAGTACTCTGTGGCCAGTAGTATTCCTGCCGACGGTGGCTCTCCGCGGTTGCGGTATGACGGCGGCGTCTCTTGGGTACGGCGGCCGGCGCGTCGCGGCGTGGCAACCGCAACCTGTTCATCAAGGAGAACAGGCTGCTACTGGTACGCTTGATTATAGTGTAGCTATGTCTATGAAAAACTCCTCGCCCCTTGTTGTCGCGAGTGAGAACGACGATCAAACGAGCGAACCAACCAGGCAACCAACCAACCAACCAACGAGCTAGCCGCTCAGCGAGAGTGAACAATTTCGTCGTGCGAGTGCGTGTTTCTGCTGCTACTCTCAACGGGTCATGGTCTTGCCGCTGCTTATTTGAACGAGCTTTCAAGCCAGATAGATAACAAAAACAACAATAAAACTTGTGAATAATCGAGTACGATCGGTACGCTGCGGCCGACACTACGTTTTCTGTGACTGTGACAAGTAACTTCTTCAATAATGGTGCGCGTATCGCGCGTTACACTTCTCCTTGAAGTGTTCTCGGGCGTACAGAAAAGATTGCGCGTGCACGAGCTCATCTTCCTATTTCTGATGATTCTCTGCTTCATCGACAAGAACAGCGCGCAGTTACTCCAGTCGCATTTCGTCAATGAAGCCAACACCTTACTCAGAAACCCTCGGTTCGCGTCGAATGTTTGCAGTCGGAAGCCGAATGGTGTTTCATCAAGCAAACTTAGTGGCTCGAATGGATTTTACATAGAAATCGAGGGTTTCCCAAAGAAATACGTACCAGGACAAACTTACGAAGGTTAGTCTCCTAATTAAGGATATCTGCGGATTTCACTCGACTTCCGATCGTCGTTCCATTGGACTCACTTCCAAATCTCTATTCGTTGTTCGACGTTGGCGAAGAGGCCCACACCGGAGCTGGAGTCTTGAACTTCGTAGGCGGATCTGACCGATTTGTATGGGGGTATCGAGTCCGCTAAGATTTGATGGCAAAGTTCTGTTCATCTGGAGCTCATCGGTGCTCTCGATAACTTGCGAGAACATTCCTGGAATTTTATCAAACCGGCCGATCTGATCATTGTCCCTGTTGGGACACGTGTTTGATCTGAGTGTCGTGGTTTCCGAAAGGTTCTTGCAATTATGCTTCAAGACGGACAAAACTCAAGATGTTCTTCATTGTTCTTCTACCACATGCGATTTACGATTCGTAGGGTGAGAACCGGCGAGGGGCTCGGACTCTCAGATAGGGGATTAGATATGAGGATAGATGGCACGCGTTCACCTAGCGAAAAGACGCAACGCGGTCTTCATTTTTGCGTGGACGGCGGGTTTTGCGTGGACCCTTTGGAGATATTTTCCTACCGAATCAGATGAGCGAGTGATCATTTTTTCGTCCTCATTCTGACTTTTGAGATCGTTTCTGCAAATCCTGCAAAGTTTGCCTTGCAGTGATATCGTTGCTTCGACGCTGTTTCGTCGCACTGGATAGATTCCCACTCAAGCGGTCGGTCTCGATCGGTGGACAGCTTATAGAGTAGCGGGCATTCGATGCTACAATTCCGATCAATGATTCTTCCGAAACGATTGTACTCGAGCAGTGCGGAGCAAGGATACGTCCTTGAGGAGGCAACTCTAAGACTCGTGGGAATGTCGCAGGACTGCTCATCTATCCTGTCATTGTTATGTGGATCATGGAGAGCCTCACAAAGTTCTTTAGCCATAACTTTCGGGTTCCACCTCACCCACCCCGTCCGTGCGGTTAGGTTCAACTCATCGGAGTCGACCGCGCATTCAGAAATCAGGCTCCTCATGACAATGCCCGAAGCTGGAATTGAGCCGGGTCGCACTGATGTACTCTGTATTAAAGCGCATTCGATCGCTCCTATTATACCCCACACGATCCACGGCTATAGTTTTCGCAGCGGAAACGTCAGAGCTCATGAGGACAGAACTTCGTTGAAGACTGCAACGCGACGATTTAGAGCACGTTTTACGTGAAGCGATTCAAGGATCGCGTTTGAATGTGCCTCAAACCAGGCACTCGTAAATTCTGCAAGATTCTTGAGCCTCGGCCGGCGCCGCTTTCTCCTTTCCAATATTTGCCAGTGGCGGCTTTAAACCCTACTCGACGGTGCGGCGGGCTCCAATGCTAGAATACATCTTGACGAGTAACAGAATTGAATCAACATCCCTCGGTGATCAATATTGCCACCAATGGTTATTGAGGTTCGACGATGCTTTGACGTTCCAAAATACCCGACTACACATGACCTCCCTCTTCTCATGCGACATATCTCTGGAGATGTTTTGGCACTCCAAGATTCAGATTCGGTCCGCAAGTCGCTCGGATTTCTGTCTCGAAGGCTCTCGTGTCACCAAATGTGCAGGGAATGTAACTGTTTTCCAGTGTCAATCATGGGCAGACCGTTGGAAGGTGCCTCTGCTCTACAGAAGTTCACCGGATTCACCTTGACCGCCGAGTCGTCGGATTACAACAAGTTGAACCCAGACGTGGGGATGTTCAAGGTAAAATCTGGAGCAGGCCAGATCAAGCGCGGATATTTGCATTTCAAAATTTCAAAATCATGGTTCGGGAAAGGGACGACCGCAGCAATTATTTGAAAAAGAATGAAGCGTTCCTCATCTCTTCTTCGTTTTCAAGCTAACAGGCGATTCGCTGACAACATTTTCGGAGGATTGCCCGAATTCGGTCACTGCGACCTCAGCAGTGCAGAAAACTCGCGCGACAGTGAAATGGCTCGCACCCGCCTCCGGCAGCGGATGTGTCATCTTCAGGTGCGGCAACGTGGAAGTTGCTGTCCGCAGATATTCACAGGCTTCGTGATCAAGCATTTTGTCAATTATTCATGAATCGTAAACGAACTAAACGACCACAGACACGGGCATTTTCGCGGGTTTTGATTACGACACCTACTCGATTTCTAGGGCGTCCGTCGTTGAGGATAAAGACAGATGGTATGCCGACGAGGAAGACCTCTCCCGCGAGCTCTGCCAGGACTACGAGAACACGGATGACCAAGATGACATTCTGGAAGTATGTTGCCCATCCAAAGTACAGCAATAATTATGCATTTTTCGAGCTGCGCGACCTCATCTGAGCTGTGAACGCCCACTGAATTATAATCATGAGATCCCCGTTCATATCTTAGAAATGCTGCGCATGCGAAGAGGCCAAATACGAGGTGGCGTTCGAGGGACTCTGGTCGAGGTATACCCACCCGAAGTCGTACCCACAGAGTGAGTAGTACTGTCTGTGATCTGCCAAGATACCTTGCGACCTGACTCGATTCAGCAATCATGTGAGTCGATCAGCAACGCCCCTGACCGTCTTTCTTTCTGATCCTCCAGACGAATGGGATGTCAGATTCTCCAACATCACCGGTGCCTCACATTCTGGCAATTACAAAATCTGGGAATACGGAGGATACGCATCAGAAGGCGTTCAGCACCTCGCAGAGACAGGTCTCACCAGAGAGCTCGAGACCGAGCTGAAAAAAGAAGTACGATACGAACATTTTGGGTTGTAACCTTGTTCGTTGAGGCCCCTAATCCACTCATTCCAACGTCTCTTGGGCCCCAATCAGCTACCAATACTCAAAGATAGTCGGTGAGGGAGAATGGGAAGAATCATCGAAGCCATCGAAGTACCTAACTCGAGACCGTATTGCAGTCAGCTGAAATCCGGACAGTCATCAAAGCTCAGGGCCTTGTTTACCCCAACCTTAAGAAAAAGACATTCGCTGTGTTCCGTGTTGACAGGAGGAACCACGTAGTGAGTCTGTTGTCCAGGTAGGCGTTTTCGAACAGTCATACCTTTCTTCTGCGGGAAGACTCGAGCCTTGTGCCCTTCGGCTTAACGAGCGCAACGGAACGTGTTAGTATCTGAAGTTTGGATTCCTTCTTCCAGGATGAATCCATCGCCCGATTGGATGGTTGGCGTCTCGTCACTCGAGCTGTGTTCGTCCAACTGCTCATGGCTCACGGAGAAAATAATCAATCTGTACCCTTGGGACGCCGGTACTCGGGAGGGAAACACCTATTATCCCGTAAATCGCTTTGGCTTTGATGACATGTGCTGTCTCCAAGCTCATCCCAATGGCCGTTCATATGATATTATTTGAGGTGCTTTCGCTCGGTTTCTGATTTACGTCCCGAAATTTCCATAGGAGTCAGCGGAGCCCTCCGAGCCACACCAAAGGATCCGTAAAATCACATCTAGCTTTCCCCCGGATCCGGATAGTCCGTTTTTCGATGAAACCGGCACACCCATGAAACCTGTTGCCAGATTGACTTTGTCGAGACAGAGGCTTTATGAGAAGTCCTGCGACGCGGACGATTCTTCATTATCAACGAAGACTCATGATGATCTCAGACGTAATTTCCAACGGCTAATTAGTTTGAATCGAGTCCACGGCTTCATTCAAATTATGAATTCAAAACGAATCTAAGCTCATCCATCTAACGTGTTCGCTAAAACGCAGCGGAGTGTGCTACCTACGAGTGGACGGCTTTCAGTCCTTGCAACTCGGAATGCGTCAGGGTTCGAACTCGAGCCTACCAACGACGTGAAAGGTTGAACGACTGCAGAAGTCAACTTGTAGATAAGATTCCTTGTGAGGACTGTGGGTACGTATCAGGAATCCGAGAAGGCTGGAACAGCGATCTCCAGCTAAACGATCGCTAAGCGCTCATCTCCATGTTTTTCAGAAGAAACGCCAATGTGTGCGAAACGACAGAATGGTCGCCGTGGGGAGAATGCAATGTCACATGCGGCCGTGGATACCGATTGAGATCTCGACGTTTCAAGAATAAGATGGCCCACAAGGCAAGAATTCCCTCAGTCAGAACTCTGGAGACGATAGTCCCGTCTCCAACAATAAAACCGTCCACATAAGTGAGGAGGCATGGTAGAAATACTTTGAACCTCTCGTCTTTTGATTCAGGTGTGTTCGGCCGAAACGCAACAAAAAATTCGCTGCACGGCTGAGACCGAAGATTGCGGCACCGCGACGGTAAGCGAATGATTCTTGATGCCGCGACTCAGCGCATGAAAACCAATAAGAGTAGGGATCGTCTCACGTCATGATATTGTGAACGCAGATGCCGTCAGAGTGTGCCGTCACAACGTGGTCGGATTGGTCCCCGTGCACGGAGCCCTGTGGTGAAGGGACCAAAGCCCGAACGAGGTTAGTAACAGCCGTTTTGCGCCACAGTAAGCTGTGATTTGTGTTCTGCCGGTTCAATGTACCCATACCGTTCAATTTTTAAGGTCCTACGTCGACGAGCGGTTAGCTAACCTCAATGACTGTAGGGTTGAAAACACACAAGAAAGCAATTGCATAGGCACCGATTGCGGTACCGTCGATGTCAATGGTGAGTATCGCCTACCAGGCGCTGAATTAGGCGTTAGATTTCCTAACTCTAGATGGTATTGAAGACTAATCAATGCTCATATATGACAGAAAGGTGTCGCCTCCCGAAGGACGAGGGCAGACCCTGTCGTGGTCAGTTTCAGCGATATTATTACAACGCGGAAGAGAAGAAATGTTTGAATTTTATTTATACTGGTTGTCATGGCAATGCAAACAACTTTAAAACATATGGAGAGTGTGAACAAGAATGTCAGGAGACCTACGCGGAAGACGGTGAGTCGGGAAGGGGTCGCGGTTCTGGGGACCGATCATCTTCGATTGAGCTCACAGAAAGCCGCCGTATCGATCAGTGACAGGAGACCGCCCTGGATGGTACTTGAGAAGTGTGTTTGATGAGATTCACGCAGTCTCATGGGATAACTCACACTACGTTATTCCAGAGAAATATGACCCGAAGAGGGAAGCTGGGAATAGTCCCGTGGATTGTCGCGTGACCAAATGGTCAGAGTGGGGGTCCTGTTCGCACACCTGTGGAGTCAGTCGTCGAGAAAGGTATTAAAATGAAATAAGACTCGCATGATGGTTCATTTCATTGCACATCTCGGCCTACGGTTCCCCTCGCAACGGGTATGTAGCCGTGCGTTTGCCTTGTTGTCGAGAAGAAGCACGGATTGCGATACGGTTCGTTCCCTCTGGTGATCGGATCTGCCAGCTAGGATATCCGGTCAGGACATCCATCGTTATGGCCGATTGTCAATGGCAATCTCGTAACCAGACGACACGGTTCGAAGTCCGAAGACCGCGGGAAGGCTTACCAGGCATAACGCACCAGAGCGTGCAGGTCACCGACCTTCCGGGTCACAAGTCTGCGGGGGAAAGCCTGTAGGTGCTGCAGCTAGGGGAAGTGTGCATCGGTTGACATGACGAAGCGGGAGTATGTTCAACGGTCTCTACGTTGAGACAAGATCTCAAGAATTGCGGGGCTACTGATTATCACATCGAGTGTGGGAATCGGAAAGACGGAGCCGAAAGCCTGGGCGATGCATCCGTATTTTTTTTTGAATACGATCCGCGATGGAAACGATAGCCCGTGTTGGTTGAATTCCGATGACGATGTGTACATATGTGGACGAGATGAGAATTCCGGACGACGAGCAGAATATCCGCATCATCAATCATGAAAATGTCCTTACCGGCCCTTTTTTTAGAGGTTAAAAAAGGGATGTGTCATCCGGCTCTGGGGTGTTCCATGTTATCCTTCGCAAAGCACTTTGATGAATCGTCTCTCCAACTCTTTGCCCCCGTGGAGGCGCGATGATTCTTGAACATGATGCCTCAACATGGGGGCGCTTCTCCCAAACCGAGTCAACGACGGAGGGAAATACTCGAATAAATCATGAAAATAATTCATTCCAGATTTCGGACGATAATCACACCTGCCTCTAACAGCGGAAAACCTTGTCCTGAGAAACTCAGACAGCTCCGGAGGTGTCCGACGAGACCTTGCCGTTAGTACAACATACCTCTGTCAGCTGCAAACAGATATTCTCCGTCTGATTTGTTTTCCGCATCAATGCTTGCCCAGAACGCTGTAATAGGCTATAATAAATTAGGGTCTTCCTCGGGCTCCTGTCTCTCTTTCATCTTTGCCTGCTCTCACCGGAACTATGCCTGCTGAGTTCTGACCCCTCTAGTTTTTCTCTAACTCAAATTCCCAACTTATATTTGTAGCTGTAGATTGTCAGCTCAGCGAATGGAGCAGCTGGGGACAATGCTCGAAATCGTGTGGCAGTGCTTTCAAAGAGAGGCATAGGAATATAAAAAAACATCCGCGACATGGCGGAGCTCAATGTGCGTCCACCTACGAGAAAGCCTATTGCGAAAGACTCCCGCCTTGCAGGTAAAATAATCGAATGATAATATACTCCGCGATTTGGATATCTGAATCGTGATGAAGCTCTGATCAGGGATATGAAAGGCTTCGTCTCAAACGGTTACAGATGTCTTTGAAGAATGAGGAGCCGGCGGCTCGCAACGACGAACTCACAGTTTTTTCTCTTCAAGGCAGTAGGGCAACCGGGTCAACCAATCATTAGGTTCTGAACTGTTCGAACTAGGCACTTCGAGGCAAGGCTGCCACCATGTTGGTCTCATCTTATTCTACGGGCGAACGAATGCACACCGGGAGTTCATTCAGGAATTAAAAGTCGGAAACTTCTAATTTGATACCTTCCCGGGGAATGTTGAGGAAGGAGACGTGCTTCGCATCGGAGTTCGGGACTTGTGAAAGAATAAATACTGCATCAAACGATTTGAGAGCACATAGTGGATTTTCTGAGAGATCGAACCAGGTTCGAGCTTCCTTCCGACGAAAAAAGCTGCCTTCAATACAACGAAGCATAATCGGGGCCCGAAAGTGATGTTTCAAGCAGATTGAAGCTCAAATACACTCTATTCCCGCAACACAGAATCCTTGACAACAGAGATGCTTTTTCTTACAATTGACGGAAGGAAACGCGTATGTGCCCTCACGGAACTCACACGAGGTATGAACGCGAACTCCTCAATTGAAATCACGGGGACAGGGCTGTTTCAACTTCATATTCTGGGAGTCTTCACTTAATTCAGGGGACGATAACATTACAATTCCCGTCCCGCGTTCCCATTAGACTTCCATAAGTGAGGAATTCATTGCCAGATCGAGCTTTGCAAGTGCCGATCCCACACAGTGGCGTGCAACTACCTAGTGCCGCCCGGGGCAGAATCACCGAACTTCGGAAATGCCGCCTACCTATTGATTTTTGTTGACTTTTTCCGGCGCAAATTGGCTCTAACTTCAACGGTTCGGAGAGGGAGTTGCGGAAGACGACGAAACTGAACTGGAGTCTTGATGCGTAGGTTTCTCGCCACCGTTTCTTCCAATTAGAGCGAAAATCGTGACAAGAGAATTTGAAAATGCCGCCCCCGAAAAGTACCGCCCGGGACGGACCGCCCTCTCCGCCCCCCCTTATTCATGCTACTGATCCGACATCGATGACTTAATGCTTCCCCAGGAGCCTGTGGAAATCCTGGCAGCTATTTTAACACATTCACCGTAGTAGAGACCGAAATGGTAATCGATCCCATTCTCAAAACCCTCAAACAGCAGCACCGAGAGCAACGGCTCTCGCGGTCGCGATCGAGCGCGGTGCACATTCTCGCGGCACTCGATAGTCAGAAACTCGACAGATACAGTCTGTGGAGTGCCCGTCGGTGACGCAGGACGATAAAATATTCTGACGAACTATCTTCCAGAAACCCGAGATTTTTCTTATCTGCATAATTACTGTACTTCTCACGGGTCCCAACACCTTTTCCCGCCACCCATCATCCGAGAACTCTAGCTAGGGGGAAAAATTCCGTCCTCAAGGAGCTACAGCTTCCAGTCATTCGAATCACGTTCCACTCTCAGGGTACCGTACCTCGCCACTGCTTTCCAGTAACTCCAGTATCAATGTCAAACGTTGTGGTCTGAGAGAGTGACTGATACATCCCCTGCGCTGACATAAGAGTGAAAGGAATTCAACGGACAAATCTTCAAGCCAAAGTGCGTCTTTTGAGAAAACGGCGGACCCGTCGATCGTTCACAAATGATGCGCTTCCGGGACGGGCTTCAATGTTCCTTCTGTCTGATTCCTGAATGACAAAGAGGTTTCTGCGTTCGCTCATTCAGCCAAACGAGACGAACAAATCGTAAGGATGTTCGTTACGTTCTGGGGAGTGACGCGTTCCGCTCAGAATATATTTGTTGAGCTTACATTAGCTCATGCAAGAGTGTTTGCTGTCACGAAACGGTGCCTTCCACTGCGTGTGACTGATCCCACCGCCAAAGAGGTCCCGTTTGTGGACACCATCGAGATGATTCCAGTGTTCGAAGTGAGCCGGAAGTGGATATGGCGAAATTCCGTTTCTCGTTCTCGGAAGGGATATACTGTCTAGCAGTTGTGCTTGTACAGGGTCTGCTCGGCTTCTCTGTGGCGAAAGTACATCCTGGGGCGAGCCGACGCCTAATCTCGGCTCTCCTCGGTCTCCTGAGCGCCTTCGCTTTATGTGGTAAATGAAGTGAAACCCCTCTTTCTCCTTTCTCAGTATTATTCTTCCGATTCGACGTTCGTGAACGCGAGAACTGTACGAAGACCGTGACCGGTAACAGACATTCGGCGTTACAGGTTCGTCGAGCATTCACTTGATCATCTTCTCTGTGGTGACTTCCCTCGTGCTTCATGGATGCCGAGAACCCTCGAAAGGCGGTACCGCAACGCTTTTGCTCACATTTGGATATTTGATTTTCTTCCGGGCGTGGCACGACTGCGCGCAAACCCACGGAATCCTCATGCAGATGGCTCTAAGAGTGATATCCTTAGCCGTTGACTTTCGGGACAAAGGACGCGTTCCCTCAGTTCCAGCCCCGGCTGAGGGAGTTCTTCAACAGTCCGTGCCCGACTCCGTGCTGAAGACTCTCGGATACTTTTGGTGCTACGTGGGTTTACTGTCGACTCCAGCAATACGCTATAGGACGTACGAACACTTCATCAGCGGGCGTTACCAAGTTCTTGAGAACAGACGAAAAGAATTATTCATTGAGCTGATGAAAATCATTGTAGGCGTTATCCCGATCGCCATGATTTTGCATTTCATGGTATCGACGGATCACGCTTCATCGCATGGCTTTCTTGAACAACCTCTATGGTTCAAACTTTTGTATATTGTTGCGATGAGTTTCGGCTTCCGCTGTCGCCTCCAGGTCGGAATTATGATGGGCGAGGCATCGGCTGTCGCTGTCGGCCTCGGAATCTATCCCGGAAACGTAGACTGCGCGCCCGAAACTGGACCGATTGCGATTTCGGAACAATCTCAAAGCGATGTGAATACCATGACAGTTTACAGCGTCCGTCCATCCGTTGAATTAGAGGTCACGCTGCGGGAGTTTGTCGTAAAATGGAATCGAACGGTTCAAAGCTGGCTCGTTCGATGCTTCCACAAGCAATTTACCGGACCAAAACAGTTCCGTTTGCTGTGTGTATTTCTTCTCAGCGGTTTCTGGCACGGGAACGATATCAGTCATTGGCTCTTCTTCCTGCAGGTGGGTGTTTACATACTTCTCGGTGAAGCTGGCTTCTCGAAGAAGAGTGGCGCTATTCCGTTCTGGGCGAAATGGTTTGTGCACAATCTGGCTTTCGGCTATTGGCACATTCCTTATTTGGTTCTGGATCTCTCGAAAACTTGGGAAATTTACTCTTCATTGTATTTTTGTGGGCATGTCCTACTCTTCATCTCCGCATTGCTCAAATGGTCGAAAAGGGGTACCTCGAAGCGAAGCGCTTGAGATCCCAACATTTATGTATTTCCAATGGACTGCAACTGTCGCGGTATTTCGGAGGATGACTTCTGTACATATGAGATGACCCATCGAATAAAGTCACGTGAGATTCGGATCGATGCAGAGTTCTTTTTGAAATAGAATTTCAGTGACGCGGTATGATCGTATCCTTTTCCACTCGCCCTTACAAGCAAAACTCTCGCCTCCGTTCCATCGGCTTCGCTTGTCGCTGCCGGGGTTCAAAACATGGCTAATGAAAGGTCAGTTGCCTTTCCATCGTATTTACTCCCGAAGAAAACGTTTCTTCCGCTCGCTACTAGACGGCGCTTTTCGACTTCGCTTGTGTCAGAATTCACCGCAGTTACGGCGAGTCAGTTGTGCAGCCGAAGTGAACGCCAAACAAGTGCCACCGAAAATTCTGCTCGATACGATGTCTTAAGAGCGGCGTGCTGGCTCGAAGGATCGGCCGGTTCGCAGCTGGTTCTTCGGTCAATATCCGATTGGAGACCCTTGTTATTGGCTCGAGGATCGAGTGAACACTTTGATGAAATAACTTCTGGCTCAGGTGAGTGCGCGGCTTCCTTCGAATGCCTTTCACTGTATATCAGTGAAAAGCAACTACCTCCAAACAGACTTTCGGGTTTCGAGTCCGGGAGGTGCAAAAGAGGTTCATTCTTCGCGTATTCCAGCCTGAATCTGAAAATAACACTCGTCCAAAGTTACTGATTCTCGTGTCAGCTTTGAATTCGCTCAAAGGTGCTTCTGTGGAATTCTGGAACTCTTTCGTTTGGGAGGACAGCTGACACACTCAAGTTGTGATGGCAACAGACACTCGTTCCTCGTTTTGGACAGCTGATGTGACTCTTTGTCGAAACTATGTAAACTTCGAAACTCAATATTGTGACACACGTTCCTTCCATCAGTGAATGTGGTCGGCTTTGTATCTAAGTGAAAATCGGCGAAACTTTTCTCAACGAGACACGACTGCCATTTCACATCCAGATCATGGATGTATAAATTGCTGGACCGAAAAAATCGAAGGCCTAGGTTTTCAAGTCACTAGCGCCACAAGAACTACGAGTTACCAAACGTCAGATTGCTGGTCTTGATTGAATCGATTTGCGGGAGGGCGAAACCGCCGCTGGAGCCGCCGAAGAGCCGGCCGACCGACCAACAGCGCTGAATGCGAACAGAACACGGCGACCCCAACAGATAGATTCGAGACCTACGACCCGAGAAGTTTGAATTCTGAAGACTACACCCGGAACAAACTGAATTGTTGATAAAATTTGGGACAGTAGTGCCTTCTAGTCATTTCTTGTATTCGGCCACCATGGGCTCGGTTTGATTGGGCCCGGATTGAACGGTTACTATGCACGGAGAACTCGCTGGAAACTGACATGAATGGATTTCAAAATGGAATCAGTACCCGGGAATTCGAATTCGATAAATTTCCAGTGCATTCGATGTCTCCGGAATATGTTCAACGCACGATATCGAGGCGAATTCTGAAAAGGATTCCTAGAGGTTCCTTATGAACACGATAAATCTGTGCAGATATTTTTCCGGGTAGGAACTATTTTCAGGTGACACGGTGGTCACTGCGTTGGTACAGTAAACTTATTTGTGCAAATTAAAAATGGTCTCTCGCAGTCCCAACATGATACTGGCAATGCAGGCGATTCCCAAGCCTCGTTGAATACTGGGAAGCCAAAACTTGTGAGATCTTCTCAGGCGAGAGACTCCAACGATCGCTGGACTATCGAAGTGTCTGCCCTTCTGAATTTAGACTTTTTCGAATCTGAAGTTCGATCGACCTTCGGAAGGCACTCAGAGATCCACGGGATCAGAGTGGGGTAACGGACAGCCACGACATGATCACGGTACATCATCGTCGCAAATCGAGCTGATAGCAAACGAAATGACTGCGTTAATGCCGCAAGTGAGCACGCTGCGTGAGGTCCTCTACAGAGTTGAAAGGTGCGGAGCCGAAGTCTCGACTACACGCAGATCACTCGTTTTTGAGTGGCTCACCGACCTCCGGAGCAACCAGGCCTCCGACTATCTGGAGACACACCGGACGATTGATGCCTGGAAGAGCGCACCGCACCAATTTAAGCGAGATATTGAGAAAAGACCAGGTTATCAAGGCACCGCGGCGATTGCTGCGGGTGTTTCGAAGATTTCGCAGAGTAGACTTCCAGTCCATACACCATGGAGAATTGTTTGCAGGGTTCTCAATGTTTGCGTGGTCGAAGGAGGAGCTCCTCATGTGCAAGACTTCAGGGTCTGTTGTCTACGCGTTGTTCACGGAATCGGAAAACCGAGCAGCTTGCTGGCTCGTTGTGGAAAGACGGGCATAAACAACCAAAAAGGACAACTCGAAACTTTTCCCTGAATTTTCCGGATTGAGAGAGTAGAATAGGCCTTGTTCGGCTGTTGCCTCTGTGAAGAAGCATCGATCGCATCTTGGGAAACTAGCCCATCGTTTCGGGGATTTTAAACGTCTTCAACCTCGTCGAGCCACGGCTCCCGGGGTTCCTCTGAGCTGTTTCGAGATGAACAGCACTGAACAGTCAGGAATCTTGAGCTCCACAAGAGCTGAACCCAACCACTTTTAGTTCATTAATACTCCCTATCCATGGGTGGGCGGCTTCATTTGAGGCGATGAATCGATCCACTATTCCGATGCCTGACCATTGCAGATAAGCCGAGATGTGGATTGCCCGGAGGCGATCCATGGTCCTGAAATGTCTCGCTTTCCTCGCCGGTTCGTGGGTCTTCGGCTCGCTGTGTTTCGTCGCTCTTTCCTCCAATAACTCCGTGGTTTCGGACGCTCGGTCAGCTCTGTACTTCGCAAAACCATTGCAGGTGAGTTCCTCCCGTTTCTTCGGCGACTCCTCAGCTATAGCATTGGTGCATCTTGATATTTGCTCTCCTTGAGACCTTAGAGGACTTCCTGAGAGGCCGCATTGGGCCCCTCCTAAGGGAACAGAGGGCCCGATAGGACCAGAACTAAGAAGTGAATCAGCGGTTTTCGACCTCTTTTGCAACGCTGCCCTGATTGAGGCTCATATCCTCTCAGGCACCCTTATCTTGAAACCGTTTGGATTATTGTGCCGAGTCTATGCTTTCAAACTGCGATACTACTTTAGGCCGGGAAGAGAAACTCTTAATGATGACGAAAGACTTGTTATCAAGGATATCCAGGTCGGAAGATAAGTTCCAATGCGACTAGCTGCCTCCGATCATTTTCCAATTAGAGAGTCTATCTCTGCTGTATTAATCACCGTTGGTGTGTTGGTATGGAGGTGTCACAGCTAGGGCTTCGTTCCTTCGGCCTTGAGCGTTGGATACCATGAGGTAGAATGCAGGCCTCCTGCGGTGATATCACCAGATCATCAGAAGTCTCTAGCAAAATCCACCTGAAAAAGAGTCTCGAGCGCTCCCGCCGCGCACCCCATATAGGGAGACATGGCGGTTTATGGATTTTATAGAATCATCTTGATCGGTTCGATCTCCGTCTCTCGGAGCTTGAGCCAAGGGGCGATTTCTGTTTTGTACTCTAGGTCTCAACCATTCCGACGAAAGTTCCGTCCATCTGCTGCGGGAGGATTGCCTCAGGACACTTGTCCACGACATTCCAGGGTTCTTTTTGAAAACTCATCCGAGTTGGCTCTCCAACATTCGTTTCAGGATAATCTGATTCCCGGGAGGAAAGGAGAACAAAGCCATGAATCACAGCAAATAATCGGGAACATCCAAACAAGCAGTGCGAGCACACGAGACCAAAGCGACGAAAATGCGTACGGTGAAATGGGACGCCCAGTCGCGCTCAAGAATATGAGCTCCACTGTTGAAAAAATGGTACGATTGCGACCGAATGAGCATCAGATACATTGAAAGTGATTCCGGACGGTGGGACTGAGCAGAGGCCTCCTGGGCAAGTCACGAAGACTCCATTCGAGTCTCGGATTCTGCCGAGAGCCTCCGTCAAGTTACCGTCGAAGGTTTCGCAACTATATCAAGTTCCTCCTCCGTTCATTTCAGGTGAAAGAAGGCTGGAAACAGAATGCATTCAATTCATATGTGTCGGATTTGATTTCGGTCAACCGAACGTTGCCCGACATGCGTCATGAAGAGTGCCGCGAGGCTGTATACGACTCAAATTTGCCATCAACCAGTGTCATTGTGTGCTTCCACAACGAAGCTTGGAGTGTTCTGATCCGCACCGTTCACTCGATATTAAACCGTTCGCCGGCTAACCTGATCCAAGATATTATCCTCGTCGATGACTTCTCAGATCTCCCACTCTTGAAGGTTTTTACGCGTTTCCTCTTTCCTATCAAGTAGAAACGGCAAGTAATACTCCGAAACGTCTTAATTTTCTCTTATTCGCCCTCTCATTGCTTCAAGAAACCGCTGGAAAACTATTTATCGGCATTCCCGAAAGTTCGCATCGTAAGAGCCGAAAGACGTGAAGGTCTCATAAGAGCCCGACTTCTAGGAGCTAAGCGTTCCACGGCTTCGGTACTGACATTTTTGGATTCTCACGTCGAATGCACCGAAGGTGAGTTAAGTTCAAACGTTTGCCGCTTGGAAGAGTCGGCGAAAACATTCCCGCTGGCGAGAATCATCAAAGACGACATGCTGCGGATTCGAAGGACATCTTTTCCGAATCATAGGTTGGCTCGAGCCACTTCTAGACAGGATAGCCCGGAACCCGAGCACAGTTGTTTCCCCGGTGATCGACATCATCGCAGACGATACTCTAGAATACAACGCAAAAGAGAGCGCCGAAGTCAACGTCGGCGGCTTCGACTGGAGCCTACAATTCTCGTGGCACGCAATACCAGACAGGTGGGCATCGCGACCATCTTGGTTGCCTGAAAACCTATTAATTTCTTTACCGTCTTCCTCTCTCTCTGACTTGGCTGGGGACAAATTGAAGAGCCCAATTCCAAAACGTCACATCTCCATTTTTAGCGTTTCGAGAAAAACGCGAAAAACTCTTGTGGCTTCCATACGTTTCCTATGAGGACCTCATTTTCAAACCCTAACCAGAATAGGAAAAAGGGTGTCCTGACAAAATCCGTGAACGTGGATAGGTAGCCTCCTTCCATGGCTACAAGAATCTTCAGGAAACTCGATTTTGGAAAAAATGGAGATGTGACGTTTTGGAATTGGGCTCTTCAATTGGCGCCCAAGTATGAGAAGTATCACCGGGGTACTTTCCCTCAGAATCCTCAAATCCGGATATAAGAGATGGCAACCAGTTGAAACGCCAACGATGGCCGGAGGGTTGTTCTCCATCGATCGGAAGTTCTTCGAAACCCTGGGAATGTACGATCCGGGATTCGATATCTGGGGAGGAGAAAATCTGGAACTCTCGTTCAAGGTGAGGTTCTTCGGTGTGCATTGTCACATCGGTATAGGCTTTCGGTCCAACATGGCAGGTCCAATTATCATACGCTGTATTCTGTATATCGAGACTTCCCCTCATCCTCTATGAATTCGAAAAACAGACGTGGATGTGCGGGGGTCGCCTAGAAATCATCCCTTGCTCCCACGTTGGTCACATATTCCGGAAACGATCACCCTACAAATGGAGATCAGGAGTGAACGTTCTGCGAAGGAACTCTATACGCCTCGCAAAAGTTTGGATGGATGAATACGCCAAATACTACTTCGAAAGGCTCGGCAACGACCTGGTGAGTAGCCGGGGAACGTGTTCCGTTTGGGATATTGATATTCGTAAATCTGCTTGAACGACATTACGACAGACGGGGACGTTTTAGGGAGATTACGGCGACGTGAGTGATCGCGTGGCCCTGCGTAAGAGCCTCAACTGTAAACCCTTCAAATGGTATATTGACGAGATATATCCGGAATTGTTCGTACCTGGAGATGCCGTCGGCTCAGGCGAAATCCGGAATCTCGGCAATGGGGGGATGTGCTTGGACAGGTTCGTAAAAAGTTACGAGGAATCCCGATCAGTGACTCCTTCCAGACCAACAAAACCCTGTGAACGAACGCATTGCTGAACCGAAAATCTATTCAAAGTTTTAAAGCAGGTTGAAAATTTCTTCTTTCAGCCCGGCTGGCAAGAGCTCTCTACACAAAGCGGTGGGTCTCTATCCATGTCACGGTCAGGGAGGCAACCAGTACTGGCTGTACTCGAAGAACGGAGAAATTCGTCGAGATGAAGCGTGCTTGGACTACGCAGGCAGCGATGTGATCTTATATCCATGCCACGGCTCCAAGGGCAATCAATACTGGATATACGATCAGCTGGTAAGCGATTCTCACCCAAGATGGAACTTCCTAATAGCCTTGTCGAGAGATCATTCTTCAGTTATCCGAGTCCAGTTCGAGGAGACAGGCTTCCAAGGGAGGCATGCCATGGGGTTGGAGAGCGACTCTAATTCGCCTACTATTGCAGACGAAGCAGTTCCGACATGGCAGCAGCCGGAAGTGCTTGGAGATGTCTTTGTCCAAGACGGAACTGTTGGTACGAACTTGTGATGAGGACAACAACCGGCAGAAATGGAAGTTTGCCAAATATAATGAGAGCGCGTCAGTCGTTTGAAGAATGTTAACTTCATCTGTTCAATAGTGCCATAGGATCTGTATCCCTTATTGTTTCGAGACAATCTGTAAATAAAAGTATGATGTGAGAACTATATCTGATGAAGAATGGAGGACGCCTTCTGGAATGGACGAGTCGATTTTCAGTGTAGGAATGCCATGCCGGATCATACGCCCCCATGGCGTATGAGCTTTTCTTACCGGTCCCATTCGTATTTCCTTCGCGACCTACAGTGGTTCAAAAAGGCCGAAAACTCAGAGGAAGATCCGAATATCCATGAAAATCGCATTCGAAAACTAGTCTGTTGGGAAATCTTGTGGACACCATCGTCGGGAATACCATATTCTCAACTGAATGAGTCAATATCTCGAGTCTAAACTCCGCCCGAATGTTCGTCCAGATAGCCTCAACTTGATGCCCTAGCACAAAACTATGAGAACCCCAACCCAGAAAAAACGGGATACAGGAGTCAAAGGTGCAACATGATTGGAGTCCGCTGAGGCGATTTCCCTGCATAGTATAAAAGCTCGTTTCGGGATTCCCCAGGAAGGTTTTCTCTTTAGAGCTCCTAGCCTCGGTGGGCCGCCTTTTCTTGGGCATATCTTTCCTTTCTCGACTCTCCATCCATTCCATTCCGAGAATCGATGTCTGCATGACTTTGAGTTGTGAATACCCAGTCAAAGCCAGTCGTCTATAAACGGAACCGGCCGCGAAACAACGTGTCATAGACTGCGAATAGCGGTTTGTCCATTACAGAGCATGTCAGCTCAACACTCTTAACCCTCTCTGGGTATTCTGCGTACCCTTTTTCAACCACTGACATCAGTCTCTGACTCGTTCTTTCGCGGCCGGTTCCGTGTATAGCCGACCAGGCTTTGACTGGGTATTTACAACTCAAAGTCATGCGTCGCTGCTGCTGCACCGACGATACAAACCTCTATTCTCAGGATGGAATGGATGGAGATTCGGGAAAGAAAAGATATGCCCATCAATATTGAGCCCAGCACCAGAGCTGCTTCCAAGGAGCCGCTACCAGCCGGGACGGGAAAAACTCAACAGCTTTCAAGTTGGCAACGCGCAAATGGCTAGAGCCCATGTGGAGGCACCGGCGCGAGCCTGATGTTCTCTGAGGCTAGAGTGAGATTCCTCGGGCTCCTAGGACTCCACGAAAGTGCTCCGGGGACCTATAATATAATTTTTCCCCGGCGGAACCTCTCAGCCAATTTTATTTAACGTCGCCGGGACCACCGTTCAGGTATTGCTTCAGTCGACGGATCCCTGGGAAGTGCATATGCCTCGGGCGGGGATCGAACCCGAGACCTACATGTCTTGAATCGGGCACGTTTGCACGTCGCCACGACCGCCGACTGCTCCGGGGACCTCGAGATGCCCATCCCTGCTACTGACTGAGTGAACGACTTGACGGATATTAGAAGGTTCCGTCGAGCACGTTGTGTGTCAATGTGAAGGTCTAAAGAAAATCAGGGAGCTAAAGCCTGAGGCTGAGAAAACACTCGGACTCTTCTTTATTATGAAAAAAACAAATGGATCAAAACTCGTTCGACCATCTCAAAGGAGTGCTGTCTATGTCAGAGTGGAGTTGCTCACCATGGAGCTCACATCGAGAGTCAACAGTCGTGCAATGAGAGAATCGATGCTGAACTCGGGTGACAGCCGAAATTATGCATCAAGGGTTGCTGGTTCTCCGAGACGATGTACGGTGGTGGCTCTGTTCCTGACTGCCAGCTTCGATGTAGGCGCCTCGTCGCGTTCTGTCATCGAGCGAGGTGAGTATGATGGTTGGTCTAAAAGACGGATCATCATCATGGGCATACCTGTGGACAAATACTCAGATAGAGCCCGCACGACCGCAGAGATTGGAGGAACCGATTGGACATTTAGTTTTTGAGCTGACCTATTATGTGGCGGCCGCGCTGCTCTTGTGTGGAAATTCACCCAGGCCTCCGTTGAAAATGATTCTTCCTGTGTCAGAGTGCTTGTCGACGCTTCCACAGGGTCTTCAGATTTCGATTGAGCTTTTTTTCCACTTGATTTGTTGTCGAGACTGCCCGATGGGCCCTCTAGACGAACTCTTTCCTTTCCTGAAGAATATACCTGTGCCTCAATTTTTCGAAAGAGCTGAAAACTTCTCCCAGCGTTGTGAATCGCTTCGACTGCCACATCATGGGCTAATTATACTCATCGTGATTTAGAGAAAATAGATCCACCATGTTTGTTTCGCCGTTTGGAAGAAGACTCGTTCCTGCTTGTCTCCACCCGCATCCTGGCAGGGGGAGGCCGTCTGGTCCCAACGGACACGGAGCATCCAGGCCCGGTACACCCTGTAAATAATGCTTGGTGACTAAACCCACGGTTACGCCCGATCACTCCGCAGCATTCTAATGGGGACTGTGGTCCACTGCGCGTGCCCTATCCGAAAGCTTCGGATTACAATCATATAATCCAGTGCATGCCGCTAGTTGCCGAATTCGTTCGATGAGATTTCGGGGGCGAGCTTCTCTAAAAATTTCCCCTATCGTACGCGTCTTCAGCGGCTCACTCGCGGCATTAACGAAAGAGCTCAAGGATCAGACCACAAGTGCAGCCACGAGAACCTCGAGAGCCAAAGAGAACATATCAAGCTCAGTTTCTCATGATCAATGCTCGGCAAACCGAACTATTCATCCTGATGCTGCAACCCGTATTTTCACCTGCTCGCGATGTGCAGTACAGCTACCCTTTTTTTGAAGGAGACTCTCAGTGATGTGGTTTACCAGATGATAGACATTCATACACCTATCTCCTAAATTTCAAAGTAACACTCTAACCTGATCTCCCTTATCACCCTTTTCTCCGCGTTTCCCGCGTTTACCTCGAGGACCCTGTAATTCAACTCCGAATTATTCCTTGCGTGTGTCCTGCGCAAGAATTCCAGGAGACGGAAGCAACAGATAGTGTCTTTCCGATGTTAATCGAGCGAGTGACTTCGGCTCTCCCCTCTGCGCTCACTCACCGTCAGTCCGTTTTCTCCTTTGTCACCGGGCGAACCCTGGAAAATTCGGAATGAAATCAATAACCATTAGATGAACCGTGGAGAATACTACTACCGGACGGATTGTCTGGGTCGATCATCTCGAAAGGAATTTCCCGAATCATGAAGGTCTTGCAGTAGGTTAGTCCCGGCATGCTCGCTTAAGCATTGCTCCAGGGAGCCAGGAACCCGAAGAGCAGCTAGGTGAGGGTCACTTGAAGTGGCGTAAGGAGATGAGGATGCCACGTTGCGATTAGGCTCCTCCATCTCACTGATTCAGATGCATTGGAGCGCACCGAGAATGGCTCGACCAGAGAACGGAAGGAAGGTGTCTTGAACAATCTAGTGAACGGGAGGGAAGCCCAATCGAACCTAATGTCGTCGCCTCGTCCAACATGGAATTTGCGAGATTTCAATTACCTTCATTCCGTCTAAGCCAGGCGGTCCCTGGAAGAATGAAAAGCGAGGTCGGAAACAGAATCATCCCGTTCTTCCCATTCAAAAATTTTCACAAAACATCTCTTATAACGCTCTCACTCCTGTGAATCCTAACTCACGCGTTTCCCCCGCATTCCCCGCTCGCCTTTGTCACCCTTGGCCCCATCCAACCCGGGTGGGCCTTGAAGTCCTTGATCCCCCTGGAACAGTTGTTTCAAGAAAGCAGTGGTCGCTTCGACTCTTGCAGTTCGATCTTACAGTCCAACACCGGACCAAACTCACCTTACGTCCCGGGGGACCGGCTGGCCCGGGTGGTCCCGGTGGCCCAGAGGGACCCTCGATGAAGCCCGTAGGGAACGTGTTGCCGTCCAATGTTGTCGTCAGGCCTCGTTCACCTTTGTCGCCTCGGTCGCCCTGAGGAGAGGCGGTACGAATGAGATGTCAACTGGCAACCTCTGTGTGAGTTGTCCAACAGAAGGATGAGTATTCAAAGGCCTCAGGCACATTCATCAGCATATACTTTGAGCGAACACTTACCTTCGGTCCAGGTAATCCCGTATCCCCGAGAGGTCCCTATTGGCAAAACTTCATCAGAATGGACTATTCTATACACAATTCAATATAATTTCGACCGACATTCCTGTTACCTTCTCTCCGAGAGGACCTGGAGGTCCTGGTTCTCCTGGAGGGCCCTGTGTGACAAGAATATAAATCATGTTCCTCCTGTCAACTCTCGATCATTCTATTCTACGTTGGCGCCAAGCGAATTTAAGGTCGATCGATCAGGTCAAGTTTGATCAAAAACTTGATGCAGCGACGTTTGCTGTTTCGAGCTTTCTGATCGCTTGCACCCAATCCTCCCTGAGGGTGATTCGAAAGCAACTTACAGTGGGTCCTGGTGGCCCTGTTCCGCCGTCGAACCCGGGCAAACCAGGAGGACCGGGAGGTCCAGGGGGACCAGCCGCGCCTGGCTCCCCTTGAGATCCCTAGAGAAGAGAATATGTTTGACGATCGTTGATTGAAAGTGGAAGCGGTCGACAAGGAAACCAGGAATAACCACTGAGCGCAAACCTTTATCATGATGACGTCTTGTGGCGTTATAGATGGCACTCCTTGCGGGATAGCATTGCTGTCACTGTTTGCACCGCCACTCGTGAAACTGAACCCCGCGCCATCACCCTTTTCGCCCTTGGTCCCTGGTTCGCCCTTGGGACCGTCCATACCAATCGCGCCCTGAGAATGGATGTCAGGGAATGCGATGAGAGATAGTAAAGAGTCATATCAGATCATAACAGCACGGAACTCGAAACCGATCCACTTACTGGAAATCCGGGTTTTCCTGGTGGGCCTGGAGGTCCAGAAGGACCGGTTTCTCCATTGCGGCCCCTTCGTCCCCTTTTGCCAGGTGGACCCGGGGGACATTTACATTGCTCTTCGCTTGCGAAGCGTCGACCGCGAGTGTGTGCGTTCTCCGTATACACTGGGCTCAGTTTCACGTCAGGTATCTATATATCAGGTACATTGGGGTAAGTATGTTTCATGGTGTCTGCTTGTCAGGGGCGCCGTCCAATCAGTAGCGACCTAGGGCATAAGAATCGACACGTACCTCGAGGGATCTGCCGCTGTAGATGAGCAATCTGCGTTCCAGCGATGTGACACGGAGGAACAAGTAGCCATCGAAAATTATTAAGAGTACATTAACGCCTAAGAGAATTTTGCAGCAAGTCCACGTGTGGACTACCATCGACGAGCCCGACATGTCAGCAGTTGCATTGCGACGCCATCTGTGAAAAATAACGGATGGAGAATGAAAAAAAGTCTCGCGTCGTGGTGACCATGACTTGATCGCTCCCTGGTAGATGGGCGAAAATAATCGTCCGGTTCAATTTCCTGAAGGGGTGCTCCCGGGGCACTCCTCGAGCAGGTAGTGGAAGACCGGGCGATCGCCCCCTCCCTCAAGTCGGGTCTACCAGGCGGAATGTACAAATCAGAAGTGGGAAATTCATGAATGTCTCCAGAAATAGATGGATATTTGTACTCAACAAATATCGAACAAACAATTCAATATAAAACCGCATGATTAGGGTGGAAAAATACGCCTGGGACACCCAAAATCTGAAACCGCCCCCCCTCGAGCCATTCCTGGATCCGCCACTGGTGTAAAGGCTCATCAAGGATTCGAATCGTGAGCCTCACACCACAGAACTGGCTCAAATCGATGATTGTCGGGTAATTGTCGTTCATTTGAGGTAGGTGGCCTTCTGAGCAGAAGTAGTTCTGCTGAAGAACCCTCGAGTCGCGTGCAATACCTTCATGTACATGCAGCGAAAGAGCTCCATTGATGTGTCGTGAGATTTTCCGAACACTCTGAGCGGAATGATCGGCAAGATCGTCTCAGACTTTGGAAAGTGCGGCTTCGTCGTATGATATCGCGCGATGGCTTTTTATGACCAAGAGCCCTTCCAAGGTTCCGATGGTTCGTTATGACGGCGCATGCGGCATCGAGAAGTGCACTCACCGTTACTGATGAAGAAAACTCCAATTCCGCCTTTGAGGTAAAGTTCTTGAAGCGCCGTCTCGTTGGCCTGATGCGTTCGTCACCAAGCCGAACACCAAATGGATCGTGAATCCTCAGCTGTTAATGAGAATCTCGACCAGAGAAAAGTTCCGCTGCTCACAAGAATATCCCTGGGGGGCTCCACGAAGATTTCCCCTCTCCACCTTTTCTCCAAACCTAGGTTGGGTCTAGATCATGAGTATTCACCACTGAAACAGAGCTGCTTGTTCATTTCTCGGCATTGGCACGAGAGGGACACACACTAATCGACGTAAGGCACAGCTAGAGCAGTAACAGCACTGACAGTTCAACGGCTCCCTTGGCTCGATGGATTGAACCCGATTGACTAATGGGCTGAACGACATAGGGTATGAAACGAGTGAACGAATCAACACTCTGTCGCTGGCACCAGTGAACGAATGAGGCCGGCTCCCTTCTCTATACTCAACATCCGCAGCAGCGTTTGGACTTGAAATTCTCGTCTTGCTTAGAACATGGCGCCCTTCTTCCGGATATCTGATCCCTCCAATTCGTGGATAGAGCTTCACTGCCGACCGCAAACGGGCGCAATCCCTCCGGATTGCGCCCGTTTGGTGACATCGGAATCAATCGAGCGAAAAAACACCACGTTGATGCGATGTGAAGCCTGAAGAGTTCGTTCAACCTGGCGTTTCGAAAAAAAGACGCCACAGATTCAGCTCGATTATTATTATTGCCGTAGTGATGAATCTTCCCAGCTTCGAGTTCTGACCTCCAGCCTTCTCCTGTCTCGCTCAGAACCCGCACGATCACCACCAAATTCGCTGTTTTCTGACACCTGCTTCCAATATTTGACCATCGGTGAGAGTGTTCCCGAGTAGCTCTCGACGGGTGCTCCTCCAGAATCTGACTGACGTGACGATGGCGTCTTGTGCGATGGAGGATTCCGCCACACAACTCCCCAATCAGAAGGGTAGCTCTTATGCTTCTTGAGCCCATCGAAAGAGGCCCACGAAATTGAGAGTGTCAGTCTAACAAAGGATGTCCGCTCACTCTTTTGTTTTGTTGGGCCGTGAACAGACTGATATTTAGAACAAAGCACAGTTGAGAATCAAGAGCAGCCCGATCCAATCCAAAGCAGGTTTGATATTCCGAAACGAGAAACGGAGAGGTCGCATGCCTTCAATCGAAGTTCCGAACAAGCTTGGTACCGGAGTTAGGCTCGCACGATCAACGGACATGATTCTCTCCAACGGAGCATCATGCTAACTGAGAGGGCGAACGGTTTAAGCAGACCATCGAGACAGGGTCGTCAATCCCAGTCTTGAATGTGAATCGAGGGCAACAATCGCTCACGGATAATATGTATAGATCACAGACCCGAGACAGAACTTTGCTTGAGGTTGAACGAGATACAACGATTCTCCTTACCCTAGAAGGTACTCCAGTTCTCCGAGACCATTAAGCTCTCAGTCGAATCCAAGCACCAACGGTCTCCGCGGTTCCGAGTCCGTGGGTATCATGCGAAATCGTGATATTGTGATGATCTTCCGCTCGGAACAGCCTCCGGGTGTCAGAAGTGGGCAGCTGATTCGAAACAGGTGTCTGAAGCCCGGCGGACACGAATGCCGTGGGAGAGACGGTTATGCACCTTGAATAGAACGATTATCCAGCTTCTTCCAAGCAATTCAGTTCCTTTGGTTCACGATTGATTATACTCTACTCCAGGGATTCGAGACGTTCGAAGAATATCCTTCCCTGTTCGTGTGGGCCCGTGCTTCATCCTGAATCTCTCCATCCCCTCCGCTGAACAGGAGGACTCCGTTCTCTCATTACTCTTTTTTTCGCAGATTTATTAGGAACACTCTGTCTCCAGGGGAGCCACTCGAGCTCGATGCTGGCTGAAATTCGAATCCTTCTTGTATCATTGCGTCATCCGCGCAAGGTCGATCCACCTTACATAGCGTACAGCTCAGAGTACTTTTTTGAAGTCGTGCTTCTTCGTACTGTCGGCAAAACAGTGACTCAACCATCAGATTTTCATTCCCTCGCCCTTCACCCGATCCGCGGCACTGCGCTCAGTTCTTGAGAGAGAGACACAGGTCTTGGGATGGTTTTTCCGGATAAATGATCTCCCGGCACGGCGCCGGCTGCGAACCGTCATAATCCGATCCCAGATGGATACGAAAGCACATAAACATATATGTATACTCTCTCCGACCCTCTCTGTAGCCATATCGTAACGCAGTCGTCGCACCGTCTCGACATAATTCGGACGATATGACTCTGTCAATGTGTACTTCTGGAATCGAACGAAATCTCCTGAAAGGGGAAGCTCCCGGCCAACTACCTCCAGCCTGCGTCGAAGAGTCTGAATAATCGTCGTTGAAACACAGATGCTTGAAATATATAATCAGAAAAAATAATCGGGATTGAACAGATCGAGGTTGTGCTGTGATCCATTTTTCAGCTCCCTGGGTCCTGTTTGGCTCAATAGGCTAGCTAACCGGGATCGTGGAATCTAGTGATTAATGACCTGGAATCTCTAAATTTTCCCATCCGCTCGGGGGAAAGCTTCCAGCTCCGAGATTGGACCTCGAAATCATCCGTGTACTCATCATAGATCCATCAATGCTGCCTCGAGGTCACGATCCCGGAATGCTCGAACGATTTCGCCTGGATGTGGTGTGCTGGTTGGAATGTATCCATCTATCACGGATCATGGGTCATGGGCAGTAAGATCCTCCTGAGACCCGCTGAGGTCATATCAGAACCTTCTGGTCAGCGCGAGTAAGAACACAGAAGGAGAAACGGGTGCGCGGATTCCTCAACTTCAAATACGCAGGTCGCCTGGAAGATATCAGATACAACACCATGTCGTACTTTTGGATTTATGTGCCTCGCTTGTTCCGATTCCCGGTTCGCCATGGTGCTGTCGCTAGCTCGGGAACATGACTGTCGGTTGTTTGAACACTCAATCACGATGGTAGCGAGGAAATCCCGAGTCGAGGAGGACGAGCTGCGGATTCCCGCAGCTGATTCTTCTCCGAGGTCCTCTCTCATTTCTCAAGCATCAAAGAGTCCTGTAGCAAGTCGTATCACTCTCGTTATAGCCAATTTCTGTGCACGCTTGAGATAGCTCTCTGATTGAAGGCATGGCGCGTGTCCCACAATGGCAGCCAGTGGTCCTCGCGGCAATTTCCATCCGCAGACCTCCGCAGCTGAAACCTGTGTCAAAGTATCCTAAGAAGTCTCAGGCATCAGAAAAAACTCATTCCGACCTGTCGCATGCTGTATCCCAATCGCCACTATTTTTGGCCGTCGACGGCCACTGTGCGGCGGGGAGACTTTCCAGTTTCCCATCGTGGTGCCAGCGAACACCGTGCTGGAATCGACGAATCCCGAGGCTTCTCAATGCTTGAAAATTATGAAAACCAGATGCGGTTGAAATTGATAGGAAGTCCTGAAAAATCCTGAATTTGAAGGTTGAATCGCCCAATCAGATATTCTAGAAATCCAGAATTCGGCATCAAGTTTCGATGCCTAGAACTGAGAGAATACAGAACCGCCGCCGTAAGCGAAGGATGGTATCTGATGAATTGGTCGTGCGCTCCTTGAATCCTGATCTTGCACGTGATTACGTCAGTCCAATGATGTGTCGCGAGCCTGTGCTCGCTAATTTCTCTTGAGAACCACGACCTTGAACAATGAGCCTCTTCCGATACCGCTCACATGATTTGATCACAATAGTCTGTGTATTCAAAGCATCTCGTTGGAACTGTCGAATGAGAACGATATCAAATGGTGGGAAGTTCAAAACTCTGGTATCCATCGGTCAGGAGTAGGAATCTGGCTGTGAATGCAGCCATCGACGGAACTGCGACTGTCACGAAAGTGTTTAAGAAACCACGGTCAACTCAACAATACCGGAACATACCCTGTGAGACAATGACATTCAAAAACACGAACGTGAACAGTCGGGTAAAGCCAACTGACTTGAGGCTTGCATTTTGAGTGAGGATTGACTGTCCGCCAAATGTCCAAAGTTTTTCTGCCCCCGCAACCATGATGAAGTTTTTCCTTGGGTTTACCGTCTAGTCAGCCAGTCAGCCAGCCAGCAACTCTCAACCGACGGACAGACCGCCCGACTGATGGACTGACTGACTGACTGACTGACGGACTGACCGACCGAACAACCAGCCAACCAGAAACGAGGTGAGAACATTCGCTAAACAGCTGATTCGTGTCCGTTTTCTGCCCCTTGTTGTAGTCGGCAGGGAGTGGTCGTGACGTCAATACGGAAAGGGTACTTCGGTTCAAACGGGGTGGGGGCATATGGGACCACTATCGGCTCGGGTCTTTTCGCTGAACTCCGTGAATCAAAGCACATCGTGGAAGTTATGTGAAAGGAGCTCGTTTTTCCGACGCATGCAAATCTATTTCCCGCACAGTGTTTCTCCCATTGGTGTCATTACACGGTCGGCGCGGATGCTCTCCTGGACACGATCATCATGGTGAGTTCTCCAGGCTATTCCATTCAATCGAGAAGCAACGTGATTCTCGCTCGACGAAGAGTATCGCTCCTACTGGGCTCACGCATTTGCCACCCAGCGATTCCGGAAGACCTACTGGCGGGCTCGATCCGCCACAATTCATTTCCGGAAATCCGCCAGATCGGAGAGGTTCGGGAGAATTACCCAACTAGTGAAGTGATCATTGACAACGCTCTCGATTTCTCCGCCTCTGAATGAGGTGATAGAACCCTTGCCAACTTAGTTACCTCGAGAACTGATCATTCAGTAGGATTAGACTCAGGATCCTTCGACATCGAGCCTCTCGTCTTGGGGAGTTTCATGATCGGCCTTCGATCCCGAATCGCAGGCCAGGTGTCAGTGGCGAACATTCGGTCTCTTTCCGGTTCTGTCTACTTTCGGAACTTCCCATCTAGCGCGTGTATGAGAGTTAGCGCTGAGCTTGTTTTGGAAGAGCGAATCTCGAAATTGATTCTGCTTTTTCCCGATGAAAATCTTCACTGTCCGGTCGAGATCTGAAGGAGCGCGCATCGAGCTGCGCGGAAACTGATCATGGTGTAATTATTTCTATTTCAGCCGCTCACCAAACTCTTTCTCGTGTTATTCTGTGCACTCGGATTACCACTAGGCCACGCGGGTCGGAGCTACCAGCATAGAACACAAGACGTGAGCGAAATCCCCTTGCATGCAAGCTTTACATCTTCTTTCCGCACTTTCCGTGGCGCTGCGAGGACTCGGAACCATAAATCGAGACACTCGAACTCGTTATCAATCGATTCGGTCCGATCAGTTTCTGATCGTCCCGTCCAGATTCTGTGTTCCCTTGTCATTTTCTTAAAATCACATGGATAAGTGTTTCATATGGGTGCTGTGAGTCATGGCTCGAGAAGTTAAGATTACGAAAACGAGGCTTGTGAATTTCGCGGTTCGCAAGAGGCATGGCCCCAGGTTGAAGTGTGACGTTAATTGCTTCGGAAGGTAGTTTGATTCTGCGAAATGATACAAAGAGAGCTGGAGAAGAATGGAGAAACGATTTCATGGTCTATCACTTACGAGGCGGAATTCTCGCGGCCCTTTGGGACCGTTCGCACCGCGGCCACCTGCACTCCCGATTGAAATCACCACAAGCAAGACCCGATCGACTGATCGACATGAAAACCTCAACGCTTGTCGAATTGAGGATAAAGATCGGAGAAATCGGGATCGGTATCGGCATCCGAATGTGTTACGGCTTGAAGTGATGAGGCATGGCGCCCTATTCAAGTTTCAAATGCTTGGTCCCTCCGACTCATTGGCGATCATGTATTCCTCTATTGGAGCGAGCCCAGATTCCCGGTCCGTATAGGTCACTGGCGACTGGCGAGCAATATGCGGTCATCGGGAGAAGATTATCGGTAAAACCCTCGCGCACAGGAGAAAAGTCGAGTCGAACGAATCGAGTGAACAATCGTTCCGAAGGCGGCCAATTAAGTAGAACACCGCGAAAGAAAAAACTTTTTTTTTGCTGAGAAAAAATGGTTTCTGTGCGTGCCGGCATGCAAACAAGCGTTTTGTCCATTGCCGGACCATCAGCCTACCCGCTCGCCAGCTTCGTAATGCCAAAATCAGACCGTCTGATCAGCAATGGGAGGAGGTCAAACAATGAGACGCCCTGCTTGTGCGGCTGCAAGGTCACCGAAGTCGGAGTTCTCGGACAGACCGACGGAGTGGCCGGCACCGCCCATCGGCAGCATTCTGAAATATAAAAGATCACAGAAAAAACACAACAAAGAGAAAATGCACCAAAAGTGAGCGCTGTCAAAAACCGTTGCTCGGAGCAGAAGTCTTACGCTGTAGCCGCTTTCTCGCCGTCATATGTGGCGAATTCCTCGCCGGGCGCTTTCCTGCTTATAGACCCCCACACAATTATCCATAGATTCATCATTTCGATGGCTTTGTGCCAGAGTTCAATCAAGTTTCCCGTAACCTGTTCTTGAAACTTTGTTCTGATTCGATAAAGGCGGTAAGGTGTCTGCGGTTCGTGATCGTTGCGGGAGCCGGCCCTGTGCGACCAAATGCGTAACTTTCGGAATTCAGCTCAGCTCTGGGGAGTTCATCTCAGAGGGCACTATCCCGACTGCCGACACGAGGGCATATTACCATAAATAGCTAGACTGACGGAAAGAGGAAATCAAAGGGAATCCACTTGGGCGCATGATCTATAGCATGCATAGTGGCTTAAGACTCCCCGCCATTTACTGCCGCTCAAGTCGGAGCCACAAAGACAGCCCTAAGAATCGTCGTACAGCCGACGCTGGAAGTTGCTCACACATGTCTTCTGCCACAAGGAAGAGGAAACGCGTGGATGGCTTTCTCGATCACGATCCCGATGAGCTGTTTGAGCGCGGTTCAGGTCCAGCCCAACGTCCGTGCTCCGTTATAATCCGGCGCAGTTTCTTCAAGGTTTTCCTTGGAATATCAGGTCTCCACTGCGCCACAATAGCTTGTGCTGGTGCTTTTGCTGGGGTATTGTTCACTACCGGCTCCAATATGCTCTGTCGAACGGCATCGGAAGCGTTTTTAAGTCTTCAAGGTTGCAAGTAAGAGTCTGAAATAGACTCGCGTTGACACGATCAACTCGCTCTGCGGTTGTGTGCCAACATCCCGCAGTTGAGCCCAAGCTGTGCTCAGAGTCCGACGATTTCTGGTAGATGGGCAGGGCGATTCAAGGTCGTCGAGCATCTGATGGTGGAGGAAGACAGCGATTGAGACCCGGGAGCCTGACAAACCATATCGTTGTTCAGGATGTCGGCAAAACTCCAACTTATCGAGCTTCTGTAACTAACGATATGCTCGGTTGTATGCAATGTTGGATTTGATCGTTTTTCCAGTCCTAGGATCGAATGAAAGTTATGGGAAATCTCAAGGCTTTTTCGTTGTTCTCCACAGAATCGCGGCAATTATGCTTTCAGCTACAACATCGAGGATCCATTCGGTTTTTCAAATGGACGTTGGGAGGTATGTTACGAAACGATAAAAATTTGGGGAAGCAACCCGATTTGAAATCACCCTCCCTTTCGAGTTTCGAACGTTACTCAGGGAGCACATGGCTATCTTGCAGGTAGGAGACGAATTCGGAAACAAGAGGGGAGGCTACACCATCGCCGAACCAAGTGGCCAGAGTAGATACGTGGAATACGTAGCTGACAGATACGGTGAGTTTGATGTTTGTCATGATGCTTGAATATCTTGGTGTAGAGGTTTTATTCAAAGTCAGATTCTTCCTCAAAGGGTTCCGAATAGTCTATCAAGGCAGTTTGCCCATTAGACCGTCGAGTCCCGTGGAAAGGATAGCGTCGCCTGACGAATGCACGGTGCACGGAGCACACCATTACGGAGTGTGTGTACCCGGGCGTGTTCTCACCCAGCGGGAGATCGATTACGGTAAGTTATTCGGTTCTCAGATGTGTTGATCTCAAGCTGTGGATAATAATCAGACCGCGAAGGCTCACGCTGATCCGGCATACTCATCCCCGGAATTTTAACTGGTGGCAGAAGGCCGTTGCTGAGATTCACAACTTTCGGACTAACCCGTCCTTCATCTCTATAGCTCCGCTGATCGCTATGGAGTCATACGACGCATTTGAGTCGGCTCGCTTACCTCGCGAACATGCAGAGCCGAGGATATCCAAGAAGGTGACTGTGGCGGAGACAGCCCATCCAAGGATTTTGATACCCTCGTATCACCACTCGAAAGCTGTTGAGTCGTATAATGGGCCAATCGTGACGAGAAGAAAGCTCAGGGTACGACTCGTTTCGAGAGTTTTAATTCTGTTCATAGTCCTCCCGTAGACCGGCCGCCATCGAATATTCCCAGCAATAATCCATCGCCCATTTCGTTGCAGATAGGACACGGTCGCAAAAGGAGACGTCACCCCAAGAAAACCAAATTTGTAGAGGCATATGCTTAGTCAGCACTGAGAGTGGTTGAATAGAGTTTGGTTTCTACAACTATTACTTTTCATTATTCTGCATTACGAACAGACTTCTGAGGTAGTCTCATAGTGGACAGGAGAGCTGGACTAGACCAGAGAATTTCCAAAATTGCGAATTGAGATTGGTGTCGGTACCTGTTTGAACGTTTCATATACAGTTCTAGACAAGCTCTGTGAATTATTGGGGAGTCTCCCTCGTTGGATCGCTCCGGAAACTTTTCGGAACGACGGCTGAGGTCACAGCTCTCTCTTTGAATCAGAGGCAAATTATCATCATCGCCAACAACTCCGCTTGCGTCATTTGCAGTCATTTTCCGCACTCATTGTCGGACGAATGGGTTTGGATCACGATCAGTGTGAAGAGTGCCGATCGAGATTCAGGACCAATTGGCATAAATATCTATAATTTCATGTCTCCTCATTCGAGAATCACGTGACTCAGATTTCCGATCGCCAAAACTACTGCACGGATAGACGATTTCGCTTTTTTCGCCGCGATAGATCTTCCAGGCCATGGCCTGGCGAGTTCCGTCACCCGAGACCCCGCACCCTAGATTCCAGAAGCTTCCTGCGGGGGACCGGAGGGAGAGTATGACGACGAAAAATAATCCGCCGCCCATCAAAGATCTGCCGCAGGAGGCTCTAGCCTTATCAGCGGGATGGGGAATCCGGCCCTGCATATGATCTTGAAATTTTTCATGGCAGATCCACCTCTCATAGGTTCAAAAGAATAGAGCGCGCTACAATCAGTTTTGGTCAGACAATTGGTCAAAGATTCTCGGAGAGCCTCAAATTAAAAATGATGATTCCAATCATCTATGAATCAATCATATTTGGATAAGAGTCAGTTCAAGTTCCCTGACGAAGTTGAGCATCCACCCTCTTACGTTCAGTTGTTCAACTCCACGCAGTCGCAAACACCGATGTTGGCAGGAGAACTCTGGAGATTCTCGCGTCTCCAAGTTTCCAGAGGTACGTTTGGTATCTCGAATCTTCGCGAATGATTGGGAACATTAGCGCGATAATATATCTTCACCCCTGCACGACTCCTGGATCACTCCAGGAGCCTGACTTCACCCTTGTTCGCCTGCATGTGAGCCAGCAGAAACTCACGACCGGTCCCATTGCAAGACCGTCTTGAAAGTTGGGGGATCTCGTTTGTGCCATTATGAAAGACTTAGTTCATGATGAAAACATAGTGTCTCATTCGGGCTCTTGACTCGACACAGAATATTCAAGTCAGTCGGCGTCACTATCACGCACGGCATTGACCGCGTAGCGACATCACTCTCACTTCCGGTCCCATGAGGCGATTGCGCGGATCCGGTCACAAAGAAGTCATCGGACGAGTGAGCCGTCTTGCGGCTGACGACCGGACCACGGGCAGTTGCTGATTTTGAACGAACGGATTACCGACAGTGTGGGTCGTACTGCTGCGCGTTACGAAGGCTTTCCTACGCACATCGTTTCAGCTCTTATGCTGGCCCGGATATCTGCCTCGATCGAGTATATCAGGATTCGACAAGGTCAGGGCACCGATGCTCAAACGACACCCCAGGTCCCGTAACTTGACTGTGGAGTTGTCTCGAATCCGATTATTGGGGGTCAGTGCGGCCCTTCGAGTCTGATTCTGGATCTCGTTCACATTGCTGCATCGAATTGATGGTATTCCGTGAACCGAAGGCTTGCTTCGTAATTTTTGAGGCCAGTCTGATTTTTCCTCGTGCCGCGGCACGGTGAATGGCGAAGAATTGAAGAGGCGTGCGCTAGGTCGGTATAGGAAATTTCGAGTCAAACTTTCAGCTGCTTGGGCGTCCAGAGTCCGGGACCATCGGTGTAAGCCGCAGTTTTTCTCCTAGACCGTAACCAGGCTCCGCATCCTCATTATTTTCATGTGTGGTAGGAAACAAAGAGAAATGAAGGACGAGGTTATCGCCATCATGCGAGTTAACGCCAGAAGACGCACAGACTCTGATGCGATCGAATACTCCAGCTTCGGAGAGTTCTAAAGTACAATTTCAGTTCTTGCACTTGAGGAGTTCGATTGTTGGCGTCAGTCGAGGGAGGCACTAAACCCTTTCTTGAAAGGACCCCGATTATACTGGCTGAGTCAGAAGCCGTGAGCCAAAACTCGGCAATTGCTCCCCGGTCAACGACACTCCTATCAAGGCACTTCTGGTCCATCGTGAGCTCAGCACCGTCGGAGGCAGAAACGATGTCTCTTGATTGGCGGAACGCTTTTCCGGAGCTGTTGTCCAAAAGTTCTGCTTTGAGGATTCCTATCTTTCGATCTCACAATCAGACAAGGCTCATCAACGGCTACCTGGGTGCATCAGGGGAATTCTCAGTGGTTATATCGCTCGCTGAACGATCTCCGCGCGATATGAGCTAGTACCGTAGCTCTATCGAGGAATATTGTAGATCCATCGCTATACCAATGCCAAGTTCGTGGAGACAAAGGAGGTGAAGCCCACACCGAACGGTTGGTCAGAAATTCAGATGCAAAACGCGTGTTCGCCGTCGTTCAATCTTCGAATGCAAACCTGTCAACCGAGTGAACGCTGAACTGAGCTAACGAAGCTCAAAGGTCGCTGCTTCACACGCCTCCAAGCTGCATCGTTAGTGCCAAACCGGATGGAGCGCCGTTTTTGTAGAATAATTTGAGAACTCCTGTCGTCATAGCCGGGGAAAAATACCGCTCGTTGCGGTTGGCACTGATATCCAACGCGATGAGTCATCAATTCACTTCTCGGAAAGTCAGTTTCTAGAGTCAGGTTTGTTCCAAAAGCCAAGCGGAACGATCGGATATCCAGCGGAGCGTATCTTTCCCGCTGAACTGAGCGTTCCCGAAACCGTGAAAACTGTTGCGATCGAGTCGATGTTTCCAGTATACTGGGGAAACGTCAGCCCTGAAAGACCTGTGACCATGCTTTGAGAACGGATGTTGGGTGACAACAGTTCCCGAAAGCAACGAGATCCTTTCCCGAAGATCTTTCCCTAGTGTTGATCATGTTTCCGAATTATCCGAAAGTTTCGCGTATAACGGACCCTTTCCCTGACCATAGAAGGGTTCAGAACTCTTCCTGACTGATGAAAAATTTGTGCTCCGAAAAATTCTACATGGTTCATCCGCAAGAGGTCTACCATGACGAAAGCCCAGAGCATACATTTTTCATCAGTTGGGCAGAGATCTGAACTCTTTCATGGTCAAAACAATGGGTCCGTTATACGCAGGTCTTCAGGGTATTAGGCTCCAACGAGTCTGGGCATCGAATATGAATGCCGCGATACCCCCAATAAATTGGGCTATGGTTATTTACCACCTCCGATTCCATGGAAGATGAGTTGTGGACCGAATTTTCTGGATCGGAACGGATCATCCTTCGACCACGTCCCGGACCAGAAGAACATTGTCTGGCAATATTAACTCAGAAAGAAAGTGCCGTAGTTGGGGAATGCTTTCGTTAGGAACGGTGACAGAAACGAAGGGCGGATTCTTCACCAAAGCTCGTTTGCTCTGCCCGGCTGTCAGGCATTGACTGCCGGCCACCGTTATCTACGTATCTCTGTATCAGACTGGCTTTGTCAAAGGTCGGCTGTTTGGATGCGCAGAATCTCCTTTGTTCAGTCTCTGGTTGATGGCGCGACAGAAAATTTGAATCACAAACGGTACTCAGACCGATTCGTGGAAGCGCGAGAGTGGACTTACTGGGTGGGAGAGGGCCAGGGGCTACCACCGGTGCCGACTGATGGGTGAGGGCCCTGGGTCTGGACAGAAGATCCGAACCGCGTGTCTGAAGTCAGACGTTCAAACATTGACCGCTCCATCCGTTGGTCCATCCGCCCCGAAAACAAAGAGTGTATTCAGACAATTCACTCAGCCTTTCGTTGTGGGTTTTGTAGTTTGTGTTTTCGGGCCTCCGAGATCGAATGATTTCCAAAGACCCGGTGATGTCTCAGAGCCTAATGTTTATTAGTGTTTAGTGGTTCAGAGCGAGCGCAGGTTCGAGCTCAGTGTCTTCCACTATCGTCTCCGGTAAGTAGGCGTTCCATCTATTTGTTTATCGAGCCATGGGTTCGAAGTGCTGCGTGAAGCTCCACAACCCAGAACTTATAAGATGGTCAGTCGTGGTCATTAGGAGGAAATAGTCCGCTCGTTGATGGAGTTTCGAGCTTTGTGGGATCCCAGAATCGCATCCGTCCTCCGCTTCGGGGTTAGTAGTGTCGATTTTCCATGATCTAAGCCGTTTATCGCTATGCAAGCAGTTCTCGGAAATGCAGGCGGAAGAGTTCCGTTTATCTTGAAGATAGGGTGTGCCGACAAAAGTACTGAACGGAAAAATCGTGATTCTCGTACGAAATCGGTCAATCTGGAGAGAATGCGACCCATTCCATGTTTACTAATGAACACGTTCCACCATTTTGTTGGACAGGGAAAGTCCGCGTAACTTTCTTTTTTTCCTCCGTCGGAGTTTTCGCGTCAACACTGCGCTATGGGAAAACGCGCTGTGACATGAGAAATTCCTAAACACCCACACGTAAACCGGAATCTTTTTGCCGGCAACGGAAGCGGATACTTGAATGAATCCCGGTCTACGGCGTGTATGCTAAACTGACTGGAAACATTCCAAGCGAAACGGAACATCGCGGGAACCGTTCCGGGAGATACCTAGAGCCGCGACATAAAGATGGTAATGATGCATGTTCGGACAGCATTCTCCGATGCTGAACTTGGAAAATCACTGTCATGGGTGGCTTACGAGCTTTCTGTCTTTCGCTGCCAGGTGTCCAAGTTGACTCTCGCTCACTCCAGCTTCGATGGGAGATAGATGTGCTGGCGTAGCCAGAAGAGGGGTGGCGATGGCCAGTGATTCTCCACGTAAACGAGGGATGAACTGAGATCGATTCCGATCGAACACACTGCAATCCGGCCACGGTCGAATCTTGTTTGGCCCGTCATGGAGTCCATGCTGAAGAAAACTTGTCACAACGTTGATTACAACGGAATTTTCCGAGAACAAAAAGGATTCTCCATCTCACGTCGGTCCAAGGCTCGAGAACATCGCTGCTGCGACGCAAATCCGAATGCCAAACTGGCTCCGATCCTGATCTTCTGGTGTTCTTCTAGACGAGGGTCTTCTAGATGACCTGCATGTGACGGGAAATTCACGGTCTTTGCTGAGATCCCACTTACAACGCCGCGGTTCAGAGGACGGACTGCCCCTCTGCTATCACTTTTGCGTCCATGATGAATTCAACGTGTGTTAGGGTCTAACGGATGCCTAAATTGTGCACGGCATTTCAAAAAGGGGTCAAGCTTCTTCTCACTGTGACACTAATAAGATATCGCATCTCTTCTGATTGCGGGCATGCGCCGATCCGAGAACACCTCGTGGGGGGATTGGAAAATAGCATTTACCGTTTCGAGAATGTTCCCCTCATAGAAATCCATCCTGGAAATCAACCCGAGAACGTATCAGCGTCGATTGTTCGATGGTTGGCAATGTTTGGCCGTAGCCTCGACCAATCGCGTCGGTGGCTGGAGTTCACTAGGAAGCCATCACACCGGTGGGACAATAACGGAAAAAATGATTGTCTTCCGTCTGCCGATCATCAAATTGAGAACGATTCCGATCGTGGGATAGGCCGTCGGAGACAACTCAATGCTCAGTATTTGGTGGAATGATCTTCACTCGTCAAGTCGCTCCCGCTACCTGCGAGAATGGCATGGCGCTCACAGACTTGTTTCAGCTTGTTGTATCGTGCCATCTGAGCCTCTAGCCACCATTGGTCCCTGCGGAATTTTTTCATCTCGGCAGAGTTTCCTCAGCTCTCTTCCTGAAATGTGCTCCATTCTAGAGATTCGTTCATCGACTCCGAGGGGTACATCGGATTGTCATCCTGCCTTCCACTCTTTGGGGGTCGATGGCCGATCTCCGCATGACCGATGATTTTGCGCGCGATGATCGTGTGGGGGTCTTGTTGGGCCCCCGCCTCGGGAACGATGAGGTCTTCCTGAAGTTAGGCTGACCGCGACAGTTCTCAAATCGCTCAGTATCGACAACCTGGGGGTCGGCGGGTAGGGCGAGTTTGAGAACCACTGCTCTATAGGGTTCGAAGCACCGCGTCTCCCGTGCTTCACAATTTCCAGTCGGGTTCGGGCGGACACAATCGTTGATGCTACTAAGCGCCAGCAGAGGTTGTCTCTCCGACGTTTTGCCCGTCAAGTTTGCCTCCCGTAGCCTTTTCTGACTGTCAATGAGCGAGCAATCATCGGAATATTGATCGTGGCTCACAACTTCATGGAATTGTGAAGTCGTGAGAGGGGTCATCAGGAGAACGATTTGTGGTTGGATCAGTTGTGTTCACTATCCAGAATAGTTTATTCGACGTGGAATCAAGCTGACGGTCAAGTTCTCCGCTCGAACGCGCTCGGTGGGCTGCACGTCGAGTGGTAGTGTTGTGGTAGGTGGTTACGACCAGCCACTCTGAGACATTCCCAGAGTCTTCGAGACACAGAACCTACTGAAGTTGAGCCGCGCGAGAGCTACACGAGCGATGCTTATCTCAACCTGATGTCACTCACAGACCCATCCATTTGGAGCGCTCTAGAATGAACTCCAAACCAGCCCGCTTCAAATTGGAGCGCTCAGAGATATCATCCGATAGACCGATGGCTCGCCATTTACTCTCGAGATATCCGAATTCTCGATTCTCTAGTGTATATGTTGAGATATGAACATAGAAATGAGTTCAAAGCCTGGAAATGAGTTCAAAGCCTGGAAGAAAATCGGCTTCTCCTGGCTGGAATATTCGACGATTCACGGAGCGAAGAACCCACTTTCTCTAGAGAACGCTTCCCGGTCGATGAATAGTTGTGGGAGGGAGATGAAAATAGAATCGATTTGTCGTCGGACCGAGCTCAGCAGCCACGGTACACGCGGGGCGCCAAACACCCGTCGTGGTTCTTGATGAGTCAATCGAGATCTTTTGATGCAGCATGGAAATCGCTTCAGGAGTCTTAGTCGGAGAGTGATGAGCGGAAAAGCGCGGATTATGTTATACGCGAATAGGTTTGCCATCGAGAAGGTGGTTGACAACGTCGGAGCAAACCGCACCGCGACATCGCATGAACTTGAGCAAGTGAGCTACTCCTGCTCGTTTGCCACACTGCTCTATTCTGTTCCCCAAACGAGATGAATTGCTAGAGTTGGTTATTGTCGACCGGCGTTTTTCCGTCATGTTGCTCTGGCCCGATCATACTCGGAAAACAATTCAATATCGAAACTGGTGGTGGTTTTTGGTGTTTGAGCCATGGTGGAGCTTCCTGCACCATCCACGGAATCGGGATTTCGACTCAACCCGCTTTTTGCCGACCGATTTTGATGGAATTTGTCTTTCTGCGTCCCGGCGAAGCTCCGTGTCACATGTGCTTCAGCATTGGTTCGAAGTGCCGTCATTGATGGCTCTCTGATAGGGTAGGGGCCAAAATATGGGATACTTCTTCTAGAATCGATAGCGTCTTTGAACGGATTACGACCCCAGGGGACTCGGCATGGTAACTCGAATCTCCGTTCATGGCACTGCAAACAGGCGACTGCAGGTTCTCTATACTACTCTTATTCTCCGAGCGAAATCGCGATTGATGATTGACTCGGAGGATTTTGGAAAGAAAAAAGAGGCTCCCAATATGGGACACATGGGCTCTCAATATTGTACAGCTCAGGGGCTCGTGTAAGTTGATTGCGGAGAATCTTCATACCCCGACATTCGATTGTCAACATCGACTGACAGAATGAGACATTGGTTCCAAGCTAGCAATCAACGATTTTGTCGAAATTCGATCCTGCAGCCCTGCCCCAACTCGGGTTACTACACGTCTCCCATATTGGGACTTTTTCCGAAAAATTGTGTCAAAACTGAGCCATGTTCGAATTGCACTGACGAGGAAGGTGCACAACCTCGACCTGGAGTTTCGCGGCGAAACTCGGACAGAGACACGGGTCGGGTACACTGATATTAGGGACGTTATCAGAATTGGCTGAATAAGTGAGGAAAAATTGTTACAGTAGAATCCCGTTAATTCGCACTTTTTGGGAGTCACAACCTAGAAAATTCTGCGAATAGCGAATTATCGGGATGTCTAAACGGGCGGCCCAAATAACTCGTTCAGCCATTTTCTAGACCAGTGGTTCCCAACCTGGGGTACGCGAGACTGTTCCCGGGGGTGAGCGGCGACTTTTGGTGCGAAAAGCAATATCGCACAACGCGGAGATTCTATTTGGTTGCACCTGACGTTCGACGTCATGCTAACAAAGTTGTCGCTGTTACACCGTTTGGAACTTGTCAAGACGTCAGTGATCTCGATGGCATCACTGACGATAATCCGTCGCAGTCAGAAATTGAAATGAATGCGCGGTCATTACTCATTTCCAGAATTGTATCATTACTTCAACCAACAAAAAACTTCTCACAATAGGTGGGACACTTCCCAAGCAGAGATGCGCAAGGAGACATCAACCTCTCCCGGGGATGCGCGGAACGCGGAACGGAAAAGGTTCGAAACCACCAAGATCTCAACCGGAGGCTCCTCCTCCTCCGGGATATGATCTTGCGACTGGCCGGTCAAAAGGGATTCATCCACCCTGAAGTAGTCTTGCAGAGAAACAGACGGCTCTCTATTCAAGACTTCAAGACGCCCGCCCGACTCCTGAGACCACGACCAGTTTTGAGCGGCGGTCAGCCGAGCTATCGACGAGAAATGACGCGTGTCACACGAAGAGTTCGTGCGAATTACGCTGAAATCCCGTGTGCGAATAGCGAATTATCGGGATGCGGCGATTTATCGGAGTGTTTAACATGGGGCCTATGGGCGAATTAACCGAAATTCTGAAAGAAGCAGTGCGAATAGCGAATTAGCGGGGGTCCTCGAATTAGCAGGGATGCGAATTATAGGGATTCTACTGTACTGCGATACAATGTTGACCGAAATCGACGATCCGGGGCACTTCTGCGCTAAAAAGGCTGGAATTGCGACGAATGATGAAATTTCATTCGTTCACAGTTCGTATTTAGCCGATTTGAACACGTTTCCAGTATGAGTGACATAATCTTATGACTATCTGCAAGTTTGGTCGAGAAATTCCAGGTTGAGGTCGTGCACCTTCCTTGTGCGATACGATCGCAATGAGCCCGGTGGATCATTAAGGATGCTTGAGCTTGAAATCCGTTCGTTAACGTTCGTTCCGAGTTGCTCTGCAGAAAATCCGAGGCGGGTGCTCAGAAAACTCGAATCGACGAAATACAGTGTTCGGGTCAGTGGGTCCAGAAGAATCAATGCATTCCAAAGTCGCTTTTCGACGTGTATTTGAGGAGCTCATTTTCGAACCGCCTCAAGTTCTTTTTCGCCGATTTCCAGTTTTCAGCGGGAACGGAGTCCCGTTACATTGTGTCTCATGAAAGAATATCAATTCATGGGAACTCGAATGCGTTCCACTTCAAAATGACTGAGAAAAATTCAACTTCTGTATGCGCTCAATGGTTCATCGGCAGTAGAAACGCGATCTACTCGAAATCGAAAAAATGGACTTAACGCGGTTCGAAAATGAGCTCCTCATTTGGCGACCCAATTTGCATCTATCCATGCCAACTTTCCTTCAGAATCGTCTTATTTTCGTGGAAATCCCATATTCCGGCCCCCTCCCTAACTTTAGAATACTCAAAGACTTGCGGACTCATCGGCTTGCCCAGATTGATGAAACAAGTCTCTCTCCTGTCAATGACCGGCCCACTACGGGAGATACTCTCTGGCTCAGATTTGTTTGCAGCACTGGGCTCTTAAAATAGGCCGAACGCAGACCGGCCGACTCCCTCGTTTCACGGCGGTCTCGCTCAGAAGTATACTCTTGAACGAAACTCAGAGCACTTCTCGAATACGCAAGGGGTGTCCGGACAGCTATCCTACTGGAAACCTAGGCAAGTGGAGACAATCGTGATCATAAACACCATATCAACTGGAGCGCTTCTGCAGTCGAACCCGGCTCCATAGCAGTGACTTCAAGGCGATTTCACGGCTCGGCCCCCGTGAGCCTTTAGGCCAGCGGTTCCTGAACTTTTTCCGTCCCGGGCATCCTCAGACCGTTGAGGCCTTCTCTTGCCCCCCACCCTCATTTCCGAAGATTTTGAGATCGATCCTGACCAGAAGCTCAAGGTTGATGAGAACGAGTCTATCTTACATTATCCGCTCAGGCTTAGTTTATTGATGATCACTGCCGTGATCTCGCTTCTGAGCGAAACTTCGCTCGATACGCGGCTCTGTTTGGCTCAGGGGAATGCGCGAGTCCGTTTCTGGATCTAAGAAGCCCGTATTCAGTCTTTCTTGACAACAGCGTTCTGAGCCCTGGCGCTATGATGAATTGCTTGAGATTCCTAGATCCGTCAATAGTATCCAATCTCGCCTCTCATAGTGATCTCATGTGACATTCATGTGTGTGTGCCCACACATGAAGCCATGTGTGAGCAGTAGGCATTGCGAACAACCGCAATTTTCGAGAACCGCAGTTCGAAACCGCGAAAAACGCATTCGTTTGAATGGAGAACCTGAGAGGTAACAGGGCGGACGTGTTCGATTCAGTGAAATTCAAGTTGGAAAGTAGGTCACATGCATACAACGAGTGCAACGAATCGCTCTCTCTGACGGAACTAGAAAATTTCATGCGAATTGGTAGAATTTTCGTCGCACCAGGATGTCGTCTAGGGTGCTTAGATCGAGCTGGGCTAAATGCTCTCCCAACCTAAGCTTCACGATGCTGGAATCGCGTTCCGGCGAGACTGATGCCGGCGGAGTTGCTATTGGAATGTCCAAGCAAGGATTGAGGCGAGCGCTTCAGCCTGCTGCGACTTTGAATAGAGCGAGGTCATGCCTCAACTCTTCTCAAGAGCAAGTAGGTTTCTTGTTCGCGGATTCGTTCGAATGTGCGGGAGTTGAGAATATCGAATTCCAGGTTGCTCTTGCTTGAAAGAACGAAATTTTGAGACAGGAGAAATCTCGAACTTCTCGGACCACGTTGGAGAAAATTGATTCGGACGCCATGCTCAGCGCATTGCAAACATCGAGTAGACAAAAATTCGAGGCAACACTGCATATTCCCGGCTTCCCTGCATACTGCCGGCTGGTCACACAAATAACTGTTGTGTACATATATTGTCAGTAATTGTGTTAAATAACTACCGAATCGGGTATTCAACGAAGAATCTAACAAGGGAGGTACCAGAACTGTTGGGAACCGATTCGGTCGAGCGAGAGCTGATATTGTTGATCCCATCGAGGGATATAAAACGGCTGAAGAGCTTCGTCCAGGTCGGCCCCCGTTTCCGAGTAATGGCACCCTCGATTGCGATTTCTGCAGCGAAATCCCGATTTTTCATCTTCCGACCTCGAACGGCACTAGGATCTCAACAGGACGACCTGGAACCAGGGGCCCACCTGAACGGAGCTCATCGGCCGTTTTTCATCCCTCGGTGGGATCAACAATATCAGCTCTCGCTCGACCGAATCGGTTCCCAACAGTTCTGGTACCTCCCTTGTTAGATTCTTCGAATTCCAAGAGCAATACAAGTACCTTGGGATAACGATAAGCAACGGACCAAACTACCTCTTGCAGCAGGAACAAGACTGGAAGAGAGATGCCCACAACGCGTTGCAACAACTACACGCCCAAGTCATGTGGACTTTCAACCGATTCGAGATCACAAGAATCCAATGGAAAGCTACTGGGGTGCCTAAGCTGACGTACGCGAATGCGGCGCTAGCGTCAAGAGCATCGAAACAGCTGACAGCCATGTTCGACAGAACACAGGTTGCAGCAGGAAAATGGGCCATGGGAATCGCTGGGCACAAGGTGGCCACGGAGTTCGTACTCGGAGAACTCGGATGGTCAACCTTCGAAGCCAGGGAAGCACAAAGCAAGATCCGGTACTTCGCGAGGATAAGCGCGATGGAGCCCACCAGATGGCCAAGGATGATATTGTCCATGATGGCCACAGAGAACATATATACGATAGCGATTCAAAGACTCAACTTCTTGAAAGCGAAATACTCGTGCTCCGATGTCCCCCTCGAATACGGGGAGAACGGGAGACCGAGGTTTGGGACCTTTAACTCGGCCGTCCAGAAACGGATACGAGAGACGGTTGACAAGACATGGACTGAGGCAATGAACTCTAAATCAAGTCTTACTTTGTACCGAGAATGGAAAGAACGAGGCGTCACACCCTTTGGACTGTACCAAAACAGCCGTGGAAGTGCGCTACTGGCTCTAGCCCGGGCAGGAATGCTCCCGAGCAGAGTTCACCGCTCGAAATTTCAGGATATCGACCCCCTCTGCGTAAGATGCAGGCGGGGCCCCGAGAATGTCCCCCACATTATAATGAAATGCGTCACTCATCACCCCGAGACGGAAGAACTCGCCAGAAGACTGGGTTTGTCTGGAGAGCGTGATCAGGAGACATGGAGGGACACCAGAATAACCCTAGAAGAATGGGAAAAAGAAACCCGAGAGATCCGCTGAGTTACTCGCCCCAGAAACTGGGTCACATGTGATATGTATATTGAAAAATGTATATACCACTTGAGAGGATCAATAAATAACCATCACCATAACCATAACCAACAAGATCCGCTCTCGCTCGACCGAATCGGTTCTTAACAGTACCTCCCTTGTGAGCGATTGTCACATGATCAGCGATTCCGAAAATAAACCAGGCTTCGAATCAAATCAAAACTGGTCAATTCGTCAGAAGAGCTGTGCGCACTCTGGTATCCGCCCTCCGCTTCGACAAGTGAGATATCTTCCAATGGTCACGCGCCTAACAGATTTTCCGAGACCTGTGCTCTGAGGTTGCCCGTCTATCAGATAAAATGGGTCGTCTATCCCGCCTGCAACATCGTCCACGCGTAAGAGGTAGGTATAACAGACGAAAAAAGTTCCACGTCCACGCTTTGGATTTCACAAAGTTTCACTTCGGCTCTGTACCTCCCTCTCCTTCCACATTTGCGACTTCGGACATGGTCGCCATTCATTCCACCATCACAGTACCGTGAAAGAACGTCAAATGTCTCAAATCTGCCACTTTTTCGAGTGTTTTCCCGCTCTCTCCCCTCGGCAGTGCTTTCGTTTCTAGTTTCGGTAGTTTTTTTCGCATCTGAAAGCCAGAAACTCGTCTCCGAAGGTTATGGAAACGTTCAATCGGATAGGGAACAGCCTGACCTAATCACTAGCAGAACTTTGCATGACTCTGAATTTTAGAAGTCGCGTCGGGCTAATTTTCCTACTTCTGGAGATTAGAAATGTACAAAGCAGGCGCGTTTTGCACGGTGAAAGTTCAAGTAACTTCAATTGTGGATCCGTTCTCTGATTCATTGAGAAATCACCTATCTGGTACCACAGATGAAATTATGAGCACTCCAAAAAGAATATGAGGGTCCGTTCTGGAATCTTGATTCACGGTGAGAGAACGACTCTACTTTCCCCATGGAATTTTGATTCGAGTCTTACGGTCTGTATCAATGGAGACGTCAGGAGGGTGTTTGAAAGTGGTTGGATCCGCTTTCGCAGAAGTGGAAGGTTGATTTCGGATCCCGTAACCCTCCCGCAGGCCGTAACGGCTACCTCTCGTCGTCGTGTTCCCTGTGCTCTGAATGCGCACATTGGCGCACTGAGTGAGTACACAGTTACTTTCGCCAATGGTTTAACGGCCGCGCCGCGCCGTCGCGGGCGTATTCGCTGACACATGAGCGCTTCCAAGGCCCTGTTGGAGGAGCTACCGCGGTAGACCGCTATTCACCGTGTTCTGACAACTGAAGCCGCGAAGAGACGCGCGAGTTCGATTCTCGCAAGTTGATGCATGACGAATATCAGCGAACATTACACCACTGAATCCCAAAGATCTTCTCTCGATAACTTGGACTCCGCCTGATCCATGCATCGGATAATCGGATCTCCCGCTTAATCAGATCACAGGCTCGGTCCCGAACCATTCCACAGGACGGTGCAATCTCGAATGCTGGCAGTCTGTGCGAATTCGCTCCCGTTCTCGCAAATCCTTGGCCAACCCATGCCATCCGGAACTTTCGGAGACCAACTTGACGTCCGCGTTGGGTCCCGGATGCGAAACCTAGTGCAGGAGTTCGAACGCACAACGACGGCGACGCCAAGCCTTCGGGAGCCGTGGTCTCGCGGTGGCGGTCGAGCCGTCGTATAAGAGAACGAGGCCGGATCGGATGAGCGCGACTTTTTCCCACGCGAGGCCGGCACTGATAGATCGAAATGCGGTGCATGTCGGGTCTGCTCTCTGAACGGAGGCGAGCTGAGTGTAGTCTATGCCGAGTGGAACACTGTTGACGCTCCGACCAACCGGCGGGCCCTGGCGTGCTTTGAAGGGCCGTTGGGAACCATGTGTTCCCAAAATCGGGTATCTGAGGGCGGCGATGTTGAATTCCCAGGCGAAAGTGAACCACCCGGCGGGGTTGAGTATGATGGCCGTCGGGCCGTGGGAGCTGTTCGACTTCTGGTTGGCGACAGAGAGACGATTCGTGCTTGGGTCGCTGCGCTGACCCGGCGCCGGCGACAGTGTGGACACCTGCGCACCGCAATCTCTTGCAGAATTTCACACGGTCCTGGTGCAGGTTGCGAACAGTTGTTGGGCCTCGGATTGTACAGCGGCCGCCTAGACGATCATAGGCGACCTGCGTAAACACAAAGTAAACCCAATGCTGGGGCTACCTTGTCGTTCCAGGCGCAGGGCATGGAGCAGTTCTTGGCGTACTCTCCGAACTTCGAGTGGAACCGACAGGGCCCGTCCGCTGTGGTAGTAGACGGTGGACGTCCTCGGCATCTGCTTCTTAAGTGTGGCCCACTGGACCGCGGGCAGCTCGTCTCGGACAAACTCAAGTACCGCGAACGCGGCTGCCGCTGTGCGCTGGGTCCAGGTCCCATCTGCGCTTTAGCCACATCTCCGGGTTTTCGATCGACCGGGGTGCTTACCTGTTCGTGGACGGGGGTGGGTTTCAGCATGAGGTGAAAGCGGGAGAGTGTTTTCCTCACGGGGTTGAATCAGGTCTGTAGAAGGCAAGCACCTCTCAAGCGCCCAGAGGGCGATTCGTCGCCCATTGTGAGCCCTCTGAACGTAGGAGCCACCAGTTATGGCTGATTTTCATTGAATCGAGTACTTTCGCCTTGAATCCGGCGTATCTCGAGTCTCGAGCTTCGCCGCGGCCCGAAGAAGTCGCCAACTCTCGCCGTGAGGACAGCACACGCGGAGGTCCTCAACAAGGCGGTAACACCGCTCTACGGAGGCAATGCGCCATCTGGTAGAATCATCGGGTCATCTCGGAAAGCTGGCCAAGCCGGAATGATGTTTTTTTATATGAGTATTCCAATCGTTCTGAGCCATTGGTAACCATTGCCTTCGGCGGCATATGTTTGATGGGCAGTGGATTTTGTACTCGTCATCTTCTACCCCCGGTCCAAAGCCCAAGCGATTTATTCCAACATCCGCCCGAGGAGATTGGGATCAGGGGAACCATTCTTAGAACAGCGGGCTGTCGGGATCGAACCCGGAACCCGGAACATCCTGTTCGGGAGAGCGTCATACGTAGTTATGCGAATGTGCCCTTCCAACCCGTCCCACTCCTCCCCCTCCCTTGAAATTTTCCTCAACGACAAGCCACGGGTGCTCGCATTTGAGCCCCCGATCGTATCACGGGCCAGGAGGCTCACTTCGAGTGCTTTCATTCGAATCAAAAACATTATGTGAAGTGAGCGAATTCCCGTTCATTCATCAATGCGGCGCAAGGCGCAACTCCAGTCTATGGCTCCCTAGTTTCATGCTCATGATGGGCGCTATTTCGGGCCAGCCTTGGGCGGTGGAAATGGCGAGCCGAGATCCAGAACCGGCCGGACGCGAGGGCGGAGCGATCCACTATAGCTAGTTCCTTTCCCGCAATCTTAGCAATTCCCCGAACATGGGTTGGGACATCAGCCGACATCGTTTGAATGTACACCTGCAGCTACCAGTCTGTTCAGCAACGAGCTCATGAGAGAAACTGATAATTCTGGTTTTCGATGGGTCATTAGCTAATTCCACCGTGGCTTAAACATCCTTCCACGACCTAGACAGCCACGAGTCGGTGGAAATGGACGGCGCAATGTCTTTCGTATCGTTATCAATCGATTTTCTCTTGTAGAGCACCAGGGCTCGTTAACTCCTCGGATCCAGCCAGAACCGAACATCTTGCACATAGAATGTGGAATATCTAAGGAAAGACTCGCAACTTTGCTCAGTTTGTTGAGAACCCGGCTGTTTTACGCCTCTTTGCGACTGAACGGAAGACTTATCTACACGGGAATTCGAATTTCACGGAGGGGGTTCGCTGAAGCTCCATCGAAGACGCCCTCCTCGAGAACTGTGCATCAAAGGAATTTATATAGGTTTTTTCCGACGAATCTGACCGGAACGGACTGGAAGGAACCGGAACGCATTTTGAGGCTGTCACTTCGTTAAGGAAAATCTCAGTACAGATGACGAAGTACAAGCATTCTGTCCCCTCAACAAAGACGCTCCCGGGTCAAACGGTGGACCCAAGTCTGATGTTAGGGCATGCAATCGCGTATTGACCAATATTTATCCTCTGCATTGCAGATATGACGTTCGGATACCAGTCGGTGTTCACTGCTCTGGTGTTCCTGAGATGCAGCGTAGAACTCACGCGCGGTCATGGCCGCCTCCTCGACCCGCCATCGAGATCTTCAATGTGGAGGATGGGATTCCAAACACCAAAAAATTATAATGATAATGAGCTGTTTTGTGGAGGATTAACTGTGAGTGGTGCTCCTCTTGGTTCCATTCTTTTCCGGGTATTCATTTCTTCAATACTCCGCCTATAGAACTTCAACTGTTTGATCTCGATCTCCATAGCGACAGCAAAGGAATGGCATGAGATGCGGCATTTGCGGAGATCCGTATGATGTCAGAGCTCCGCGAGCGAATGAAATGGGCGGAAGATATTATAGTGGCATTATAAGCAGACGTTACAATCCAGAGCAGGTATGGATTCCATGCATCCTCTTACTAATACAATCGCTCAAACATCCGATGTCTGCAGTCGCTCGTTGTATACGACTGAAACATCCCATGATTTCAGATTATAAACGCAACCGTGGAGCTGACAGCCAATCACAATGGTTTTTTCGAGTTCCATCTCTGCAGAGTGAATGGTGATGCGTCGCTTGAGACCGAGGAATGTCTCCAGCGGAACCCCCTTGAGGTGAGTCATGTCGTCAAAACTGAGATTCTCCGTCTGCTGTGGCTTGCGGCTAGGCGCGGCCGCTGACGGCTGACGGTGTTTGGAAAACGAGACTATCACTGCGGACGATCATGATCATGTACAGAGATCCTAGTCATCACGTCAATGATGCGTGATCCGATAGCAAAGATGACTTTACGAATGGCAGACAAAATCAGAGAAGCAATCTTTCATACGGACGAACTGAGGTCTACGTCTCTATCTGTCAAAACCTGTTCTCCCAATGCCACACCTGAGTCATTATCAAGGACTGAGATTGGGCCGTCAAGAATCGAGACTAGTGGGCTCTAGACCCCAGTTCGGCCTGGATTGGAGATCCTTCTGAATTCCGAGACACGACATGATTAGCGTAGATTTCCATGCTCTGAGAGCTGTGCTTAAGCTCGAAGCTCAGACGGACCCGAGTGATTTTTTGATCGCAGCCCCGGACCCCTATTGTCACCAGCCCTCCTGCTCCCATTCAGGGTATCATGTGGGCAACGATATATGCTGTGTGATCATCCCACGCGATTCGTGATTCATTTCCTCGCAGGTTATCGGCGAAGGTCGAGTTGGTACCAGTCATCCTTATAGATACTACGTGCCGCGACCACGAACGGGAAAATACGTTGCCTCTCTGAAACTGCCAAAGCAATTCTCATGCGACCACTGTGTCTTCCAGTGGACCTACACTGCCGGTACGTTGATAGCACGAATTTTTGAAAGATTTTCATGTCTATTCCTTCGTTCAACCATACCATTCACATTTTAGCCCTGCCCCCAGGATGGCGAAATAATATAGAACGCCTTATTCCTCAGGAAACAATTGGGGCCGCTGTGAAGATGGGCATCATGCTGTCGGTTGTGGACCTCAGGAAACCTTTCGCGGGTGTGCAGATATCGCGATCGGAACCAAGTCAGTCGCTCATTCTGCCGATGAGGACGTCGTTACCACAACTCCTGTCAGATATTTCAAGCCGACGAGCGCACTGCCTCTCCATCCTCCAATTTTCAAACCGACCGTGACTCAGTCGTGGGAACATTGGCAGAGCAATAACGCGTGGCCACAGAGTGTGAATCCCGGGTATCCTTCGGGGAGCAATAGAACAACTTGGTTCTATCACCAATGGCCTGCCCCCGTCAAAGTTTTCAAAGTCAAAGATATATCTGCGCCGACGGATGCTTTTGATCTCAAAGTTCCACAAGGCACCACTTACGGGAAACATCATTGGTTAGCGGTAGACATCCCAGAAACAGCCACACGTCCTGTGCGCCAACCTAACCCCGGGATCCCATTCAGCGGGCAATCAGATTTCCCACATGACCTGAAGAAGCCTCCGCGGCCCTCACGATCGCCCGAGGCTCAGAAAACGATTCGACAATATGGAACCCATACGATCGCCCCCGGGAACGCTCCTACCCTAGAAGATCCGGTCAGGAGAGTAGGAGAATCCGCGACTGCAACCAGCCCTCGGCCCACTGCCCCGCCCCTGTACAACAGCCAAACCATGCCGCCTGTGGTGCTAGTCGAAACGGTCCAGAACGAGGTTTTGACGAGCCCGCTCACATCCGGAAAGTGAGTATGAGCTTTGCGCAATGTTTTCGCGGCGCTGGTGCATGAACCTCTGCAAGAGAAGGTCCAACTCCTCGACGGACTGCGGTCGAGAAGTGTGTAAACCCAGAGAATCTCAAGAGTCTCTGACTATCGAGCAGAATGTGTTCTCAGGATCCCACTCGTGAGCGAATAAAATCGCGAGCCCGGAAGCTCTCAGAAAACTTCCGTCAATCCGATTCCTATTCCGCATTTGTTGAAGTTCAGAGCCGGGTCGGCTTCATTTTGATCTGAGTCGGGTTATCTGGGATACATAAAGTCCGTTGTCCGAAGGATCCGGTGAATCAGCCAGACGCGCGACCCGAATCTTCAGATTTTCGTACGACAAACATTAACGGATCTCCGCGCATGGTCTAATCAATGCCGAACTCATTTTCCAGACACACGAAGACTGCCGGGAAGGGCTCGTGCGTCGCCGCAGGTCTCTACGTCAATGTACCTGGAATGACTGACTGGTGCAATCAAAACTGCTTCTTCACGCCGCCTTTCTGTCCAGAATCCCACTGCGCTTGCCCGTGAGCACGGCCACCATATCTTCGTTCGTGAACACCTTCGCGAGGCTTCGCATTATGCCGGAGAAAGTTCGACGGGAAAAGCCAAACCCCGTACGGACGGCGGGAGGGGTGCCCTTGGAACCCAATTGATATTTCGGTACAGTGCGACTGGGATTGGTCATGAACTCTCGAAAAAGCATTTCGGATGATTCGAGTAGACATAGCCAGCTGGAACCGCATTTTCAACGAGGCGAAAGAGGAGCATCCACGTACTTCCGGATCACCACACGATGTGTGGTAATCCGGAACTTGAACCCGGAGCCCACGGACGTGGTTGTATCGTCGACATATTTCGACTCTAGCGCCGGAGATATAACACGAAGGATGTTTCCTCTTAATAGCCACCAATCGATAGTCGAAACCGATGATTAAGTATTTCAAGTGGGGAGCGGTGCGCTTAGAGCGGGGAGGGACGAACAGAGTCGAGAGGCTCCAGGAGCGGAACTCGTCACTCAAAACATTATTTATTGTAAGGCTACATCTAACCCAAGAGACTTTTGTGATCATTGTTCTGTGTCATGCTTTCGCATATGGCGCATGAACATACTGGAGAGGATGGAAAGGGCATCCTGAATCCTGAGACGTGAAAAATATGTACATAAGAACACATTTCCCCTCATTACCACTCGAGCGTGGTTGAAATACTCTGTCGTCTGTTAGCTGATGATATGTTGACCGGAAATAAAAAATATTCATGATTGTGACACTTCATTTGATGATCACCAGGGGCATCGGATGTGGCGGTTGTCACGGAGTGAATGAGCTCGCGAGGCAGATTACGAAGCCGTTCCCGGTATGCCTGAGAACGCTCCCTGGACGTTCTAGACTCTTTCGCTGGCCTTCGTTCACTTCCGCTTGCTATACGTTTCCTCTGCTCCTCCAATTTCATTGTTGACCGTCGATCCATGGGAAGATACAGATTTTCGATACGGAATATGAAAATTCTACAACGATTTTTTCAAGGCACACCCCACGACCTAATATGCGGCAATGCGGTAGAACTGTACAGCGCGTAGTTCGCTGGGTCGTTACCAACTGGATTTTTTCTGAACAGCACGGTCAGTAGGTGACCTCACGGTGAATCTCTCCGGGATCGACCGTCTCCCACACGGACCGTGAGATATCCCAGGTCGGGCCTGTAGTCTCTTTTGGATCGCTGATAACCCGTTTTCTCTGATATCGCCCCTTTGAAACTGAATAAAACGATTATTTATACGGATTCGACAAATTTCACGGGGGGTTGATGAATCTTCACTAGGGACCCCCTCCTCGAGTTCTGAGCGCCACAGAAGTGGAAATGTAGAATCTCCCGGAAATTTATCACCCGTCCGAGGGAACCGGGACGCGATCAGTCCACCGTGGACGTCGTTTGAGTCGATTACTTTGGCACAACAAATGTGACGATAGATGACGAAGTACTAGCTTCCGGTACCGTCCGCAGAGACGCTTTCGCGTCAAAACGAGGTTCATTCAGCAAACCCATCTACCTTGAGACGCGATTTCCAGCTGTTGTAAACCACTCGGGCAGAGCTGCGGACCACCGTGCGAACGGCTGGGAAAATGCACAATAGTCACTCCGATTGTTCCTCCGAATGCGCTTTGAGCGGACTTCTTGCGGTTATTTGCGTTCGATCGCGGCTGTGTGCGCTCAACTGCGGTTATTCTCCCTTGCGGTTATATGCAAAGTTTAGAGACATTCATGAATCATCATTCGGTTCTGGGTTCCGGTGAAAGAGAGGGTAGAGAGCGGAGGTTCACCTCGACAGAGCCTACTCGTAAGAGGGAGTCATGTCAGTCCGAGTGACTCTGTATTAAGCACGTAATTTACCAGAGCGGAATCGTTCCGAAGTGTCGCGAAAAGCTCAAATTTCCCACGCAGGCGTTCACCGAGCATCCGAGAAGGTTGCCGACCAGTTGCTGCCATCGATCAGTTTTTGAAGGGAGACCTCAGTGATGCTTCATCATCTCATGAACATGTGTATGATCATCTGCTCAATATCGCTCCGCATAGTTCCAAGTTTCACTCTGAACTATGAATCTAGATGTTCCCGGCTCAATGATCGGTAAAATTTTGAGGAATGATTTTACGAGAGCCAGATCTTGGAAGACAGCAGCTTCGCGAAGACGGTAGATATTCCAGGGCCATGGGCAGGGGCGTGCAGGAATTTCTTCCTTCGGCTGCTCCACAGATACGTGCATTTCAATGGCTCCTCTCTGATAGTTCTCTCACAAGGAGAACTTTGCCAGTCTCCCACATTGCTCAGAGGTAGACTACGGTTTTGGAAGAGGGGAAGAAACACACGGTTGAGTTAGAGCTTTGTAGAGACTCGCAAAGACTACCTGTTTATTCGACTAGTTATGCTTATGTACTGGTTAAGAAGGTCATTGAGAAAGGGTTGCGTCTGGTTATCGCGAGCCGCTTTTTTCACAAGAGTCATATTTCCTTACTGAGTCATTCAGCCAACCGAAAGTTTAGCTGATGGCACTACAGTCGCAGAATACTGCAGCTCTATTTTGAGTTGGTCACGTAAAGATGTTGAAACTCGGTTGACGCTGTCAAGAGCGACTCAAAGTCGTGTTCGCTCTCGCGTTGGAAAGGGTTGATCCCCCAATCGCGTCCGTGATGCGCATCAATCTGAACCATTGTCCGCAAAAATAACATTCACCCTCACATCTCTGGTCTTGAAACCCTACGGAATAGTATGAACCTGAAATTCTTGGGTAGGCCATGGCCCCCTTGCCCCCGCCCCTGAGCACGCTCCTGGCGGTGGAGGATGAGGTACTTCCTCATCATTTGCCGCTGGCGTCCCGCGCTTATCCCCACATGACCGTCCCCTACAAACCGTGCGCTCTCTGATCAATGGGCATGCCCGTCTGATTCCCAGTGCCCAAAAGATTCCCTTCCTGAGAGAAAGCTACCTTGGTGTGCGATCTCATGAAAGGACGCGGCGTGTAGGTAACAGTCTCATGAGGAGTGGAAAGAGAACCACGAATAAGAGACCGAGGGTAGAGAAGCCAGAGAGTGAGAGTTGATGAATGAGTGTTGATCACGTAGCGAGTGTGTATGATTGAATGAATGACGGAATATGAGAAGCAGCAAGAAAATCTACTGATCATCGACGCATTGAATCAACCGCACCGCTGGCTGAGAAGAGACAAGAATCGGCAGAGTTGCCCGATCCCATCGACCGATCTGGTTGAACACTTCGCAAAGCTTTTTCAATTCGTCGAACTCGATACCCACGGAAGTCCCGATCCAATCATTGGTCGGAGATGAAGAAGAACTGACAGGAGCTGAACATCTAGACGCGCAATGGACGATTGCGGAGGTTGTGGACGCAATAAGTGATCTTCCGACCCACAAGGCCGCTGGCCCAGACAGCATCCTGAACGAACACCTCAAGCAATGTGGAGCCCTGATCCCTCACATAACCGCACTCCTGAACTCATGCCTAGCCCAAGAGATGATCCCGGCAAGCTGGAGAGACTGCGACCTCGCCATAATCCCGAAGGGAAAAGGCAACCCGCTGATCGCATCCTCATGGAGAGGAATCGCCAAGAGAAATGTATAGAGTAAGCTGCTGTCATCGCTCGTCTGCTCAAGACTGACCAGGTTCCTTGAGTTCAAAGAGATCATACCGGACGAACAGTACGGCTTCAGGGCCGGACGATCGACCCTGATGGCGTGCGAAGTCCTTCTGAGAAAAAGTTGGTGCCAGTTCAATCTTGCGATTGAAGCAAGATACGTAGGAGACGTTCTCGTGTGGGACTGAGGGAGAAAACTCGGGGCGGGAACGGCGATGTTCTATGGGATTCAGGAGAGGTGCCACCTGATTTAAGGATCTATAGTCATCGCTGGAGGGGAATGCCATTCAAAACGGAATAGGATCCTAGGCATTGTGGGGGGTCTCATCGCTGGTATAACTGGGTGAGCGCAATCGTAATGATACTGATTGTGCAAGTGTAGTTTGCGTGCAACAGTGGTCGCCCGGTGTGTTCAAACTTCTCGGTAACCGTAAGCTGAACTTCATTGATGCACTCGTCACGATGAGTCAACTCGACTCTCGATTGCTCGTGCACTCGCGCAACATTTACCGAGCACAAAGGCTCGAGAAGTGTGATCGTCGCCGGCATATACTCGGATACTGCGTCGCTTGGAGTATGGTATCATTCAACCATAGGCACACATGGACGTGCGGCGACCCGCGAGTTTGGAATCAGTCCGAAGAAAATAATCAATGACATGATGCTTAGCGAACGGACTGAGGGTAGGGGATCGCAGAATCCGGAGAATTTTGGTGACCAATATCCAGGACTGAATGCTGCAGGTAACCGCATCCTAATTCACTAACGTTGCTTTTCGTGCAGACGAAAGCTCTTCGAATGCTTCGTTCCCCTCCTGCGTAATTCGTTCTCAGAGCTTATTCAATAGATTCAACAAATGAGGCCAACCTAGCACATTCGCACTCATTGTGAGGAAGAAAGTCGCTTTGTCGAATTGCCGGAGTATTGCGAATAAATCCTTCTCTCTTGTCGACCACTAGTGCACGGAGTTAGGTATTAACTTCAGGAGCGCAGAATTTCGTGCAACGCACTGCTCCAGGGACTGTCAATCCGCGATCGTCTCACGCGTGTTTTTGCGCAAATCACCACTGAAACGGAAAACTGCACGTAGACCAGCAGAAATTCGTAGCCGCAGAATTTCCACTGCCATGTACAGTAGATTTTCAGAAGTTGCCCAGTGACGATCGCGGCGTCCTACTTCGCACGTTGCGTTCTGGATAGGTGCGACTCGAAAGTCATTACGAAATCTCCGAGGCACACCACCATAGATATCCGGGAAAGACAACTCCTCAGCGTGCTCGTCATATATGAAACTCAACGGAACACGATGTTGCCCCGCGCAGCAAGCTCTTGATATATATGCTGGGTCATCAGGACCGTGTGTTGGTCGGCTCGGAGCAACTCAGGTTCATCACTGGGGTCTACGAATTCAAGGGTCTCCTGTTCGTCGATCTCGGGAGGTCTTCAGGGATATGATCTGGGATTAGCACATAAGAAAACCCATTGTACACCGCAAGCTGCGGTATTCTCCCAGAATTCAATGTGGAGTAACAAGACGAATACAGGAGCTCGTCCTGCCTTTCACAACCCATCAGCCTGAGGGTGTCGACGTGAAGAGGCCTAACTTTTTTCAAATCTAGTCAGAATCAGGGCTTATCGCACGAGATGCAGGTGTGGCCGAATTCTTGTCGCAGAAAACTCATTTGGAACTCCAAAGATGCAGGTTGGAGATCATGCGCCTGTGGCTTTCTGACTGCGGTTCTCCGGGCTGCCGCCTGCAACCCTCTGACGCGCAAGTCTTGAGCGCTCTTCGGTCGTCATTGTGCATGATGGATGTTCTTTCGAAACCGAATTCACCAAATCTTCTAACGTCGTTGTAGTCCAGGGATGCCAATGAAAGCGAAATCCGACATCAACGATCGTTAGACGCAACGCGGCGAGAAGAAACGGGCAATACTCTAGACTACGATTGAGACCGTACAGAACAGACACTGGAAATCCTCTTTGGGAGGGCAGTTCGCAGGAGAGAATCGTCTCGGCCATCTGCAAATAGCATCAGTGGCAGAAACCCAGCAAAGGTCGTCTGCTCTGACAAGTAAACCTATTTTTTGCCGAAAAACAATTGCCGGTCCCGCCATGATGGATGGAAAGGCCTCGGCCCAAGGAGTGATACGCGCCATAGCTAGCCGGCTATCAGGCCCTTCTTGATAGTTCAAATGGTCAAAAACTTCACGAGAGACCTGGAATGAACAATTTTCAAATGCATGCCATTTCGCTCTCGACGGGGCTAGCGAGCTGATTCTTCCACCATTTTCAAGAGAATTTTGTCCCCTTTCGGATGGTTTTTTGATGAACCTTCTACGATGGATACTCGCTTCTCTAGAGCACTTTGAAAATACCACATAAAACGTGAAAATCCCAATGTCGAGCGTGCAGTTAGCCGTCATTGAAGTGCGCTACTGTGCGGACGCACGCTCATCATCTTGAAAAACACGTCACATGACGAACCAGCGATCAATTTTTCCTCGTCTACCAGCGAAGTGTTCTGGCCTAGTCTGCCGTCCGATCAGAGCAGGGTTCATCTTCTCCTGGATTCGTGGGCAGCAAATCGTGACCACAGTCTTCCGGATGCTTTGACGAGACCGGGAGTCGAGTTCTCCAAGAGTCTCATACCGGGTGGATGCACAGGTCTCATTCAGCCGCTGGACGTGCATTTCTTCCGGCAGTATAAGTCTTTTGTTCGCTACATCACTGACGCCATGATCATCGGCTCGGACTTCAATGTTTGGCAACGGGACCAATTTCTCGGTTTGCAGTCGTTCGCCATATATCAGTTCAGCGCTCCACGTTTCAAGAACCTGATCCGCCACGCATTCTTCAAGTCTGGATACACGGAATCTATCGTGGGCCCTGGATCTCTCCCCACCAGTATTGCTTCGACTCGATCCAATCAGGCGACTGCTCCGCGGCGAGCTGTGCTGACTTGGCCTTTGTGAGGTGCGCACATTGCGACAAGACCTTCTGTGCAGGTCATGCCATTTTCATTGAACCTCACATTGACTGTGTCCAGTAAAATAAATCACGGGCTCGATGCAATAAAGTTTTTCATAGAGGTTTTCACGTTTTATCTGGTATTTCCAAAGTGCTCTAGAGAAGCGAGTATTCATCGTAGAAGGTTCATCAAAGAACCATCCGAAAGGGGACAAAATTCTCTCGAAAATGGTGGAAGAAATAGCTCGCTAGCCCCGTCGAGAGCGAAATGGCATGCATTTGAAAATTGTTCATTCCAGGTCTCTCGTGAAGTTTTTGACCATTTGAACTATCAAGAAGGGCCTGATAGCCGGCTAGCTATGGCGCGCATCACTCCTTGGGCCGAGGCCTTTCCATCCATCATGGCGGGACCGGCAATTGTTTTTCGGCAAAAAATAGGTTTACTTGTGAGATGAACAGTGACGGAGTTTCTGCCGGCGAACGCGATCGAGGGCGCGTGTATTCCTCAGGAGAAGCACTTCAGGAATATCAAGTCGGTGGTGTATGCTAATTTTCACACACCATGGTGTACAACCATTGTTGGCGTTCTGGTGGCGAAGCTTGCGGCCAATCGAAGCCACTCGCAGTGGTTTCGTTACCGTCCGGAGTTCCGGTCTGTAGCCCGGGGAAGAACGTCTCCTACGTTAAAATCAGCCTATCGATCGGCAACAACCGCCCACCCCTGTACGCAGTCTTCATAGACTACAAATCAGCCTTCGACCTTGCGCCGAGGAACATCATCCTCGAGAAACTGGCTTCCGCGGGAACGACCCCGAAGATCCTCCGCCTCATTCATCAGATGCTCCAAGAAGGGAGTATCTCCATCGATGACGGTGTCGGGGAAACCCCCCGCTTCGCGCAAACCAGCGGTGTAGCACAAGGGGATAACCTTAGCCCCCTCTGTTTTTCAGTCCCATTGAGCGATCTACCGAGAACAATATACGAAAACCACGATCTCGTCTCCACAATCCTTTCCGCAGATGATGCCGTGCTATACTCACGCTCCCGCCGCCAGCTCCAGAAGTCGATGGAAACCCTCCGACGCTTCACGCAGGACAACGGCCTTACAATCAACACGACAAAAACCAAGCTCATGAAGTTTGGGAGAGGAGGACTCCCAGCAGCGACCGACACCTTCACCCTGGCCGGAGAGACCATCGAGAAGGTTCACAGTTTTTGCTACCTGGGACTTGAAATCCCCAGGGAAGGCTTCAACTTCGCGAGACATGTCCGACAGAGAGTTACAAACGCACGGAAGGCTTTTCAGTCAATCCCGAGACCCCAACTCCTCAGTCTCGATACCGCCATGCGACTGTTCGACATAAAAATCGCACCCATAGCCTCATATGCAATCCAACTGACCTGGCCACATCTGACGGAACCCCAACTGGAAGAGCTGGACAAACTGAAAGCAAGCTTCATCAAGACTGCGCTGAGCCTCCATCGAACGACCCGAAATCGCATCGTGTACATACTATCGGGTTCAACACTGCTTACCGAGGACCTAGTCAAGAAATACTGCCTCCCCCCGACCCCCGCATACGCCGAGCACATCGAAAAATGGAACGAAAAGATGACAGACGTCAACCCGGAACTCTACACCACGCCGGCAATGCTGACCGACATATGGAAGCGGCCCGGCTTCAGAAATAGAAACAGATTCACCAGAGGTACAGCCCATGGTTTCCACCATGTCATCTGCACAGAGAAGACAAGACACGATCCCAACGTCAATTGTGTATGTAAACTATGTGGGCAGACCTGTCTCCAGTATCACCTGTTCTCCTGTATATACTCCAGCAACATTGACTGGACTGAAATATCTTAAACTCATACTACCAAACTGGTAATAAACTGCTTTTAGATGATGAGTTGATGAAGGGAAGAGTGTGATCACGTTGCAAGAGAGTATTGAGTGTGTGCATGAATGATGAAGTGACTGAAGATACACGAGTGATAAACGACTTAGGGTGTGACATTAAGTGACGTGTGGTTGATCCAGAAGCCCCAGTGCACGCTCACAATACAGTCTGCCGAAAATTCTCTGATGAACGCCCACCCAGAGTGCCGACCGACGAGCATTTCTTAATGTCTCTCGTGTGGGCTACCGCTCTCATTGTGGAGTTCAGCGGTGTCGTTTAGGGTCAGCGATCCGGATCGGCGGCCACGGCGACATGGAAGGGTTGATCGGAATTCAGAGGAGAAAGACAAAAAACTATGAGGTTCCCCAAATCAAGCGTCCATATTTTGGGGGATTGAATTATTCCAAGGAGTGATCGATCTCAGACCCGTGTCTTTGCTGAATAGGGGGGCGGCGATCTGAATCAGCCTTGGGGCGGCATTTCCCTAATTCCGCCTCTGGGCGTAGGCCATATGCCACCAGTTGTTGGCTATGAGGATACCCTACTCATCGGGGAAACCAACTTCCTTCTTGTCAGCTATTGGATGGAAACCCTTGGAGAACTGCGCATGCGGAATAATGCCTTTGATAGCCCTTGAGCGCTGCAAGTCCCGCCCACACTCTTTCGTCACCCGGCGAGCCATCCGCCACGTCCCTGAACGACGTCGTCTTTACCCCCGACATCGTCTACACGAAGCTTCGTGCCCTCGGAGACAAACTCTCGCGGACCTCCGACCACATCCCTCCTCTGGTGTTTAAGCGACTTGCTTCTGTCATCGCCGAACCCCTGGCGATCATCTTCACCAGATCATTCGAAGAGGGTGAAGTTCCCGAATACTTCAGACTTTCGATTGTCACACCAGTTTTCAAGAAAGGCGCGAAATCTGACCCACGAAACTACAGGCCAATCGCCCAGTCCTCCATCCCTTGCTTAATCATGGAATCGATCATTGCTGACCGTCTCGGTCTCTTCTTGGCCGCTACGAATCAGAACGACCCGCATCAGCACGGGTTTCTCAAAGGACGTTCTACTCAAACCCAGCTCACCGATGTTGCTCACTATTGGGCCCTCGCCAAAAATCACCGTGTCCCCGTCCACAGTGTCTACTTTGACTTCTCCGCGGCTTTTGACATCTGCGACCACTCCCTCCTGCTCGCGAAGATGCCTGCCCTTGGCCTCGGCGAACGCCTGGTCAATTGGTTCCGAGCCTACCTACGCGATCGCCTCTTCTCGGTGAAGGTTGGACAAACCGTCTCCCCCTACGCCCCGGCCACCTCGGGCGTCCCCCAAGGATCCCGGCTCGGTCCCGCTCTATTCACGTTGTTCTGTAACGACCTCCGTCTGCACCTGAGGCACGACTTCATCCAATATCGCGTGTATGCCGACGATGTAAAAGTCTACACCCGAATCACCTCGCTCGCAGATTGCCATGCCCTGCAGAGTATGATTGACCGGCTCACCCTATGGGCAGCCAAGAACCGAATGTCGATTTCTATCCCAAAGTGTGCAGTGCTAAAGACTATGCCCTGTGATCACAATTTTAATTACCACATCGACGGTCATGCTCTCCCAGTCGTCGACTCGTTCAAAGACCTAGGTGTCGTCTTCGAACCCGATCTCAAATACCGCTCTCACATTGTTAATACTGCCCGCACGGCGGGCCGCGTTTCTAACCTCATCTTACGGACCTTTACGTTACGCGACCCCAGTGTTTATGTTGCCCTATACCGTAGCCTAGTCATCCCACAGTTTCTATACTGTTCCACCGTCTGGTCTCCCTGCTACGAGAAGGATTGGCTCCTACTTCAGAAGGTTCAATCTGCTTTCACCCGCCGCCTCGCCTATCGATGTCGAATCTCACGTGATCAGATCGACCTACCCCCAATCCGTGAACTGCTGCGTGCAGCGGACAAGAAGTTTACTCGCTCCCTTGCACGCCAGAACAAACTCGGCGATTTTATTACCCTTACTCCCAACAATCTCAGAAACAGTGTCTCGGCACGTCCACCCTAGATTGCCTCTTTCTTTGTTGTGGATGATTCTTATGCCTGGCGCGTATGCAGCCTTATACGCGACGACCCCGACCTTAGGCACTGCTTAAATAACCCCCCTTTGTAAATAAAAGGAGTTTTGAACTGATAACCTTCGGAATGGACAGGCAACCAGAGATGGGCGTAGTCATAGTCATGACTATAACTATGACTATAGTCATAAATACATTATGACTAGGACCATAGTCATAACTATGACTATGACCGTAGTCATAATTATAACTATGACTATGCCCTAGTCCAGCGGTTCCCAAACTTTTTCGTCCCGCGCCCCCCTTCGCCCGCCCTGGGAATGGGCATGCCCCCCCACCTAATCCCTCCAGAAGATTATTCCTCACCTGAAAATCGCCGCGAGAATCACCACAACAAAAATCGCGCATTTGCATTATTAGGACTTTATCGGAATTATGTTTTCTGCTGGTCTTTCTATCACCCACCTCTCTATGCTGTCAGAAAATGTTTCAGAACTTCAATATCCAGTCGCCGCACCGAGATTTGACTTTGGTTCGGGTCTGTTTCTATCATCGTAAACAACGCCCTTCCTCGCTTCCTGTGATTATCGGTGATCCCTTCACCCTCAGGGAAGAGCGTCAACAGGAAGCTCGAAACTGATGGAGGACATTGCAATGAACACGGGAGGGAGTTTCCCGAAAACAACACAGAGATGAGCCTGGGAGAACGCGCCGGCGAAATCGATTGTCGAGACTTCTCTAGAATTTCAAGCGGGAAGTAGAGCATAGAGGAGGATTTGACCAGGGTTTCTCTTCATTTGGAAGTTATATTTCGGTTCCCACCTGTAGTACTGAAGCGCTGACAAGGGGAAAATACGCCACGCCCCCTCGAGAATTTTCCCCTGGCGGGGATGGCGGGTTTAGGGATACCGGGCGTTAGGGATGTTGACTTTTAGGGCTACCGGGCAGTAGGGATATCGGGTTTTAGGGATACTGGCATGTAATCCCTAGTCAGTTTGCATCCAATTTCAGCGGAGAGCACATTGAGCGGATGAAACCGGTAGGGTTGCCCGTTTAAATCTGAGCGGCGGCCGATTTGAGCGGAGATTCCGCTCAAATGGAGGCCACATTCAAGCGGAGGCCGATTTGAGCGGAGATTCCGCCCAAATGGAGGCCACATTTAAGCGGAGGCCGATTTGAGCGGAGAGTCCGCTCAAATGGAGGCCACATTTGAGCGGAGAGCCTATATGGCTCCGCTCAGATCGGGCAACACCCCTAGTCATAGTCATAGTCATGACTATGGTCCTAGTCATAATGTACTTATGATTATAGTCATAGTAATAGTCATGACTATGACTACGCCCATCTCGGCAGGCAACTTATGTTGATGCTTTTGCTCGAGAATCTACGTAGAAGTTATTGGAGTTGTAGGCTGCGAATTCCTACATTTCCCATTTCCGTCACGGTTCCCGTGATACAATGGATATTCATGGCCTCTGGCCGGCAGTTTTCAGTCCCAGCTCTCGCACGACTCGATCAGGAACTGCCAAACGCACCGCACCGGAATTGAGAAGCACTTGACGGGCCATCTTTTTTGAACCATTCACCACGTAGACGTTTGCCGTTTGAAGAAGCGGCGTGGAACGCCTGCCGCAGAGACATCACGATTTTTACTGCATAATACGCACGCTCGCCTTGCCGCACGTTCTTCGGCCGCTCTGGCTGTCAGGTATGCGATGAACTTTTGACAGTGGCGCTTCCCGATTCCCATCGCGCCGCAGGTATTACCTGCCGTTAGGGGAGTACCCGCGATTCCGCTTGGCGGATCTTTTGCGACCCCTACCCACAAGTCGGGACCTCTTGCTTTTCTTCCTCGCTAGTTCCATCGTCAGTAGCGGTTGTCTCACTGCTGTGACTTGCGGAGGTCTAAGACAATTTGGCGCGAGCGATTTGGCACGAGCGATTTGGCGCGACCCATTTTGGCGCAGCCGAGATTTTCCTGATAGCGTGAGCTTGTTTTATACGGACATTCCATCTGTCTTCGGATCCACAAGGACAACATCGAGGGTGCCGTTGACGCGCGAGTTCTGTTAGAGATCATCGTTCCTCGTTGATGAATAACTCACTCATGCTTCAAGTCTATATTATCTGTATTATGTTTCACGAGTCATAAGTGTCTATCTAGCGTGATTCGTACTCAAATCTCGCTTCCTATGTGTTCACAAGCAACTCATGTTTCTCTGAAGGATGGATGTTGCCTCGTTCGACGCGTTCATGGTTCCGCGCGACGTGGCACCGTTTTGTGGCACATGTCATTCCACGCGCCACGCAACATGCGAATGTGTCCGAATGTCTTTTGGGGAGATTTGGATCCCGAGAAGCGTTCCAGACTGGACGGAGCTGCTTTTGTTTCCGCGCTTTGACCCTGGAAAGCCATACTCGGTCCACCTTCCGAAGCAAGTTTGAGAGTAGGAAGGAATTCACGGTACTCGAAAGCCTTCGTGAGGTGATTCCACACTCGGAAGGTGATTCTGACGGAATAACCGAAGCGAAAGACAACTGGACCGATAATCTCCCGAATCCAGGAAGACGTGAGTTGATTTCTTCGACCTTCTCATTTTCGAGTGATTTCCTATTTTCACGTATTCCCACGTCATCCGACAACACCTTTCACCTCCACTATCAAAGGTTCTTCGCAGGGTGAAATGGAAACCAACCAAGGAGGTCCGACGTTCGCCCACGACGGCTTAATATACGTATTTGACAGATGCTCTGCAGACAAATCGAAGATGTTCTGGCGTTGTGAACAGAAGAATCGTTGTAAAGCTCGAAGCCACAAGCCGGGAAACGAAGTCGTCCATAGTATGCATCATCATTCTCACGACAGCGATCCGGCGAAGATCATTGTCAAGCAAACGCTAACAAAACTCAAGAAGAGAGCCGCCGAAACTGTGGAGGGTCAGGCACACGTCGTGAACGGATCCTTGCAAAACATATCGGACTGTGTTCTTGGAGTCCTGCCTACTCAACGAGCCATGAGGAAAGCCGTGCGGAGAGTTCGAAAGGATCTACAGCGCGCTCCCGTCGCTCCCTCCTCTTCGAAGACATTGATTTTCCCAGAAGAGTATAAGGTGTACAAATGGACTCAGAGTACGTCGGAAGAATTCCTTTTCTCGGACAGCGGACCCCGCAGTGACCGAATCGTCATCTTCGGCAGGAGACAGACTGTTGAAGACCTCAAACACTGTAAAACATGGTATATTGGCGGAACATTCTCTATCGCACCGAAACTCTTCTTTCAAGTGTACATTATCCTAGCAGAAAAGAGAGAGACAGTTCATCCTCTCGTATACGTGTTGCTGCCGAACAAGACTGAACTTACGTACACGCGGATGTTTGCGATGATCAAAGGCATTGAGCCAAGCATCGGACCGGAACTTGTGAACTGCGACTTCGAATTGGCAGTGATAAATGCAGTTCGGACATCTTCCCCAGAAGCCGCTCTCGGTGGCTGTTTTTTTTATCTGGTTAGCAAAATGAAAAAACATATCGGTCACTCGGGTCTGATGTCGCAGTACAGGAACGATAAAGATTTCGCTCTGCGAACACGAATGATCGTTGCAAATGCCTTCGCTCCGCCGGACTACGTTGAAAGATGTCTCGAACTCCTCGCGGATAACTTGCCAGAGAGCCTCGAACCCATTCTGAACTGGATTGAAGACACGTACGTAGGCCGGCAGTGGGGCAGACGAGGAAAGAAATGGACGATCCACGGGAAGCGCGTGCTCTCGATCGAAACACTGGGTGTAGTTTAGCTGCAAACCTGAAAGCCTGCAGCTGGAATATATGCATGGAAAGCATACCGATGGATAGATCCAAGACCGGGAAAGCCCATGGAACGAATGGTATAATCTATTTTCGTTCATACCGCGATAGATCAGATAAACAGTGTTGCGCATCGAGGCCGACTGTTGGCCTGGCGGTTCGCAAACTCACCTAGAAAGTGAGATTACAAGAAAGCTACAAGAAGCTGCAGGTAGAGTCGGACTTTCCGTGCGTGCTCAACTTCTCAGCAAGCTTCCGGACGAAGTTTCAGCTGCGGCAAGGTGCGGCTTCGGTTGTTCTCGCGGTTCTTCAATGCCTATCGCTAAGATGTCCGGAGAGATAAATAGATTCGATTGGAATCGATCAAGTAAGAAGGAGTCCATCGATTCGGCAGGAGATGATGTTTTTTTTTGTCGTTGAGATCGCTGCAACTCCCGGCAATCGTACGTTAACGTACTATAATCATTCTGTGTCAAACTGCACAGGATTTCGCAAGAGCACTGACACGTTCTGGTTGACGTTATTGGTCGTGCTCCTTAGCGGCCGCTGGAAGTTATGGAGGTATGGATCTGAAGAAGCCAGCATCAAGTGGATGACGTCTTCATTCGTTGCGACGCGACTCAGTTTGCGCGTGTGGTGGAGGCGGCAGTAACGATAGACCTTGTTCATCGCCTCCTGAGCCTCTTCACTCAGTAACCCCATGGGTAAGGAGGCGTCGGCGATTATTTTGGCTCCATGAATCAAGACCTTGTGAAGGCTGTTGCTCATCGGGTACCAGGGATACAGTTCTACATACAACGCAGCTGTCTCCTTACAGAAACTGTCGAATTTTGCAACATCGATTTCGCTCGCATTCGATGCAATTGATCGTATCAAGTATTGTGCTCAACCTCTCGATCAGTCGCTGGTCAATTCCCGTAATTTCGGCGCTGACAGATGGGTTTGCAGAGAACCTCCGAGACGTGTTCCTATCGTTCGAATTCCCCACGCCCTGCCTTACGTAGTCAACCCGGAGACCCGATTGCTGCCGAAACTTTTCCTGGATTTGCTTCTTCGAATCATCTCTCAAGGCCTCATATTGCTTCGTGCATGGATAGCGCTTGAAGCCGAGGCTGTAGGCGATCCTGAGCACGACTTCCATGAATTTGATCCTCGCGTGCAGAGGCGACATGGAGAAATGGAGTGCGGAAATACATTTAGCGCGTTGATAAACGATTTCCAAGTTGTTCATCTCCCTGGGTGTCGTCTGGCATAACGAGCATCGTTGCATCGCTGGCGTCTCATTGATGATCTGCAGAATCTTCCCGTCGATCATCGCCAAGATCAACTCGAAAGAGATTGTGATCGAGGAGCCCCGGATTTTGACCTTAAAATCGTGCAGGTTCTCAATCTCTCCTTGAACTCGGCTGATCTCAGCCTTGATCAGGTCATCGGTTTCCTTCTGAAACACAAACTTCAGAGGACGACAGAACCTGGTGGACGAAGGCGCAGGATTCTGCCAGTAGACGATGTCAGGAGCGTTCTTTTTGATCAATCTGAGAGGCACTACGGACGTTAGGAAAATGGCCCTGTCAGATACCTCGGCATTTGAGAAGATTTGTTTGTTTTCAGCGTGGCCGGAGGAGCCATCGCAGCCCCACTTCGAGATCATTGTCAGTCCAGCGTCTGCTGCTTCTTGATCATCGATTTCGACTCCATCAGACCGGAGGAGCCTCTCCGATGTGTGCTCCAGAAGTTCCTCGAGGTTCACCTTAGCGCTGTCTTCAGTGACCTCGATAGTTTTGGGGTAGCAGGTTTTTTTAACCGCGGTGACATCTCGATACGCTGGGAGAACGTCAACACCAGAATCTTTAAGCTCCATACGGATATATTCGTACTGGAACTTAGTAAGCGACGCTCCGATCAGTATTCCACAAGCTCTCTCGGCCGTCAATTTGGGATTCTTGCTAGCTTGCCGGAGCAGCTCAGGATCAATCGCCTGTTGAACCTCCCGAATTTTCATCCTCTTCGATCGCTCGCCACACTCGGAAAAAGTTTTCGTCGGTCTGCCTCTAGGCAACGGAGACTTGAGGTCTTCTTCAGCCTCCGGTTGATTCGCACCATTTATCTCTATGCAGAATTCTTGTTCCAACCATGAGCCGTACCTTCGCTCGAAACGTTCTCGCTTTCTGTCAATTCTGAGCCAATTCTTGACTAAGGTGGGGAGGAACGAGTGCTGCAGGGAGTATCGTGTCTTATCTTGCTGACTTGCAGATAATTTTGGATACCTCGCCACAAGCACCTCCATGCAGGTCTCCACTTTTTTTTCGTTCGACAGGGCAACTTCATACAGCTCACGGTAGGGAATCTTGGACGAACTCATGGCACCACTCTGAGAGAGCCGAAGAAGTGCTGTTAGTTGTCTCATATGACTTTCGAATGGGAAGAATTACTGGAACTTCTATCCTCGACAGCTTTATTGGCGAATGGCTTTCGACTTGAACGCTATTTTTTGAAGCTAACGCATACCCCTGCTATCAAACAGCGTTGCTGTTGAAAAAACCATCATACCTCCAGGACTCTTCAAGACGAATATCAAAGACTTCACAATTAAGCAGTCGATATGGTGAATGAGTAGATGTCGGTGCTGCGTGAATCGAAGTTTACACCTGCTGTGGAATGGTCGACGCTCTTTGATTTAAGTATTCCAGATTGAGCCACTACTGGGCCATTTCCGAACCTTTTCATGTTCGACAAAGCTAAATTGTACGCGTAATGTCCCGATTCTGTTCTGGTACTTTGACGAAGCTTGCACATTTTGCGGTCCAAGTATCGACCGCTTCCTTCTGCTACATCAGCACCTCGATGTAGCAGAGGTCGACCATGGATGTCGCTCGGCAGATGGGCAAGAAGGTCAAGAATAACGACCGGACTATATTGGAATTTGAGTAGCAGACACGCGAGTCTTCCGATCGGGGGGATACAGTATGCCATCCCGGGAGCTGGAACTTAATCCGAAGCAGCACCTTGCCGCAGCTGAAACTTCGTCCGGAACCTTGCTGAGAAGTTGGGCAAGCACGGAAAGTGCGACCTGCAGCTTCTTGTAGCTTTCTTGTAATCTCAGTTTCTAGGTGAACTTACGAACCGCCAGGCCATCAGTCGGCCTCGACGCGCAACCCTGTTTATCGGATCTATCGCGTTATTATTGAAAAGAAATTATATCATTCGTTCCATCGGCTTCCCCGGTCATGGAGCTATCCATCGGTATGCTTTTTATTCAGATATTTCAGCTACAGGCATTGAGGTTGGATGCTAGACTACACCCGCTGTTTCGATCGAGAGCGCGCGCTTTCCGCGGATCGTCTGTGCAGCGGCGCGCTCTCGCGCGCCATTTTTTTCCGCGTCTGCCCCACTGTGGGCCGTCCGAACCGCCGGGGCAGACGAAACGCACCGAAATTCCCGCTCTCGATGTGGAGCGTTTACCAGCGCACCCTGGACGGAAGGTGTGGCCGACAGTCGTGCGCACGCGCGTTTTCGCGCCGGGAGGGGTCCGACGGACGGAGGCGAACCTGTATTGTTAGACTACTCAATGGGGAAACTCCGCGGAGACCGATCCAACTACTCTATCCGCTAAACGTGGGAAAATACTAAAACGTGAATCCGTCAGCAACGAAAACGGTTGCCACGGAAAGTCGCGCCTAGCTTCAGCAACCTGAAGCCCAGTCCTAACGATTTCAGTAGTTTTTTCGCGATTCACATAAATGCCGGAACGGGAGGGCTCGGTGCCGCAGGACGCATCGAGTTGCTTAGAGACCTTCTCGAGGACCGTCGTATCTACTTCGACGTAGCGCTGGTTAGTGAGACTTGGTTTTCTGGGGGGGACGTCGGTAGCTATGGTGTTGACGGTTTCACACTATTATCGGTCGAAAGGGGAACAGGTGGAAGGGGCGGAGGTGTAGGCTGCTTCGTTCGATCCAGTTTCAGCGTTCTATCTTCCGTTGCGATTAGTAGTCCTGATGGTCACATTCAGGCAATTAGAGTCCATCTCAAGAAAGTATCCTTCGAGGGTTTCGTCATTGGAGTATATTTCTCCAACGTTGCTCACAGATCGGCTCACCTAGATTTACTTGATGAACTACTTCCCTCTGACAATCATCTTCCTTGTATCATTATGAGGGACACTAACGTCGATTTGCTCACAAGGTTCACGAGTGAGGAATATCGAAACTTCCTCCATGCCAACGGGTTCAGACTCATCATAACGGACGTCACTAGACCTGCGTCCAAAACGTGCCTTGATCACATGAAGGGCTCATTCACAAAACACGATAAGTCCAGTTCTTCGATTTCAAGGAAATCGACTCTTCCTCCTGAACGGTGTTTCTATAGCGTACGATTGCGATGAAACTTCTAGCGGGGTAGGCGTTGAGATTGGGAGCACGATGGGATCCATCTCCGAAATCAGTGAGCCCTCTGGGGATGTCGGGGGCGGGGAGGTCCTCTGGACTTGACGTGTTTTGAAAATGAATTATAAAATTGTCCTCCAAATGAACAGTTACCGAAATTGAAATCATCGACAACCTGGAAAGAGTCAGATACGGGAGCGCCAAGTCGCCGACAATCGAAAATGTCCGAGTCAACTCTACTCTCGTGGAACATTTTGGAGTCTTGTGAAGGTGTAGCAGCGACATCCTTATCATGCGATGTCATCGCCTCGGACCTCTGATGTCGAAGGTTTCTCGAGCACAGTGTCAGATCTTGAGACAGCTCCGTCATGGATCCACAACGAGATGCAACCCATGCTCGCAAGAGGAAGCGCAACCCAAGTTCTTGGGCAAGCAACCAGCGAAAAGAGGCTTTACACAGCGACACGGGAAAGATCCCGAGTATAACGTGTAGTCACGCTGGAAATTCCACGATTTGCCAGGCCCGTAGACTTACAGAGGACGACTTGCAGTTCACGCATTCAAGGATGTTCCAAGACCACGACAAGGTTCTTCAGGTGACATTCGCGAGCGCCTTCTCCTCCTGTCTTCGGACATTTCCAGGGGTCGGGAGCTGCGGTGGACTTATCGTGTTTTGAGAATGAATCACTGTGGGACTTGTCGTGTTTTGAAAGGAAACTCGCATTTCTATCCTGATTTTCGAGCCGAAATCGGGCCGATGGCTCGGATTTGAGACCGTCATGAGATCCGGGGCAGAATTCTGAGCCGATATCAGTCGAAATCCGGAAATCGGGAAAAATGGACTTATCGTGTTTTGTGAATGAGCCCTTCACATATCCATTCGAGTAGCGCATGATTTCATTCAGGTCCTGCCCTACATTTGGCAAACTCCTCTATTCTCAGATCATCACCCAGTGTTCGCTACGCTCCGAGGCTGTAAACAAAACTCCGATGCTCCGCAGGAAGCTGATTCTCATGGGTTCATTAGGAAACATGACGAGTCCACCATAGGCGAGTTTGGAGAGCGGCTAAGGCGAGCTGACTGGTCCCATATCTACGAATCCGAGGATGCAGATGCTGCATTCGATTCCTTCAAGGAGGTTGTCGGTGGCATCTACGAGCAATGCTGCCCGCTAGTTAGGTCGCCTCGTGATAACGAGCCTCTTGGTTTCCGCTTCACGGCAGGCCTTAAGAGCCTCAGAGCCTCCGTCGGGAAGTTATATCGATGGTACCGTGAATCAAACTCGCCTGAGTCTAAATCAAGATACTATCTGACTCTGGGGCACTTCCGTAAGGCGTTAAGGGCCGCAAGACGTAAATATATAGTTGACCGCTTCAAAGACGTCAGGGACAAACCGGCGCAAACGTGGAGGCTCATCAATAGAATCTGCGGAAGGAGTAATGGCACCACCGCACTCCCAACATCCCTGATTACCGGCGAAGACGAGATAACTGATCCGCTCGAGATTGCGAATGAACTAAATCGATACTTCACTTCAGTGGGGCACAAGACCACTATATCAATCGCTCAGACCGAAAATCTCCATGAATTTCTCGGGAGTCCCAAGGGTGATGACGTTAACCGTTCCATCCCACCCTTTGACATTCTCAACACCTTCCGAGCTCTCATGAGCACCAAAGCGGGCTGGCGGTGTGGAGCTACGGGTGTCCCGGATAGGCTTTTACGAAGTTCTGCTTCCATGTTGGCGGAGCCTCTTGCAGAGGTCTTCAACATCTCCAGGCGCACAGGTGTTTTCCCAAAAAGGCTTCGAGATGCCGAGATCATTCCGCTCTATAAGAAAAAAAGTGACCGCAGAATGGCCCCAAACTACCGGCCCATCTCCCTTATTGACTACTTGTCTAAAGTATTTGAAAAACTCGTTCGTACGACCGTTCATACGCGGCTGGAGAGGGATGGTTTTTTCTCCACGTCGCAATTCGGTTTCAGACCCAAACGCTCTACAGAGCTTGCGCTAGCGCGCATGGATAACTTCACTGTCGCTCGACTTGCTGAGAAGCGAATGATTCTTGGAATCCTACTTGACGTGCCTGCCGCCTTCAACTGCATGAAGCATGTCAATTTCCTCGCCATGCTCAGATCTATCGGGTATGATGAGATGACGGTCAGCTGGTTTGACTTTTATTTGTCTGGCAGGCGTCAGACTGTGGAGGTTGGCAACGTTAGATCCGAATGGGCGATCCTTGACATCGGAACACCCCAAGGATCTGTTTTGGGACCCTTCATGTATGTAGTATACATGAATTTCATCCTATCCAAAATTCAAGGAATCAGACCTTGTGAGATCATTTGCTATGCGGACGATACATCATTATTGTTCGATGTAGACCCTACAAAACTTAATGATGAATTCAAGGATATCGCAGAGGTGGCACAGAAAGCTATCGGGATTTTCGCTGATTTTGGGCTGAAGGTTAAGGAATCCAAGACAGATGTAATCCTGCTCAGAGCATCCAGAAAAGAGATCACGGTTCCAAAGATCGATATTGGTGGTAGTGAGATCCAACCTTCCTCGTCAGTTAAATGTCTCGGACTTGTCCTTCACGAACGTCGGTGCTGTAAGCCCCACATAAAATACGTCACTCCCAAATGCTACGCAGTGGCGTGCACAGGGGGGGCTGGGGGGGGGGGGGGGGCGGCATCCCGGCCGATCGAGTCCGTCGCGGGAAAATTACGTGCAGCACAAGACGACAGAGACTCCGAGCAGAGCCACATCGACGTTTCGATTGCGCGAAGAGGACCGCCTCGCGTCTGAACAGCCTGGCTATCGTCTCGAATGAGCACGAGCTGACGGATGTGATAGATTTCACAGAATTGATTCGTGAGTTTGCCGAGGATGAACTTCGCAAGGCATCGCAGTAGATGCCGATCATTACCATGAGTTGTTAGCCTTGTTTGATTCCAGCGTGCGAATCGATGTGAAAGTAAAAATACACCACGTTATTCTCTTAATTTTTCTCGCTGTTCCACCTTTACTCCTGAGGGCATTCAGAGGGGAAACCATACCGTGTTTGCCTTATGAGAAGATAATTTTTTTCTCGTCGAATAGGGGGTGGGGATGTCTTAGTTTCGGAATATGTCTGGTATTGAACTCCCCTCAAGATCGTTGGTTGGCTTCACTCCGTGAATTTCGTTTCGAACGATTGAGAACACGCCGGATCTCAACTCGAACACACGGTATTGGTCTCAAACTGAACACAATAGATCCCGAGATTACAGTTGCCTCGGCCTTCACCCTAGATCGCGGCCTTCACCGCAGCTTTGAGTATGCGCAGAAATGATCATGGAACGCCTCCCTCGATCAGGTGCATGATAGAGACGTCGACTCTGGTGAGCGTGTGTTCAAATGAATGATGAAACGAATCACGTCCATGAATTCCAGCACTCCGCTACAGTCTCGATGTGAACCATCACCGCGAGCGTCCCAGGTTCAAGCGTTGGCTTTTCCCGTGACTGGATCAGGCTGAATGATGATAACGGAACGAAGGTCAGTTTTGTAGAGCGGCTTCGTAATCAATGTCGAGTTAAGGATCATCGCTGTCTCAATTCATTCTTCCGTGAAACTCGTCATATTTTCATTCGTTCCTCACAAGTGAGCTACAAATCCAAATTGTACAAATTTGTAAATGAATTGTTTCGAAGAGGAGATCTCCTCTGACGAATGTTAGATATCGAAGCGTCGAAGTCGTTACATGTGGAGTGATACAAATTGAATGTTGTCAAGTTCGAGAAAAGCTCTCGTGGCCCGGTCGCCGACTCGTCGTAATTGAATCATTCGATGAAATCACCGCTAGAACAGTGGTTCTCAAAGTGGTCCATATGGACCCCCAGGGACCCCCATTCCAATTAACAGCAAAGGCGTACACAGGGGGGGTCCAAGGGGGCTATGGACCCCCCCAAAATTTCGAACCTGCCCATAGAGTCCTATGGGAGGGATCATCATCATCATCTGTTGGACCCCCCCAAAAGCCTGACAAAGTGCCCTTGGACCCCCCAAAAAAAATAGCTGTGTACGCCCCTGATTAACAGGGCCATAAGGGGGTCCATGGATGGAAAAAGTTTGAGACTCACCGGTCTAGAACAGCGGTTTCCGAAGTGGGTGCCCGGGCCCACTTGGTGGGCCCGGGCACCAATTTTGGTGGGCCCAAAGCCTGTGGATTGATATCTCTCGCGAGGGCAGGATGAATTCAGACCTTCAGGCGCCTCACGGCGCGCGAGATCGGTAGCTGAAGAGGAACGATGAGATCGCTTTGACCCTAGCACTGTAACATGCACGTTCGGCAGTTTGATCCTCGCTCATTCTCGTATTTTGTTGTCGCGCCTTCCGCGTGTTCGAAATGTTGTGAGCTACAGAAAAATCGTAGAGGTGAGTCCGACAGGGGAAACTCTGAATAACGTTCACGAAATCTTTATTCATCCACGAAAACATATGTCTGAAACCTGAAAATCAGTTTTCACTGTCAGAAATCGGAAAACAATTCTGACCATTCATGAACGAGGACGCTATCGGACTGATTTTTTGTCGGATTTTCAGTCCGCGAACACAACTATTCCGGGTTGTGTGTCTCAGCATGTCGAAGAAGAGGAACTGGAATGACGATTTCGTTCGCTTTAGTTTCACCTGTGTCAAGGGCAAAGACGATTTGCCAGGAGCTCAGTGCATGCTTTGCAACGCCGTATTCAGCAATCAGAGTCTGAGAGCATCGAAGCTGGAACCACACTTCCTTAAACACGGTGGAGAGAAAGCTGTCGGAAATGATCCGGAATCCTTGAGAATCAAAAGAGCTCGTTTTGACTCGCGTGGCACTCTGCCAAGCATGTCCAAGAGACTTGGATCGATCGAGAAACCGATGCTCGTTGCATCCTTCCAAGCGGCGCACATGATCGCTAAATGCAAGAAAGCTCACACCCTCGGTGAAGACTTGATCAAACCACTCTTCTCTGAGATGGCGGAAACTTTGCTTGGAAACGACGCTCGGAAGAAGTTCGAGCAGGTGCCGCTCTCAAATAATGTGATCCGAGAGCGGGTGAATGATTTGAGCGCGGACATAAAAGAACAGATTGTTTCCGATTTGAAAGAGACCCAATTCAGGATTTCCCTGCAACTCGATGAGTCTACCGATGTCTCCAGCTGCAGCAAACTCATTGCCTTCGTGAGATATGTGAGGAACAAATCTATTCGCGAGGACTTCTTATTCTGTCGCGATCTCGAGACCACGACGACGGCCAAAGACGTCTTGCAGCTTGTGAAACATTTCTTCCAAACCAACGACCTGAGCCTTGAATCGATCGACTCTGTGTGCACCGACGGCGCGCCGGCAATGCTGGGGAATAAGTCAGGCTTCTGCGCACTGATGAAAAAAGAGATCCCAGATTTGCGCGTCACCCATTGTTTCCTCCACCGCCACGCTTTGGCAGCAAGGACTCTCCTGACACAGCTAAAATATGTGCTGGACCACTCGGTGAAAATCATCAACCACATTAGAGGACGCGCTCTAAATCATAGATTATTCAAAAGTCTCTGTGAAACATTAGGAAGCGATCACACAGTCCTCCTGTTTCACACCAACGTCCGATGGCTCTCGCGCGGGAAGGTTTTGTCGCGTTTCTTCGAGCTTCACGACGAGGTCGAGATATTTCTCAGAGACCAGACCGCCCTGATTGAACCGCTTGGTTCTGCGCTTTTCATCCAGAGACTAGGCTATTTGGCAGACGTCTTCAGTTTGTTAATTGAGCTGAGTGTCTCGCTCCAAGGAAGAGGCATCCACGTCCTGAGTGCCAAGCAGAAATTGAACGCATTCATAAACAAGCTTGTTCTGTGGCGACGCCGGGTGGAATCCGGGAACCTGACAGATTTTCCTTTATCGAGAAAGCGAAATCGTCGATGAAGGGCGGAGGAGCTTCAATTTCATCTGCGATAGTTGCAGAGATCTCGGAGCATCTTACGAAGCTATCAGAAGCGTTCGACGGTTATTTCGCTCCAGGAGAACTGGACATCACAGACGAGTGGATTATCAATCCTTTTTTGTACAATATCGAGAGGCTGTCAGACAGCGACGCGTCAAAGGAGGATCTCATCGATTTACAAGCCGACAGAGCTCTTCGCATGGAGTACGAAAACCTGACCTTGGAAGATTTCCGGTGTACCATAGTTTCTAGTTATCCTCAGCTCGCTAAAAAAGCGCTGCAGGTTCTTCTTCCGTTCTCAACGACCCACCTTTGCGAAGCGGGGTTTAGTACATTGTTGTCTATAAAAACCAAATACAGATCGCGGTTGGATCCCGAGGACGATATGCGGATCGCCATAAGTAAGGTCGCACCTCGTTTAGATAGGATTGTCGCAAAAAAACAAGAACACAAGAGTCATAAACAATAAATTAAACTTGTGTCGATTTCGAGAACCAAAGCAATCTATAATTCCAGCTGAAATTCTTGGAAGGAATTGGAGAGTAGGTACCTAGTGGGCCCAGACGGGGTCGACACCCTGAAAGTGGGCCCGTCGGTGAAAAAGTTCGGGAACCGCTGGTCTAGAACGACGAGCACATCTTTATCCGGCACGACTTCGAACAGCGTCATGCTTATTGTTAGAACTCCGTCTTCTGCCCCCCGTAGGTCCGTTTAAAGAGGCATCCTCGCTGAGGTTCCTGATTCTCCCAACTCCAGCTGATTTTCGGGATATGCCTCTCGTTCAGGATATTGTTCATACTCGAGGTGTCGCTCATATTCGGGATATGGCTTCGTTGCAGGAATGTTCAAAAAAAGGGGGGCGTCCTACTTTTACAGTATGTCTTATTATACGGCAAACACGGTGGGCGCAGGGCGGAAAACTTTAGCTGGTCAGCAGTGGCGGCGCCAGCGGGAAGCTATCCCCGCTCCAGCTTCCCAATTCTCGGATTCGGGAAGCTCAGCTTCCCGAAATTTCTTGGACACTACAGTACAACTTCGATTATCTCGATCGCGATAATTTCAACGTCGATCATTTCAACCATTCGTATTTCAACCTCGATTATTTCAACTCTGTGGAACGCGTCGGAAATGATCGTCAGAGAGCTGATTTTTTGGGGGAATTCCTTCTGATTCATCGACCTGAGTTTCTCCATCCTACAATTTCGAAACTGCGGCAGATGAATACGGGGACTCGTTCCCGCACTTCGATGAGCAGCTTACGATCGAGAGATCGAGATGTTATTCGAATTCATAGCCGAAACTGTTTGTAGACTACGTCTGTCATCTTTGTAAAACACTGTTGTCTTGCTATACGATGACAACAGAATCAACATCCGAAAGGAGTTGGCTACCCTTTCCGAGGAGTCTCGAGTCTATTCTATCGTGGTCCACGAATGAGCCCTGCAGGTGTCTCCCCTCTCCCTCCGGTTTGAATTTCAGAAGATCTGTCGGAATGAAGTCCTGCGTCGCCGGAACCAGCATATCCCGGATAATTTTACCTCGTTCAGCCTCTGAACTCATTTTCTGATTGAGAAATCGGTACCAAATTCCCAAAATGTGCTCATTTTCGCCCACCCTCGATTGTTTCAACTTCTGATTATTCGAAATTCTTCCGGCATCCATTAGTTGAAATAATCGAGGTTGTACTGTATCTATCAGTTTCTCGAAATATAGTACACATACGAGGCGGAACAGACCGCACCGTGTTTGAGTTCCGAACTAGAGCCAAATTTCAGGAGCAGACAGATCTCAGCTTCCCAAATGAAAATTGCTGGCGCCGCCACTGCTGGTCAGGGTTGGGGCGGCAAAATAAATTTCGCCCCGGGCGGCGCATGCCCTGTGCACGCCACTGATGCTACGCTATTGTTGCGATGCTCCGGAGACTTAGATCCATCGGTTTTCCGAATGACGGTCTTCTTCTTGTTTACAAGGCCTTGTTCATTCCGGTCCTGGCACACTGCATCTCCGTTTGGGGGGGGGGCGGCTATGACAATGTGAGCCGTTCGGCTCAAGTGATGCAGAATGATGCCGTACGCGCCATCGTCGGAAAGAAAAGGTGTGAGTCGATCTGTTATACATAAATTCCACGAGCTAGGCCTCCCCCGAGTATATGACTTTCATAGGATTGCGGTCGCCCGGCTTGCACACGGGATCGCGCCCTGCAATATCTCAAGCGGCTTACTACCTCCGCTCCAGGCTCGAAGTAAACGTTCGACGCGACGTGAAACAGTTTTCAATACACCATTGGCACGACAGACCTTCTATCACCAGTCTCTTCCGTACGAAATTCCAAGGGTTTGGGGATCGATCCCACGGGGCATCCGAGCTTTTTCCTCCGGCAAGAGATTTTCAGCAGAATACAATAAAATTGTGAACCCAGGTCAAAAGAAATGATTGTGCTAGCAGTGATGAAGCTGGGATATTGTAAATAATAATATACGAGTACATAAGCGGTTGACAAAACCTGCTGCACCGTGAATAAACCAAAATTTCAGTTCAGTTCCTCAAACTCGCCCGATGGTTTCGCGGCATCGGGGCTTCGAGCACCCACATTCATAGTCAAAACGCGAATCTCTCCTATCGTCGCAGAAATTGGGAGGAAATAGCGGAAAGCAGTGTACCGATGAAACATCGTAATTGTTGCAAACGAATAATAATGATACAGTGTATGTCAAGCCACAACAATGATCTCAAATTGATGCCAATGATGTGATGAGTGAGTACGATTGTTAGGTATGATACAATAATAGGTGCCGGAATCAGAAATGATTGCTGGGGCCTTAAGGAACCAGCCGACGCTGCGCGCGATCTACGTGCCTGTTTTTCCAAACCGCTCTGCGGTTGGCGGGAGTGTGGCCGACAGTCGAGCGCAGCCGTGCTGATCGGCTGCCGGCATGCTAAGGAGTAGTTCCTGAGGAGGCCGCCGGGCGGCGCAACATACCGTCACGCCGCGGCAGGCTTCTCTCAAACGAGTTTCGGTACTCTTTCGGTTGATCCCCTGCCGACTTGAGCGATGGAGGAGCTGCGGCGGCGAGCCGTCGCTTTGGCAGCGTGGCGGCCGGGGGCCGGCGCGCGAATTCAAATACGACAGAGGGAATCGCGCAGGCTCGGGGCTGGGGTTTGAGGTCTTGTAAAATAAAGCAACGAACGAACGTTCTGGTTCGGGCTGAGAATGTTTTTCCAAGAGGATCCGGAGTTTGCCTTCTCTCGTGGATCGGCTAGTGGGTGGTGGTATCGATTCCCCAGAAATCTGGAACACTATCGACCAGCGATCCGGAGGTTGAGGGACAAATCCGAGACGCGCTTCGCTGTAGAAACTGGACCCATCCCCATCCGTCCGGTGAGTCCCTTTCCCCGATTTGTGTTCTTCTTGCCTAGTTTCCCTGCGGCTCGGGCTGTCATTTCGCGGTTCGCTCAGTGTTTGTTTTCGTGCCGCCCTTTCCCTTTCTCCCCTCCTGTGGCCGCTAAGCCGCCAGCGTGGCGCCTTGAGTTCAGCCTGCAGACGATCCTGGGGATCAACCGAAAAAATTCCCGAGTTTCAATGATCTCCAGAGAAGTTGCATTCTCAGGAAACTTAGGTAGGCTCGTGGAGTCACCCGAGCACAGGAGTCAATCACAATAAAAGATATGATTAATAAATGAAAGTCCGCAGAGCTGCCAAGGGTTCAGAGAGAGGTTAAGCAGACGGCTAATTGGCGGGGTCAATCGTCGAGAGTACGCCATAAGCCCGCATTGTTTACACGCATGAACGCATTGTTAGCGGGAGAGCAGCCAAGACTCAGCGGCCGCGCTGACGGGCTGCCGCTCGCATTAACTCGCCAAACAATATCTCTTTCTCTCCAGCTACTCTCTTCGAGGGAATGCGTCATATGAACAACTCCAATATTGCGGCACGGGTATCAAATTCAGATTATTGAGGGTAAGTTCAAATCGAGAGTGTCGCAACGGGTAGTTCATTAGAGGGGGGTTGGGTTTGATCGCATGCCGTCGGATTCAAGAATTAACGATGCTTCGCGCCTTGAGGCTTGGTCCGAAAGAGCGCCCGGACGCCAACCCGTGCAGTGTCCACGGGACTTGGAAAATCCAACCCGCCATCGAATCGCCAGCCGCCTAAGAGGAAAAAACCCACTCAACCTTCTCAATTCTCACTACCCGTTCGTCACCGAGTTCGGTCGTGCGTACCCGCCGCGCAGAACCCTCGAGGGAGAGTTGGCCGTTAGAGTTAGGGGGCGGCGAGTTGGAGCGAGCGCCAGCTCGCCAGCGCAACCGCTGAATGTCGGCTCCTCTCCCGCTGACAATGCGCTCATGCACGTAAACAATGCGGGCTTATGGCGTACTCCCCAATCGTCAACATTGACCGCCTGCACAGTAGCAATCAGGTAGCCGATCCGAGAGGACGGCTAGAGCGTTAATTCGCAAGGAGAACATCTCTCAACCTCTGACGCGAAGGCAGCTGCGGCTCGTACATCCTGTCAGGAACGAGGGTTGGAAAAGTGGGAATCTGTTGGCTGATTGAGGTGGATCAAGTGTGTTGACGGAGAAGACAGCGGACGGCCAGAACGAGGGATGTGCAAAACGCGAATAAGAGGGAAAGGGAAAAAGAGAGAAGCCGTCAACGGCGAGGTGACAACAGTAGCCAACAGTTAGAGAGCGAAGTGAGAATCGACTGTGAATAAACTGGTTAATCCGAAGGTCTACGAACTACACGTGTGATCACTCTTCATCCAGGCCCCCCAGTGCGTTACAATCCTATTTAGGTTTTTTAACGGAGGATCCGTTTATGCGCTCACCTCCGGGAAAAAATCGTCACGTTCAGGACTGTAACCTTTTTGTGTAACGTTTTTGTGTCTTTTGTTCTGGACGCCAATTCTTGGTTTAAATCACCACTTGGTGGTTTGAGTCGCCACTCAATGTTTTAAGTCGTCACTGAATGTTTTTAAGTCGTTACTTTATGTTTTCAAGGTGCCACTTAACGGCTTTAAGTTGCCACTCAATGGCTTCAAGTTTCCACTGAATGTTTCAAGTTTCCACTCAATTGCTTTAAGTCGCCACTTAATGTTTTTAAGTCGCCACTCAATGTTCCAAGTCGCTCATTCTTGGTTCAACTCGCCACTTCGTGCTTTCAAGTTCTCTTTTGATGTTCTCGAGTCGCCACTTGGTGGTTCAAGTCGTCATTTCGGGCATTCAATTTTCTTTCTATGTTTTTGAGTCGCCACTTGGTGGTTTAAGGCGCCACTTCGTGTTTTGGAGTCACCACTTCATGTTCTCAAGTCGCCACTCCGCGGTTTGTGTCGCCACTCCGCGGCTTGTGTCGCCACTCCGCGGCTTGTGTCGCCACTTCGTGGTTTGAAGTTACCACTTTATGTTCTCAAGTGGCCACTCTGTGGTTTAAGTCGACACATTCTGTTCTTCACTTTGCAACTTCGTATTTCTCCAGTCCTCACTTTCGTTTGTATGTGAAGCTTGTGCTGCCGGCACTAGCGCACCGAGAGGGGAGCGAGGGGGGCGGCCCGCCCCAGACATCAGATCTCTGGGGATCTAGCTATTTCACGGAGCTCCAATTCACAATGGGTGCCAGAGTTAACACGTCGATCACATACGTGGGCAACGCGGTTCGTTCCCCTCTTCAAGTCCGCGAGTTTCCATTTCTACAAACCTCCCCTTGCAAAACGAGGATTCTCCGTTTTTCCTTCCACTTCAGTGGGAAATATTTCTTCTGGGGTGTCAAACAGGTGGGATTCGTCACAGAAGGAACCGAACCAATAATCACGCGAAGGCCGCTCACCGACGGCTTCAAGAGGAGCTTAACGTAGAGCATCCTGCGATTTGGCGCTTCGTCGAATCTCTACGAAAAGGGCATGCCGGGATAACATAGAACCGATTTGCCCACGAAAACGATTTAGAACGGGAGGTGGCTGATCGTGTTCGGGGTGCCTCACAATGTGTGGCGCACTCGCAGAGTGCTGATTCGGCACGACCCCAGCCCGAGTGATAATTAGAGTGCGTACTTTTATGCATTAAAGAAAACGAAGTTAAAACTGCAATAGCGATTGGAGCTAGACAGAATTGAGAAGAACGAAGTTGAAACAGTGAGTGTCAATTTCATTCGTTTTGTGACAACTTCGTTGTTTCGAAACTTTCCTCCTACTTGCGGTAACGGAATAAAATTTTAACTTCGTTCTTTTAATGCATAAAAGTACGCACTCTAGTGATAATATATGAATGATGAGAGAATACGAGAAGAGAGATATATTGAATGAGAAATAGAAGAGTCCTCGGAGGCTTCGTCGTGTAGGTCTCCGCTTGCAGGTCCCACCGCGCATGCGCCGTCTGCGCTGTCGCGGTGGGACGCCAGTCAATCATCAGTGTTTCACGGCGCTTGAAAGATAGCGCATCGAAGCGAGACAAACCACGACGGGCCGACCCGAGGGAATTCCAGATTCCAGACCAGACTTTTCATTCCCGAGGAGTTCAGTCCGAACGGTGGTTCACACAATGCACTTCCTTCAATACAAGTCATGTTCTGCGCGCCCCCGGGCGCCGCTAGAAGCGAAAGTCTGAAAAACAAAAAAAATGTTATTTCTCGAGAACGATTGGAGCTAGGAAGTCGAACAAAGAAACATTTGAAGCTCTTCGCAAGACCTATCGATCGCATGATCATCCCACTTTGCGTCGCCGTTTCTTCATGCCGAAAACGACGAATTAAGGCAAAAAAGTGGTCGTATTACCCTGAAGACGATAAGGCGCCTTTTTATAGTATGTCACAATCGATTCCTCTCCTCAAAATACGTCGACATGCGAAGTTTCATCAAAATCGTAAACTGCCCTCGCAGTGAACTTTCGGAACTTTCGCCGAAAATTGCCGTCGGAGTGATTTTCCCTCAAGGCGCGTTCACACTTGTTCACCGTCGTTGCGACAGCGCGCCGTTCACCGCTGCTCAACGAGGAACGGAGCGGTGAACGGCGGATTGGTCGCTAGGCAATGTAGCGATGAACGATGACTGGTTGGGCGCGGCGGCCGCCGCACAGCACGGCGCGGCGGTTCGTTCAAAATCGAAACTCCGTTGAGGAGTGCTGTTGCGTCGAGAACAGAACCATGAGCACGACGCACGGAAAATGGCGTTTGTATGGAGAGAAGCGCATATGTCGGCTTTCTTGGAAGCATATCAAAATCAAGATGTGCTTTGGAACCAGGCGATGCCGGAATACAGAAACCAGCAGCTACGAGTAAAAGCTCTGGCTTGTATGGTCGAAGAATTAGCGTTGCCCGGGTTGACGATCGCGGACGTCGAGAAGAAAATCAAAACAGTGCGTACCAAGTACGCAGGAGAGTTGCGGAAGGTCAGAAGCTCGGAGAAAAGCGGGGCTGGCGCAGACCAGATTTATAGGCCGAAACTTGCGTGGTTCAACACCGCGGACGCCTTCCTGCGAAAATGGACGGTGCCGAAGGAGAGTTCATCGAATTTCGAGGTGAGAGACGGAACAATCTTGCTTTATTGTGCCACACAGATTCAGATGCAGTTAGATCATCGCCCATTGCCACGGGACGCTGTGGCTGGTCACGAATAACTGCGCATAGTGATCGCGGACCTGACCAGCGGCCCGTGGATAGTTGGTGCTTTGCCGTCTTGGAAGACTTTGTAGAGCGCCAGGCGAAGAAGACCCATTGGGTTCTCGCGGGACGCGACAGTGACTGTCAGCAACGGGAGAAGGGGGAGCAGAGGGTCGCTCACTTTTCCGGAGCCAGTTATGTATCGCGCAGCAGGTCTTTACCACCTGTTCTGTAGTCGAGACCGAAAGAGGGATCGGTTTCTCGAAGATGCGGAACCGTGACACCAGGATCCCGAACGCATTTGCCACGACGCGTCGAGCTCGCGAGAGGCGATAATTGAATATCAATTGCGTTCTGTTCAAACGGCCGCATCTCGAGTACGGTTTGAGGAGATTGGTTCTCAGTGGGAACGCCGCGTTCAGGCAACTTGAGCGAGTTTCGCTGGAGAGCCCTTTCGAAAGTCCGAATCGCTGGTCTGTTGTGAACCAAACTGGCAAACCGCCACGACCAGCCACTGTACGATCCGCGGGGCTTTCCCAGGCAATTTTCAAAGCTGAACCCGCCCAGTGGCTGAAACAGCGGCTTTCCGCCGCGCCCTGCGTCGGCTCCAAGTCGCTGGGCAGCTACCGAAATAGAACCCCTGCGGGCGACCTTCAGCGACCCGGTCGCTGACTATCGACAACGTCCGTGCATGCAACAACGAAGTCGGGGACCGCTCGGCCGCTTCGTGTCCAGGTAACAACGAAGCCGGGGACCGGCTGGCTGCACCCGGGGTATTGTAGAATTGTAGACAGTGCCATCGGCGCCGGGGTCCGTGCCAAAAATGAGTGGGACCGGCCGGGCGCGTCAGGGTCTTCGCGGACGGCAACAGCGGTGTCAGGGCTCCGCTTTAAGGGCCTAAAGGCAACCTAAACAAACCGAATTCCCGAAAATTCTCACAGCTCTGGATGCGCCCAACTAACAGGCATCACGAAATGCGCGATTCGAATGCCGGATTGCACCAGGCGGGCGGGGTCATCGCGGACGGCAACATCGGCGCCCGGGTTTCGTTTGAGGGGCCCTTCGCCATTCGGTCGCGTCAGGTCCGTGCAATACTCGAGGTGGGGACCGATCGGCCGCGTCAGGGGCATCGCGGACGGCGGCATCGGTGCCAGGGGTCCGCTTCAGGGGCCCTCCACCATTCGGCCGCGTCAGGTCCGTTCAACAGTCTAGGCGGGGACCGGACGGACGCGTCAGGGCCACCGCGGATGGCGACATCGTCGCCAGCTACCTCTCGGTGACTTGCGGCAACGCGGTCGTTGTCCATCCACAACGCCTGTGGCCGCCACTCCGTGCAGCAACGAAGTCGGGGCCGGTTGGCCGCGTCAAGGACGGCGACAGCGGTCGCGGCGCCAGCGCTCCGATTGAGGGGCCACTCGCGATTTGGCCGCTTCAGGTCCGTGCAACAATCAAGGCGAGGACCGGTCGGCCGCGCCAGGAGTTACGAGGACGGCGACATCGGCGCCAGGGCTCCGCTTGAGGGGCTTTTCGCAGTTCGCAAGCACCGGGGGCGTTGCAGACGGCGGCATCGGCGCCAAGGCTCCGATTGAGGGGCTTTTCGGCATCCGGCCGCATCAAGTCCGTGCAACAATCAAGACGGGGACCGGTCGGCCGCGTGAGGGGTATCGCGGGCGGCGATATCGGGGCCAGGCGTCCGCTTGCGAGGCCCTTCGCGATTCGCAACCTAGACAAACCGAATTCCCGACAGCTCTCACAGCTTCGGATGCGCCCAACTAACAGGAATCAGGGAACGCACGATCCGGCTGCAGGACCGCACGAGCGCTATAATAGTAGTCTGGTCGATGACTACTCTAGGAGTGGTCACTTCTTTACTCTGCTTATACGACTAACTCTCTACCGCCTACACTCCCCCTTTGAGAGATGGCCCTCCTGGGACTGTATTCTATAACGTTACGCAGTGCGGCAGATTTCGTCTCGCCGTCGTCCGTGTAGACGATCGTTTTCGGCACTTCGTCTATCATCTCGATACCCGTGACGCGAGAAGGTCCCAAAAATTTTGCTAGCTCTCCGAGACCCTTCCGGACGATAATATAGCTTCCAATAGAAAACCTCGGGATCTTGCTCTGATGTCTCCTATCGAAACCTGACTTTTGTTTCTCACGGCTGCGGTTCTCTTCGTCTGGCGAATATCTCTGTTCCCTTAGATGCAAACTGTGCCGGATCCCCGACCTCTCGTCCGCTGGCAGATACGGGACCTCGTTGTTCAACGCGAAGTACGGGGAACAACCAATGGTTTTGCAGCGAGACCGGTTATGATGGCGTACAGCTGCGTTCAAAGCCATTTTCCAACCTCCGCGTAGATTCGGATACATAGAGACGAATATCTTCGAGTCCCGGATCAGTCCTTCGGCCAACCCATTTGATTGTGGGTTGTATGGACTTCCCACCTGGCGTTGGATTCCGCGGCCAGCCGCCCAGGCTCTCAAGGCTTGACTTTCAAAAACTTTGGCATGATCTGATATGACCACGCGAGTATGCTCGAAAGCCCGCTGACTCAGTAGAGATATCACAGCTTGCGCGTTTTCTTTACCAGCCTTCGCTGCAGCAAATCGTGTATTACGATCGATTGCGACTGCGAACGCTCGGGTCTGTGAGCGGTGGCGACTTGCTTTCGTGAGCTCAGCGGGTAATTTGCTAATTTACGCGCGCCGACTTAAACCACAAAACGCCAATACGCCACCGCGGAGACTTGAGCGCGCATTTGATGCGATGGCTTGCAGGCACCTACTTGTTTGTGCCGCTCGCTACGCTCGCGGGCAGAGATGATTCCAGCTGCCCCAGCTGCAGCTATCACAGACCGATGAACAGCTCCGGCATCAGTTTCACTCAGGTAGCCACCCGCGTGTTTACGTTCCGTCACGAGTCGGCGGGCGCATACTGACAAAGAACCGCTCAGCGAAATCTACGTGAACTGTGTGCATGGGTGGATCGTCGTTCGGCCTCAAACAGAGTCGATCCACCCTCTGCCGGAATTTCGCTTTGTTTTTCCGACAGAGCGGGCAAGATTTAACATACCTCGTCACCTCCATGCGCATATTGGGCCATCGGAATCTCTTCGAAATTTTCATGTACGTTCTCCAGATTCCATTGTGGCCTCCTGAATAAGGTGAGTCATGGTACTCTGCTAGAACCTTTTCCCTATCCTCCAACGGTACGATGATCTTCCCATCGACATCGATTGTGTTCAAGATGAGAACTGCCTCCGATTCTTGCGGTAAACGAGACAAAGCGTCCGCGTGGCTGATGCTCTTCCCAGGTTTGTGGCAAACGCTGAAATCCAGTTCAGCTGGCCTATGGATCCACCGAGCTGTCCCCCCTTTCGGTTCCTTGATCGTTAGTAGCAGTAGCTCTTTCAGGGCGCTATGATCCGTGTGCAGCGAGAATTTTTTCCCTTCCAGGTAGCTTCTGAAGTATTCCACAGCTTTCAAGACCGCGAGCATCTCCTTTCCGTAGGTCGTGTAGTTCTTCTCAGCCTTCGTGAGAGTGTATGAATGATAACCTATGACGCGCTCCCTTCTGTGTCAGAATGGCTCCAGTTCCCAAATCCGAAGCGTCTGTGATCAGGATGAAAGGCTTGGAAAAATCTGAGAGGTCCGATACGGGATTTTGGGTAATCTTCGATTTTAGAAAGTCAAACGCCTCTGGATATTCATTTGACCATACAAACTCTGAATCCTTGAGCGTGAGCTTGGTTAGGGGTCTAGCGATTTTTGAGAAATCTTTGATAAATGCTCTAAAATGCCCACAAAGGCCAAGGAATCTTTGTAGTTGCTCCACATTGGTTGGTTCCTTTATCGACCTCTAGTTCTCGATGGACTCCTCTTTTGTCGACTTCGTTTTCCCATCAATATTCCTACCCAGGAATATTACTTGAGGCTTGAACAAAGATGACTTTTTGAGATTATCTTTGAGTTCTGTGTCATTAAGACTCGCGAAAACTCGCCGGAGGTGACTCCCATGTTCGACCCGATTCCTCAAAAATGCGAAACATCATCGATATACATATATACCAGCGGCAATAGTCGTAATGTGGTCGCAGGACTTGATCCATCATCTTTTGGGAGTATTTTGGCGAATTTTTCCAACCGGAGAGATTTACGTTGTCTTCATACGTTTCGAACGGGGTAACGAAAGCAGAAAACTTCTTCATGTCTTCCGTTGGTGGTTGCTGCCAAAAGCACAGTTGAGAAAATTCGACATCCTCCGGTTACTGCGATGATGTCGTCTATGTTCGGCAAAGGCCAGCTGATGAGATCAGTCTGTTCGTTAACAAATCGGTAATCTGTACATAGTCTCCACGAACCATTGGGCTTGGCCACCATAATGATTGGACTCCCGAATGGCGAAGATGACTCTCGGATGATTTTGTTCTCCTTCATATTCTCCAGCTCTTGTCTGACGCATTCCTGTTTGGCTCCGGACAGCTTGTAAGGTTTTCGACATATTGGAGTATCAGTTTTGAGGCGGAAAGGTACTCCGAAAAACTTGACCGGAGGCGGGGGCTCGGACTGGCATACGATTTTCGGGAAAACCTTCTTCAAATCGTCGACCGATGTGATTGCGTTAACGCTTTCTTCGCAAGTTGATCCTGATTCGCCGAAACCTAGCGAGTCGTCGAAAAGAACGAGTTGAGCTTCACTTTCTTTCATCGGCGGTCGAGGAACCAAGAAGCCGTATGAACAATTATCAAGAACCAAACAATTCACGTGTTTCTTGACTGGTCCAAGCTCGAGAAGAACTCTTGCCCACCTATTTAGCGTGCATGGTTTGTTCCTCCAATCAAAAACCTGAACTTCTCTCCCGACGATAATCTTCTTTTTCTCAATTATTTTTGCATCGATAATGGGGATCGACGCCCCGCTATCGAGGACAACTTTGACGGCCTTTCCATTCAGTAATGCGTCCGTTTTTACTATCTTTTCAGAACAAAATAGCACCATTCTCTTGAGTGACTTCGGAGTGAGAACGAATGTATCCCTCTTTATTAGTTTAAATCATGGTCATGGTCCTCGTAATCTTGCATCATAGAAGACTTCTTCGAAGGCCTGTAATTGACTTTCTTGCTCGACGAAGGACTGGCTGTCTGACCTTGGTGATAGTTCCTGTCTCGTTGACCGAAACGTTCCACGGCTCTAGGTTTGTCCCCATTCCTTTTCCTTTGTGATGAGTCGACCCGTTCATCCGTCATCGCTCCATGAAGGTTAATTGCCGACGGCGCTCTTTCAGAGTCCTTTCCATTAATTGCGGGCGTGCCCCAAGGCTCAGTACTTTCTCCAACACTTTTTCTGATACACACCAATGATCTTCTCGTCTCCACCTCCAATCCCATCCATAGCTTTGCGGACGACAGTACGCTTCACGCCGGTTACTCTTTCAAAAAGTACCCTACCCCTGCCCAAACCAGCTCTTCCCAAACCACCATGCTCGATTCCCTCAACCACGATTTCCAAACAGTTCTGGACTGGGGCTAAAATAATTTGGTCCAGTTCAATTCTCTGAGGACACAGTTAGTTCTTCTCTCAAAGAAAACAGTTCCCGCACCGCTCAACATTTCGTTCGACAGCAACACGTTGTCCCCTTCATCGACCATTACAGTATTAGGCGTATGCCTTTCTCAGAACCTGAAATGGCACAATCAAATCACGAACATGGCCCAATCGACTTCCAAAAAACTAGGTTTCCTTTTTCGAGCCAAGCGCTTTTCACCCCCGCTCAGCTTCTATTGCTTTATAGAACTCAAATCCGCCCCTCTCTCGAGTACTGCTCGCATGTCTGGGGGGATGCCGCTCCCTCATCCCTTTCTATCCTCGACTCTATACAGAAACGTGCCGGTCGTCTCATCGGCGACACAACTCTGACCTCGTGCCTTGAATCTTTGTCTTCCGACGCAAGGTCTCCGACCTCTGTCTATTCTATCGGTACTTTCATGGGAAATGCTCAGCCGAAATCTCTTCCCTCGTTCCTCCTCTTTCGGTCCCAGTTCGCGTAATTAGGCGAACTGCCAAACATCACCCCTACTCTGTGCAACTACTCACAAATCGAACCGTTCATTTCGACTCTACATTTTTCCCTCGCACTTCCCGCTTCTGGAACGACCTTCCCTCTCATGTCTTCCCTCCAACGTACAATCCAAGCCTCTTTAAATCTACTATCCGCTCGCATCTTCCAGATGAAGAGCCATAGGTTTTTTTTAGTGGGTATTATATACATGAGCCCCACACTGCAGGTGAATTTTCCACTCTTCTGGGTCGTGCGTAAATGCATTTCTTTTTCCTGTGGCTCTTCTATCCTTTCCATCTTTTCCTCTTCTTTGTGTCCTTCCCTTCCGCACTCGCAGTTCCTTTTGAGAATCATAGGATCTACCCTTTGCGAGTTTGCATCCAAAAAAAAAAGTCCATTCGTGACGACTGTCGCTGAGCATCTATCTCATTCTTCAGGAAATCGAGTAATTGTGTGAAAACGAGATGCTCTGTGACGTTCTTGTCGTGTTCCCGGTAGAATTTCACCCTCATGTCAGTGGAGTAGGAAGAGATTCACTGACGCCGATAACCGTTAGGGATTCAAATGAGGCGGGGTCTGCTTTCAAAGCCATGAGGGCATTCACGTGTCCCCAGGCTGTTTGATACAGATTCACAAGTCGTCGGAGATCATCCGGGAGAGTGACCTTGCACCGTCTATTGAGATCACGGAGGGCTCGGAGGTGTGAACTTTTCAAGTCACCTACCGATAGGTAGTGATCGGGCAGATTTTTCCATGCGAGGTCGAAAGCTCCGTCGACACCTGCGTACTTCAACACTATCTTGTGGACGAACGAGTTTTTCTTCATTGCTGTCAGTAGATGGACGAATTTCTGATTCGGTGAAAGGCTTGGGTTGAGTTGCATTTCTGTTTCGAACATTGTCTTCCACCAGGTCCAGGACGAGTTCCGGCCATCAAATTCGTGAATATTTGTTTTTTTCGGTTTCTCTGTCGGAGTTGCTCTTGTGGTATCGCCCGCGCCTATCTCTATCATTCATCTCCCTTCGAAAAAGGAAGGGGACCGTGCTTTTCTTGAGAGCATGATCAGCAGGTATTGTTTGATAGAGCTCCTCGGAAGTCACAAGGCATTGGCGGTCCAGTTCTTCTGAATCTGCGAACTCTGCGGGGTCTGTTGGATCTTCGGCATCGTTTTCTCTGAGCTTGTACAGCTCGTTTCGATGTTGTGTCAACTCCAAGGACGACGCCACGCATTCTGCAACTTTGGTGAAGAAACCTTCTTCTTGTGTCTCTTCGATGATTTTCGGCGGTGGTACAGCCATCGGAGAACTAAACGGTCAAGAAGCCACGAGTCGAGGTACAGCCATCGGAGAACTCAACGGGTAAGAAGCCACAAGTCGAGGTCGAGCCTTCGCAGAACTCAACGGTTGAGAAGCAAAAAGTCGAGATACAGCCAGTGGCGGCGCCAGCCATATTTTCTCATGAGGCTGAGACTCCGTGCAGTCGTCGAGTCACTCAAGGTTCCATTCGAGCTGGTGGGATCGTGGGTGATCTTCGAGTTGTTCGTGAAGTCTGTTCGGGAGATCGGAGGAGTAATATAAACAACAGCATTTGTGACACAGATAAAGTATCAGACATCCGGCGGCCAAAACAGCAATCTCACCGAGAAACACCCATATCTTCAAAACAACCAGGAGACCAAGGATCAGCAACATTGCCAAGAAAACTCTTCGGGCCGTGAACAGCGCGAACCTCGCCCGCGGCCGTCGCCCTCGGGCTCTTCTTGCGTCCGCAATCAACTCTTGATTTTTGAACAACTTGATTCTTGCCTCACTTCTCGAGTCGCTCTCTGACGTCTTCGGAGTGTCGAACCTTCGCAATCTTCTCCCACAAAAATGGGATCAAATCGTCCTCCACAGGAGGGTGTCGCGGCGAAATACAGTTGCACCATTTAAGAAATCAACCCCACCTACTTCACGAAAGAATGTCATGGAAGGATTCGACGTGCGAAATTATGGAGTCAAGTAGAGAACCTTGTCTCAGATTCGGAAAGCGGGTCATTGGAGGAGAAGCAATTTGGGCTGCGTATGATGCTTATATGCATCACAACTCCTCAACGACGACACCGCCAAGTACCACTACTAACTCGCCGATTCCGAGTTCCACCACGACTGAATTGCCGCACACGACTACTGGAACCCCAACGAGAAAACCAAGTCCTGTTCCGATTCCAAAGTCTTCGCGCGTGTAACAGATAGCCGAAGGAGCCTTAAGCCTGATCGGACTGAGCGCTCTGATTTTCTTCTCTTACCTAATTGTAAAGGTTTATCAGCGGAGAAGAGACGATTCTAACTTGAGAAATGACTCCCCAAATTCCGAAACGACCAGTTCCAACTTGTAACATTTAATTATCTCACAGAGCATTTCTCACTTACAAAGAATAAAGCTCAGCTTTTACACAAAACCTCAGAAAGTATGCTTGAGACGAGGTTTCCTCAAACTCGACGAATTCCGAGTCGGCCACAGTGATAGAGACCGCCGTCACTGGTTGAACCAAGGTGGGGGCAGTGGTCTTAGATGGTCCAGAAATTTCGGTACTCTTCGTCGTTGTTGAAGGGATGGGCTGTCTTGAAGTTGTTGGGTTAGACGTTGGGCGCAGTGTGGTGAGGGGAGCGACGGTGGTGGTGGCGGATGAAGGTTGAGCCGTTCGCGGCGTTGGGCTCTACGTGGAGCACGCGTGGTGCTCGAAGATGACCTAGGAGCGCGAGTGGTGCTCGAAGATGACGAAGGAGCGCGCGTCGTGGTCGAAGGTGAAGAAGGAGCACGCGTGAAGGACAGAATCGACAAACGGAGAACGTATGGAGGGCTGTAGGTCACGGTCGGCGGTTGTCCCCGTCCTCTCGTGGCTGAAGGCACCGGAACTGATAATGTCAAAGAATCAGTTTCGGTTACCGATAATGTAGAGCCATGAGAAATCGACTCCGTTGACGACGCCTCTGTTGTCAATGAGTTGGAGAGGGTCGAGGATGGAACGATGTATGCCGCAGTTGTTGATTCTCCCGACTGGGAGATTGTCGAACGCTGACTGAGCACCTGCAAAGCTGGAACAGCAGGTGACGGAAGGTAGTTTGTGTTCAAACACAACTGCCACATTGACAAGCACTGCGTTCGTTGCCGTTGCGGAATGCTTCGTTGATGCATCGTCGATCGGACTTGTCGTCGCTGTTAACGGCGATGTTACCGTGGTCAGCGTTGACTCTGTCATCGGGATTTGAATCACTTGAGAACTCAAGGAGGTCGTATGTGAGGACTTCGGTGTCGTTTCCTCCCATGGAATTGTTGATGCATCGCCGGGGTTCATCATCGTACTCATCTGAATGGCTTTGAGGTCCTCTAAATGGGTCAGGGTTGACTCGGTCTCGTGGTGAATCGACGTGGGAGGCGGCAGCGGAACCTTCAGAACAATATATTATACATGCTCATAGTAACTGAATGAAATAAAGCATGATAAGTGAAAGGACATTCATAATGAATTCAATGCACATTGAAGAGATCCAATGGTAAATGTGTCTCACCCATCGCAGCCGCTGCCCCGAAGGCAAACGCCATCACTCCCAATGCACCCGGCTTCAGTTGGTGGCATCGACACCACACTCTCCGGACGGTTGACTTCAGGAAGATCGTCCCGTTGAGGCTCAACTGAGATGATTTCATTCCGGACCGAGGTACTAGTTTGATCACAAACTTCCGACGGAGAATTTCGAAAGTCATCGCACTCATAATCCCATTCCAGGCTCAAACGAGAGGCAAGACTAGCCGATGGAGTCTTCTCGTCAGGAAGCCACTTAGTCGAATCAAGAGCAGAGTGCACATCCTGATTCGACGAGCTCCTCGATCGACGAAGGCACGGCTCAGAATCAACATTGTGAGAAACGTGCCTGGGACGGATTAAACACAAATCCTCGTCGGGATCATATTTTTGATTCTTGTCCTGCCAGCAAAAACAGGTCATTCTAATTGCAGAAATAATTTCATATACAGTAAGGCACCGCTTAACGAACGCCTCGCAGAACGAACGATCCGCATAACGAACTTCGAAAATTAACACCAATAATCCGTATAACGAACCCGTGATCCGCATAACGAACCGTTCTATCGAATCTCGTATGCGCTCAAGAATTCTATTTTCGCACCCGAATTGTGGCTCTTGAGTGGCTATCTATCAATAGATTATCTGAGACTCCGTTGTGCATTGTGGCATTGTGTTTTGCTGCCGAGAACCATTGCTGATTGAGAGACGTGCACCCGAGTGCAGCAGATCTGCAAGCCCTGTTGGTTGACACAGAGACCTAGGTGACACAGAGACGGTAGGTCATCTGACGAAGAGGAGGAGCAGGTCTCACCAATTTAGTCTAGTGACATGAAAATCGTGCTCGAAAAATGGGGAGAGATCAGGGAGATTTTGTCGACTTCTGGAATCCCCCCAGAGGCACGCAGAGCCGTTGAATTTTTTCTTAATTCTGTCGCAAGTCATTTCAAAGCTTCTCTGAAATTGAGACTGCACCCAAAATGCCTCGAGCATTTTTTTCCGACGTTGTGATTTGTCAGAAAAATTGGTTCTAAACGAAGCATCAGATGAGAACGAGAAAATAATATTAACCTTTGTGCACCGAAAGTATTCTCAATCCCGCCTCGGAACCAATTATTTCGATTCCCATAGGATCTAATGCTGAAGGGCGTTCCGCATAACGAACACTCCGCACAACGAACCGTTTTCCGGAACGAATTAAGTTCGTTGAGCAGGGCCCTACTGTATCTACGTTCAGCTCAATCCTTATAGAGATCAACACTCACCAGTGGCGACTGGCTCCGGCGACGACTCCGCATCTTGAAGTTTTCTCGTCGCCGTTGGTCTGTCGGAACATGTTCATGATCTACGCACTTGTTTTCTCGCCGCCGTTGGTCTTCTCGGAACACGTTCATGATCTGCTGGTTCCGGGGGGAAGATTCCCCCAAAGAGGAGGTGGAATGGGGGTACCACTTCCTGAAACGAGAGATGGCGGTGAGTATAATGACTGCATTTCGCTCTGTCATTTGCCGCTTGCAATATTTTTCCCTTTGTGAAATTATATTTATCGTGGGATTGGCGCGAACTCGTCAATCCCGCAGTCATTGATTCAGCTCGAAACAAGTTGTTCGATTAATGGCGTACGGAAACCTCAGAACTTTGCCTTGTCTCAGACAGCGTGTTTGTCGTTCGGGAGCCTGATGCATGTTTCTTATCGAGCAATAAACCGCGATGATGTTGTGCGATTTGACACGTTCCAGACAATTTCGGCGCCAGAGTTGAGACTGGATCCGAACATGTAGAACGATTCCGTGTCCCGGTTTTTGGTCGTCTCCATCATGTCACAGCGGTAATCAGCCTCAGTGCGCATCGCAGTGTTGGGAATCGGCCATGTTCGCTGGAAATCCGGGTGGTGGATCGTAGAGGAAGAAACTGCATTCTGGTGCTGCATTCTCTTGCCGGTGAGGGTCTGCGACGGTGCTCTCTTGCTGCCGTGAGTTGAAGGATGAAATCCCGGCGGCGTACGTATGTTCATCTGGGCTGCCTACTGACCTCATGCTAACATTGCAGGGCCTTCGGGATCACAGAGTCGGGATTCGATAGCTATGAATGCCACCGTCAAAACTCGGTTTATGGCCCTGTTCCCGCAACTATGACCCTCAATCTCGTCATGCCGTTCGTTGATGATGCGCTGTGACTCCATTCCAGCTAAGCCTGTAATGTGACCAACTGTTAGAAAATTGAAGACGCAACAACGACAACGCCTCCCATAGCAATACATATAGACGATGATGACAAGAACGAAGGTTGTTCATGGTTGCAGCCAACAACAAAAGTTGGTTCTTTACTGTTAGGCGGCTGCCGAGTTGAGGCGAGCCGTATCAGACGAAAAGAGGCCGTCTTGCCGAGGGCCCGTGCGGATAGGAGGTTGGATTCTCGGAAACTGAAAGACCGCGAGCACGACGAGGCCTTCCTGGCTCGATGATATCAAATGATCCCGAGCGTAGCGAGGGACACGAACAAGCAAACGCGTCCAAGCCCAATCGTCAAGTCGCCGATACGGCGAGTTGAGGAATCCGTGTTTACTTTTTAAGCTGCCTAACACAAAAACACCCAAACGTTCACGAAAATTCGGCAGGTCCTCTTGATGCACAACTGCAAACGAATATCATCCGCTTACATGATCGTTCTGGTACGTTGACGTTGTCGTTGTGCCCCGCAGGGGCATTCGCGGCTATGATAAAACTAGGACATGCCCAGCCGTCATCCATGAAACGTCCCGATTAGCAACGTGGCCATTTTCGAAAAAAACCGCGCAAACGTCGGCTGCTCAGCGCCCACCACCACAGCGCGTGTGCCACCGACAACAGCGCCTGGCAGCGGCCAGCTTCAAACCAATGGACAGGCGTCGGTTGGACTAACCCCACGAAGAACGATTGCCGTCCGATCGCAATACATTGGCAGCAATCCAATAAAATATCATATTCGGCTTTCAGTGAGTAAATTGAAACCTTTCGGAAAGTGATGTGATGAGCCCGTCAGTCTCAAAATGCAGGGATCCGATTCCGTAGCTCTAGACCCAGCACTCTCTTCGAAGCCAGCAAAACAGTTTCATGAATATTTCTCCAAGCCTTAAGGACCGTTTGAAAGTGATTTGTTGATGTTACAGCTAGCTGGTCGCGTGGCGAGAGTGCAGAGCGTGGGAACCTGAGGCGGCGGCGGTGGCACATTCCGTTGTTTAGCTTTAGAGAGAAAGCGTGAAAAAATTGGGTTCTATTTGGATATATCCCCTGCCGACTTGAGGGATGGCGAATCAGCGGCTGCGCACCGCCGTGTTAGCAGCGAGGCGGAGGCCGGCCGGCGCGCGAATTCGAATGCAATAGAGGGGATCGCGCAGGCGATAACACTTTCGCGAGCCTGAAGAGAACATCGAAGGACCTTTACATCGATGGCTCGCACCAGCATGGGAATGCTGTCTGGGTTCGCGGATTCGAATACGACAGAGGGAATCGCGAGGCGAGAAGACTCTCGCGAGTCTGGATGGTCGATCACTTCAATTGGAAACCCCACTTGATGAGTTGCACCAGCATGGGAAGGGTGCTGGGGTCCCTTGGATGCTCCTGGCTTCGTGCCGCCGCTGTCAGTCCTCGGGTTTGGATTGTCGATTCCTTCAAATGAGAATTAAAATAGTGCTAGGGTGGAGCACGCGTCGGAGGAGCAGCGTCGGGAGTCATTGGGGGTCCTTGAGGTCCGCGTCGAGCTTGGACAATGAATATATGACCCCGGTAATGAAGGTTACTATGTTTGGGAAATTAGAGCAGAGCTCCATTGGCGGTGGAGTCGTTGAACTAGCCGCGGTTCGACTTCTTTCCTTTTCATGGTGTTTCTGAGAGCGGGTGTTCGGTACACAGTCGGCACGAGTTACAGATACAGTTGATAATGCCGGTTCCGCGTGATGTGGGCTCTGGCTGGAACTTCAGGTTCGTCCGGATTCTAAGTCACTATCGACCGGCGATTGAATCGCTCAGGGGACTCATACGGGACGCTATGCGGTGCCGAAATTGGACCCTGGCTCGTTATCACCGGCGCAGGTTGGCAGCGATTTATAGACGATGTGCCGTGGAAGCTCGTCGATAAGGAAATCAACCGGTGAGTGCAAATATTCATGTTCGGCGGGGGTCATGATGTCTACTGTTGTCTATCGCTTGAACTGGAGGTTATAGCCGAACTTTGAGGAATGTCTGGAGTTTGAGACCGTTAACGTGGGTTCCGGAACATTGTCTTCGTCTTTTCCGCCATGTTGATAGCTGTTTTGCGGTCGTTTCGTGTTGTGAGTGCGTTCGTACTTTTTCGTCATGTTCCATCTTCCAAGCACAGAGCCCGCGGCAGTTGCCTTTTTGCAAGACAGAGGGGTATTGCACTCTGATCGCAGATGCACCAATGGTCACCCGATGACACTTCAAGTGAACTCGAGGCAATCGAGATGGAGGTGCGCGCGGTGTGGACAAGAGATAGCTCTCCGAGTCGGAACCTGGCTCGAACGGACAAGACTTCCTCTTGTTACCATTTTGCGCTTCGTGTACGGGTGGTCTACGGAGACGTCATCTGTGGAGTGGTGCTATCGTGAACTAGGGTTGGCTTCCGACACCGTTGTGGCCTGGAACAACGGCCTCCGAGAACTTTGCTTCAGGCAGTTGCAAACCCGGCCACGAGAGCGCATTGGTCGTCCCGATCAGATCGTTGAAGTGGACGAGAGTATGTTCACTCGGCGGAAGAACCACGTTGGCCGCGTTTTGCCACAACAGTGGATTTTCGGGGGTATTTGTCGGGGGTCGAAGAAGTGCCTTGTGATGAGTGTGGCCGATCGGTCCGGTCCTACTCTATTACGGGCCATCAAGGACAACATTGAGCCCGGCTCCGTGATCCATTCTGACTGCTGGAAAGGTTATAGAACGAGGGATTTGGAGAAAGCGGGCTACATTCATCGCACTGTGAACCATAAAAAGAACTTTGTCGACCCAACGAATGAAGTGCACACCCAGACAATCGAAAGACTATAGAGATCGGTGAAAGTGAGGAACAAGAGGCAGTGCGGCACGGATCGAGGCCATCTGAATTCATATCTCATTGAATTCCTTTGGAGGTACAATCTCCGGAACGAAGGGCCTTTTGATGCCATTCTACGAGCCATGGCTGAGCGACGTGGGCGTATTGCTCGTTTCCCCGCCGTGCACTCCGATCATACTTATTCTCTACCTCCAGTATAGTGTCCGCTGCATAGCTCTCCGCTTGCAGCGTGTGCTCGGTGAGTTTGATCCTTTTGGTTTCTTTTAGTTTGACTAAGTTTCCTTCTCCGAAGGTAGCAGTTCCCGCGTGGAGCACGCGTGTGTTGTTTTGATCTGGTCGGTCCTCTCCCTTTTCCTCCTCTCCCCTCGTCGCCAATTCGCGAGCGCGGCGCCTTGAGCGGCGGCTCTAGCAGTCGCTGGGGGGTTCTTTACGGTTAGGCGGGTGGCGAGTTGACGCGAGCCCTAGCAGACGAAGAGAGGCCGGCGGGCGGACGGTGCGTGGGCATAGGGGGTTGGATTTTCGGAAACTGGGAGACCACGGGCACGACGTGGCCTTCCTGGCTCGATGTTATCCAATGATCCCGAGCGTAGCGAGGGACACGAACCAGCAATGCGTCGAGGCCCAACCGTCAAGTCGCCAAGCCGGCGTGTTCTCGCTTTGTTGTTTTTCGTCGCAACCCGCCTAACCGTAAAATACCCCAAAAAATTCCAAAAAATTGAGTGAGCGACCGGCGAGAGAGATAGAGAGAGCGGCCGCTCCATTGATCCCGATATTGCCTCAGTAATTTGAGGTTTTTGAGGTGTTTTCCGGAATTTTTCGAGAGCAAATTATGTTCTCCATGCTCTACAGAGATGGCTGATGTTCCCCTCTCATGGAGAACTGGTTCGTCCAAGAATAAATGCTGTTGTAAGATGTATGAAGTTGTCATGATTTGGGTTCCGGATTTCCAGTGGGGCTGGGTTTCAATTTCGTTTTCGGAGGATGAGAGGGAGATACATCGTAGTTGACGAGCGGTTTGAGGGTGTATCCGTGTTGGAATCCAATCGATCTGTAGGATGCAGCTTCGGTCGGGAAAGACCATTTGCTGTCGAGTGGCCGCCAGGAACAGAGCCATAGACGAGCGTGAGCTGCAGGGTCAGGATTCAGACCACAGTGGAACAGTCCGACACCGAGGCAGCAACGTAAGGCAAGTGAAGGCAGTACCATGTCATACTGGTGGTCTCCTCCTAGTGAGGAAGAGATCGAGCTCCAGCGGCAGACTGCATCCGTCCGAGCGACCGTGGAAGAGCATCAGCATGTGAACGTCTCGTGTCCGAGTCGGTCGGTGGAGAGTGAACGCAGCTTTCAGAGGCACCGAGTGAGCGGTGGATCGACGAGTTCCAGTGGGGGTCATGCCAGCACTCCTGCGTGGGACGAACAAGCAAGAAGACGGTGCGAGCGCCTCATGAGTGAAAGTCAGCCATTCGCGCAGGGGTTCCACCGCGAACTGAACTGCATCGGAGATGATAGCGTGGATATCCGGAGTCAATCAGGTTGCTCAGTTGGGAGCTGCAAATGTCGAGTGGTCTGCGGGTTACTGGTGGTGGTGACCATGTTCATTGTTGGCATCATCATGGGTGAGTTGAGATTTGAGTCCTTGTTGGTGGTCAATGTCAGTAACATTTTTTCGTTGTTGATGAGGTCGATGTCGATTGAAGGTTTCTTTTGTAGGTGCGATCGTCCTAGGAAGCGAGGGGGGCCACGGCCAGCGGAAGTGAGGAAGTGACGACGCGAATGAGCTTTACCACGGAGTACTATCGAAGCTCCAGCGGCAAGTGGAACACGGATTTGCCGGTGCAGACCACCACGGAAGCTCAACGTACTGATGGAGAGTCGAAGGAGATGTCGTGGGAGTCCTATGTGTGTGAGGTGGAGAAACGACAATTGGTCTGCTTTTCCCTGATGAACCGCTGATGTGTTTTGTTGCCGGAACGAGATGGAAGACCCGATGTGGTCCGTGTGAGACCGGGAGGGGTTACGATGCTGCCAATATGTAGGCGATTTGAAGTGCTCCGAGAGGTGAGCAAATGAGTTAGGAGAAAATATTGTCGCACTGGAGGAGTATGTAGATATTGTGGGTAAGCCATCCCCATATAAATTCAAGTGAAACATGATGTATGCAAGAACCAAATTGAGATAATAAAGTTTAAGAGTGAATCAAATATTGAATAAAGAGTATTTTTGAGCGTATCTAGGACTGACTTCAACATGCAAGAGTATGCTAGTTCTCGGGCCAATCGCAGATTATTTTTCGTCCACGAGTATTGGTTACGTTTTCAAGCTGTTCGAGCTTTCGTTGAGCCTTTTTCAGGTCCTTTCGTAGTTGATCGATTATTTTTACATGCTCGACGCGGGTTTTGAACTCTCCGTTGTTTGTAAGGCAGAGTTCGTTGTTGTGCTTTTGTAGGCGTTGTTGCTCCTTGTTCATTTTCTCGAGCTGTTCCCGGAGCTCTGAGTTTTCCTTTACCGATTGTTTGAGGTTATTTTGGAGAGTAACAAGATGAAGGTTGGCCTCTGTTGCCTGAAGTGTGGATGGCTGGGAGGCAAGCATATTTTGGACTGTCGCTGCCTGGTCCGCGAGTTCCGCGCGGAGAGAGTGAATCGTTTGCGAGCAGGACCGGAGGTTTTGCAAGTACGACTTGCATTGATCCTCGCAGTCGTTGAGCTGACTGCGCAGCCCCATGTCCGCGAACCAGACCTTGGAGGCCTATTGCCTTGTCATGTCGTGGTATTTGCGTTCAGCTTCCAGCTCCCTTTGAAGCTTGATAAGCTGTTCGCTGTCGTTGGAGCAGGATGACGAGCTTTCTGACGGCTGGGTCTTTTGGAGGTGCTCAACTCTGGATTGAAGCCGTTGATGTTTTCGAAGCAAGGCTTCGTGTTGAACGACTAGTTTTTCGGCATAGTAGAAGGTGCCGAATACTGCGGCGTCTGCCTGTTGACGGCGAGATTGTTGTCCTTCTTCTGTTGCTGCTGTTGTTGACGCGGAGGCGCCGAGATCGCGGTAGTAGAAGCGGTCCACCTCATCGAAGGTGGGCCGGATGGCTACAGCCCACGAGCCAGAAAACCACGAGCCAGAAAGCCCATGAGCGAGGAAACCCGTGGGCCTGAAAAGCCATGAGCCAGAAAACCCCCGAGCCAGAAAGTTTCGAGATCGAGCGAAGCTTCTATGCGCTTGATTTGGTAGGCCGTTGGAAGGTGGAGCGTAGAAAAAATCACACGTGTACATCATTCCACGGCCCAGTCCCAGGCGGTCCGCCCCGAGCGGCACGCTCGAAGGGGCGGCATGTTGCTGATTTAGGCCCTATAGTGGGTCGCTTCTTTGGTTGCCGCTCCACGTCGGGGGCGCTTCCAGGGGGCGGCATTTCCCGGATTTGTTGAATCTGTCGAGGTCCGCTCCGGGCGGCACTCAGGCATGCTACTGTGAGCGCAACCTGTGGAAGATTCTAGTACTAGGCGACAGAATTAAGAACTACGATCCTCGTCGTTCTACAACTGATAGATCTTCACTTTATTCTAGCCTGTATTTATAGGCTGGCCGCGTCGTTGCCATCAATAGACAATTACTCCAACACTTTCTCTTGTCTTTTGCGAGGAAACGACGCTTCTTCATCAGCTCAGGCCATGCCGAGGAGTCGACATAGATAGCGGTGTCGAACCTTCAGGAGAACTTTAGTCAGGATATCAGCAGCTTGCTTCTCGCTCGCGATTTGCTGAACTTGAATTTCTTGCTCTGAAACCTTCTCTCGAACAAAGAAATGTCGTAGTGTAATGTGTTTCGTCCTTTTATGAAACTCCGGGTTCTGTGACAGTTTCACCGCCGCGGAGTTATCGACGAACAATGTCGGAACTTCAGCGTAGTCGGCTATGTCCTTGAAAAGTCGCTTCAACCAGACAAGCTCTTTTGCAGCTTCGCTCGCTGCGACTATCTCGGCCTCTGTTGTGAAGTCGCGACAGAAGTCTGCCTCTGGCTCAACCACGAAACGGCACCGCCGGCATACTTCACAAGCACACCCGATGTTGATCTGCCAGTCTGGAAACATCCGCCGTAATCCGAGTCGCTGTGACCTTCTAGACTCGCCGCCGTCCCAGTACGGGCATAAGTTATTCCCAAATCGATCGTACCTGCGACGTAGCGAAGAACCCTCTTCGCCATGATGACATCATCTTTTGATGGATTTTCGAATTTCCTCGACAGCACACCAATGCTGTAAGCCAAGTCCGGCCTCGTGCCGAGCATCAGATACATCAGAACACCAACTACCTGGCGATACGGGAAACTCTCTGCAGCTTCAGTGTTGCCTTCTGAGCAACCACCTTGGTCCTGATCCTCTTTCCCTTGCTCAGAGGGTCGCAACATAGGAGTGCAGACCGGTTTACAGCTGCTGAAGTTGAACCTTTCCAAAATCTTCCTTGCTTGAGGCGCTTGACTGATTCGGATCCTGTCCTGGTCCCTCTTGATCTCAAGCCCGAGGAAGTAGTCCGCGGTTTTTGAGGTGATCTTAAACTCCAACCGCAAGCCTTCCAGACATGATTGCAGAGTCGACTCTTTAGAAGCCGCCATCAAACCATCGTCAACATACACGGCCAGCAGGAGTTTCTCACTTCCGGTCTTTCGTATGAACAAACACGGATCCGCAGCGCTTTCAACCAAGCCGAGCTTCTTGATGTACATCATGAAACGAATATTCCAACGGCTCGGAGCCTGTTTCAGTCCGTACAGACTGCGTTTCAGCTTGCAAACTTTCCCTGGACTGTCGTATCCCTCCGGGCATCTCATGTATATATCATAATCTTTCTCCAATTCTCCATACAAAAAAGCTGTCGTTCCGTCAAATTGACCCAAGTGAAGACCTTCATTGGCAACGACGCTTAGAATTGAGCGAATGGTCGCTAGCTTCGCAACAGGACTAAACGTTTCCCTGTAATCCAATCCAAAACGTTGACTGTAGCCCTCGATAACAACTCTCGCCTTATATCTTTCGATCTGACCGTCCTGCGACTCCTTCACTCGATAGACCCATTTGCACGGGATCGCCTTTGCACCCGCTGGGAGATCGACTACATCCCATGTGTCGTTTTCTTTCAACGACGCAATCTCGGAATCCATAGCTTTTCGCCACTCAGCACACTGCTCGCTCTGAACTGCCTCTGTGTACGTCTGCGGCGCTGGAAAAAGACTAAAAAGTTCAACACAGGTAACGAAGTCATCGAGGTATGCTGGCTTCTTCCTCGGCAGCGGATTCCTCAGAAATGACTTTCCCCAGCTTAGCACACCGCCTGCAGCGTCTCGGACTGGTGAACCACCGTCATCTTTTGAGCTTGATTCGTACTCGTCTGACGAACTCTCAGCCGCTGTTCTTCTTGCTTGGTCTTCAGTCTCCTTGCTCTCCTCCTTCGGCGCTCCGGAATCTTCCTTGGTATTCCGTGACTCGGAGTCACTGGCTTCTCCAGGCTCCCCTTCTGGTTAGTGGTAATTTCACCCGAACCCCGCAGTGTGAGATTCTCTCTTGAAACGTGACGTCCCGTGACACAATGACCTTGTGTGCTTCTCGTAGATACACCCTGTATCTCTCGTCACCGTCATAGCCCACGAGCCAACCTCTCACAGCCTTCTTCTCCATCTTCCGGCGTTTCTGCACAGGAACATGGACAAGACATGAGCACCCTATAACTCGAAGATGCTTTATACGTGCCCTTTTCTTCATCCACAATTCGTTCGGTGTGGATCCTTCGACAGAGGATTTTCCAGTGCGATTCAGGATATAAATGGCTGTGCGTACAAGCTCTTCCCAATACGCAGGTGGGAAGTTGATTTCTTCGCTTGCATACTTGAAAGTACGAGCCATTTCGATCACGGTGCGATTCTCCCTCTCACTCCCTCCATTCTGCTCTGGGCAGTAAGGCGATGTCAGCCTCGGGAGTATTCCCGCCTTCGCCAAGATTCTCCTCACATCTCCATTGTCGAATTCCCCTCCATTGTCGCTCAGGAACACTTGGATCTTGTGTCCCAACGAATTCGCGTGGGCGATGACTTCCTCCAGTGTCGCAGCTACTACTGACTTGTGCTTCAAGAAGAAACCGTACTTGAATCGGCTATAATCATCTTTGAAGATCACCACGAACCTGTTCTTGTTGAACGACTCATCGAATGGACCCACGACGTCCGCCGACAAGAGCTCCCCTGGCTTTTCAGACTTTGGCCTCCTTCCGAATTTCAATCGATGTGACTTTCCGTAGACACATGGCTCACACAGCTTCCGATCAAGTTTGACATGAATATCCAGCTCTCTCTTTAGCAGATCTCTGACATGCCGCTTGTCTTGGTGGCCCCACCTCTCGTGATACAGCTGAAGGAGCGAGTCACTGCTTTCGTTGAGATTCACCTGGCACGCATTTCGAGTACGCACTGGCTTGAAATCTGCCTCGTACAGCGAACCTCCTCTGTTGCGAAACCCGCGCAGGAGCACTTCCCCATTGACCTCAAACTGGCACACCTTAGCTTCTGACACGAATTTGCTATTCGCATGTTTGTCATAAGCAGCAAGCACGGAGAATAATTTTTCGAGACTTTCGGCACGTACCAAACATCCTGGAGCATGATAACCTCGCCGGTGAAGATTCGTATGGGCATGACTCCTTGCCCGACGGCTTGAAGCACCTCGCCTCCGGCAGCTTTCACACAATGCGTCCCGTCAAAACGCTGGAAACTGACAAAGTAATCTGCGCAATGCGTCACATGCTGGGTAGCGCCGTTATCAACCCACCAGCGATCTTCATCCGTGTTGGTCTCGAAACACTCCGCTTTGCAAAGAACCAGAGCCATCTTCCTCTGTGCCTCGTTTGCGACTCTCTCTTGCTTTCCGTCCGCAATCCTCTTCCTGCACTGTCTGGCCCAATGGCCCTTTCTCTTGCAGTAGTTGCAGATATCATTCCGTTTGTCCCGATTCGGCTGTCGCAAGCTACCCTGCCTGAGAGGAAAAGCTTCGACCTTTTCTTGGGTCGACTCCGCCTTGAAGTTCCTCTCGTACATGCGAAGTTGAGACACTAGCTCCTCGAATCCCTTCTCGGGATCTTTCGACAGCAGCATCCAGCCTGAACGGAAATTCTCAAAACTTGACGGCAAAATTTGCAATGTCTTCTTACCAGGAGCAGCTCTGGGAGTGGGCTCTCTTTCTTCGCGCGCAGGCCATTGTTGAGCTCTCTGAACAGACCTGAAAGCTTAGCTGCATGCGTTGACACGTCATCATTTGACGTCCAATCGAAGGCAAAGAACTCAGTACAAATTTTGAAGAGTTGGTCCTTCGATGATGCCTCGTAGAGCTTCTTTAGAGCATACCACGCCTCCTCTGCCGTGTCTTTATCCATGATTTTCTGATAGACTGCATCAGTAACCGCGCTTGAAATCAGCGTCTTGGCGTAGCTGTTCGCCTTCCTAAACTTCGTGCATTTCGCCTGGTACTCTTTCACGTCCTCCGCAGAAGCGGACTCCGCGAGTGGCCTTGGCTTCAACAACTTGCCGTCAATCACATCAAGGCACCCTTCATGATAGTCCAGCAGATCACGCATCTTGCGCTTCCAGAGTGGCCAATCTGACTCACTAGCCAGGGGCCTCACGTGCTTAGCTAGATCCATTTCTCAGATCTCTTCCTTCCTAGTAGAATTGAAATCGCACGAGACTCAGTATACCGATAGCTCTGGGTTCATAACCTGTGAGCGCAACCTGTGGAAGATTCTAGTACTCTGTCCAAGTTTGGCCGCGAAACTCCAGGTCGAGGTTGTGCAACTCCCTTGTCAGACCGCATGACCGAAATAATATCCGCAGGGTCTCGATTTACCCGTGAGCTCCCGGTGGTTCAAATTTTTGAGAACGAGCTTTGAGATCAAGCACAGAGGTTCAAACCTTTCCGTTGTGGTTGAGATGGTCACCGCGTCTCTTGCTATCTATTGGATGCTTGGGCTGACTGCTTAAAGGTATTATATTAAGCTCGCTGTGGAATGGTTGTATAATTGTGCGTTAGTCGACAGGAATGTCCTCCTGAGCTGGGAGGTTCTGCAGATTCGTTCCTCGGCGCCCCAATCGACACTCCGACATCGAATGAATATCTCAGCGTGACCTATTAAATGGCTCATACCAGGGACTGTTTCATAGAGGTGAATATTGATGACGCTCAGTGGCTTATCGTATGATGAACACTCAGAAGTCTAGCTTTATTGTGAAGAAGATAAACAATCGGTTGAGAACCGCTGAATATGGAATTCATATAGACTCTTCGGGTCGCGTCGGGGCTAGTTTTGAAATTGTACCCTCTCTCATCGTCCGCTGTGGAAAGTCGCGTCCACGGAGGCTTTCTACCGCTGAGGTGGACTTCCTCTGCCTATTCTCTACACCGACGCGGCAGCTTTCATATTCCACTGAATCTCCTCAGACTTGACACGAGTTCCACTCTGCACCTCTGCTGGAAAGAACTCTGCTCCTGCTGCATTCTCTGCCAACAGCTGGCATCTCCCTTCTCGTTCGCACAAGGGTCGAAAGAGCTTTAGCAACCGGGATCCAGAGCAGCCCACCACAGCCTTTCGACATTCTAGCTTAAAGGACTAGCTTCATCTGTTAAACCGGGCTCTGATCGCAAGTCGAACCGCACACGGAGCAGTTTTCCCTTCAGGGAGAACACACCTTGTCAGACTAGGACCTGAAAACGACTGAACCCGCACCTCTCCGCAGCTGAAACCTGTTGGGCGAACTTGAACAGGAGTCGAGCAAGCTCGAATATCCTGAGTCATGCTGCAGCTCCTTGTAGCTTTCTTGCTATCTCGATTTCAAGTCTGTTGATGTCACTTTGGGCCGCCATAAGACAGAGAAACGAGCCACTTTGTATCGCATCTATCGCGTTGCAACTGCAAGGAAAATGATGTGCTCTTTCCAGTGTCGCTCCTGAAACATCGCTCTATCCATCAAAACTATTCTTTTCAGAAAATTCCATCTGAAACCGTCGGAAAACGGTTCAACACGATAGCCGGTCCTTTGATCGAGAGCGCGCGCGCTGGCTGTGGTGCGCTACTGCGGTGGCGCGCTTTCTCGCGCCATTTTTTTCGCTCTCTTCCCCACTGTGCGGCGGCGGCGGCGGCGGCGGCGGCGGCGGAAGTATACTGACTCGCCCCGAGTGGCACTCTGAATGGGACGCCAGGCAAGGGTTTTGCCACCCTTGTGATCATGCAACGGGCAGATTCATCCCTTCTCTGCTTTCCTTGAGGGCTTGATCTTTCCTCTGAGGTCTTCGAAGGCCGCTGTTGTTGGTGGCAACATGCCGCCATTCCTTGTCCCGGAACACCATCCTTCGAATTCTTATTGAGTCATCGATTGGCCGCATGTGTCAAGTATGCTCTGCTGACGATGAATATAGGGTCAGATTGCTCACGCTGGATTGTTGCTCCTGGAAGCCAGCATGCGGCGAATCTGATGGCTGAAGCGCCGATGCCGTATGGAAGAACTGTTTCGGATTGCGCAGGGTTATTTCAACGATGTTTCGTGATTCCATGCATGATCCGTCTGAAGAAAGCTCGTGAACTGGCAGACAGAATACGACCGTAGGACGGCCAAATGTTGGTGGAAGCGATTTCAAAAAAATCTACCTGTTCTGCTTCTTCGACTACAGACTACAACAGCATGGGTGTGCGAGTGTCTGCGCTCGGGCCGCTGCTGTCGTTCAGAGCATCGCCGCCGCTGTTACTTTTCTCCATTGGTTCGAATTCAAACTGAATACGCGCGATTCCTGAGAACTTCTTTCACCTCGGATAGCTACCAATACGGCCGAGATTTGAGCGAGCCATATTGTCAGCCTGAGCCCGACTGAGTTGACAGATAGGAACGCTAGCGGTGGATTCGATCGCTCAGCCACGGGCGACCTCGATGAGCGCATCGTTCGCGCGCCCTAAACACGCGACGAGGAACGCCGAATGGCAACGCAGGTGGAGAATCTCAATGAGATCATGTCGAGTTGTTCTAGAGTTCTAGAGAATGTTGCAAAACAGACGTCATTAAGAATGAGAATACGACGCCTGCATGAGTAAGATCAAAATTTTCATGCACAATGCACAATGAGAATCATATTTGATATGCAGCGAAACATTACTCGCTCCAGCACATAGAGAATCGCAATCTCAGCATGTAGCTTGGTGCCTGTGCATGTTGTCGACGGAACGCTTGAGGCGATACGCAGGTATGCTCGAGAAGCTTGCGGCAGACCTTCAAGCGCAACAACGTCACTTGCAGCAGGGTACAGCAGCTGCAGGCTACCGCTTCACGGTAACAGACGAGCCTGAATCGCGATGGACGGTACAGCCGCGCTGAGGTATCAGCGGCAAAGCATTGACTTTCGACGACGCCGACGTCGTGGACTAACTCATTGTCAGGGATAACACGGACCAACGAGATTGCATGTCTCTTCACTAGAAGGCGCTATTCGCTTTTGGCGAGCCGCATGGAGCGAGCTGGCCACGGCAGCAGCAGCACAGCGCGCAGCAGTCTGAGCGAACTGCTAGCGCACACTCACACGGAGAGGGTAGAAACAACAGCAACAACAGCCACTCCCGTCCCGTGGCCAACGCGCCTATAAACGGAGTTCTCCGTTAAAACGGGGATTTCATTGGGATGGAACAGCATGCAGTTTGGGGGGGAGGGGGGTTCGCCCAATCAGGCGGGTGGGAGAGGCTCGGTGGTCGGCATGTATGGGGAGTCCATGCATGGGCCTGGGGAGGGATTCGCGAATTGAGCGTAGTCGCGACGGCTATTACCCAGCATGCAAAGAGCCGCAGTTCCCAAGGAAGCGACCAGGGTTAGCGATGCAGCTGCTCCAGCCAGTTCCCAATGGAGCACCCGGCGATCGACGACATCAGGCTCGTCGGGATAATGTTTTTCCCGGTATGCGAGCCAGATTGCCTCACCCCCAACTAGAGGTAGGTTTGGGCGTAAGCACACTATTGAGGGCTCTGCCGCGGAGTAGCACTCGGACTCAACAGGCCGGCGGAAACATAAGAAATTTTGAGTCGAGCGTTCGATTGTACAGCTTATGTTCAGGGAGATGCAGTTGTCTTCACAATCTGAGTAGCGAAAATAATTCGGATGGGCGTGAGTTGTCTTTTGAAGGACAACAACGAACGCTACGAGTAAGATTGTTTGAGAGGCCATGGTTGTAGACCGATCAGAGAGCGGTGTCACGCGCATGTCGCGGTTTCAGTTTCAATTTCTTTGTCCTCGAAATAAAAGTGTCCCAATAACTCCGTCAGCCACCCTGATCCGGATAACGAAGCTCGGGCATTATAAAAAGGCTTGACAGCCGCAGCCAGAGCATTCTCTCCACGTTGTCAAAGAGGACCCTGACGGACGTATTGGGATTGCGTCGAAAACGACAAAGTCTCTTTACTGGTACGCGTCACTCTTGGTGTCAGAAGTTTAAAAGTGATAACTATTTGTGGTGTACCGGCGATCGCAAGATGAGTGCCAAACTGAAGGAACAGGCCAAACTCGAGTTGTACTCGTCTGTGCAAGCGACACGCAAAGAAGTTCGTCGTCAAGTTACAAAGCGTTGTAAAGCTATTGGCGACTTGTTCGATGGTGCCACAATTCCAGACATCGTGGAAGTAATCTCGGAGGAGTCGACCCTCTTATCTCTCACGAAGAAACTTTACAAAATGGATGGTGAAATGGAAAAAATGTTCTCTGTCCTAGAGACCGAGGAAGAATCGGAAATCCGCAACCAGTGGTCGGACCGGTGCCTCGAGTATGAGCTGAACGCTAATGAAAGCCTCGCCAAGCTGAAAATCCTCAAAGAGAGGTTGGAAACCGGTACTTCATTGAGCGAGCCCCCCAAGGAGCCCAAGGACGAATCTCCATCGGCGAATGCAGATCCAAAGGCGCGGGTCCACTTCCCAGAAAACCCACTTCCCAGAAAGCCCACTTCCCAGAAAAAATCGCTCACTTCCCAGAAAGCCCACTTCCCCGAAAACTTCACTCTCTCAACTCGAGAGGAGCCAGAACCGAGCTACCCTTCTATTCCGCTGAAACTTCGTTCCGGGTTTCTTTGTCGAACGTACCACGCTTTACACGCAGATTCACTACCTGGTTTTCATATGGAAATGATGGAGGGGCCTTTGTTTCAGAGATTCCGATGGATGCGTACGCCATCAGACGTTTGTGAAAGATGATGCTGGCGCCTATATTTCCGTGTAGAATCAGTCCATTGAGTCTATCGGAGGCGACAACGTTAGGAAGTGGGAGAGGTTTTACAAATTCAAGCATGACGTGCGCTCCGAGTGTTTGTCAGCTCCCCTAAGCGCAGTAAAAGCGACGGTTACAGCCCGCTATCCCGAAAACCCGGTATCCCGAACGACGAAAAGAAGGGCCCCTGAAACCCGCCATCTCGGAACCCGGTATCCTGGAACACGCTATTCTAAATACCCGCAAGCCCTACTACTCAGTATAGGAAAAAAAATCCAACCTCCATGCCGACGCCCTTCGTTTCGCCGTTTTCGGGATACCGGGTGCGCATCAAAGCGACCATCAACAAAGATACCCTGGACCAAGTCTTACCGGCATAGAAGGGTAGCTCGGTTTTGGCTCCTCTCGGATTGAGAAAGGAGGTTTTCGGGGAAGTGAGCTTTCTGGGAAATGAGCGATTTTTTCTGGGAAGTGGGTACGTACCGATCCAAAGGCGTCGAAGGGTTCAGAACATTCGATCGAAAAGACTAATGATTGCGATTCGAAAAAAACCGACGTTGAACGCGCTTCTCCAAAAGCTGAAACGGAGACCCGTCAAGTGGTGCTGAAGCAAGAAGATCGTCTCCCAAAGTTTGGCGGCGATGCGAAGAAATTTCGAGAGTGGTACGAACAATTCGAGCTGGCAGTGGCCGGACGTTCCCGTCTGGAAAAATTCCGCAAGCTGAAGAACGCGCTCACGGGAGATGCGCTGAAATCAATCTCACATTTGAAGCTGAGCGAAGATGAGTTCGAGACCGCAATAGAGATCATCAAAGAGGAATTCGGAAGCGTATTCTCGGCTCAATACGCCCACGTTGTGGACATCATCAAGTTGTGCTACTCCAAAGCCTTCAAATCTTCAGATAAGTGGCATTCGTTAATTCCAGCCGTCTCCCAAAATGTGAAGGCGTTGAAGAGTTCAATCGAGAACTCCGACGGTGCTGCTGTCGTGTTATTGCCGTTGATCTTAGAAAATCTCCCAACATCGGTTAGAGAGGCCTTTTTAAGAGGCCATGAGTTCTCTTCGTCTGACAAACCGCACGATCAGTTGGAAGCGTTTATCCAATTCGCGGTGAAGGAAAAAAAGATAAAAGGAACTAGCTCCTCGACGCGTTTAGGTAGCGAAGTAGAAAAATGCGATGCATCTGGATGCCATTGACTGGCCCACATTTTTCGCTCACTGCACGGATATTGATTCAATGTTCAGCGAGTTTAGGGAATGCTGTGCCTTCCTTATCAACGAGTTCACTCCCGTTCAAGCTAGGCCCAAAGACTCAACTAGGATCCAGAAATACATTGACCGGCGTAAACATCTACTGAATTCGACTACCGTTTCATCCGATGTTGCGGACAAATTTCCTGCTCAAATTCAACGAGCTGCACGCAGGCAGAGGATTCTAAAAGAAATGGGCCTCAAACTGAAGGATTCCCGTCAGTTCTTCAAGTATGCAAACTCTAGGATCGGAGATACGTCCGCAGTCCACACCCTCCGAGACGGTGATCGGTTTCTCACATCAGCCGCAGACAAGGCAAATCATCTCGCGACCTTTTTCGCTTCCGTGTTCACCGACACCGCTGCCAGTTACTTGTCACCCACCGGAACCAATGATTGTCCTACCGCTGACAAGGTATCCTGCACTGAATACGACATCTATGTCATCCTCACCGGACTTCAGAACACAGCAGGCCGCACGCCGGACGATATACCTCAGATTTTCTACAAAAAATTCGCATTGTTCCTCTCCGAACCTCTTCATATCCTGTTCACGCACTCTTACTCTACGGGGAAGGTTCCGGCCGCGTTCCGGGAAACGATTGTAACTCCCATTTTTAAAAAAGGCCCCAAAGATATCGTGTCCAACTACCGACCGGTAGCTCAGGGTTGCGTGGCCGCCAAAGTATTCGAGAAAATTATCGCTACTCATATTCAGAGTTTCTTGGTACGAGAGAGCCTTTTAGATCCGTTCCAGTTCGGATTTGTTCCCGGTAGATCCACATGTACGCAGCTTTTGTACATGACACAGGATTGGGCCACCTTTGTGGATTCTAAGGTGTCATTTCATTGCGTTTGTGTGGACCAAAAAGCCGCATTCGACAAGATCCCCCATGATCTTATTCTCTCTAAACTGCAAACCATGGGACTCGACAGACAAATTATTTGCTGGATCGCCTCCTATCTTCAGAGTAGAACATTCACTGTACGTGTTTACGATGTTCTTAGTCGATACTGTCATGCCAATTCTGGTGTACCGCAAGGGAGTTGTTTATCACCGATACTCTATGCGATCTTCGTGTCGGATATCGGTAGATACATCCCACATGGCATCAGATATTTGCTATTCGCCGACGATCTTAAATTATACGCTCCTATCAATGAAGAGAGCGATGTGCGCCGATTGCAAAACGCAATTGATGGCGTCATGCTCTGGTGTGCCGAGAATGGGATGTCGGTCTCGGTTAACAAGTGCGCGGTCTTGCGCCATGGTTCATATCTTGCTGATTACAAGATCGATGGATTTGAGGTGCCCTCAGTGGAGGTGATTCGCGATCTGGGTGTTACTGACACGGGAAACCTTGATTTTGCTTCACATATCGTCCAAATCACTGCCAATGCCCGTCGAATCATAAACACATTGTTTCGAGCGTTCATCATCAAAAATCCCAAAGTCTACGAGCGGTTGTTTGCATCCCTTGTTCTACCACGAATCATTTACTGCGCCTCTGTCTGGCGACCATATCTAGTCAAACATATTCGAATGCTCGAGAGTGTTCAAAGTTACTTCATACGCCGGCTCAAAGCCAGATGTCCCGGATATGTACCTGAGCTGAGAGATCTCAACCAAATACTAAACGACTGTGATGTGCAATCCTTGAAAAGCATTGTCTAGATATTCATCAGTCAAATCTCAGGAAGAGATACTCTGTCATGCCAAAATTCACGGCGCGCTGTAGCAAGGTCGCCAACGGATTCGCTTGGAGAATAGCTAGAGAAGTTAGAGATAATAAGTCTCTCCAATACCTTTTATATACAGTGGACTCCGCTTAATTGGGTCTCCGGATAATCGGGGAATCCGCTTTATCGGGCCAAAAACCGGATCCCCGAATCTTTTAATAGAAAACCCTCCGCTTAATCGGGTTTCCACTCCGGTTAATCGGGGCATTTTTTCGAAATTTTTCTGAATTTATTGAACGGATTTATCCGTTTGAAATTCCGCAACCTGATCCGAACGAATCCGCGATTGCATTTTGATGGAATGAAGCGAGATTGTTCGCGAAGTGCACGATTCCCGCGAACGTCAGCATCGACGACGTTGTGCCTCGTGTGGCGACGACACGTTGTGGATTGTTAGAATGGCGCGTAAGGACCTGACTTTGGCCGAGAAAATCGCGCTTCTGGACCGTTTCAAGTTATGTGAGCCAAGGACGACACACAGGGGGTTGTCGGAGAGGACCGGATGTCCCAAGACAACCGTTGGACGTCTTTTGAAGCAAGGGTCCGATCTTCGCGCTCAGTGGAGCTCATCTTCCAAGGGTTTGTCTCGCAAAAGAAAACGCAGTGGAAAAGTTTCGTTGGTGGACAATGCCTTATGCAAATGGTTCGATCGCGCAAGAGATAGTGGAGTGCCAATCAATGGACCGTTATTGAAAGGCAAAGCAGAAGATTTGGCCGCAAGACTTGGTCATGCAGAGTTCACAGCCACGACCGGTTGGTTCGAACGGTGGAAACGTAGGCACGACGTCCGGTACAGAAAATCACCCGCTGAGAAGGGCAGCGCAGATCTTGTGGCTTCCCAGACGTGGAAAACCGAGACGCTTCCGAGGTTACTTCAAGAGTACAGCCCGGATGATCTGTACAACGCAGATGAGACAGGTTTGCTGTATCGTGCGACGCCGAATGGGTCACTCTGCTTCGCCTACGAGACGCTTTCAGGGTCGAAAAAAGCTCTCGAGCGTTTGAGTGTTTTGCTCTGTGCAAACATGTCCGGCTCCGACAAACGGAAGCTCTTAGTCATAGGAAAGAGTAAGAACCCTCGATGTTTCAAAGGAATCGATGTTCGGCGACTCCCAGTAAGCTATCATGCGAATAAGAACGCTTGGATGACAGGCGCCATATTCAAAGATTGGCTTGAGCAATGGAACAAACTTCTTGTAGGAGAGGCGAGGAAAATCTGTCTGCTGCTAGATAATTGCGCGGCTCACCCACACGTGGACGGCCTCTCGAACATACGACTCGAATTCCTGCCAGCAAACACTACATCTCTCATACAGCCAATGGACATGGGAGTTATAAAAAACCTCAAAACCTGTTATCGACAGAAGTTGGTTGCTTTAATCTTAGAGAAGATCGAAAACGATCTCATTTCCCCGTCGCTCACGGCCCAAGAAGTAAGCTCAAAAATCAATGTGCTCCAAGCCATTCAGATTGTCGCCGATAGCTGGCGCGCCGTCAGCGTTGATACTGTCCGGAACTGCTTCAGGCACTGCTTTGATACCTCAGGGTCGGACTTTTCTTCTAATTGTTCAGAAGAAGATCAAGATTCTGCTTTGCGTGTCATCACAAACCATGAAGCTTATCTGGATATCGACAGCGGAATCCAGTGTTGTGATACAGAAGATTCTTACAAGGATCAGATTGTGGAAGAGCTGAAAGGAGCAACTGGCGAAGAGGAAGATCTCTCGGACTGCGAGGAAGAAGATTATGAAGTTGTGAGTCTCCGGGAAGCGACCCACTGTATAGGCCGTCTCCAACGCTTCTTCTTGCAGGACCACGAAGAAACTCCTCCCGATTTTTCGCTGACCGATTGCGCTAATTTCGTCCAAAGCATCTCGATGAAGAGAAAGAAACAAACTTGTATAGAGAATTTCTTCGAGCCTCAGCGCTGATGTTCTTCAAGTCGCTTGTTCGACCCAGGTTGGGTTCGAAACTTTCGGAAAACGTGCTCAATATTTAGAAATACCTAACCTTAATAAAGAGCTCTCTACTGTTTCTATGATTCTTGTCATTTCTTTGGGGGGCGATATTCCCAGAAAGAAGTTAAACTCAAGGTTATCGAGGCCAAAACCCATTGTGAACATGCGTGGGACCAGCCAGAGCGTTGCCTCTCTCAGGACTCATATTATAAGGTCATCTAGATGATTTTTCCCGACTTTTCGCTTTGTCGGGCCAACTGCTTAATCGGGCCAAAATGGCCCGGCCCGATGTGTCCCGATTAAGCGGAGTCCACTGTATGTAACTTTGCTTCGTCTTCGTCGGTGAGTGAAGATGCGATCGATTCTCGTAATCTTAAAACGGAGATTCATTTATTTTGAATCGACAGTTCCTTCATAAAACGCATGCTCAACTCTGAGTATACAAATGCCATTAGGAATACAGAGGGAAAATACCTTAAAACGGAGAATCGATTTTCATGATCCTTCCCACACCGTCTTCTTGAACAAGTAAACACGCCAGACTGTCATGGCTGACCAGAACAAGTAGCGCGACATGGGCGCCCTCACGTAAGAGTGGCGCGCGACGAAGTTACATCTCCCCCCCGGGGGACTGAACAGGAATGAGCTTGCTGATGTGTACCACATTGGACTCTTTTTTCCGTTTTCCGGCTTCTATTTCAAACATCGAATTCGACACCTGTCTAACTACTCGATACGGTCCTAGCCGAACTTCGACAAGCTTGTTCCTGTTCAGTTTACTGCCTGCTTCCAGGAAAACATAGTCTCCAGATTTGATTTTGCACTCTCGGCGATTCTTGTCGAATCTTATCTTATTTTTTTCAAAATGCTTCTGTGAATTCGCGAATGCATCTTTATCGTTTTCGAGATTTCTTTTGGCTATCAGCTCTTTCGGAACAATGTGAGATAGCAGACCATCCATGAGATAATCTGGTGAGAATTTCGTCACGCTGTGATCAGTTCGATTGTACTCTTGAACACATTCATCTGCCACTTTTATCCAAGGTCTCCCAGGATTGCTATTGATTTTGCACCTTATCCGGTTCACCAGAGTCTGATTCAATCGTTCGTTCAATCCATTAGATTGGGCATGATCGACAGAAGTAAAAACTAATTCAATGCCTCTGTTTTCAAGATACGATTTCAGATTCCGAGAGTTCAGGGCGGAATACTGATCTGCCAAAATTGTCTTCACTTCTTTTCCAACAGTGACCCGATCAATCAGTCTGAGGAAATCTCTTGTTGTTTGTGTCTTAGTGGTCGAAATGAAGGCCTTGCGGGTGAAATGGTCCACCAACAAATGCATGTACCTTTTCGGTGATCGGTTCCCCGAGAACCCACCCACCGTGTCAATCGACATGATCTCGAAAGGCTTCGACGCAGGACCCAATTTCGACATCGGTCCAAACAACCGACACCTCCCTGTCTTGTTCTTGAGACAAATCACACAATTTATACAAAAATCCTCCACCATAGAGTCCATCTTCTCGAAATAGTACAAGGGTCTCAATTTCTCGATTAAATGGCGAGCGCCGATATGACCACAGAAATCATGGACTCTTTTTATCAACCATTCGCCGAAGGTTCTCGATACTATTATACGTTGTCTGTTCCGCAGACATTTGAAGGCAACATCACCCTTCCGTACAATATTTTTATTGCTTTCTATCTCATCTCGAATTCGCCTCTGGTCTTCCAATATCTCCTCCAAGGTCACCAAGTTCACAACTTTCAAAACATCATCATCATTCTCGAAACTCTCCAGCACAGGATTCCTTGAGAGGGCATCCGCTTCAACGTTATCTTTGCCGGAGGCGTACTTAATTGTGAAATTATACTGCGACAGATAATACACGAGATCACCCAAGAGCTCATCGGTTCGAGCCTTCACTTTCAAAGATTCCAGCGGTTTGTGATCTGTGATGACAGCAAATTCACGATCAATTAGCCAATGCTGCCAATAAACGATAGCTTGTTCAATAGCCAAACACTCAAGGTGGATCGCTTTCCTCTTGAGCTCACTTGGCTTTAACCTCCGTGAAAAGTATGCGACGGGATGCAAAATTCCGTCATCCTGTGGCTGTTTCAACACAGCACCGAGACCTTCAGCACTAGCATCGGTATATATGAAGACTGGCTTTGCTTGATCATAAATTCCGAGAATCGGACTAGAACACAGATAATTCTTGATATCTTGGAACGCCGTTTCACATTGACTAGTCCACTTGAAAGAACTTCCTTTCCTGAGCAGATTATGCAGCGGTTCAAGCTGTTTAGACGCGTTCTCAATGTACTTGTAGTAAAAATTAATTTTCCCGAGGAGTTGCCTAACGTTTTTCTTCGTTTTAGGTCTTTCGAAGTCACGTATGGCTCTGAGATTATCTTATGCCGGTCTTATACCGTTTTTCTCAAGAATGTGACCGAGATACTTGACTGAACTTTTCGCGAAGTGACATTTAGAAAGCTTCAACTTGAAACCCTCTGATCGGAGCGCTATAATCAGCAGCTCTATGTGTTTCAAATGTTCTTGGAATGATTCCGAAAATACAAGAATATCGTCGATATAATTCACGCAGAAATCATTCAGGCGGTTCTTCCGTATCACACTCGACAGAACTCTCTGGAAGATCGCAGGAGAGATTTTTAGACCAAACGGTAAACGAGTCCATTGGAAATGCCCGTGCTGTGTGACGAAAGCCGTTTTTTCTTTGTCTTTCTCGCGAATCGGAATCGACCAGAAAGCCGAATTTATGTCAAACGTCGAATACCATCCACAATTCCCAGCTTTGACAATAATGTCTTCGATTCTGGGGAAAGGTTGAGGCTCAGGCACGACAATTTTGTTTAGTTCTCGAAAATCTATGCATAGTCGGCTGCGCCGGCCATCCTCTTTCTTGAAGGCAAGAGTCACAGGCGAGGCGAAAGGCGAACTGGACTCTTCTATCAAATTTTTCTTCAGCAACTCAGACATTTGAGCCTCGATCTCTTTTTGATCAGGAATCGTACACCGATACGGTTTCTTCGCCACATATTTATCCTCTTGGAGTTTTATGCGCGCTTCATGGTCTTTCACCGTACCCACGTCGAATTTATCAAGAGCGAAAACGTTCTCGTAACGCTGTATGAGATTTAACATCTGATCCCTTTGTTCCTCGGATAAGTACCCGATATGGTCTCCGAGTTCTCTTATTTTGACATAATCATTTGAGCAAACTCGCATCTCTGGTCGCAAAAACTGCTTTTCACAGTTGATCGAGTCTGATTTGCTTTTCTGCACACTTGGAGGGATATCCGTCCGTGCCTTCGCAATCGTTTCTGCCTGGTCATCACTGATTCTTTGTAAAACGTTGAGATTCTCATCTTGAATCAATTTGAACCTCTTGATGGCGTCCAAGCCCAAGAGAAGGTCATAGGAGAAGTTACTGTTACGTACTTCATGAACTTCCATCTCTCCTTCCATCTTATTGATTCTCATATGTAGCCTTGCCCGGCTCTGGGTGAAGTTCATCCCACAAAGACTTTTGAAAAGACATCGCTGTTCTAATACTTCAGCTTTAAGCTGTCTCATCAAGTTGTAATTGATCAGCGTGGCATTCGATCCGCTGTCATAGACTCCTTCTACATTTTTCTCTCTGTTGACAACGACATTCAACTTTATCAAAGGGATGAACCTCTCCGGGCCGTTTAGTTTTTTGAATCGTTTTCGATTTCGAGTTCAGAGGAAGAGTTTTGTGAGCCTGCCGATTCGGTTAAGTTCACTTTCACCCTATTAGCATATCGTCCGCGATTCCGACAGCTGTCCGGCGGATGGAAACGATTGCTGTAGCCAAAATACGCGCACATGTAGCAAGGTTTCTTCTCGAAAGACTTCTCAGAGAAAGAATTCGATTTGTGTCCCTGCGCAGGGCTACTTTTGGCCTCAGTACCGTTCTTTTTCGTCCCAGATACGCCCTTATTACTTATTTCATACTGGTTCAGCTTATTGATCAAATCATCTGTATCCTTCAACTCCTCCCAATCCAGCTTATCCTGAATATACGTTGGGAGACCTATGACTATTAGATTGATTTCATTTCATTTCATTTATTTATTTCATAAACTGACCATTGCTTGCCCGTTTGAGAACTGCATAATGCAATGGCATAACAACATGACTAAGACTGACAAAGGTGCTTTTTAAGGCATCTCTTAAACTCATTGAGACGTTCCTTGGACCGGAGTTCGGGAGGGAGGGCGTTCCAGACGAGGGGGATCTGGAAGAGAGGAGAGGCTTGCCCGATGTTCGTGCGGGGGCGAGGGAGGGAGAGGTCAAGGGGGTCATGCCTTCTGACAGATGTGACCACCCGTGAAGGTAGACACAGGAAAGGTGGGAGGAGTTTGTCTCGACCCAGAAATGCAAGGCAGGCCAGGCGATAGGTGTAGAGTTGATCAACCGAAAGATTCTAGAACTGGCAGGCAGTTTGCTCTCAACTTCCAAAATTAATTTCTCTTTTTTCAATGCATACTCAATCAGTGAACCGCTCAAGTGTCTATAACTGTACGCGTACCTCACTTGGGCCCAGCCCTTTGCTGCGAACACTTTTAGGAACGAAGCTTGCCACAGAGACCAGTCTTCTTTCGTACATTTGATGGCAGTCGCATCGTACCAGTTCAACGCCCTGTCTTGAAGGGAAAGTTTCAAGCATTTCACCTTCTCAACGTCGTTCTCGATGCCGTATCTTGCACATTCAGTTTCGAACGAATCCAGCCAATCAGAAGCCTTCTGTTTCCCGTGGAATTTTTCGATCAGAAACTTCTTTTCCACGCCTTTGAGCTTGTCTTGAGGCACCTCTTTCGACGATGGCTTCGGAGTTGAGGATCCTTTCTCGGTAAAGCTTTCATCTCCAACGGATTTTGATTTCTGTGAGCCATCGGAACATTCTTCGAGATAGAAATCTTGAAATACGAAATCGCCGTCATCGTCCATGTACTTTTTCAGTAGTGGGCCAGTCAGTGTTAGCCGAAGATTTCTGTAGTGACCAAGCTTCGTCATGTTTTTCGTGGCTGTCTTCACTGTTGAAACTTCGAACAGCTCAGCGTGGTTCTTCCCTGGTTGAAAGTTCCGAGGGAACATGTACTTGAGGTCTTCATTCGGTCTTCGGATTGATTCCAAGCAGAAGATCAGATCCTTGTCTTCTTTCACCTTCACAACCACGTGAATGATGACTTGCTGTGACATTCTCAGACCGTATACAGAGGACTTTTCAGGAAAATCGATTTTTAACTTTGCTTCGTCTTCGTCGGTGAGTGAAGATGCGATCGATTCTCGTAATCTTAAAACGGAGATTCATTTATTTTGAATCGACAGTTCCTTCATAAAACGCATGCTCAACTCTGAGTATACAAATGCCATTAGAAATACAGAGGGAAAATACCTTAAAACGGAGAATCGATTTTCATGATCCTTCCCACACCGTCTTCTTGAACAAGTAAACACGCCAGACTGTCATGGCTGACCAGAACAAGTAGCGCGACATGGGCGCCCTCACGTAAGAGTGGCGCGCGACGAAGTTACATATAAATGAAAGTGACATTGAAATTGAAATTGAAATTACTGTCAAGAGGTTCAAGTCTCTCAAAGGTTTCGAACCGGGAATTCTTCAAGTCAACGAAAGATAACCAGACCTCTGAGTTTTGGTTAATGGGTCCGAAGGTTGTCAGAACCACGCTTACCAGAACCTACCACGCCCGGGAAAGCAGGTTTCGCGGACGCGATCGCAGAAGCGAAAAAGGATTACTCGACCATGTTCGTCGAGGCTAATAAGGCTGACGGAAGAAGATCTCTCCTGGACGCGAAACATTTTTCTTGCTGGTCAAAAGCAGTGAAAGTTTTGTGTGTGGTCAAAAAATTCATCAGAATCTGCCGTAGGGGCGTAGCTGTTCCAGAACAGAATTTCGTGTCAGGTCGAGAGTATGCAGAAGCCTCGTTAGCATTGATCAGAAACCTTCAGTGTATAAGTTTCCCAGATGAGTTCGATTCTGGATGCAAGAAAATCTCAAAAACAGCAAATTGTTCCTGTATAAGCCATTCGTTGACGAAGATGGTCTGATCCGCTGTAGGTCTCGCCTGGAAAAATCGGGATATCTATCCTTCGGGGGAAAATACCCCATCATTCTCGATGGAAATAATTATTTCGTGCATCTTCTTCTGGGATGGATTCATGCGTCGAAAACTTTGCAATCGCCTGGGATCTCGACTAACCTACACCATGTGAGAGCGGATTTCTTAGTTCTCAAGGCGAGAAGCTCAATGATGAAAGTTTTGAGATCTTGCAAAGTTTGTGTGAAGTTCAGAGCCAAGGCGAGCTTAGAAGAAGTACCTCCACTTCCGGCCTTCAGAATTGAGGAGACAGCCCCATTCGCTATAACCGGAGTAGACTTTGCTGGTCCGATTAAAGTGAGGAACGAATCAGGATCTATCGTTAAGGGATACATAGTCCTTTTTGTGTGCGCGGTCTCAAGAGGTGTTCATTTGGAACTGACATCGGACCTGTCCACACACGAGTTCTTACTCGTCTTCAGAAAATTCGTCAGCCGTTTCCCGTCGGTGACGAAGATGATGTCGGACAATGGGAGTACGTTCAAGAGAGCGAATAAAGAGTTGGAAATCTTCTATACTAATCTGAGGAAACCAGAAATTCAAACCGCATTGGGGAAATCTCGAATCAGTTGGGAATCCATAACGGAAAGAGCTCCTGTGCAAGGTGCGTGGTGGGAAAGGATAGTCCAACTGGTGAGAAGGCCTCTGCGGAAGGTGCTCGGTACGAACGTACCAGGATTCCGAGAGCTAGAAAGCATCTTAGCAGAAATTGAACTCTGCATAAATCTTCGACCGATTTCTCAATTGCCATCCGAGCTCTGCGAAATGCGAGCGCTGTGTCCGGCGGACCTCATCTTCGGGTATTATGCCAAGGCCAGGTTCCCCGACACATCTCTGTTAGCTAGACCGTCCGTCGAGGAGGAAGCAATTCTTCTAACGAAAGCTTGGAGACGCCAGCAGACTATTCTGAACGGGTTTTGGAATAGGTTCCGAGTCGAGTATCTGCAACAATTGAGATCAGCTCACGAGCAGAAGCCGAAAGGTGGCAACAAGCTTGCGGTGGGCGACGTGTGCTTACTCGGAGATGCAAGTCCTTCACGAAGCTTTTGGCCTATGTGCCGAATAGTAGACCTATTCGGGGGTGTGAGAACTGATTTACGCCAGAGATCATGCTTGGTTCGTTTAGGCAATGGTAAAACGGTTAAGCGCCCCATTTCTTCTCTGTACCGACTGGCGTTAGATGACGAGTTGTTAGGAGCTAAGCCGATGGCTTCCCGGGGGAGGGAGTTCGAGCAATCTCGACGTCTTTCAGAATCTCTATATAATTCTGTAGATCAGTGGTTCCCAAACTGGGGTACTCGTACCCCCAGGGGTACGCGGAGCGGCTCGTGGGGGTACGCGAGAAGACTTCTGATGGTCTCGACCAAATATCGTAAACGTGGATATCGGGTCTCAAGTCCCGAAATCACAACAACTTTCCGTTCAATGACAGCACACATGGAATATTTCGGGCGTTTCTGAGAGCTCAGGTGTGAAAAATGTTGGGAAACAACCTCCTGTGTGCGCAGGTTGTTGATTCGGGGGTACGCCGACGGCCAGAATGCGGCTGAAGGGGTACGCGGGACTCAAAAGTTCGGGAACCACTGCTGTAGATCTTGGCAGGGAGAACACGACCGAATTCTTCGTCTGAAGTGAAGTTTATTGACTTAGTCAGGCTGAGGTAGATATGGAAATGGTTTACAAGATTCTTCACAATGGGATGGAAACAGACCTGAAGTGAAGAATCGATTTTTGCGTTCCTAGTCACCCACGTGTCTAACGAGCTACTAACTTCTGGGCCGGGAGGATAACGAAAATGGCAACGCTAGGGCACTACACTAGCGCCCTCTCAAGAGCCAAAGGGGCCATTTTACATCGATAATAGCTTCCAAAAGAAAAACAAAAAAAAGAGAGATATTTTTTTTTACTGCGGCATTTCCCGGCAATAGCACGACAGAACTCCCGACAGAATCATTTTCAGGCATGTTGGGAGATGGCTGGTTTCGACGGAGCCACCACAGACTTGGTGTGAAGTCCCCGGGAGAGTGTCACGCGCATGTCGCGGTTTCAGTTTCAATTTCTTTGTCCTCAAAATAAAAGTGTCCCAATAACTCCGTCAGCCACCCTGATCCGGATAACGAAGCTCGGGCATTATAAAAAGGCTTGACAGCCGCAGCCAGAGCATTCTCTCCACGTTGTCGGAGAGGACCCTGACGGACGTATTGGGATTGCGTCGAAAACGACAAAGTCTCTTTACTGGTACGCGTCAAGCGGAAACGCTCAAGCCGGATTCGCGGAAGGGCCTTCGTGAGCGCGTCGCTTAAATTGTCGGTCGTCGAAATATGTCGATACTCTACTTGTTTTCTTTCAGCGAGCTGGCGCACATAAAGAAATCTGACCGCAACGTGTTTGGCTCGTTTGTGATAAACAGGATTGTCAATCAGAGCGAGCGTTGATTTGTTGTCGCAGTAAACCACTGGCAGGATGTTTAGATGTAGCTCTTGAAACAGAGTGCGGAGCCAGAGGGCTGATTTGGAGCAGTCAGTCAGCGCGAAGAACTCACTTTCTGTGCTTGACACAACTTGCACACCGCATAGTCGGCGTCCGAGTAAATGTGGAGGGTGTCGGCGAGAGCAGAAGTATCGCTTCTCGAGTATACAATTGTGAGATTGGCGGTCGCCTGCAAGTAACGCAGAACTTCAAGACCGGCTTGCCAGTGTTGCTCAGAGTAGTTTTCGAGAAGGCGACTCAAATAGCCGACGATGAGTGAAATGTCTGGGCGCGTGGAGATCCCGCAGAACATCAAGGAACCGATCAGGTGACGGTAAGGTCGATCCTGGAAGCGCGCGGTTGCCTGGGGTTCAGTGTCGTAGATGCTGTGATCAGCATGTATTGAAAGGGGACGACAGTTGTCCAGATCGAAGCGCTTCAGGATAGTTCTGATGTATTAGTATTGATTGATCCAAATATTATGGTTCTTGTCTATATGAATGTGCATCCCGAGAAAGAGATTCAAAGGGGATGATTTTATTTGGAAATTCTTTTCAAGCTGGCTGAGGGTGGAATCGATCAGATGATCGTGCGTAGAGGCAACGATACAATCGTCGACATAAACAGCGAGGAGGAGGAGTTGTCCATCACTTCCATGTCGGTGATATAGGCAGATGTCGGCTTGACTTTGAATGAAGCCAAGAGCCGTCAAAACTCCAGGAAGTTTGCGATTCCAGCACCGGGGTGACTGTTTGAGACCATACAGTCTTTTATGTAATAGACATACCCGGCCGGTACCATCCTCCCAACCAGGAGGTTGCGTCATCCAAATCTGTTCTTGGAGATCGCCATAGAGAAAAGCAGTGACAACGTCGAATTGACGCAGTTTCAATTTGCGCGAGGCGCTGATCGCAAGCAAAGTGCGAATGGTGTCCATCCGTGCCACGGGGGCAAACAGTTCTTGATAACTGTCTGGATGTTGATTAAACCCACGGACAACTACCCGTGCACGATATCGTTCAATGCGATTATCGGGATTAGTTTTTCGGCGAAACACCCAACGGCAGGTAACCGGCTTTTCATTAGGCGGGAGGTCAACAAGTGACCAGACTTTGAGGTCAGAAAGTGCCTTGAGTTCAGTTTTCATAGCCGAGCGCCAGTGGTCAGCGTCAGGAGCGCTGAGGGCCTGCTTGAGCGTTTGGACCTTCAGAGAGGTCTCGGCCTACTGAGCTTCTGTAGCATATCGCGCTGGCAGGCGGAGAGAGTCTCTGCGTCGGAGGTTCATATGCTCCGTTGGGGGTGGGGCGATTGAGGGTTCAACCTCTGAATCGCTGTTGCTGGCCGAGTCAGTAGCTCTAGGCCTAGCGAGGTCCTCGTCAGAACCAAAGGTATTTCTGATGTTTTCGTCATCGGAGGAGTCTAGCGCGTCCAAATCATTTATGGCCTCATCGGTTCCCGAACCGGGGACTACGCTGCACTGGGAGGTGCCTTCCCCGAGAACCTGACGTCTTCCGTCTCCTTTATTGTGGGAGGAGAGCCTGGGACAAAAATTCTATATCCATCCACCTGATCATTGTATCCTACCATATAGGCGGGAATACCACGGTCCATGAATTTATCGGTCTCACCTTCATTGTGATAGAAGCAGGGCGAACCGAAGGGACGTAAATGAGAAGTCTTTGGTTTCACGCGATAGATCATTTCATTGGCGGATTTGCCTGATTTCGGGCAAATATTGACAATGTTCAGGATGTATACGGCACAGCGGCAGGCTTCAGGCCAGAGACAGCGCGGTAATTTAGAATCTATGAGCAAGGTACGGGCTAATTTAGTTATTGTCTGATTATTGCGCTCTGCCCGGCCGTTTTGCTGACAGAGATGGGCGTAGTCATAGTCATGACTATGACTATAGTCATAAATATATTATGACTAGGACCATAGTCATAACCATGACTATGACTAGGGCATAGTCATAGTGTGTTGCCCGATTTGACCGGAGCCAAACCGGTCCTCCGCTCAAATTTGCCGTCCGCTCAAATTGGATGCACCACCCCTAGTCATAGTCACAAGTATGACTAGGACCATAGTCATAACTATTACTATGACTAGGGCATAGTCATAGTCATGGTTATGACCATGGTCCTAGTCATAGTCATAATTATGACTATGGTCCTAGTCATAATGTATTTATGACTATAGTCATAGTCATGACTATGACTACGCCCATCTCTGTTTGCTGAGAGCAAGCAACATTGCTCATCTTCAATTCTGCGCCTATGTTTGTCAAGTGTTGCTTTACCTCGGCGTTGTCGAATTCACGACCATGATCGCAAAGGAGTTGCTTCACTTGAGATCCCGTTTGCGTATGAAACCAAGTTAGAAATTGCTAGATGATAGCCGGAGTTTGATCTTTGGACTGGAGTAGGAAAATTCGGTTGAATTTGGAATACTGATCATGAAGATTCATGAAGTAGCGTTCGCCTTCAAGACCATTTTCGGACATGGGACCGCAGAGATCAGTGGAGATGTAGCCCAGGGACTGTGGCGCTGCTGAATCGGGTTTTGAGCGATAAGTTGCCCGATTCAGTTTCCCTTTGATACAGGCAGAACAGGTAATCTGGTCCCTTTTGTGGGGTATCCCCTCTCGAGCCAGATATTGCTGGACCTGTCGTTTATTGACATGGCCGAGCATCTCATGAGCACTCTGCAGAGTTAAATTCCGTGACGTGGTTAGCAAGCATTCGGCGAAAACGGGAACCGTCACAGATCGGGCTCGGGTTCCGTTTCGCCGGACTTGCAGTCCATGCAAGGGACTGCAATCTCGGATGTTCCCTTCGCTTGGCGCTTGCCCGCGAGAGGCTCCCTCGTGTTGCTGTGGCCACAAAAATGGAGCGACATTCGCGAGTTGGCGTTCTTCACGGTGCGGAGACGTCGCATAGTGATCGAAGCCAAAAAGTGGAAAACTATTACGGTCCAGGTCAGCTGCTTTTCTGGATGCGTTATCAGCGGCGTCGCCAGCCATTATTTTTTGGGAAGCTTGAGTCAATGAGCGTCAGCAGTCGCATGGCAATCGTGCAATGATGGAGCTTGTTGGAATTCGAAAATTCCGGCTTGAGCTCCGGTGCCATCGCTATCTCTCGTGCATCGTGGCAGAGCGAGGGAATGGTCATGAGGAAGCTCTTTCTCGGAGTTATACAGCGCCGAACGGATCGAATTTTAGAGAATATGTAGCGAAGTCTCCCGCCCTGTGATACAAAATTTCAGGAAGCTTGGATTCGCGGATCTGAAAATTGGGAAGCTATAGCAATAAAAGCTTCCCGCTGGCGGCGCGGCTGTGCGTCATGGCTCGGAGTATTATCCACCATCGGTTTCGGTACTTGCATCCATAGTTCCGGCATTTCTGGAAGCGAAAAACCTCTAAAACACACCGATGTCGAGGGTTTCTAGTCAAAGCCCCTAGCCGCCCGAGTTCCTTGGGTGCAAATCGACATGGGCTTCCACGTCGAATAGATCTTCCTCCTTGCTTTGAGGATCCTTGTATTTTTGGGATCGAGACAGCCGACCTCGAGCCTTCATGGAGATCGATTTGAGTCTTTTCTTCCGCGCGATTAGCAGAATCATTCCTCTGCGTTCAGAACATTCCAAGCTCAAAAATGCAAAACTGCTCACCTGGAAGAGCCCCAACATATTCTCGCAGATCCACATGTTTGCCCTTCGGTGTTGGGGGCGACGCGTCGACCATCCATATGAGGATCTGCGGTCGCCAGTTACATGTGCATGACATCGATTGGTCAGTTGGCTTCATCAATGAGCATCGCTTCGGCTTCTCCGTGTTGCTCTCACTCCACAAAGGGATTTTCACGCGCGAGTTCTCGTTCTTCAGGCTGTCGAGGCGTCGTCCAGTGGCGTAGCCAAGGGGGGGGGCGATCGAGCGATCGCCCCCCCCCCATAATTTTTGTTCCTCGACGTCAGTCAGAACGCGTTTTGTGAACTTGAAGGAGCCATGTCAAGCGGGACGAGGGCGCTGATTCTCGTTACAAATCTTCGGAATACTCCGCTGGAAATCGGCGTAATTGACACAGTAAGGTTCAATGCATTTTTCGTAAATAAGAGTCCTGAGTAGCTGCTTGATTCAATCATTTCGGAACGTGATCCCGTGGCTTAGCGTACATGAGTATTCTCACTGGGGTTCAACTGTTCGCACTCCAGCGAACTTCACCTCGAAAAACTCAATATTCGGTGACTCTATGTTCATGTTACATGGGGGCGGCATCGCGATTCTCGCACATTCGATGAAAGTGGAAGAAAATTCCGTGAGAAGAAGCGCCTGAGCTGTGGCAGCTCCAGCTTCGCATTCAGAATCGGACAGGCAGTGTTGCAACATGCACGTCGAGGAAAAGCGTCGGGAGTTAGTTCCCTCATCTGTTAAGGATGCGCTACCGAATATTTACTTTCGAACGTTCGCACGCCAACCAGAACTCAGGATTGCTATCGAGTCCATCTGGTTATGATGAAACGGGATTACAAGTTGAACTTCCCTCAAAGCTGGTGAGTCGACTTGTCGCTATCGTCGTAGAATCGATCATGAGTCATGAGTCATGAGCAATACAGTCCACCAATGCGCCCTGTTACTTCTGACAATCCATCCCGCTAAGACAGGGTTTATCACACTGCAGAGTCGACGACATTGAACCGGATGAGCTGGAGGTAGAGAGCTCGGAAGCAAAATCTGTTTTTTTTCGCTTCCAATACGAGGATGTCTCGGAAATGTCAGCAGCCGAAGCTGCTGAGCTTCTTTAGCAGAGGACCTCAGAGCTCAGATGCTGTGCAACGTAGAGAGAAATCCGCCGACGATAACAGAGAAACCAACAACTCAGATGCTGTGCAACGTAGAGAGAAACCTTCCGAAGATTACAGAGAAACCAACAACTCGGATGTTGTGCGAGACCGAGAGAGTCCTCCTAATGATGACATGGAGAGAGTTTCGCGGCATAACATGGACACTCAGCTGCGGAATGAAGAGCGAAACGCAAGCTCATCCGTCTCCGCCGTCATCAACGACATCGGTTACCAACTCTCGTTGGGACAACGTCCCGACAGTCAGACGATTTACCTCCTGCTGACCAGCCACTGGAAGCCCCCGATTCATCACAAGCTTCCCTCTTCAAAGCACGTCAAACAGGGCAAAGAAGAAAGAAGATATTTGAAGCATACACATCTGCAGATGTTTCCATGGGCTGTATTTTCTCCTCACGATCAGGGCCTGTACTGTCTGTACTGTCCGTACTTCGCGACGGAGCTTGTTGCGAATCAAAGACGTGCCCATCTTGACAAGCTCGTCAAGAGGCCTTTGACCAGCTTCGCGAAACTTCTTGGAAAAGACGGCCAGCTAGAGAGTCACTCGAATGCGTTTTACCACTTGGCTGCAGTGGAGAAAGCTAAGCTTTTCATTGAGTCGCATGAGAAGTTAGAGCGTCGCATCGACAATATTCTAGATTCGAGTAGACGGAGTCAAGTTCTGCGGAACAGAAATCGTTTATCGCGCATAATCCCGGCCCTCATCTATCACGGCAAGCAGAACGTTCCTCTCAGGGATCACCGTGACAGCGGTAGAATCATAGTCCCCTCTAGTTCTTCCGAGGTGGAAGATAACAATGAGGGTAACTTCAGAGAGACGCTCAGATTGATGGTCGACAGCGGAGACGCTGAACTCAGAGATCATCTAGCATCATCAGCGTCCAACGCGATTTACACGAGCAGCTCAACGCAAAACTAGCTCCTTCAGTGCATTGGTGAAGAAATTCGGCATCAGATCACGCAGAAGATACGTTCGAGCGGTCCTTATAGTATAATGTTCGACGAAACTACGGACTTGTCCCACAGCAACATAATGGATATCGTGATCCGTTACGTCGATACAGATGATGGGCAGCGAGTGATTAGAGAGGATTTCGTAGACTTTTTGGACACGTACGGTGCTCTCGCAGCACGGAATTGGGAAACTGATCAAACGTCCAACGAAGAGAATGCCCTGACTGGGAGGAGGCTTGGCTCACTTGTGATCGACAAAATGAGAGATCATGAGCTCGATCCTGCATATTGCATCGGCATCGGAACTGATGGGTGTTCTGTCATGATCTCCCAATCGCGCGGAGCAGTGAGGACAGTGAAAGAGGTGGCTAAACACGCTGAACCGTGCCTATGTTACAACCACAGTCTAAATCTCGCATTACAGAGCTCTTCTAAATCACCAGAAGCAAGGAACACAATGGATATAATGCGAGCAGTCGTCAACTTTTTCACCCAATCGCGAAACGCAATCAAGTCCTGGTAAAAGTCCTCGGAGGACAACTAAAAGCTGTCTGCATGACGCGTTGGGTCGAAAAGTACAGAGCAATCACTGATATCGCGGAGAAGTTCCCGCGCATAGTCGAATCCCTGGAAGAAATCAACTCGTGGGAGGACGCTGGTTCTGCATCCAAAGCATATCTGTTACTATGCGGGTTTAAGAAGTTCGAATTCATTGTAACACTATTCATCCTCCAGGATATTTTCTCAACCACTGTTCCGCTATCGGTCGCCCTGCAGAATCGACAGTCGGACGTTGCAGTGGCAAACGAAACGGTGCAAGATACTGTAGGCGTTCTCCGAAGAAAACGGGTGAATGCGGAAAGTTGTTTTTCCGATATATTCGCTCAAGCGACTGCTATAGCCGTTGACTTGGGGATTCCTCAGAGTGTACCGCGTTCTGCGGCTCGACAGGTTCATCGGTCGAACTATCAAATGTCAACCCCTGAGGAGACTTTCAGGGTCTCCATATTCATACCATTGATGGACCTTGTCATACTAGACCTCGAAGGACGTTTCAAAACTGATAAGACTCACGTGACTGAAGATCTGATCTCCTCGACTCCGGAAAGGGTTGTCAATCTACTTAAACCAGATATCAGAAAGGTAGTTCAAACTTTGCTTTCTAGATATTCTGACCTCGTTCCCCATTGTGCGGAAACTCACTTCATGAACGAATTACGATTGTGGCAGCACAAATGGATTAGAACAAACGAGCGTCCGTCTGAAATACTGAAATGTCTAGACGCAGCGGACTCAGAGATTTGGCCTACGATCCATTTTTTCATTAAAATTTTAGCAAGTATGCCTATTAGTGTAGCCTCGGCCGAACGTTCTTTCTCCACTCTTCGTCGTCTGAAAACTTACTTGAGAACGACGATGAGTGAGGATAGACTGGCCAGCATTGCGCTGATGAACATCCACCGCGACCGTGAGGTGAACATAGAATCGGTCATCGATCGATTCGCGACCAAACAGAAGCGCAGACTTAGTTTAATGCTGTGAGATTTTAGTAGCGATCTTTCCCCCAACGATAATTAGGGGGAAAATAAACGTTATCGTTATTTGTGAAGCTACCGATCACTTTTTCTCCCTTGTAGTATTGCATGCACTGTCCCTGGAGGCATTCTTCCACGATCCGAAAAAAACCGCCCCCCCCAAAAAAAATCCTGGCTACGCCACTGGCGTCGTCACCGCAACTTCGGGGGTGCCACTCTATTAGCACGATTTCGAGGATTGCTACTGTTGCGCTCCATTGCGTCAGAGAGTTTACGACGGTTGAAAACTTCAACGCATTCGATGAGGGTTCCTCCTTTTGCGATCACCCACAGGCTGCTGATCAGAAGTGTCAGTAGCTTCAAAAAGCGGACGAAGCTCAATCCGAAGCGGCCGCCAGCGCGTCCTGCGACGTCATTTCCTGAGTTCTCTTCAGTCAATAACTGGAGTTCCTCCGACAAGTGCAGCGAGAATTAGTAGTCATCCATGAGACCTCTGAATCTACCCACACACCGGATTCCGAAGCAATCGCGGCTTCCCTTCTGGCACTTGCCATAGACTCCAACGCGACAGACGCAGCCCGCCACCTAAGCCGTTTATTTGTTGTGTGGATTTTTGGCGAGGTTTTCAAAGTCCGGGACTCTTTCACAGAGTTGGAGACGCATGTCGTTCTCTGCGTCTGGGCTATTAGGGTACATTAGAGAACCACTGAATAAGGAGAACCAACTCCGAAGGCGCACTAGTAGGCTCTGCAGCGGTTTTTTCCCCGCGGTTTTTAACCGCAAAAGACCGCAACCAGCATGCGGGTTCCCACCGCAAAAAAAAACGCAGAAAAAGCGCTTTCGAAACCGCAGAAACTCGCATGGAACTGAGAAGGTAATTGTCAGACCTTGGTCGGAGTTTCAGAACGAAGTCCTCAGAATGACTCCGTACGATCTCTCTGGCTCACATGATCCAATGATTTTTCTCTAAATAAATACGGGGAAAGAGATGTGAGCGGACCTCGGATAGAGCTCTTCGTAGAGTTCCCATTGGTTAACTCAGCGTCGGCTCGAACGTCCCTGACCATGGACGTTTCTGTGATAACGCCGACTCATCCGACCGAGGTTCTTCCTTTCTGATATTTTTTTATTATTTCTTCTCCTAATATTAAGTATTTGGAAAAAGCGACTGCGCCTTGTGAATCCAGAAGATCGTCCGCATCCTGCCTGAAAATTTCGCTCCAAAACTCCGACCTAGCATCCGTCACTTCTCTTGTGAGGCGGAATTCTCCGCGCAATGTGAGCGCGTGTCATATCGTTGGGCCTCCTCAGCCGAAACGGCTGGGCCGCCGCTTCCCGATGTTTGCGTGCATCATGTGCACATCCGATGTTATCGTACCGCGAGCCATCCCACGTGTTCCATCGTTCGAGGCTTTGCACAGAGAATGATCCGTTCGTAGGCCACATCTATCATGGAGAAGGAATCTGAGACTCCGGGTGTCCGCGTGGTTCAAATTCCCAAAAGTTGGGCTCGGTTCTGGCTCAAGAAGGGTTCCGGTCAGGCACATGTTTAAAAGTAAGCATTCGACAATGATCTATGGTGCTCAAAGTTAAGCAATTGAATCGTGAGTTGCACTCCGTGTGCGCTCGGTTGCGAGGATTCCATCGTGTGAGCCACGGTCTAACGATGCGTCCGGCATGAGCCATTCGTTCACTGTAGGAGACTTCTGAATTCCGCCAACGCCGAACAGACAACGAGCGATTTCTTTCTGCAGGTCCTCAAATGTGTCAGGGATACGAGCACGCTTATATTATACAACACCTCAAGAATGGGCACGGTATCGATAGAAACAGTCCGCTTCCTAATCCTACTGAACGAAGTCCGTGCCCATACGTTTTCGAAGAATCATCGAGAAGCGAGCGTCACGAGATACCGGAAGAAGAAGCATGTCCAGATCGTCCTGAGGCTCCTCCCGAATGTAATCCACCGAAAAGAAGGAAGCAGACGAAGATCTTTTCGTTCGTCAGTAAGAAGCATACTCTGGAGAGTGACATGCTCCGCCTCGTCAGCGAGTCGAACATCAGTCTGAATCAAATGGTCTCCGAGCCTATGAGAAGGATACTGAGCCGAGCCTATCCCACTGATCCGCCACCACCGAAGTCGATTTTCATTTCATTCATTTACGCACACTACAGTGCAAGGATAATAAATAAGGGTATATAAAATATGTACGTATCACATGATTCCTTCTCCGAGGATTGTGAGTGATCGGCTCGATGCGCAGTTCTGCAGGAGGTAGCGCGAGGCGGGCTGCCCGCATGCTACGCAGATACATTGCTCGTCGGGGTCGTGGAAATCTCTGCGGCGGCATAAGGAGTGGTGGAGACCGTAAGACGAATAGCGTGTCCAGAGATGACCGAAGTCGATTGCAAAACTGAGGAGAATATTAGAAGAAGCGGCAGCTAGAGTCGGAGAGGATCTGCGGGAGAAGCTCGAGAAAATCTGCGATGAAGGTTTGCTTAGCTCACGCAAAAACATTCATGTAATGCCATGATCTGTGACCCCATGCTTGACTTCCTTCACACATCCTCTCTCCTCTAATAAGACGGAGAGTCTCAGTTTCGTTTGATTAGGCAACGCTTCTGGGAACCGACCGATACGTTACTTCTCTGGAACCTCGAGAGTCGCTCTCCTTGGTTTGGTGAGAGTCGGCCATCGAGCAACTGGAGAATATCTGAGGAACATCGTGACCGAAGGGCTGCAACGCTTCAAGTTCTCGGAAGAGAATCTTTCGGCAGCTGCGACGGACGCGGCCAGTAACGTCCTACGAACAGTAGATTCGATGGGGCTCAAGAGACAAAAGTGCTTTGCTCATGGGTTAGACCTTGTCGTCAAAAAAAAACGATATACGGCAAATCCGCTACAGCATTCAAGGTAACGATTCTTGACTCACTCCGGAGGAAGATGACGGATTCGATGAAGATGGAGGCCATCTCAATACGGATGCTGATAGCGATGAGAATGAGGAGACCGTGGACGATGAAGATTCATGTATCGGGAATGGGAACTCAGGACGAATTCACCTCGGCGAGGCGCTCGAGCGTCTTCGGAGAGTAGCTCGCGGCTTCCGACAAAAACCGAATTTGATGGACGGAGTCCGCCGGCAGCTAGAGCGGATTTATAGCGGATGACCAGATCGGAAGACCGCTGCTGGTGAAACTCGACTGCAAGACCCGTTGGTATTCAACATTGCTCATGGTTCAGCGGGCCTCGGAGATTCTTCCTTCTATGAACTATGTTCTATGTCGTCATGGCACATAATACTATAAATCCCGACGATGCTCAAGCGTTGAGGAGGATTGCGTCCGTCCTCGCTCCATTCAAGCGCGATTCTGGTGCTTTGCGATGACAAGGCCACGCTATCCCACGCCGACAAAGTCTTCCTGCTTCTAATAAAGGATCGACTACGGCGCCGATCGTCTCAACGCGGAACTGACATCGTCGATCCGAGAGTGCATCCTCGATCCGAAGCCAAGACCGAGGCGGCCTTGGTGGAACACGGAATGCTCAAGGTCGAACTCTATGCTCCGCCAGGCAGATGAGCTTCATCAACAGTGGCCCATGATGCGGCCAGCTCTTCGTGTCGTTGACGGGAATCTACCGAAAATGCCTGAGGCGAGCTAGAGCGGACTATGAAGAGCTACAGCAGAAACGTATGGTAAACGAGGCGAGTCTAACTCCCCATGTATGGCTACGACACTCGAGACCTCGCCGGAGCACGTGCCCAGTGGAGCCGGGAAACCTCGGCGGCCACTTCAGCAGTGTCCTGGCCTCCGCGAATACCATTCCAGTCACACCCCTAGGGTTCTCCGGGGTGTGGACCGAGGAGGATATTTCCTGACGCGAAGCACTAGATGCAGATTTCTCGGTGGCTGAGGTCTACGACATCGTCGCAAGTACCCCCCTGAGGAAGGCATGCGGTGAGGACGGAATCTTCAACGAACATCTCAGAGCGGGGATCTGCTCGACGCCAAGATGGACCGAGCTGTTCAACATATGCCTCCGAAAAGCAGAGATACCCTCCCAGTGGAAGCATAGAGCTCCATGTTGAAGCTTATCATCATCATCACTTGGCCCCCCGCAAAACAGGGCGAAAATGTTCTTGGCCCCCCCCCCCCAAAAAAAATCCTGTATACGCCACTGAGTGGGAGACGGGCATCATGATAATTATCCCGAAAGGCAAAGGAAATCCGACGGAGCCATCGTCCTGGCGTGGCATCTGCAAGAAGAGCTGTTGCTACAAGTTACTCTCGAGTCTCGAGCCTCATCATGCGCAGGCTATCTCCATTTCTTGAGCTCAGGAACGTCCTCCCCGATGACCAACACGGCTTCCGCCCAGAGAGATCGACCATTTCGGCGTGCCAGGTTCTATTAGATGAGATCACGCGGACAGTCGGCAAGCCGGGCTTGAATCTATACGCTGTCTTCGTCGACTTCAGAACAGCATTCGATTCAGTTTCCCGGGAGCTTGTGGCGCTGCGTCTTGCCCAGGCCGGCGTGCCTCAGAGACTCCTGGGACTGAATGCTGCCATCCTCGACAGAAACACAATCAAGATCGCGAATCAAGAACGACGGCGACGGAGTCAGCATCGGGGACGAGATCTCGCAGACCACTAGCTTGAGCCAGGGAGACAACCTTTCCCCTCTCCTCTTCTCTCTCCTCGTCGCGGATCTCCCCCCCAACGCATTCGTGACGCGTTCGGTGACCGGCATGAGTTGGTGAAGATGTTGATGTACGCAGATGACGTGGTTCTATACAGCACAAGCCGCTGCCGCCTGCAAAAGTCCGTGGCCACTCTTGAGAGCTACTGTACCTGCATCGGACTCTCCATGAACACACAGAAAACGGAAGCTATGAAGTTCCGAGGGGGAGGAGGGATCGCTAGAGATGAGAAGTCGAGTTGGCCTGCGGAGGCTGGACCGTGTGAAGCCCGCTTTCCTCATTCGCGTACTTGGTCTCCATAAATCGTCAAGAAACAGGCTCGTCTACCTCTTGGCGGCTTGTCCTATGTTCGTAGAGGATTTGAAACATCGTTTCAACCTCGCGGAGACTCCGGCCTACAAGACATTTATAGCGGAGGAGGAGGCGAAGATGGCCTCAATCGACGAAAATTTCTTCCTAACGCCCGCGATGAAGTCTGAGGGCTGGAAGAGCGCGTGCTCCACTGGCCGGCACATCATGACCCGATTTGCGAGCCATGGATTTCACCACTTGATCTGCGACCGGAATAATTTTCATGAGCCGGACGATAGCTGCCGCTGTCGACACTGCAAGCAAGTCGCCGGGAGATACCACGCCATGACGTGCCCTACCGCTCCAACTCTTGGGCACCGCAGCAGAGCCTGAAAGCTCTCACAAGGGAGGTCCGCGAACTGTATAACGCCGATTCCAACCAGATAGGGTGCGATCAGCAGGCCTACTAGAGACATGGAAAACGGCTGATGAAACTTTTCCCAATGGGCCCTCGTTTGCGAGCTACACCGCCTTCAAAACCTGAAAAACGTTGGCTCCTATGGAAGCCCATTGGATTCGCGGGAGCTAGCGCCGAGCAAGCTCTGAAAATCGTTCTGCAAGGTTTCTGGTACCAAGCCCACTCTTGAAAATCGCGCCACGTGACCTTGTTGCCACTGGAGACAAACGAAAAAGAAAACAAACTGTCAGGTTTCGAATCAATGAAAATGATCTTGATCAACCAGGGGCGAACCGAGCCCAAGTGCCGCCCGGTGCGGACGGAAATTTTGCCGCCCCCGAAAATGTGATTTTCCGCATTTTTGCACGCTAGATCATCAATTTTCTCCCTATCTCTCCCTCCGAACTTGTTATTTGGTAGTAAGAACATATCATCGGGATTTCGATTGAGAGAATCGCTTCTGGGGGGAAATTCCGGAAGTCGAAGCGGAGTAGATTCGATCCGATTATAGTTTTCTGGGTATCGCACGCCACGCGAGAAATTTTCGAAGTTGATTTGACTCTATGGAGCGCGGACGGGATGCGCCTGAATACATATGTATCAACCCCACACCGTAACCAGGCCCTCACAAATGCCGCCCCAACACCTGTGCCGCCCGGTGCGGGCCGCACCCCCGGCCCCCCCCCTTGGTACGCCTCTGTGATCAACCCATCTCTCCGAGTTCCCATTTGTTCTCTGTGCAGTCTGAACCTCGGAATGTAGTTCGCTTGCCGTACCCGTGGGAAATTGTGTCGCTATTTGCGAACTTCTTCACCGTTGACACGATATCCCTCGCTAGTTTCTTCTTGATCTCCCGGGCGTCCTCTCGAGCACTTTCAGCGATGTTCAAGGATTCCAGCTGTCGCTGGATCTGCGACACCAGTGCATTGACTCTGATTGACATCACTTTGCCTGCTTCAACGACTTTGAAGTTTTGATGAGCGATCTCACCGAAGCACCACGGTCACGTGGCGTGAATTTCGAGACTGGGCTCGGTACCAGAAACCTTTCACAACGATTTCCAGAGCTTGCTCGGCCTTGGCTCCCACAAATGCAATGGGGTCCCATAGGAGCCCATGTTAAATTTCAGGTTTTGAAGGCGGTGTAGCGCGCAAACGGAGGCCCATTGGGAAAAGTTTCATCAGCCGTTCTTCACGCCTCTAGTAGGCCTACTGGTCGCACCCTATCTGGTTGTAATCGGCGTTATACAGTTCGCGGACCTCCCTTGTCAGAGATGACTGTGCTTATCTGCACATATAATATTTAAACCTATCATTTACTCCGTTTATAGGCGCGTTTGCCACGGGACGGAAGTGGCTGTTGTTGCTGTTGTTTTTACCCTCTCCGTGTGAGTGTGCGCTAGCAGTTCCCGCTGTGTGTTGCGCGCTGTGATGCTGCCGTGGCCAGCTCGCTCCATGCGGCGCAGCCAAAAGCGAGTAGCGCCTTATAGTGAAGAGACATGCAATCTCGTTGGCCCGTGTTTTCCCTGACAATGAGTTGGTCCACGACGTCGCCGAAAGTCAATGCCTCAATGCTCATCGAGAACGCCTGTGGCTAACCGATCAAATCCGCCGCCGCCGTTGTTATCTGTTAACTCAGTCAAGCTGACAATATGGCTCGTTCAAATCTCGGCCGCCTTGGTAGCTATCCGAGGTGAAAGAAGTTCTCAGGAACCGCGCGTATTCAGTTTGAATTCGAACCAATGGAGAGCGGCGGCACTGCTCTGAACGACAGCAGCGGCCCGAGCGCCCACACTCGCACCCATGCTGTAGTCGGAGAAGCAGAACAGGTAGATTTTTCTGAAATCGTTTCCACCATCATTTGGCCGTCCCACGGTCGTATTCTGTTTGCCAGTTCACGAGCTTTCTTCGGACGGATCGTGCATGGAATCACGAAACATCGTTGAAATAACCCTACACAATCCGAAGCAGTTCTTTCATACGGCACCGGCGCACTATGGGCTGAAATGGCGTTTTAGGTGGAAAAAATTATTTTCTGCTTGTTTTCGTCTCATTTCTTCCTGGAATGGGCGGCTCATGAGTTCAAAATACGAAAAGATCATAATCAATGTTATTCCACCCCCTTTCCCCTCCTCTCACCCCCCTTTCTGATGGAATGGAAGCGACCGAAACCAATGACTGCTCACTATGGCAGGAGGCGGCGAGATAACGATGTGAGACGAATTATCTATCTATATATATAAAAATCCAGGGTATGTTTGTATGTTTGTTTGTTTGTTTGTCCTCTATAGACTCTTTCGCGGTGATATCTATGGGGGAAATGCTTTTTCCATGTTGTCGGGGAGTCTCCTGGGAAGGACATAGGCTATGCAGACCAAGTCTCAGAGGTCCTCTTCAAGTGTTCTAGAACGCTTTTCATTAAAGGTTTGCCTATGAAACTTGGGTCGTTTGCCGAAAAATGGAAACAGAAACCCCGAACGGATATAGATCGTTGGAACAAGCAATTGATGTGCGCTCCCATGAGGATTTCCCTATGGTCCAAGTGACGAATCTGGGATGCATATGTTCGAATCTCGGTAAACATAATACGCACCCATCGATCCTAGCTCATACCGCCTCATGATCGCAGCCTCGCCTTTACGGCTCTAGACAGGCATGAACCCTCTCCGATCCAGATGCGTCACATAACAAAACTTCATGCCTCCAATAATCTGCTGTTCTACTACTACTTTCGTGTTTCCTGTTGAAAGTCGTCCAGCCTCAACACGTTCCAGTTGTTTTCGATCGTCTGCTTAGATCTTGCATACAGCGTACTGACGAGTGCTAGCCGTGAAGGACGCCGAAACGGTCAGACCCCTAACATCATCGACAAAGTGAAGTGCGATTTAGAGCGCTCCGACTCCATCTGCCTCCCTCATGCCTCCAAAGCGTCGAAATCTATCCCGACGCTCATCGGGAGCCGCCAGGAAAAGCACGCAGAGAGCTGCTGAAACTGACGAAGAACGAGATTTGAGATTGGCAGCGCAACGGCAGCGTACCGCGGAAGATCGCGCAAATGAGAGTTCTGAGCATCAAGAAGTGAGGTTGGCAGCGCAACGGCAGCGTACCGCGGAAGATCGCGCAAATGAGAGTTCTGAGCATCAAGAAGTGAGGTTGGCAGCGCAACGGCAGCGTACCGCGGAAACTCGCGCAAATGAGAATACCGAGCATCAAGAAGTGAGGTTAGCAGCGCAACGCGAACGTACCACGGAAACCCGCGCGGATGAGACTGCCGAACAGCGTGAAGATAGATTGGCAAGACAGCGAGATCGCTCCACGGAAGCTCGCACGAATGAGAGTGCCGAACAGCGTGAAGAGCGATTGGCGAGGCAACGAGACCGCTCCGCAGAAACTCGCGCTCACGAGAGCTCTGATGATCAACGAATGAGGTTAGTGTCTCAGCGAGGACGCACTGCACGAGCACGTACAAACGAGAATCCAGGACGACGTCTTTCAAGACTGACGACTCAACGAGGACGCGCCGCGCGCAACGAGAACAAGTTGTCAATATGTGTTGAAGGTGTGCCGGTGGAGTGTGCACAAGTTGTCGGGAGACGCAGAAGCGGAGCTTGTGGCGATGTTCCATGAATTACCAGGCGATTCGACGTTTTTGACCGTGACCGATTTGCACGAAGGACCTTTCACACGCCATTGCACCTTCATTGGAATCGTAATTTCGATGTGTGAGTACCACAATTCTGTTTGAAGTGTTTAGGATAAGTGTATGCATACGTATTCAGGCGAATTTTTCAGGCAATGAGCGCGAAGTGGAATTGCATAACGGTGAGACATTGTCAGCTCTGGATCTGGAAGTCAGCGACGGGAAGTCAAATCCCATGTTGCTCACGTTGTGGAACAGGGAACTTATAGCGTTCATCAAGGAGCAGATCATTGTGTGGTGAGTTAAATCAATTGTAGCAGGTAAAAACATGTGTAATGCCACGATCTAATGTGAAGTGGTGTTGCAGGGAATCCGTTGTTTACGTTCAGGATGGCATCATGAAAAATACGACAACGAAGGGGAAATACATCACGAGTCGCACACAGACACTGATAATTCCCAACGCTGTCTCTCAATAAGCGAAGATGCTTCAGGAGGCAGTAGATTCGGTTGGTTCAGTTCTCGAAATGTATTTGCGGAACATGATCAAAGAACCGTTCTGCATAAGGTGTTTACTATTCAGTTGTCTCACTACTATAGGCCAAGCGCAGTGGTATGGAGGCACAATTTGGTAATTCACCCTCGAATGCCGCAACCCTGCATGTTTTGGATGCAACTCCTACGTGGATAACATTGCAAGTGATCGAAAAATTATTCACTTGTGAAAAGGAAAAGCAGAAGTTGTTAATGAATAAACCGTTCGCATCGATATGTGAGTGGTGGATATGTTTGACACAGTGTTCGATATCGGCATTATTCATGGAATCGATGTTTCTGATTCGAATCTGCTACAAGATGATGCACTGTCTTTTCAGTGACCCTGACTAAGATAATAGCCATCTACAAGACCCTCAGTTGTGAAAACTGTGGATCTACGAAACCGTTTTCCAACTTTGGATATGCTCGGGACAATGGCAATGTCCAGACAGAAAGGATATGCGTGTCGTGTCGCGCGCGATTGATCGGTGGTTCTGTCAATGTTTCCATGCGTGTTTTGTTCTCAGATACGTTTGGAGCGGTGGACATCGTTCTCGACGATGAAGATATTCACAACATACTCGGTATGCGATGTTAGCGCTGTGCATGAGGAGTACAATATATGAAACGCAACCGATTCTAAGAATAGAATCAACTTTCAGGTGGCATGATGCACAATGGAACTCACCTCCAGGAACAAGAGTTGTCAGAGGAGCAAGCGGAGAAATTGAAATTTAATCGTTTCGTGGTCATCTTTTGCATAGTCAGCATAAGCGATGGGGCCGGAACGTTGAAACTACGCACTATCAAGGCGTACCGTCCAAAACCTGAAGATTGGCAATCGTATTTTCACTGTCTTCGTGTTAGAAATGTATTAGAATGACGACATTGTTTGGGTTCCAAGCGGTTTCCATATTTAACGGTAGTATAGGTTGAGAGTGTTGTTAGAAGGAATCCATTGAGTTAGATTAAAAGGTTTTATGATTTGAATCACCGTCGATGCGAGTTCCAGAATAAAAAGCATTCTTATTTGTGCTGAGCAGTCATGTTGCGATTGCCTGAAATGTTAGCAAGTCTTATAAACCAATATTTTCTCGAAGTATATTGTTCATAAGGACTTAGCGATAATCGTATAGAATTGGTGGATACTTTTTATAGCTTGCGTATGTGAAGCAAGATACTTCCGGTTAAGGCGGTACGAGTAGGTTTGAGGCTATCTTGAGGCTGTTTGAAGGTTTTTTGCCGGTTCTGGAGTAGGTTTGAAGCTGTTTTGAGGCTGTTTTGTAATTGTTTTGATGGCTTTTTTTTGTGGTTGTTTTGACGTCGTTTTGAGGTTGTTTTGAGGTGATTCTGATACGTCAAGATAGTTGGGGCTAATCTGAGGCTGCTTTGAGGTTGGCGTGAGTATTTTCGACGTTTCTCATACGAGTCACACGTTTTCACTCGTGTGATATTGGGCGTATAGTGTGTCAGGTGCAGTCCACACACACTGTACGAAGTGCAAGTTTGATTGGAGAAGGGAAGGTAACGGATGTATGTACGTTACACAGTGAGATTGGTTGTCAGTCGTCCTTCCGGTTCGGTCCACTCAGTACTTCGAGAACTCAGGGACTGGTTGCGGTTTTTTGTGCGTCAGGACGATTTTCAGATTAGCCAAGTCGAAAGATCGTGAGGTTAACTTCGCTCGTGACGTTTTCACCTTCAGATACAATGGTGAGTATCGTTCTTGTTATCATCATCGATTTTGCGTGAATTGGCGATTAAAGAGATATCTTCCAGGAACGCCTAACTGATGAGCTCAAATCAAGGGATGCAGTTCGGATCGCCATTCAAGTTCGTGCCATGAGTCGATTGCTTCCCTGTACCACGTTGGATGAAGTCTTTATACGGCAGCAGCAGCTCGGAAGATACGTGGACATCATGACTCGGATTATCGACAATGAAACAGAAAGACTGTTTTTGTTAGTGCAGATCGATTTGGAACGTGAGCGGATAAAAGGTCAAGAAAGATTGATCCATGCGAAGTTAACGGCCGATGTTGACGATCAAATGCGTTTGGATGACGCGCTGTTCAAATTCGCAACTCGAGAACAGCAACGTAGTGCTGGGAATCGTAGCCCTGGGTTGACGATGTCAAGCACAACGTATTCGTCATCGTCAACGGCTGTCTCGAGTGACGCAGAGAGTGACGTAGACACGGTAGCTTCGGCTCAAGAGTCAGAGTCACGTGATCGTAGACGGTGTAAACTCACGCAGCCACCATCGTCGAAACGGAAGCGTTGTTAATACGCGTTAAGATGCAATTGCTACATACCGTAAAATCTCTAATACACGGACAGCCCGTCTATTTCTTCAAACTTCAAAAACCTGCCCGTTTATTAGAGCCTGCCCGTCTAATAGAGACTGCCCGTTTATTTTTTCAAACTTCAAAAACCTGCCCGTTTATTAGGGCCTGCCCGTCTATTGGAGACTGTTCGTCTATTTTTTCGAAGGTTTCTCCCGACTTGCTACTTTCATAATCTCAGAACCGTCTCGAACGGTCCCAATCAGGCTTCACATTCCACTGCGCGCGCGGTCTCTTGATGTCAGCTGGCCAGGTGTCACCCGTCAGACTCTCCGCCGATTGAAGAAGAGAGGACCTCTTCTCCCGCGCAAATTTATGCCCACAGAAACTCTCGCGTGCCAAAATCCCTGAAGCTTTTCTCTCACAGAGCTTTCGATTCTAGAAGCCGTTAATACTCGTACGAAGTTCCTATTTAGGGCACAAATTCCCGCTTGAAACGTGTTCATCATGGGGCGTTCCCTTGCTCCAGATGATCCCAAGCTCCTTGTCCAATACATGCCCGTCTAATAGAGACTGCCCGTTTATTTTTTTGGAACTTCATAAACCTGCCCGTTTATTAGGGCCTGCCCGTCTATTGGAGACTGCTCGTCTATTTTTTCAAACTTCAAAAACCTGCCCGTTTATTAGGGCCTGCCCGTCTATTGGAGACTGCTCGTCTATCAGAGATTTTACGGTACCTTAGACATAGTTACGATGTATCCCCACGCGAGGGTATCCTTTTCAAAATGTAATTTTTGGCAAGAGTACAATAAAACAAGTACGTTTAAAGTGCACTAGATTCTGAATTCCTAAATTGTGGTGTTGTAGATTTTGTTCAGCAATTGAGGATTTGTGGCGGAGTTTTCTAGCGCTGCCGTTTCGTGCTTGCAATGATGACACGCTTTGTTGGTTCCAAACTGAAATGGGTGAAGTCAGGCATGTAGGTTATGATCGTGAAGTATAATTTGAGGTAGAATTTGAAGAGAAGCCAATTCAGCAGCAACGAAGTAAATCAAACATAGTCGCAATACGTTGAATTGTTTACATGTCGCACACGTGCGCGTCCGTTTAGAGGTCAGTTGTTTGCTAACATTCATGAACACAAGCGTCGAGGTCTGTCAGTTCGTAGTAGTGCTTCGAGTTGAGTTTGAGTGTCGAATCCTTGCTGGTCGTTATGTCATCGCATCTGGTATGTCAGCTTCCAATTGGTTTTATGCTTAGTTTTCATCCGTTGTAGTTTAAGTTTTTATTTTCCCGATTTCCAGCGTCGAAGATTTCCTGGGCTGCACAGCCGTGTAGCAATTGAGCTAGCACATCATCTCCAGGTGTTGGCGAGAGAGGACCGTGATGAATCGTTAGATTATTACGTGAAGCACATGGCTAAACTGAACATTTGGAGGAATGTGGCTCAACAGCTCATATCAGATGAAGAAGAGTTGACAGAATTGCTAGCAGAAATTGATGCACAAACGATCTCGTCCGAGTTGCAACGGGAGTCAATTCTGTGCTTACTACAAAATGAGGCTTTGTCTGAGTTGCGGATCGAGCAGTCAACGTTCCAATTCGTCTCGGGGCCTGTAATGCCCGGCCAAGTGAATCATGATTTACCGGAATTAGTTATAGATGAATCGCAGTTACTGCGGCAACGGTTACCGTCTCAGGCATTGCAACGGCCACATCAACGACATCAAGAAGAACCGCGTCGGCAGTTATTCTCGGCCCAGCAAGAGCGAGAGCAAGAGCCACAAGTGAGACAATCGACGCAGCAACCACTGGCAGAAACTCAGGAGCAGTCTACGCGGTCGCAACAAACGCAAAGACTACAGCATTTGAGGCAACAAAACCCGAACTCAGAGTTGGTGTAACAGCATTCAAGAGACCGCGAATGTCTGCGGGACCAGAATCATGTAGAAATTCGAAATCAAGCGGATCGTGGTAACGTTGAGTGTGCTCCGGTGAAGCGGCTGATCTCCAGCATTGATACGGACGTTGATCGACAGAATGAAGATGTCAGCAGTGATAGCGATAAACACGAGAGTAAACGTCACAAGCGTGATTATAAATTGATCGATGTTTGCTTGAAGTCAAATGAAGTTCGAATAAACACATTTTAATACGGCTTATGTGTATTCGATTCGGAAGGCATGCCGTGGTGTTCCACGCATCATGTCCAAAGCATGTCTGTAGCGCTGTCTGCTAGGAAATCACTTACATGTCGTTAGGGGTGCGTGTGCAGCTCGCTCTGTTACTACTTGTTCTTGAAACAGAAGTGCTAGCTTCAGTTGATTCGGACCAAATGAGTGAAGTTGTACGTCTGTTTTGAGTTATAATGATGAGCACTCATATTTGTAAGTTAGTCCTGAAAATTAAACCTCGTTTTAGGTCAGACATTGGCGTATGACTAGCTGGGTAGCTAGCTACATACGCGGAGAAGTGCTTGCCATCATTCGAGAAGTTGTTCGTGAGAATATCTAAACCTATAAATGCGGATGTAACGCTCAGCGGTGTTCGTCTTTCACGTCGGATCGACGCCACTTCTGTTGATGTGGCTTGGACGAGCATGTGGCGGATGAGCTGGCCTGTCTCATAGGCTAGCTGTTAGAAGTACCGAAGACGGTTGACGCGTTTAGTGCCGGAAAAACGTCGGCGAACCTAAGCTTCGTTATTATCGAAGAACGGCGTGGGTAGGTCTGACCCGCGATTTCTGACTTCGTTGTTACTCGATTGATACGGAGTGTCCGAGAGAGATGTTTCGATATCGGACTGTACAGTGAAACTCAGAGTATGCGTGAAAGTCGGCCGTCGGCTCTGGGGAGAGCGACGGCGGATGCGAAATAAGAGTTGTTCTCAAGATCTGTAAAGACTGTGGAAGAGTGAGAGAGAAGAGAAGCAAGGGAGTCAACTATTCGCTGTCGTCCTTCTACAACTGCGGTTTTGGATCAATATACACCACATCTCCTCTCACAACTAAAATTAGTTGGACAGGGAACCATTCAATGGAATATTTTTACTGAGAAAATTCATTCCTTCATGTCTCCGACGCTCTGGGACGCATAATATTGGTTTTCAAGAGCCTCCGCGGCTTCCCGCTGTTATCTTGGAATCGGCTCCTTTATTGTGCCGTGCTGTCACGCTTCCTCCCTTCATCTCAGATTCGATCTCCGGATCAGCACTCTCCTCGCGAATATACATCACTAGGAACTCACAACTCGCTCTTCCCTACGATGAAGCAATGCTCTGATTTGAACTTCTAATCCAGATTATGTATACCCACCTGGAGGTCTCTGTTACGACCACGAAATTTCATGACATATTTCCTGTTCTTGGTTTCCTCTAGAATTTCATTGAAACGGACGGTATCGTTCCTCGATGTCTCTTCGAGCTCCTCCGCACAGACTTGGAGAATAGTCTCGGCTTTCTAAATGAAACAAAAAACCGTTCTGATCTGACCCATCATCTAGCGTTCGCCGGCAACCAAAATATTACCTCATTGAAAGCTGTAGCCTCGACTTCATATCCACCATCCGAGGCGCTCATTTTCAACAGTATTCTTCATTTGAATACGTTCTTCGATTCATTGCAGCCAAAACAATACCACCGCCCTCCAGTTTCCTCTTGCAACTTTTTCGAACACTTCTCCTGAGCGCAACTTCGATATATCATGTTCTCCGGCCTGATAGTGGTAATCTGAACGTTGTTCCAAAAATCGTGACTTGCCGCATTTCTTTCGCGGGTCAGAACGCTTATGAAATCTACTTTTAACTCCTCCGTGGCTGAGCCTAAACTGCCTTGACACGCTGTTCCGCCAGAGAAATATTTCAAGGTCGATAGAACATCGTACCTCGCGCTCTTGAGATTGAATTCCACCTTCGTCAACTCCGTTGCCGTAACACTGGTGCCCCCCCCCCCCCTATATTTCGTAACTCTGACGTGCGAAATAAATGCGGCATCACCATCGTGTCCATCCAGAATATCTCCTTGGCCGTTCCAGAAATAGACAGTCAACGGCTTCTCATGCTCATCCATTATGACGACGTCTCTCTTGCGAAGGGGTTTCCCATCACAAATGGTTACGAGAACGCGCCATACTAGCTCCAAGGATTCAAGAAGTGAATGCTATCAATATCGAGATTCAAGCCAAGCTCCCGGGAAACGCCTCCATTTATAAATCCATCGACACTGGTCTTACCGAAGACGACAGTAGCGTAGCCAGGGGGGGGGGGCAAGGGGGCCATGCCCCCCCCCCCCCGACAGCCATGCCTGTCCCATAGACCCCCGTGACATGAAGGGGCTTGGCCCCACCGGCAGAAAATTCTGTATACGCGCCTGGAGGCCGACATAGTCAACTATCCAACCGAATTCTTAAACTCTCCCAATCTACCTGGTATTCCACCACACAACTTGACTCTCAAGCCCGGTGCGTCCACAATATGCCTACGGAACATAGACCTACCCGGGTTATGTAATGGCACAAGACTCGCGATCAAAAAATTGATGCCAAACCTCATCGAAGCCACGATATTGACCGCCAAATCCGAAGGAGAAGATGTCCTCCTGCCCCGAATCCCGATCATTCCTACGGATCTTCCTTTTGAATTCAGAAGATTGCAATTTCCCGTAAGACTCGCGTTCGCCATGACAATCAACAAAGCTCAAGGCCAATCATAGCAAGTTTGCGGTGTGAACTCAGAAAGACCTTGCTTTTCCCATGAGCAATGATACGTCGCATGTTCTCGGGTAGGAAAACCATCGGATCTCTTCGTCTACGCCCCCGATGGCAAAACAAAGAATGTCGTCTACCCAAAAGCATTGGAATAACCAAAGTGGCTTCAAAAAGCCATGTCATACAAGTACGACTGACGCGTGCCCAATCGAAAAATTATTCGTTGGGCGGGAGAGTGGAGGGACCAGATAAGCAAAGTTCTTGCTTTCATGTAATAAATCAAATCTCTGGAGACAATTCAAAGCCACAATTTTAGAGGCTTTGTCATCAATTACAAGTTGTTTCAATACTCTGGTTGTCTTCCTTCCCTGATTGCTCCCTTACATCATTAAGGTGCATAGGAACTCTGTACCTAGCCCGCCGCAGCGGAGCGCGGCAGGGATCGCTAGTGGATTATATATTCAGAAGAACTGTTCGACTTCGCATATGGAGAACGGCTGCACTCCGTTATGTGCAGTCTCTTCAAGATCGAAATTCAATCCTTGAGCTCATTGATGACCAGATAGAATGGCTTCAAGGCATATCAGAATCGATTGTGCGTGAGCTCGAAGAAGATGCAATAGAAGAGCTTTATGTCGACGAGCAAGCATTCCATCTGGAGGTGACACACATGCGGGATAACAGTATTAGGGTTGAGTGCGAGCTTCGCCCGTTGCGTGTTCCTATTGAGTGTGAACAGACTGACCGTTCGCGAATGCCTCGTAATACAGAGCCGGGTCCGTCGAGTGATGTTAGCGACGCTGACACAAGGTTCTTGATCAGTCTATGTGATTCAGAGTCAGATTAAGTTGAACTCTGCATTACGACCAGCTTATTTTTCGATTACTCTTGTTCGTCGTGTTGAATGTAACAACAATAAATGCTATCAGTCGTGTTTCACATCGAACGACCTCCATGATGTATGTATTTGAGTTTGGTTTGAGCCTACTCTGAGACTATCTGGATATGTTAAAGCCACGTGAGGTCGTATTAAGGAGTTCGTATGTGTTCGAGGTTAATTCGAGGATATTTCAATATGTTTGATGTTGTTTTGTGGTTGTTTTGAGGTTGTGTTGAGGTTGTGTTGAGGTTGTGTTGAGGTTGTTTCGAGGTTGTTCTGAGGTTGTTCTGAGGTTGTTTTGAGGTTGTTTTGAGGTTGTTTTGAGGTTGTTTTGAGGTTGTTTTGAGATTGTTTTGAGGTTGTTTCGAGGTTGCTTTGAGGTTGTTTTGAGTGTGTTTTGAGGTTGTTTTGAGGTTGTTTTGAGGTTGTTTTGATGTTGATTAGATGGAATTTTGAGGGTACGCCATTAGCTCAATATGCCTTCGATGCACGCACTCTCGACACAATGTGATTGTGCACGTGGCGCTGCATGTGTCATTGAGCTGTCATAAAACACTGCGCATGTTCGGCTACTGCAGCCACTTCCTCTTGCAATTCGTAACAGCAGCATCGTTCACAGTGCGTTGAATACAGTGTTCAAAATCCGATGAAACAAGTCGGCAGCCAAAACATCGATCCTAGAGGTAAGGCTTAGTATCAATCCGGATCTCCAAGAGCGTGTTTCGCTTCGGCAATCTATTTCAAGTACAAACATCCACGAAATAATCATTGTAGGCGCATTATGCACGTGAGACGCCTGATCACGCTTCTAACGGATGACACTGATTCTCTACGAGCATCGTTACAATGCGTTGAATACAGTGTTCAAAATCCGATGAAACAAGTCGGCAGCCAAAACATCGATCCTAGAGGTAAGGCTTAGTATCAATCCGGATCTCCAAGAGTGTGTTTCGCTTCGGCAATCTATTCCAAGTACAAACATCCACGAAATAATCATTGTAGGCGCATTGTGCACGTGAGACGCCTGCTCACACTTCTAACGGACGACACTGATTTCAACGAGCATCGTTCACAATGCGTTGAATACAGTGTTCAAAATCCGATGAAACAAGTCGGCAGCCAAAACATCGATCCTAGAGGTAAGGCTTAGTATCAATCCGGATCTCCAAGAGTGCGTTTCGCTTCGGCAATCTATTCTAAGTACAAACATCCACGAAATAATCATTGTAGGCGCATTGTGCACGTGAGACGCCTGCTCACGCTTCTAACGGATGACACTGATTCTCAACGAGCCTTGTGTCGAACGTAGAATGTGGAAAGTGACTTACCTAAGTGAAGAAATTATTCTCGCGAAGCTAATAAATCGAGAATGAAGTGTGAGTTCTGTCCCCAGTAAGTTTGAAATTCTACAATGATACATACACCTTTCAAAAATATAATGATTTCTTTTCTTACCCAGTGTCTTCTAAATCCTGGAAACAGGATGATTTACCCGATGCAATGATGAACGATGTCGTTTCTGAGTGACGGATGTGTCACGTTCAAGTGCTTCATGAACCAACGATCCGAATTTGGAACTGGATGGCACGGGCTTGTCACATCATGCTTCTCTCCTATATCGATCAACCATGACTCGTTATTGGAATCTCACTTAACACTTTATTCATCAAAAATGTCCATGCGTTGAGTGAATTCTCTAATAAAGCTAATACGAGCGAATCTCGACATGATCGATTAAGTATGACAACGTAAAATCGTGGCTAGTGATTTAGATTCACTTTAAGAGTAAATCCAACGACCAAATCATTGTCCGATTGCCCTTGTGAATGAGTTCAAGTTAAGAATAATGAACAGTACCAACATGTGTTCAGGTCGAATTATCATGAATTTATTTCCGAATCAAATGAGAGAACTAAATCTAAACAGTACGAGTTGGATAGTTGAGGCTGTTTGAAGATAATCGTGGCTGCTCATGGTTATTTGCTGCGGATTCATGTTGCTTTATGAGCATGCGGTTATGTCGAGGCGGGTTTGACCCTGTTTTGATGTTGTGTTGCGAATGTTTAGGGGCTGATTCGAGTATGTTTTGAGGATGTTTTGTGGCTGCTTGGAGTCGGTTTTGCTGCTGGTTTGATGCTGTTTTGAGACTGTGTTGAGACTGATTTGAGGCTGATTTGAGGCTGATTTGAGGCTGATTTGAAGCTGATTTGAGGCTGATTTGAGGCTGATTTGAGGCTGATTTGAGGCTGTGTTGAGACTGTTTTGAGGCTGATTTGAGGCTGATTTGAGGCTGATTTGAGGCTGATTTGCTGCTGTTTTGATGCTGTTTTGAGACTGTTTTGAGGCTGTGTTGAGACTGTTTTGAGGCTGATTTGAGGCTGATTTGAGACTGTTTTGAGGCTAATTTGAGGCTGATTTGAGGCTGATTTGAGGCTGATTTGAAGTTGTTTTGCGACGATTCTAGTTTTCAGGCTGTTTTGGGACCGTGAGGCTTTTTGAGGCTGTGTTGAGGTCTTTTGAGGCGAGCATGAATCGTGACTTTTCTATGAGTCATCGTCATCTTGCTCTGAATCTTCCACGATGTCATCTTGGTCATCGCGGTGATCGTCTACATGGGGGTCGTTATCGTCGTTGTTACCGCTGACTTGATCTTGTGCATCAATCGCAGCTTGTATATTCTCATCGTCATCCTCGGAGTCACTGTACGGATTTATGAAGAGATAATCTAATTGCTTCGCCGGACGCTGAATAGTTGAAAGCCACCTCAAGTTGGATAAGTATGCAACTACTGTAGCCACATGAGCGCAGCAGCCTACTGTTCGTGCACCGTTTTTGCATTCGCAGTAATATTCTTCGATTCCGTCAGCTGTATCGTTTTTCGGCTCGTACCGAATGTACACTCTGTATTTTTTTTCGGAAGAGTGACGTGAGCGAAGATCAACACGTATAATTGTTCGTGCGAAGTTGGTAAACCTGAGCAGAATCTTATTATTATTGTCCAGAATCTCGGCAAGATACGATTTTGCGAGGCCAAGTTGGTACGGACCGCTGGTGAAGAGTAGAAGCTGCTTTTCTGTTAACCGAGGGAAATCGGTTAACTGATCGACGTCAATGACTTTGAGCGTACTAGGATGGGTGTTCCAGCGCTTTTCCATGATTAGTGCCTTCAAGTTGTTTTCGACATTCACCCGTTTCTTCATCCGCTCGATAATATCGTTTGTGTTTTCGTCTTCGATTGCAAGTCGCGTCCCATAATGATTGTGGATAAATTTTTTTTTGCGAAGAGGAAAATTTTATTTGTACTTTGTCATTGCATCTAATAGCGCCCGCAGTAGACCAGAGGTCTGTGTTACAGTCGCGCTGAGAGACGTTCGCCAAAATCACTACCTATAATAGAAAAAGGTGGGGGAGGGGGAGGTCGGGGCCAGGTGGCCCCCGATTCACTTAGTGCGTTGATGGATGGAAAGGTTCAATTGAGTAGTTCTTCAAAGAACTGGGTATCTAAACTCACTATGGCTTTTCTAACTCCTTTGATGCACTGTTTCTTATTACTCGGGCATATGCCCCGAATTAGATCTTTCAAGTCCTGTGGCATGGCATTGAACACTTTGATGAAATTGGCCGTCGGCGACATTCTTCCTAACTGTTTCTTAATGCGGGGAACGGAAAGATTTCCTGCGGTCGCGAACCTAGTGCCATACTGATGTAGCGGCCTCTCTAAGATCACGCTTTCATGGTGGAAGGTTCTAATCAAACAAAGCGCATACAGCTTGGTAATGTTTAGTATCCCTAGTTGTTTGAGCAGAGGTTCCGTGTGTGCTCTGGCAGGTGCCTTACAAATACATCTCACGGCTCTTTTCTGTAGCTTCCTCAGAGGTTCTAGCGTCGTTTTGTATGTTCCACCATATATACAGAGCATGTACCTAATGTGAGATTCAATGAGCGCATAGTAGATCTGCTTACAGAATGTTGTTGACCCGACTCGTTTAACTCTCTCTAGTATCGCCACACCAGATCGCACCTTTGAGCAGATCCTTGAGATATGCTCGTTGAATTTGAGGTCTTCTTGGATTATCAGGCCCAGATATCTGTACTTCTTTACTGCTTCCAGCTTCGGGCAGGGACAGTCTATTCCCGAGCATCCTACTTCATGAACACAAATCTCGCAAGGGAGCGGCTGGTGTAAGGAGGGCTTTCTCCCGAACCACATACATTTTGTCTTCGCTACATTCAGCACCAAACCGTTTTTCCTCATCCAATTGTTGACTGTCGTGATACATCGTGATGCCTCCGTGGATAGATGCTCGGCACTTTCCCCTTGGAGCACAAGTGCCGTGTCATCGGCGAAGGCGAAGCATGTTGCCGGGGCAGTGCTGAGAAAGAGATCATTCGTGTATAATATGAAGAACAACGGTCCAAGCACGCTGCCCTGGGGTACTCCAGTGTCTGATCGTACTTCAGAACCGGTGTGTCCCTTTGCCTCGAATACCTGTGTTCTGTCTGCAAGGTATGAAGCGATCAGCCGCAAGGCACTATCCCTCACTCCCATTCTTCCCAGCTTGTTGACAAGTCTTCTTCTGTCGATGGTATCGAAGGCTTTACTGACATCGCAGTAGATAGCGACACAACAGAGGTTCCTCTCCATCAGTGATGTCACATGATTGATCAGCTTTCCCGCAGCGTCTTCACAACTGAGGCCCTTCCTGAAGCCAAACTGGTGTACACTCAGGATGTTGTTCTCCTCAATGTATTCGATGAGCTGATGGGCTATCACTTTCTCGATCACTTTGTTCAGTACCGATAGTAAGGATATTGGTCTATAGTTTGTGAGATCAGTGTAGTCTCCTCCCTTGTGAATTGGGTGCAGCAGCGATTGCTTCAGGCAGTCCGGGTATTTGGAGACCTCAAGTATCTTCGCGATTAGGGTAGTCACCGGGTGAGAAAGCTCTTCGTGGCAGTCCTTCAGCAACCTCGAGGGGATTCCGTCGGGCCCGGGGGCCTTGCCAGTAGCAAGAGTCTTCATGATCTGTGACACCTCCATAGTCGTTGGAATCTGGAATCTACACAGGGACGAGCCAACTGGCGTCGGGAGATCCGCATACGCGTCTATTCGGCCTATCGCCTGTTCAACCGTTCGCTTCCCTATCTCTGCGAAAAACTCATTGATCTCATTGAGAATGCGTTCATCCATTCGCGAGTAACGTGTTCGAATTTCCGAGCCGGACAAAAGTGTCGAGAAAGTGCTGTCCAAAGTGATCAGAATGAAGGATTCGGAGGAGAAGAAGATGATCGACCAATTCAGGACGATGCTGCAGGAAGAATTCAAAAGCTTCGAGTCGAAAATACTGCTGAAACTTCAAAGTGAAATTCAACCGATGCGAGAAGAAGTCACAGCGCTGAAGGAGGTAAACGACGTACTCAAATCCAGAATCATGCAACTTGAGTGGAAGCAGAGTAAATGCAGTGCCGAGATTCTCAACTTTCCGACGGAACCGCCGCTGGAACCAGTGAAAATCATAGCGAGAATGGCGAACATTGCTGGCATCACTGGATTTCAAGATGGCGACCACTCGGTGTACCGCGCCGGAAAAATCAAAGAGACTGACGGAGTGAAAACTCAACGACTGGTGGTCGAATTTGCGACGGAACGAGACTGTGATAACTTCCTGGAGAAAATGGCGAGTTTAAGGAAGGAAAAGAAAGAGCTGAAGGCGAACCTATTCTGCACAAGAAGTCCGCAAGTACCAATCTCAGTATTCAGACTCATGCCTAAGGAAATGAAACAACTTAAATGGCTGGCTTCTCAGAAGAAGGCGGCGATCAACTGGGAATTCTGCTGGGTCGACAAGTCTGGAAAAATCCTCTTGAAGAAGAACGAGACATCGAAAGCTGTATGGATCCGATCACCTGAAGACTTGGACCGTCTGAAGTAACAACTGCACATTAACTCAAGACAGCACTAATGTAATTAATTCAAAGTAGGTAAAATGAGGCCGGTCTCGGAGTTCGGATATTCCCGTCCACGAGAGAGTGGAACCGTTTGCAACTTGGGGGAGGAGCAACGGGGGTGACTGTATTAGACTTAAGGTTCAATTGATCAATATAAGAAGTATTCGGCAAAACCTGGATAAGTTTGTAGCACTATTGGCTGACGATGATGTTGACGTTTATGTGTTCACAGAAACCTGGCTGTATCCTGAGCAAGAATGCACATGTAAAATGAATGGATATAACTCCTATTTCAAGTCGAACTCTTCGTACCGGGCCGGTGGCGTGGCATGTTTCGTCAGGCAAGATATTCCCGCCTTCCAGATAGACCTTCCGGAGAATACCAACTGTCATTGCTGCCTAGTGGAGATTAACTGTAACGGAAACCGCATCCAACTGCTGTCAATTTATCGTTCCCCGACGGCGGGAGTCTCCGACCCGAAGATGTTTGCTTGTGAGGGCGTTCCAGCCATACTGGCTAGGCTTGACAGGAAGACCGACTGTCTGATGCTTGGCGACATCAACTTCTGCTTGCTGGAGCGGAGCAGGGTTACTGAAACCTACTTGGAGAAGTGCACTGAAGAAGGCTTCGTGGTCATCAATGGGAGGACCCCGACACGAGTGGTGGGGAACAGCTCCAGCTTGATCGATCACGTGCTCTACCGACACTACGCAGGAACTGAGCACCAGCTAGCGATCAGAGATGCGAAAGACGTCAGCGATCACGAGCTCATTAGCGTTGAGATTAAATTCCATTCCCGAAGACAGCTGAGGGACCGAGGTTTCTTCAGAAAGGTTGATTTCGAAAAAGCCAGAATGACACTCGGACAGCTGAACTGGCTAGATCTCATCACCGAAGGTTCGCCGGACAGGGCATGCGAGATCCTACGTGACAAATGCGATGAAACACTCAGGATGTGTTCAACCATGCTCCGAAACACGCAGAGATTTCGCCCCCTAAAAGAATGGCCACCATCTCACCAGGGCGGGTGTGATCACCCGCCCTGGTGAGATCCATCAGAGAGAGAGAGAGAAACTCCGCAGGAAATTCAAGAAATATGGAACTACGGCAGACAGGATCGCTTACGAGTGCTATAAAACGACACTCCACCGTGTGTTGAGGAAGACAAAGAACGACTATTACAAGAAGGAACTAGAAGAAACGGAAGGCAACCCCAGAAAAGCATGGAAGGTTATGAACACATTCTTCGCAGGGAACAGAAAACGAGACTCGCTCAGACCGGAGCTAATGCAGAGAACATCCGATCACCTTGCACATCGCCTCAACTTTTGGAAGCATTTTGTTGTCAACTGTGTTCTTCAGCAATTTCCAACGGCCCCAGAGATGTCCATGCACTGCTTCTACAACCCAGCGAAGTTTCGTTACAGTTCGAGATGCGTTGGCTTCCAATGTAGTTAGTTGGTCTCTCTTGTTGAGCATGGCCGGCATCAAAACAATATAATCCAACGATTCAATGAATTCTTTTGCTCGACTGAATCCTCTGTCGACAATCAACGAATCATCACTCAATCAATCAATCATCAATCATGTCTCCTTTCCGAAGGATTTTTTTCATGCGTTTTCGGGTCAGAACGGTTCGCACAAGAGTTCCATCGCTTTCTTTTCCGTTGAACGGTCCCACGAAATCCACAATGAAGCCATTCGTAGTGGTGATTGTGAATGGTTTACAGAGATGAGTGTGTTTTTGTCCAGAATATTCCAAGCGTTGGAATTTATGATTTGTGCTTTTCTGGTGCCGGATGTACGTACCGTCTAACACGAGTACCAGTTGATCGGGTTTCAGATTTAGAAGTTTGCGTGCAATAGCCGAAGTGTTCTCGAGAAGTTTGGTCCTCGTACACTTTCGCGGGCCAAACTCGATATCGGGATTTGCAGTGAACGCTTCAAGCACGCTGGCAAACGTTTCCGACACGCTCGACGGTCTTGGTAAACCATAGACAGCGGAAATGTGTTCGTTCGATAGTCCAGTTCTCATTTTGTAGAGGAAAATGAATACCGCCTGATTGATATTGCGTACACGGGAATTACGTAACTTCGGAAGCTGTGTGACGAAGTGCAGAAAATGTTCTTTGTTCAAACCGACGATCACTCTCAGACGGTCACTGTCGATGTTCACACAATACATTTGATCCCATATTGTGACCTGGGGAGTGGTGAAAAGCAGTAGTTTGAGGTCATCTACCGTGATGTCGGCTCGTGCCTTGCGCCAAGGGAAGCGTTTGAATTCTTTCACGGTCGTAGTAACGCTAATGGAACATTTCGGACACATTACATTTGTTCGGGGTATGAAGTAATTCGCTGCGTTGAATGCATGCCGTCGAACGCTCAGACTGATGACGCTCAAATTCTCCGGGGTTCCGCATCTGAAGCATGATCTCTTTGAACGAATTGCTTGCCTGGCTGGATAATTAACCATTTTGTCCGATGGATCGACGTATGCATCGTCAGAGTTCGAAGACGGATCGAGGGACGATTGATCTGTTGTTCCATCTGTTGAATCGTAAACCGTATCGACGCTCAACTTGATCTTTTTACGGGATTGGATTCCACTCGTCGATGCTTCATTTTGGCGAGCTTGACGCATTCCTCGTTTGTGTTTGTTGAGAGGTATGTCGTTGCGACGACGACTACGATTGCTGCGATGGCAACGAGAATCGTCATCATCACCAGCAGCTTCATCCGTGCCATCGGTGGAGTTCGGAGGTTGAAGTTGGCTTTCGGTGGTGTTGCTGGTGCTGCTGGATTCAGGGTTGTTCTGGTTGTCCGGATTGTTGCTCGCAACCGGCTCTTCTTCTTCTTCATCTTCGACATTCTCTTCAGTCTGTTGTTGGATGACGTTCTCTTCCAAGGATACAGGAGCGGTCGATGGCAATGATTGTACCATACTCCCATTCGTTGTATCGTCTACGGCATGATTGGTTGTGCCTTCGGCCAGTTGGTGACGGTTACTGAGTTCTAAGAACGCGGCTGCTTGTTGTTCTCGTTTGACGTCGGATGCCTTTTGTCGGCAGGGTTGGCAGACCTTCACGTTGAGTATGAGAGGGACATTGAGATAACATGACAGTTCAACTCTTACTGACTCTCTCTGGATAACAGTGGGAGCCGCTTTGAATGCGTGAGGTCGATTGGAACATGCGGCGCATTCGCGAACTTTTGCGCACACATGGCAGATCCAGTCCCCGACTTGCCGAGGAAGATACCGAACGTCGTGTGTCGAGATTGAATATTCAACGACAACGTACTGCGCAAGTTCGATCTTCTGAGAATGTTGAACAAAGAAGAAGGCGAACGAACGCCAACAGGAATCGCAATATTCGATCAAGAGAAGCGCAACGCATGCAATTGAGGTTGACCGCTTTCAATTACTCACCCGAAAATGATTACAGTTCTCACCCGAGTATACAAAGTGGGAATATGAACAAGCGATGCAGGTTCTGCAGTGCATTGAAGTTTAAGAATGAATCGCCGGGACTTCGCTGTGCAAGTGGACAAGTCGTGTTGCCCGATCTACGTACACCCCCAGAACCGTTATTGACGTTCGTGTCCGGCTCAACAAGCGCTTCAACGCACTTTTTGTCCAACATCCGCAAATATAATTCCTGCTTCCAGATGACTTCTTTTGGAGCTACAAGAGTCGTACAGGGAGGCTTCATGCCAACATTCAAAGTGCAAGGACAGATTTATCATCGCGCTGGATCACTCCTACCGTTACCGAATTCGGACCATAAGTTCCTTCAAATCTACTTTATGGGAAGTGCAGATCGAGAGCTCGATCAACGGTGTCAGTTGAATACGAATGGTCGCAGAGAAATAATCGCTGCTCTCCAAGAACTGTTCCACACGCATAACGGATTAGTACGACTGTTCGGAACCGCACTCGAGCAAATGCCCACCGATAATTATGCTTTCGTTATTCGAGCTGACAAAACTCCCACCGGTGAGCATGAAAGACGATATAACGCTCCAACTATAGATGAGGTGGCGATTGTTGTGATTGGTCAACAGGAGTTCGACCGCCGTGACATTATCATCCGACGTCGAGATGATGGTAGCCTCAACCGTATCTCAGAAACGCATCGCTCCTATGACGCTCTACAGTATCCGATTCTCTTCTGGGAGGGCGAAGACGGATATCATTTCGGCATGAAGATGAGAAATCCCCAGACAAGGGAGGAAGTCGAGGAAAAAAAATCACACGGTTTCACACAGTGAAATCGAGAACGGAGGATTCCGTTGTTAACCAATGTGAGCGTCTGCGCGCAAAGTACTCATCGTCAAGTAAAACCGCAAGTCGACAAGAAACTCGGAAAGCTCAAGACAGACAAAACACTACAAAAAATCTAGTTTGACCTCCTCGATTCGGAACTGAAGAAAGCAAAACCTAAAAAAATCGAACAAATGAGCAAAGCGAAGTTTCGATCAGTTGTCACTCAGAAGACAGGGCTTATTCGAGCGGGAAAGTTCTAACAAATCTCATAAATCCCAGACAACGAAAGCTGAAAAAATACCTGAGCCCAACGTATCCAAACAATATAAAAAGCAAGACAATGCAAATAAGGAACTCTAACGAAATTACGGCGGCATCATCAAATGAACGGTAGCATTGAGTTTAGCGAATCGATCATGAAACCTCATTAACTACTGGTTCAAAACAATTTCTATGCAGATTTTCATAAACTGGTCATCCCATCCACGTCACTCAGCCATCCCGTCAATCAAACACGCTGAAACTTATTGGCGGATCACAACGAACTCAAAGAACACACACTCCACAAGAATATTGCCGCTCCCATGAATTCTTCAACAACTTGCCCACACAACCCAGTGCCATCGAGCTCTGCCACTGAAACCATAAAGTTTTTCTACGTCTGAACTGGGTGGGAATCTACGGCCGCCGGAACACCGAGACAAGCCTCTGCTAACTCGCGACACTCCGCTAATGCCACGACATGGCTCACGACCAGAGGTGTGTGCCGCGCCGCGTCGCCGTCCCCCGAAGCCCGCCGCCGGTCGCCGCGATTCTTCTGCAGCGCGCCGGCGCTCCGTCGCCGCGCGTGATCTCGGCGGCGCGCCATCCTATCTGGCGAGTATTTCCGCCATTCCGGAATGGTGCCTCTGCTGATTTGTCGAGATCTCGTTTGTTTTAAGAGTCAGCACGGTTACAGCCCGCTATCCCGAAAACCCGGTATCCCGAACGGCGAAATGAAGGGCCCCAGAACCCCGCCATCCCGAAATCCGGTCTCTCGGAACACGTTATCCTGAATACCCGCGATCCCTGATGGACAGTATTAAAAGAAAAATCCAACCTCCATACCGACGCCCTTCTTTTCACCTTTCGGGATACCGGGTTTTCGGGATACCGGGTACACACCGTCAGCACGACTCACATTGCCCGCTGCTTCCTCCTTGCTCTCCGCTACCGGCTTAGGCGCTGTGTGAGCCCGTTAATCTGCCGAAGAAAGAGGTGATGCCACGAATCTTCGAAGAATGGGCGCGGGAAAAAATCTCGGCCTGGGCGCAACAGCACCCTGGGCGCAAACAATCTTGGCAGAATCCTGAGATCTCAGTGCCAGATGCACAGATGTCAAGAATGACCCGAGAGACGGTGAATCTGATTCGGTAAAACTTAATTCGAGTCCCATTGACGTTTTTATTCAGAAGGGCTCTCCCGTCCACGAATTTCCGTTGTTTCCATTCTCACCGGCGACAATGGCAGGACTTGACCCCAAAGAATATTTCCTCCTCAAACCACAGCTTGTGCGGCACCACGGAGGGCGGCGGGCTCTCGCTGCGGCGCGCCGCCTCTTTTCGCGTGCGCCGCCGCCGCCGCGAAAAAGTCCACGGCGCACAGCTCTGCTCACCGCAGCATCCTGTTAGAGCGGAGACAAATTTGAGCGAAAGACCAATTTGAGCGGAAGACCAATTTGAGCGGAGGGCCGATTTCAGCGGAGGGCCGATTGCAGCGGATGGCCGATTTCAGCGAGAGCCCGATCAGAGCGGATACCAATTTCAGCGAGCGAGATGTGGCGGTGACACCGCTGTGGTACCTAGGGAACCAGTAAACTTTTTTCTCTTCCGCCGGAAGAATGAATTTCCATTAGCGATAGGCTCGGCACGTGGGTTTGAGTGCTGGGAATGATGGTGCTCAAGTTCGTGAATTCGAGTCGTAACTAGGCTTTGCACGCGGGTTTTTTGCGGGTTTGATTGAAAGCTGCGTCATGCACGCTGGTTCGATTCAAGCGATATCGCTTGGAGCGCATCCTGTAGCCACCCTTCGTCGCTGCGTGAAACCCACCCTACTTTTCCTCCCACCATGAGCTCGCAAGATTCTGGATCAAGATTTCTCCTGAAACCCGCAATAATTGCGGTCCTAGGACCGCAATTGCGGGTTTCAGAAGGTCAAAGTGCCTCACAAGTAAACGTTCCCTCCTTAGAATCGGGGATGACAGCATACGATATACCATTCGAAAGGTCTTATCATGTGTACTCACCGTGTGACTTGTGATCACTTGCCTCGGAACGCCAATCTCATAGTCTCAATCCATTCCGAGCATCAGTTGATGAGATAGATCCACCCAGAACAGAATTCCATAGGGTCCAATGCTAACTTCATAGCCCATGACTCGTGAACGCGTCCCCGCCTGACGCTAATATGTCACACGGTGATCACACATGATAAGACCTTTCGAATGGTATATCGTATGCCGTCATCCCCGATTCTAAGGAGAGAACGTTTACTTGTCAGAGTCTTGCGATTCCATGACACAGGGGAAAATAGGGTGGGTTTCACGCAGCCCCGAAGGGTGGCTACACGATGCGACCCAAGCGATATCGCTTGAATCGAACCGGCGTGCATGACGCAGCTTTCAATCAAACCCACAAAAAACCCGCGTGCAAAGCCTAGTCGTAACCGGCCTTTGTTGGTAGTTGAAAACTACCTGTTTCGGAAGGATTATGAGTCGAAAGGCTCCGTGGCTTGGCGTTGCGTCGTGAAAGGATGCCCCGCTCGAATTTTGACGAGAAATGACGAGCACGACGTGAGTAGCTCCTGAAGTCCGACTGATTCAACCTAACTCGCTCGCAATTTCGTGATCGCTATGCATGCAACTGCTGATTGATCCTAACTGCTTGCCTACTAGACTACTAGTGAACTGCAAAGCCGAGCCGACCACGAGTTCCGTTTGGAATTGACGGAATGTTTGCTCAATTGATTCTTCTCCTGAGCACTTGGCGTCGCGGGCAAGCGAAGTCAAGACTCTCCGTGAGCGTAGCGAGCGGCACGGCTTCAGTGAGGCCTGGAGAGCAAAAGCGTGCTTAGCACCGCTCAGTACCGTCGCCGCAGCTTGTGGCTCTTTCTGTCAGTTGAGGCAGCGGGTAGGAACGCTCAAATCGGCCCCCTCGCGCAAATGGGTGTTCCGCGCAAATCGTCACTCCGCTGTATTCGGCCCTTCGCTAAAATTGGCTCTCCGCTAAGATCGGCTCTCCGCTGAAATCGGCCTTTCGCTCAATTCGGACTCCGCGCAAATGGCACGTCCGCTCAATTCGGCATGCGCCCTGCTCACGACACACACTTCAGTCTTGAAAAACAACAACCCGCAACACCTGAGAAAAAAGAACACCACCAACAAAGAACGTCAACGACGAAACCTTCTCAAAACACAACATCAGAAAACTCTGTCCTCGACCTTCTTGAACTACTTCTCCGCTCAACTCCGATGGTAAATTCAAGAAACGTGAACATGAAAATGATTCGGAACACACCAGCAGCGTCACTCGACGAAACAAGCCCTTCGCGACAATCTTTCCCCATAACTCGACCCCCAACAGCCCGCATGTCTCTTCTATCTTCTAGCTGGCAAAACTGCCACCGAGAGCGTAGAACCACGTCACATGTTAACTACTCTTCTGAACTCGATGAAAAGACATCTACAATGGTCTAAAAACCGGAATTCAAAACCCCTCGGAGTTCACAAACCATCGACACCGCCAGAACCCGCCAGAACCACACGGTGAACGAATCGCAGGTCTGCCCAAACATGTCAAGCGTCAACCGCAGCGCACAACGACACCGAGCCGGCAGCAGCATCCAACGCAACACCGCACGCTCTCGCCCACTCTCCCACGGAAGGCGCGGCTGCCGCGCTTACTACGAAAGCATTGGCCAGAACTCACTCACCCAACGGCTCACGTCACTCAACACGCAGTTCGCACCACCACACCACGAAAACAACAGAAAGAAGCGCTGGAAAAAGAGCTGGTGGAACATACTCAGCGCCAATGACGCACCCACTGGCCACGCCCACATCCGTTCGCGAATTGGTTCCGGTCCAGCTCTGAGCGAGCCATAAAACGGAATCCTCCGTTAAAAGTTAGTGCTATGAACTACTATGCCTATCGATTGATGGTTCGAGACAACGCCGAGAACCATATCCTGAAGTGCCGGCAATTGTTCCATCAATATGCCGTCGAAATGTACGTGAAGATCGAGTCTGAGAGGTTACTCTTCATCCGCCTCAATCAAACCAAGTTACGTTCCGAGCAGTATATCCATCTCCGTGATGCTGTTGCTGCTGACGGGAACTTGAATGCCAACAACTTGGGGAGAATGGTTATCTTACCCGCGACATTCACAGGGAGTCCACGGCACATGCATGAATACGCGCAAGACGCAATGACGTATGTCCGAGCATAATCTCTGATGGATTTCATTGTCAAGTATGAAGTTTTCGGCGAAACGCGTTGCTGGATGTACTCCATCGAATGGCAGAAACGAGGTTTGCCGCACGCTCATATATTGATTTGGCTGTTCAGCAAAATAACGCCCGACAAAATCGACGAAATCATCTCGGCTGAAATCCCGGACGTCAACATCGATCCGGATTTGTTTGAAATCGTCACCAAGAACATGATCCATGGTCCTTGCGGTGTTGAAAACGATACTTCACCTTGCATGAGAGATGGGAAGTGCACCAAACGTTATCCAAGAAACCTACATGCCGAAACTATAACAGGAAACGATGGATACCCGCTATATCGCCGACGTTCCCCTGACGATGGTGGCAAACTCGCAATTCTGAGGATTCGCAATGGGCCGGTTCGCATCGATAACCGCTGGATCGTACCCTATTCTACGTTGCTTTCGAGAACTTTCAAGGCACACATCAATGTCGAGTACTGCAACTCAGTCAAATCGATCAAGTACATTTGCAAATACGTGAACAAGGGTAGCGACATGGCCGTTCTAGAACTAAGAAGCGACTCCGAACCAATTGATGAGCTCGATCGATACCAATTGGGACGTTACGTTTGCAGCCAAGAAGCCATCTGGCGGATCTTCTCATTCCCGATCCACGAACGTCATCCGACTGTAGTTCACCTAGCAGTGCACCGCGAAAACGACAACGCGTTTATTTTACAACTCAGAATCTGCAAGCTCAAGCATTGTCACCGCCACAAACGACCCTAACCGCCTTTTTCGCATTGTGCAGAGATGATCCATTCGCGAGGACGCTGCTCTATTCTGAAGTGCCGAAATACTTCACATGGAATCCATCATCGAGGAAATTCCAGCGTCGCAAAAAAGGCACACCCGTTCTTGGGATCTCGGATCTATATTCTTCCGATGCTTTGGGTCGTCTGTATACGGTTCACCCAAACAATCAGGAATGTTTCTTTTTGCGTTTGCTATTAGTCAATGTTCGGGGACCAAAGTCCTTCGAAGAGCTGAGAACTGTCGATGGTGTACCGTGTGCAACTTATCGAAACGCTTGCCAGCGACTGAATCTCCTCGAAAACGACGAGCATTGGGTCTCAACACTCGCGGATGTAACCGCCACTGCTCAACCCACTCAAATTCGCATACTGTTTGCGATCATACTGACAACATGTTCACCATCGAATCCTAAAGATCTCTGGGAGCATTTCAAGGATTCTCTAAAAGAGGACATTCTTCATCGTGCGCGAAGGATGACTAACAACCCAGACTTACAGTTCACCCTTGCTATGTATAATGAAGCCCTGATCCTGATCGAGGACATGTGCTTGGCGATCGCTAACAAACGATTGTCAAGTCTGGGAATGCAGTCACCCGACCGGTCAATTGCTGACAATTATGATCGCGATCTGCACCGTGAAATGGACTCCAATACTGATGATTTGAGTCAGTTCGTCGAAATTAATCTGCCGAGATTGATCCCTGAGCAGCGCGCTGTCTATGACATGATTATGCGAGCCATAAGATTCACAACTGGTGGATTGTACTTTTCGGATGCTCCCGGTGGCACAGGTAAAACTTTCCTGATCTCTCTCATTCTGGCCACAATACGATCAAAAGGGAAAACGGCGTTAGCAATCGCATCTTCCGGTATCGCAGCGACCTTATTAGACGGTGGACGCACGGCACACTCAGCTCTGAAATTGCCCCTGAATTTGCATACTATTGACACGCCAACCTGCAATATCAGTAAAAACTCTGGAATGGCGACAGTGCTCCAGGATGTTAGCCCCTATTCTGAGTCGGCCAGGAATCCGTGAGATTCCTACGCGAGCTTCGCGAATAACGAGCGCCGATCTTGTCACAACGTCTGCTGATTTCCTGCTTCAAGTCGGATATTCGAATAACCTGGGCTTTCTCGAGACCCTTCTCGGCCAGCAAAGCCATCATAATGGATTCTGTATCTCTTCCGTGACGAGCAGCTATCCAATGTTCGAAAAATTGCCGACGAGGGACTCGAATCGAAGGCCTACACAGACCGATGTATGTGGATAAGCGCAATTTTCCGCGAATTTTCGCAAATTTCCGCAAGATTGTGCAAGTTGTCTTGAACGAGGAAGGCCTAAGGTAGCTCAAGCCAGAAAATCAAGATGGGGAAACACGGGGAAACTATTTTTCCTGGGCCTTGACTGGGGCTGATTTTGCAAGATTCGAAGGAGGTTTTAGCCCACCAGAAAGAAATATAGAAAACTCTTCAGAGGTCCGAAAAAAGACTTTACTGTGTTCATTTGGAAGCACTCTAAGTCACCAGTACTAAGGTGAATTCACACTGTTTCAATCGCATGGCGCCTCGGCATTGAAAGCCGGCTTTCAATGCCGTTGAACGAGCGCGCTGCCTTTCAATGTTGTGGAACCAACGCAGAGCTTTCGAGAGGTGGAGCGGTGCCAGTGAGCATGCCGCCGGGAGAAGAAAACGAAGCGCGGCACGCGGCCATTGCTAGCGTAGAACCGCGAGTCTTCGATAGCCTAATCAGGCCTGAGCGGAGTTGGCCGTGGAACTTGAGCAAGTGCAACGGAGCAGCATGCCGTTCCTGTGGCGCGAATCTCATATGTCGGGCTTCCTGGAAGCGTATCAGAGGTTCCCGTGTCTATGGGACACTCAATCGACCGAGTACCGCGATAAGCATCGCAGGGAAAGAGCTCTTGGTCAGCTCGTGGCCGACTTGAACTTGGTCGGACTCACGATCGCTGACGTTCGAGCGAAAATTAAGTCCATTCGCACGAGGTATGCGTTGGAGGTGTCGAAAATTCGGCAATCTGAGAGAACAGTGGCGGATCCAGGGGGGGGGGGCGATCGGGCGATCGCCCCCCCCCCTCGAGTCCGATCTCCCAGGCGGAATGTACGGATCAGAAGAGAAACTTTCATGAATCTTTTCAGAAATAGATAAATGTTTGTACTAAACAATTATGAAACAAACAATTCAATATTCAACCGCAACTTCAGGGTGTAAAAATACACCCGCAACACCGAAAATCTGAAACCGCCTCCCCCTCGAGCCATTCCTGCATCCGCCACTGCGAGAGAAGCGGTTCCGGCGTTGCCGATCTATATGAACCGCGGCTTTCGTGGTTCAAGGAGGCGTCCTTTCTGCGCCCCGTGATTTCCTCACGAGGCAGCTCATCGAACCTACAGGTGAGTACGCTACGGAGACCCATGCGAGCCGTCCAGAGCAACGAAAGAGAAGTGGGGAACAGGTGTGGAGTGAGCTATGTTGGCAAATCCCGGTTTTATTAGTCGAGCTTCGAAGTAGGAACAGCGAGGACCGGATGCCCCGAAGAGCTAGATGAACTGCCGAAGCTGACGGATATCAATGTTCTGAGAAGAGTACGCTGACTCGCGAGAATCATCTCGGTACTGGATTACTATGTTTGTGGTTACTATGTTTCCTCGATCGGTTCTCCGCATGTTCAGGAGCGGAGACTCGGTTCGTTGAGAGAAGTCATCGACAGGCATGAAGCCAGTTCGGATGGGCTAGGGCTCTCAGGGCGCAGTAGGGTAGTTAGATCATCTCCCACTGCCAAGGGACAGAGTCTGAGGAAACGAAGCGGGCGGCGTAGTCGCCGCGCACGGCAGCGGCAGTGGGGGGCGGTTGCGATCTCAGCAGGGTCGGTCGCGACGCCGGCGCACAACCGGCTACCGGGCGCTCATCGGGGGGTGAAGGTCGGGCCGAGCTCTGCAGCCAGTTGTGAAGAGCGCAAGCTGTTTTCACAACTTGCTCACTCGTGTGCAGCGCAAGCGGTAGCGGTTTCTCGAAAATTCGGAAGCGGGACACTAAAAGTCCGAATGCATTCTCAACAACGCGTCGCGCACGCGACAGACGGTAATTGAAAATTAGCTGGCGCTGGTTGAGTTGTCCGCACCGAGAATGGCTTCAGTAGATTCGTTCTCAGGGGGAATGCATCGTCGGCGAGAAACACCCCTTCGGCAGGAACAGCGAGAGTCTCTTCCAGAAGCGCGAGGTTGAGGGTAGACTTCGAGAAGACTGCGGCATCATTCACCCTGCCGTTTGTGCCGACGTCGATGTACAAAAAATTGTAGTTGGCATCGACCAAGGCTAGCAGGACGATGCTGTAACTTTTTTTGTAGTTGAAGAAGTCCGACCCGCTCTTCGGGGGGCAGCGAAGAGCAACGTGCTTGCCGTCGAGGGCTCCACACGTGTTTGGAAACTGCCATTTCCGCTCGAATTCGCGCATGATACCACCCCACTTCTCTTCGGACCGCGGCACCTGCAAGACGAAAGTTTGCTTATTACTCCCGCTCTTGCAGCCGGACGAAGGCCGGAACGAGGTGGGCGACGAGAGTCCTGAGGACTCTGCCTGCAGCCCGCCCCTGGAGGAGGCTCAGCCCGACACCGATCAGACGACGACAACGACTCGCGGAGCGGGCACTGGACCCGGCGCGCCCCCGGCTCCCCAAAACCGACATCACCAGCGGGCGACCTCGAATGCGCCTCACAGCAGTCGGGTGCAAACTTGCATCGATGAGCTGAGGCAGATCTCCGAGGATCAGAGGGCCCCTTCACATCCATATGACCTATTCTGTGATGCCCTGGCCGCCCAGCTGAAGAACCTGCCGGCTGAGCGGGCCATGCGGTTCATCGCGAACGTTCAGCAGCAAATAAGCGAAGAGACCATTGATTACCTTCGCGCTTCTTCTCCTTCCACTTATTTCGGGTCGGCTGCGGCTACCCCCTCGGCCCAAGATGACGAGAGTTCCGTTGCGGCCGACCTTTTCCAGCTCTAATGCTCTTTCTGTACCTCTGTCTCCCTGTCCCTCGCTCTTGTTTTCTGTCCTTTTCTTTCATTCCTTTCTTGTCTCCTTCGGCCCAGGACGACGAGAGTTCAGCGGCGTCCGACCTTTTCCGGCTGTAACGATCTTTCTGTACCTCTATCTCCCTGCCCCCCTCTCTCTCTCTCTCTCTCTTGGTCTCTGTCCATTTCTTTCCTTTCGTTCTTGTCTGCCTCGGTTCCCCAGTTTATGAAATAAACCAACCTGGATAAACTCTTCGAGCGCCGCGTAGACCGCTTTGCACACGATGGGAAAGAATGTTGAGAAGGTACTTCTTGGAATTCTGTACAGCGCGCTCAACGTTCCGATGTTGTCCCCCGTCGCGAGATAGCGCAAACTCATTTCCAATTTCACCTCCGGTCGCACCGCGTCTCTGTACCAGGTATCCTTCTTCGAAATTGCCGGCCGTACTTTCTCAAGAAGATAGGTGAATTGCTCCGCGCTCATTCTGAGATGGTTCAGGAGGTCTTCGGGGGTTTCTTTGGCCCACTCCTGTACGAGTGTAGACGACGCCCCTTGGGAGTTCCGCGCGGCGACCCACGGCTTCACCCACCAGCGTCGACTCCGGCGCTGCCTCGCTTGTTTTTCTTCCTCGAGCTCCTGCACCATGGTTTCCGCGACGAGCCTGATCGCAGCTTGCATCAGCTCCCTCTTCCTTGCGATACGACCCATACCTGTAAAACACGTTTCTTGCGTCCGTTATTTTTGAGCCGCGTCTCCTGACGGCCCCTTGTGTCAGCCGCCTCGATTGTCTCTGGTAAGCTCCCCTAACCTGATCTGTCGCTGGCCTCGATTGCAACACGCTCTTCGTTGACACTCTCCGCCTACTTCACTCGGACGACACCACTCGCTTGGTCTCCGGATCACCGAAATGCCTTGAGTGCTCCTCTTCCCAGACCGTTGCGCCCGTCACCGAGACACCGCTCGATCCACCTCTTTCTAAGCCATGCGATTGAAACAGTGTGAATTCACCTTTAGTTCCATTGTCGAAACTTCCTCCACTCATTCGTTTGAAACCAAGCACCGAGTGTCATTGTTGCTAGATTCGCAGTGGCGATTTTGACGCCACTTCACGTGCTCTCTGCACGGGGAGTGGACGTGCACGGGGAAAAAAATCCGTTTCCCAGCCTCTAGGTGGCCGGGAACATGTTCGCCGGTCCAGGGAAGCGAAACCCGTCATGACTTTTTCCCAGCTAAAATGCCCTATTCAGCCCATAGTGCGGCGCTTCAGCCACCAGATTCGCCGCATGCTGGCTTTGAGTTCTTCCAGGGGCAACAATTTAGCGCAGTCTGACCTCAGGTTCATCGTCAGCAGAGCATACTTGACCCATGCGGCCAATCGATAACTCAATAAGAATTCGAAGGATGGTGTGGCGGGACAAGGAATTGCGGCATATTGCCAAGAACAACAGCGGCCCTCGCCTCAGAGCAGAGATGCAAGCGCTCAAAGAAAGCATTGAAGGGATGAACGTGCCCGCTGCATGATCACGAGGGTGGCTTCGAAGAGCTTTGTCTTTATGTCACACCGATACCAATCGTCAGGAATAGTCGCAACGCTATGACAATATTTGGCATGAAGAGGCCGAGACGGAAGTTTTGAATGGATACCAGGATGCCGAGAGGAAAGCCTTACTCGTATTGAAGCATCATGTTTGAGGCCATCACAAGTAATAGCAATTGCCTTCGTTCTTGCGTGAACTACATTGAATTGCCTATGTAGCTGCGGAGGACTTTATTGACAGATGGATTCTGAAAAAAATCTCTCGAGTTTCCGCCGAGACCGCTTTCCCAGCTTGTTCCGCTGCTGAAAGAGAACTAGATTCCCAATCTTTCTTCCGATTGGGGAGCAACTGAGATTAGATCCTTCGCTTTCAAAGTCTGTGCACAGAGCGCTTCCTTTAGCTAGTTTTCTGCCGATGCTGGATCTGCTGCTGAACTCCTGTGAAATCCGCGGCTGAGACCCGCGTGTTTCGCTAGAACCTTTGTCACGAGTTTGCTTCGCCATGGTTAAAAACGGAGTTCTCCGTTAGGGCTTTCACTCCCCGAGTGAAAGGCACGAGATTTTATAATCTAATAAAGGATCTGCGGAAGCAGGAACTGAGCTCGCTGGAAGGTTGCTAGAAAATCTGCAGGACGAGATCGCGAAGAGGCGCACGATTCTTTCGAACGCGTTGGGAATCTTGGAAAACTCGGACTACAACTTCGCCCTGGAAAAGATCTGTGGTCTGAGAGAACCTTCATGCGAGGAAATCGTCGATATCCTTGCCGACATCTTGGATTCGAATGCCCCTGCCGCTTCGCCAAATGCAGACCTGAACTCACGGGCCTCGATGGGTCGCGTCGCCCAGTTTCACCCATGGCATCCATTGTAATCAGTATCGAAAAATGTCCAACCATTGACAGTCTTTCGCTTCCAGGAAGAGATCACGTGGGACTCAATCCTCGCAAATCCAGGGGTTCCGGCCGAGAAGAGCGTTAAAGAAGGAAACGACACCAGAACCAATCTCAATCGGGAATTTGACCTTCACAGGCAAGGCGGTGGTCGAGGCCACCTTCTCGAGTGGTGTCGAGAAACCTTATTGGCGATTCCACCTATCTCCGTTCAACCAGAACGAGACTTCAGCACACTCCGACTGTGATTTATTGATTGACCATCCCATTTATTAACCATCCCTTCACGATATACATTATATGTTATATGTAAGAAACCCCTTCCGCGGGGGCGAGTTATCTCAGCTGGTTACTGTTTTTCTTCATTCGACGATCCTCATGTTATCCCCATTACCTTCCATGCTTTCCCGCCACGCCTTGTCAGTGAGTGATCGGATGTGTTCTTCCACATCTTTCCTGAAAGTTCTCCAGCTGCCACTCCCTTCCGAGGGTGTCTGTGTTCTCATCAAATCACATCCAAACCGCTTGTGGAGATGCTGCATCCTCTTGTGTGCAGCGCTGAAGATATTGCAAGTTTCCATCATGTCCAGAATGGCCCTGGACCACCTGTTACTCGGCATTATCCGTAGTCTCGCGAAGTAAAGGATCTTACTCTTGGCCTCCCTGCTCTCGTACGAGGCCCATTCCAGCTCTCCTTCGATGATCTCATGGGCTATGTTGAAGGCTGGTTGTCCTAGTGCCCATTTGCCTGCTTTCATCTGACAATGAGATGTTTCCATTCTCTTTCTGGTATCAGCTGATGCTACGAGGACCGAATTACAGTGAGTTAGTGCGGGCACACACGTAGTGTTACGCACCGTGCTCGGGCGAAGGAAAGACTCGGGGTTCTGGCTGATTTTCCTCCGGCTTGGCGCCGTCGCCCGGCTCTCGTGTGTCTCTCTACTGCTCACTTTTCGACTGCTCCTGGCTGCCGTTCCGAGAACGGCGCCTTGGAGAGGGCAACATGTCGCATCACGAGAGTCGGCCGGCGACGTCCAAGTACATCGGTTTCGTTTATTGACATATAGCTTTCGGGTGGGCATTCCGCCACACTCCCGGCCAAATTCTCAAATCTTGATAACTATAGACGACATTATTTCTGCATTACATTCGATGGTCGGGTATTGATACATTTGGGAATTTTCGTCAGGTCAACGAGGCGAGAAGTGCATACGCGGGTCGAACTAATGTGCAAGCAAGGTTTTCTTTTTCTGTTTCTTCCGAGATCAGAACGCGAATTATTTCCCGGCAGCTGACTCGTTCGGTCGCCGCGTCTAGCTAACTTCCAGCGGAAATAACAGCTGGATTGGACGGTTGAGTACTTGGCCCGTTGCGGTTTTGATGAGGCAGGATCGCCTCAGACGATCTGTGCGCCCTCCGCCCGAAAGGCTCAAGATTCTGCAAAGCGGCCAGTGTGACCTGGACGGGCTTGAGTCTTTCAGCAGGCACACGTCGCCTTCCTGAAGCGGTCGCCGCTGGACGGGTGCGCGAATGTGCGCTGATCTGAGGTACTGAAGGTACTCAGCTCTGAATCTTCGACGAAATGAAGCAATGACCGACTGTTGGCGTTGCCATCGTTTTGAGTACACTATTGAATTGGCTGCTTCCTGGGTCAACGGACGCGTTCCCATCTCTGGTAGAGAGATTCTGGATCGGTAACCGAATAGTAAGTCCGCGGGACATAGCGCATTGATTTCGTTGGGGTCAACCTGCACCGACGTGAGAGGTCGCCTATTTACCATGAGCTCTATGTCCGACAAAATGGTTTCTAATTCTCTGAACGAGACAACGTTTCTTCCCAGGACCTTCCTTAAAGGACGTTTGACCGTTTGAACGAGGCGCTCGTAAAATCCCCCTTGCCAAGGGGCTCTTGCTGTGATGAATTCCCACACTATCTCCGCGTTCGCTAAGTGCTGTTGCACCTCCGGAGTTCGAATATTTTCGTATATGAACCTCAGCTCCTTAGCTGCTCTTTTGAACGTGAGACCGTTGTCTGATATTATTTTCACCGTTGATCCGAAACGATTGATGAACTTCCTGAGTGATAACAAGAATTCGAAAGTCGTCATGTCTGGCACGAGATCCAAGTGGACCGCCCTCGTAGTGGTGCAGACAAAGAGACAGATGTAGCTTTTTCTCAATTCGCCATTCCTCGATCTATAGCTTATGGGCCCCGCAAAGTCGCATCCGCAGACCGAGAACGGAGGTGCCGTGTCCAGGCGAAAGTCTGGGAGAGGCGGAATAGGCTCTTGTGCTGCGTCCGCGCGAAATTTCATGCACACCTTGCAATCCTTCAAGACGCTTTTAACCGCCCTGCGAGCTGATAGAATGTAGAACTTGCTTCTCAAGCTACTGAGTGTAGCCGCGACTCCGCCAACGTGAAAGCATCGTCTTTCGTGGAAAAATCTTATGAAGAGTCTAACCGTTTGAGACTCCCCTGGTAGAATAATCGGATATTTTTCGTCGTAACTCATCTCTTCCGATGTTTCCAGCCTCGATCGGCATCTTAGCAGACCATTCTCGTCAACGAACGGAGTTAGCTTCAGAAGTCTGCTTTCCCTTGGTAAATCTTTGCATTGGGAACTTAACTCTTCCTTGAAATGCGTCAGCTGAATGAGCTTGAGAATTTTATCGGTCGCTTTCAGAGACTCGATGGTGCTTACTGGGGTTGAGAAAGGAATACGCTCCGAGCGTTTGCGAATATTCGATAGCCACCTGAGTATCCTAGCTGTACTGTTTACGAAAACTGCCCAAGATGATAATCGCGATCCATCTAGAATGGCGTCCTGCGCTGGATTCGCCGTTCTGACTGTTAAGCAGTTCAGAGATCTCTTCTCGGCTTCCACTCTCTCTTCCCTTTCGAAAAACTCATTTAACTGGTGTGCTGCTGTCGGACGACCTGGTGTCAATAACCAGTCCGGTCCATTTAGCCATCTGCACTTGAGTTCACCCGAGGTGACATCTGCTGCTCGACTCAGGAGATCTGCTGGATTATCTGCCGATACCACATACCGCCAATCGGCTGGGCGCGATAGAGACTGGATTTCTCTGATTCGGTTGGCCACGAAGGCTTTCCATCGATCCGGGGAGTCTTTGATCCAGTGCAATGTCGGGGAATTGTCCGACCAATAGCAGACTGCATCGAAATGACAATTGAGGTGTTTTTTTATTGTATCCACCATTCGTGCCGAAATAACCGCGCTCATTAATTCCAACCGATGTATCGTCCATTTTGTCTTGATTGGCGCTACTCTCGCCTTAGAAGCTACGAAACGAACTTTCGGAGGGTCTCTGGAGGAGAACTCTCGGATGTAAACAACGCAGCCATATGCCGACAGGGACGCGTCGCAGAACGCGTGCAATTCCCGCTGCTTCGCCGCTGTTGACGTTTTGATCAAGTATCGCTCTATACGAACGTCGCTTGCTTTCCGAACCATCTCGACCAACTCCCTGAATGACTCCAAGCTATCCGCGGTCAGAGGCTCGTCCCACGAGCTACCTCGTTTCCACAGTGCTTGAATCAAAATCTTCGCTTTGCCTGTGATAGGCGAAATAAATCCTAACGGGTCAAAGACCTGAGCAATGCCTCTGAGGAGTGTTCTCTTGGTTGGCGAGCTGGTTTCGAATGTTTCGATCGCCGGCTTGACCGGGATCCACAGCTGATCTGAGTTCTGATCCCAAGCCAACCCCAAAAATTTGAAATCTGGTTGGTTGAAGACTATCTGGAGCTCCGAGTCCTCTTTGGCCTCTTCCATCTTTCTACCGAGTTCCGGGCTGTTGGTTGCCCATTTCCTCAGTCTAAAACCTCCCGCTTGGAACGCTCTGAACATGAACTTGAAGACTTTGAGGCCGTCGCCGATTTGATTCGCTATTTGAATCGCTAATTCCGCGTAACCTTTTTCTATGTATTTCCTCAACTCTTCATCTACCGACTGTAGCAATTCTTTTTTCCTCCTCGCTTTCACGAGAAATCGCTTCAAGCTTCCTAACGCTATGTTTTCGTTGTCCCCAAGGGATCGCAAATTATTTTTGAATGGCAGGCTAACCATGTACGAGCCGCTCTGCAAACGCTTCAGATTTTTCTCGATGAAGTGATCGAGTTCAACGTCCGCTGACCTCGAAGCGTTTTCCGATTGAGTTTCCACTCCCAAAAACTCCGTAGACCAAAGGAACTCGAGATCTGCTTCTGTTCTCGCGTTTTTCTCTACGTCCCCGAACTGAATCGGCCGGGACGTCTCGATGGTTTGATCAACGCCTTCGGGGTCTGAACTCTCGTTCCTTGACATGAGACTTAGAATTTTCGAGCTTCTGATATTTGTACCCGGTTGGTACAGGTTAGCTGTGATCAGAGAGTGGCTCTCCGCCAGGTTGTCGCTTCGTGCGTCTTTTTTACCAGCCAACACCCAGCCGAAGATCGTGTTGGTTGCCACAAACTGACCGTCTAAAACTTTTTCCTCGCCAATTTTGACTTTGCCGATAGCATCAACGCCGATGAGAATGTCTATCTCCTTACGCGGCGCGCGTTCGATCTGATCTGCCCGTGGTTCTAAGCCCCACGAGTTCTCCATCACTGGGAAACTCCCTTTAGCTATCTCTTGAATTCCGATCGCGGCGATGGTTATCGCGTCTCTGTTGTTGAATCTACTCTGCAACCCAATATTGTAGACGTTGTACTTCTTATACTTCGAGACGTCGCCTCCTATAGTAAGCATAGCGAGATATTCCGTGCCCGCCGGTTTCAACTGCAGCGCTTCGACCAAATGCTCGGTGATGTACGAACGCTCTGCTCCCGAGTCCAAAAAGAACCGAGAAATTTTTCTGCTACTGTCCGCATTGACCCAAGCGTAGCCCGTTTGGAAGAACGTACGATTCATGCTTTCGCCGCGTCCCGAGTTTGAATCAGTAATCGCTGAGAAACTGATCACGTTCTGTTCCGGTTTATTTTGAGAGTTGCACATAATCTCGTAATGACCCTTTTTGCACTTCGCGCATCGTATATTCCTGCTTCGACATTTCTTCGCGTAATGATTTCTCCGAAGGCACTTGAAGCAAGCGTTACTTGCCTCACAGCGCTCCTTCTTTTCATCCAAACTCAAGGATTTCTTACAATCCTTGCTCTCGTGTCTGCTGCTATCACAGAACACGCACGAATGATCTACTTCGGAGTTGGACGTGATGAAAGTTTGGCTTTCTATTTGTCTATCCTGCCTATTTTTCCAGCTCTTTCGGTCGGAGTTGTGCGACCTGCTCTCCTTACTATGGCTGAAATCCCTATTTCTGAAAGAGCTGGTGCTAGCCTGACTCTGAAGGTCTAAGGGCCTGGATGCCCGATTTATCGCTACCTCTTTTTCTAAGTATTCTAATAGTAACTTCAGCTCGCTGCCTCTGCTTGCTTCGGCCGTTCTCTCATAGCACCGTCTAGTAAAGTCTTTTCTCATGATGCTCGGTAAGCAGTTCAGGACACCCGGGGTGACCATCAACGAAAGAGATTCGTATGTATTGCCAAGGGAGAGAAGTGCCTTCACATTTTGGGACAGCGAGCTAACGAAAGCCGATAACTTATCGTTGGAGCGAAGATCCGTTGCTAGACACAGTTTCCTGAGCTCCTGCACGTGCTCTCGTTCTGCTTCTCGTGGACACCCGTACTTCTTTTCAATGATGTCAACTGCGGTCCGGTATTGTTCAGCTGTGAATTCCAGATGAGCTACATCCGACGCCGGGATGCCTGTCAACGCCTCCTTCAGCATGGTGAACTTCTCGATTGATTCCATCTTCTTGGAGTCGACGTGGACCTTGAATAGTTGCCACCATTCTCGGAATTTCTTGAAGTCTCCGTTGAATTTCGGCAGACGGTACGGCTTGCTCGCCGGCAAGTAGGTCGGCTGGGCGGATGAATGAGCTGGGATCTGGAACCGAGCGTCGCTAGGTGAACTGATGTTCGGCAAAGAGTCTGCCCGAACTGTTCCCTTCAGAGTTCTGAGAGCTTTGTGATAAGCGTCCTCATAGGCGAACACTCTCTCCATGGCATCCTCGAATTGATTCGGGGTACACTCGTTGATAAGCGGTACCAGCTTCTCGTTCTGGGTCTTGATCTGTTCGTAGATATCTTCGATTGCGTCCCAGTGGCTCGACGCAATCTCGTGCCGTTGACTTCTGTCCAGGACGTTCTTTAATGCGGCTTCCATCTCGTTGACTTTGCGCGTGAAACGAGCTCTGAGAGCTTTTCGTAATTTCACCAGCGTAGACAACTTCTTCTCTGACTCTGAAAGTCCGCTTGCTGCTTGCCCGCGCTGCTCGGAAGTAACCTCCAATGGGTCGGCGGTAACTCCTGCAGGGTTCGTCATGGCGCTGTTACTCGACGCGTGACTTTCGAAAAAAGTTGTCGGACTGATGTCTGGGCACTGGGAAATCGGATCGGAGCCCGGTTTTGATGAACGGAGCTTCCACGCTCGATTCGTGCGCTTGCCGCTAGGCTTGACCTGCTTGTACGACAGGAAGCGACTCGCCTGAGATTCGGACGCTCGAGCGAGCTGGACGGGTTTTTCTGAGCTGAACTCGCACTGTTGGCACTGGATTCCCGATGGGCTTCTGTTACGGACGAGGATCCGTCCTGCGGTTGTGAGTGACTGAGGTTTCTCGAGTAGCAGTGGTCCGAAGGTCCCAACTGAGCGTGACTCAGGACTCGACTGCTTGTTCTGCTTCCGAACGAGAACGATACGGACTGATGCGAGGGGTTCTGGATGGATCCGGAAGCGCGCGGCCTGGGACCAAGATTCGACGGTCTGAAACCGATGGCGTGGCGAAGCCACGTGTCTGAGGGATCGGTTTCTGGGAGCTTCGCGCTTCGGAAAAACCTCGCTGAACTGTCCCGATGTGGCGGGATCGGCCGTTGGGTTCTTGATTGTTGCTGCCACCAATGTTACGCACCGTGCTCGGGCGAAGGAAAGACTCGGGGTTCTGGCTGATTTTCCTCCGGCTTGGCGCCGTCGCCCGGCTCTCGTGTGTCTCTCTACTGCTCACTTTTCGACTGCTGCTGGCTGTCGTTCCGAGAACGGCGCCTTGGAGAGGGCAACATGTCGCATCACGAGAGTCGGCCGGCGACGTCCAAGTACATCGGTTTCGTTTATTGACATATAGCTTTCGGGTGGGCATTCCGCCACACGTAGCTTTCCATTGAATCTTAGTGGTTTCAAATCTGTTGAACTTCCATAGCAACTTGGCGTATTGCTGCCTGAGAGAGTTCGTGGATTTCTCTTTCCACAGTTTCTCTCTTTCAGCTAAATAGTTCCTCTCATGACAGAGTAGGATTCCCAGATACCGTATTTCTTCTAATAGTAGGGCCTGCCCGGGTATTTTTCAACCCTCCCGGTGGTGCCCGCTTAAAAGAGCATGCCCGGCAATTGGAGCATGCCCGCTTATAATTTCGATCCTGCTGGGGGTGCCCGCTAAAAAGAGAGTGCCCGGCAATTAGAGCATGCCCGCTTATAATTTCAACCCTGCTGGGGGTGCCTTCTCTCGACACTGTCATTGAGGTCGAAGTGGCATCAAGGTTCGGTATCAATGGAGAAGAATGTCGAGAAAAATTCCAAACACAATCTCTCAACCTCGAAAGATGGAACGTTTCACATAGCCGAAAATTCAAAGCGATGGCGGTCATCTTCTACCTGTAGGGCATGCCCGCTTATATTCTCAACTCTATACGGAGTGTACGTTGGAAAGGGCATGCCCGACAATTAGAGCATGCCCGCTTATATTTTCAAACCTCCTCGGGGTGCCCGCTAAATAGAGCGTGCCCGACAAAAAGAGCATGTCCTCCTATTAGAAGAAATACGGTATCTGTACGATTTCGCCACTGGTTTCCCTTGGCCCTGAATTTGTAGCCCCAGATTGATGCCGCTACCATGTTCATTGAAATCTATGACCGCTGACTTCTCGGGATTGGAGATTAACTTCAACTCGTCACCCACTTCGGTGGTGGTCCGTAGCAGTTCTTTTATTTGCGACCAGGTGTGTGACAACAGAACGAGGTCGTCGGCGTATACCGTCAACTCGCGCGGGGAAGACGCACCGGCGTATAAGACGCACCCCGATTTTTAGCTCTCCGGTGGAAAATACACAAATTGAATTTAGACCCATCGTATAGGACGCCCGGCGTTTTTCGAAGGATCTCACAAGGAAAATTCTCCAAAATTTCTTGGGAGAACTTTATCAAAATCTCCAGACGAATAGTTCTGCTATATGTAGATTTCCTACAGTTAGGTTGTTTCAGAACAGCGGCGATTTAATGAATACGCTCATGGATTCTGAGGTCTCTCCCTCGTTTCTGTGGAAGACGCGTCGACGTACAATGTAAACTGCCTTCGTGCGGGAAGGTCCATCAGATAAGACGCACCCCGAATCTCGACCTATTCTTCAGAAAAAAAAACGCGTCTCATCCGTGCGATTTTAGGGTAGTACGCCCGGTATGACCCTCCTCCTGTTATCTTCCCTCTCAAATATATTTTTGGAGGTCCTGATGCAGACGCCCTTGCCTGTTTCCAAGAGCTTCATCTCTAGCTTAGATATTGTGAGAGTGGTTTGAAGAGACCGCCACGTCGGCTGGAGAGTGGGAAAAACCCTCTCCAGCCGGCGTGCTTCAGAGATCCAAGAGAAGCAAGGGACACTTATGCGCGTGTGCCCTCGGCAGCCGATCTCGGCTGGAACCCTGGCATAGCAATAAACTATCAGTGATCCGATTGCCCAGACCCCATTGTCGTGCTCCTTACAATATGTACAGCGTAAATAAGGTCGGCGAGAGGGCGGAGCCCTGCCTTAGCCCTTGTTCCAGTTTTATTTTTCTGGATTGCTTGCGGTCTATTGCACCGCTGTATTGTTGCTGTTGAGTATTTTGAGCAAGCCTACCAGGTTTCGCGAGATCCCGCGTTCGCTTAGGATCTCCCAGAGTTTTTCTCTGTCCACCCTGTCGTAGGCCGTGGAGCAATCAAGGAAGGTGGTTTTGAGGCCCTTTTTCTCTGCCCTCGTGATCTCCATTATAGAGGTAACTATGAAGAGACAGTCGTCTCCTCTCCTGTCTCTTCTGTATCCATTGTGCATTTCGCCCAGGATACCGTGTTCCTCAATCCTGTTGAGATTGGAATCAACGATCCCAAATGCTCACTAGCTCAGGGCAAGCTCTAGTTACTGCTTAGGCACAGAGCAGGCGCGGGTTGCAGCAGGACACACGAGAGTACTGGATGAACAGTGAACAGTAGTTTATTGGAAGTCAGAACAGAGGTTATAAAGCGAGTCTATGGTCCATTAGAAACGGCATTACGTCTACCTAGAGCTTTGCGCCCCTGATCCGTCAGTGGGATCATGGGAAGATTCAAATAGGAGCACACATCGATCACCCGCTCTGATTCTCGAGTTTCGACGATCTATTTGCTAGCGGAATATATGCTCGGGGTTCCTGCGTCTCAACACTCCCCCTGATCGTGGAAACTCTATAACGGTGACAGTCTGTACCTACTCAAAATGGATTCTTTGTGGGATCATTCTCGAAGCCCTGTTAGGTAAAATATTCGTTGATCAATTGTTTGTTGACAGATTCGGCTATCTTCTTTGAGGTTTAAGATCTCTTGATCGTTCGTCGCGAGCCTAACCTCTCGATCGGGTGCACACGCTTGGTGGTGTCTCATGTCATGTTTTGATCTCTCCCTCCCAATGTCTTGAGCTCGTCGCAGCCGTAATTCGCGTGGAATTTGTCACATCTCCCCCCCCCCTGCGCCGAGATCAGCTAATGATGCTTTTTTTTTGTTGAGAGGGGAAGGGACAGGATGTGTTCCTTGAATGCTGTAGAATCGAGATTTCACTCCTCGCCCTTGGTGCGTCGTCGAGAGTTGTGGCTTGGGAGACTTTCGAGATGGCCAAAAAAACACAGAAAAAATCTCCGATCGTGACCTACGTGCGCAGAGGAGGACTACGCTGCGTGATTTTGATTCGAAGGACTCGAAATCTCCGGAAGTTATAGTGATTTCCGATTCCCCTCTCGACGCAAGGCTTCGTGAAGTACTCAGGAAATTGATGAGCCGTTGAATGCCGCGGAGAAAAATATCAGGAACGGACAGATGAGTGGCAGTGTAATCCGCATTCTCGATTTTCGTTACGGGTCATTAGTAGGCTTTGCAAATAACCGCATTTCAGAATAACCGCGGTTACGGTTAACCGAAAACCGCAAACTCATAACCGCAATCGAAGTTAACCGCAAAAATTTGGCAAATAACCGCGGTTATAACCGCAAATAACCGCGGTTATACGGTATCATGCTGCAAGACGCAATTTTGAGCAGAACCTGTGATTGGACCCCCGTTCTCATGCCCAAACAACTGAAGCGAGCCCAAAACCCTTTGAGACCGCGACCAGTGAAAACTGGAGGTGAGGAAGCTTTCCCCCGAAGGGAGACACACCCATATGATTTCCAGGCGCCTAAGTTGTTCCCGGAATTTTCGGAACTCAGATCTTCTAGGGCAGGGGTTCTCAAACTGTGTGCCACCGGCACCAAATCGCCGCGGTTTCGCAAGATAGGCTCCTTGAGCATAGGACGGGGCTGCCGCTGATTCCGGATTGACCCGGGGTGAAACGACAGAGAGTCACGGGCGATTCCGAACTCGGTCTGACCAGACTCTTTGAAGAGCTCGGGGTGCCACGTGATGCCGCCCCTGGAAAAGTTCGCGGAGCTCTGTTCTAGAAATTGCGGAAGTGCACTGCGGAATTCTCTCGATGTCTCGCGGTTAAAAGCGGTTAAAACCGCAATTTGGTCGCGGTTATTGCGGTTAATAACCGCGAATTTCTTGCGGTTATTGCGGTTATTAACCGCGGTTAAATAACCGTTGCAAAGCCTAGTCATTAGTACTCGCCATGGACCAAGCTCGCCGCAGGATCAGAACCCAGAGCTGTAGGACGATTGCTGACCAATTCCGGAGCCGAGCTGAATTGAGAGGGATCCAAACCCGACGTTTCGATTCCGAGGAGCACGATAGGGAGTTGAGGATCGCCACCGTCATCTTCGGAGAACAATTCAGGAACATCAAGGCGGAAGAAGGAGACCTCTCAGAGACAGCGGAACGCGTGAGGGCAATTGTTGAAGAATATCGTGAAGCTGCTGCGGACGACAAGGAAAACGTTAACCCCAACCGAGATGCTATTCCGGAAGCACGAGCGAATATTCTGATTACATTGAGAGGAGGAATAAAAAAAATTCACGATCGAAATTGTACCTTGGTGTTATTTGCTTGCTCTAAACACGGGGATAACAATTGTCCATCTTTCGTGGTCGCCCTCCTTTGCACAGTAGTTTTCCTTCCGAATAGTGCCGTCCCATATGTCCGGAAGCTCAATGGTGATGGGTGATCACGTATCTCGACTTCTTGAATCAAGGCCAGGCTGATAGAAGAAAATTCGATTCAAATCTTAGACCATTGAAACCGATAAGTGAAGAATTGAACGAGGTTCTGCTGCCGTGGTTCTATGACATATGCGTGCTTCTCAATAAAGATCGTTTAGTGCAAGCCGATCATAGTTAAGATATGAAACGGCTCTAGGTCGCGTGAATATTCAATGGACCTAGAATATTTTTTCCATATTTTCTAGAGCTCTACGTTCCCAAAGCTCATACTCATTTCTAGACATTCTCTCGTTTTCTCTACTTCTCATTCCTCATGAAGCCTACATGATGAGTGCTGCATTCAAATCTGAACTTGATCCTCTCATGGCTTGAAGCAGCAGTCTAGATCGAGTTCCTCTTCATGCTCGTAGTCTGTAACCTAGTAGAACGTGGTCTGAAATACGAGCTTCCAAAGCCGCATCGGAGTATTGTGAATTTCTTTCTAATCGAGTGCAGCCAGCAAGAACGGAGTTTTACAGACAACTGCAGACCAAGGATGCGCTTATCAGTCGGGACGGCGACCTCTTGTGCGTAGGATGCGTCTTCAAACGATCAGTGCCGAGCACTTCAATCGGTATTCCTGCGAACAGACTGAGTGATTGCATACCACCACTTCGTTAATCGGTATGTATACAGGAATACCTCGAATAGTGCGGCATCCGAGAGTGCGGATTCGCAATAGTGCGGTTTTCCCGTCACGTGATGACGATTGTTTTTTTTTGCTGGAAATTGATTCCATTCCCCTCAATATCATCTCCACGGTTCGGGAGGGCGATATTGGAGAATTCACACTTCCGAGGGAGCTCGCTTGCGATTTTAAACTGACAAGGGAAGTTTCAGAATAGTACATCGCCGATTCGAACCAGATAGGGTGGGATTTGTAGGTCTACTTGAGACTTGAAAAACCGCCTATGGAACATATTCCCCTTTTTGCGCCGTTCGCGAGATAGAGCGCCTTGAAAATCTGAAATTTCAACAGGGGAGCCTATCGGGCCCATGAGAGCCAAGCTCCCGTAAGTTCTGGAAATAACTGTGGAAGCGCGCCACTCCACGGTAGCGCCACCACAGGTCTGTGATGGCCGAGCGGTCTAAGCGGCGTGCATTTGTGTGCACGTTCGCTCAACGAGTATCGTGCAGCCTCTGGATCTCTATTGTTTTCGACTCTGGAAAGATTTTGCGAAGAGACTTACTGAACATTGCTTCATGTTCAACTTCCGCGTGGATCAAAGGAATGACATTCTACGCATGCATTCGTTGATACACAATCAATTTCAGAGTCCGCGGTTCCGACCTCATTGGCTATGTGCTTGGCGGCTCGGCGGATTCGACGTTCCCGCAGTGCCGTTTCCGACCCGTTCCCAACTAGTTTTCGAATTCGACATGGATTGCGAGACGCCAACGTGTATTCGAGCAGCATTTATCCGATGCGCGCACTACCAGAGAATCCCGTGTTCCGAAGGTTTCTATATCAAATATCATTATCATTGTCTTTGATTCAATGATGTGAAACCTGACAGTTTGTTTTTCTTGTTTCTCTTCGGTGGCGCCACCTTGGAGTGGCGAGCTCTTCAAAACCGCGTGCCGGTGCACAGGCCGGCGCCAGGGTACATAGAAATCTTCCACAGCTATTTCCAGAATTTTCCGGAACTTACGGGAGCTTGGCTCTCATGAGCCCGATAGGCTCCCATAGGAGCCCATGTTAAAATTTCAGATTTTTGAGGCGATCCATCTCGCGAACGGCGCAAAAAGGGGAATATGTTCCAATGGCGGTTTTCAAGTCTCAAGTAGACCTACAAATCTCACCCTATCTGGTTCGAATCGGCGATGTACAATTCTGAAACTTCCCTTGTGAGCAATTTGACTCAAAAGGAGTCTAGGAGAAACTCAAAAAAAAGTCCAGAGAGCCCGCTTACCACCGTTTCATCATGATAATTGACATCGATGTCTGTTCCAAGTTGCTCAAGAGATGTTAGCCCCGAGCTCGGAGCAGCGGCGAACGGGATATGCGAAATCCACAAAGCTATGTATAAAATCATTCCGGAGTTCGACTTCGTTGCGGTTGGAGCTCAAGCGTCGAGTGTTCAGACCTCGTTAACATCGTTGCCATGAGTGACAAACGGAATCCTGCGTCGAATGCCTCCCAAGGAAGACGGGTATGGCTGACCCTAGATGAGAAGCTCGAGATCATCAAGCTCCGTGAGGGAGGTTTGTCTTATGCTGAGATCGGACGTCGGAAAGGCATGCCAGAATCGTCAGTGGAAGAATCATCCAGCCCACAGATGAGTACAAAGCGCTGTGTATGGCCAGATGCGCTTCCTACGCGTCAAAAAGTGTGAGGACTCGAAACCCGCGACTCGTCCACACAGAGAAACTTTTGTCACGATGGATTGAGGATCTGAGTAAGAACAGAATCGCGGTGAGTCAACGGGAAATCCGGGCCAAAGCCGGGCCTTGAGCCTTTTTGAAGACCTCGCTAGATACCATCAATCTGAGGAACCACCAGCTCGTCAGGAGCCTTTCAGTGCAAGCAGAGGCTGGTTCAAGAAGTACAAGAAGCGTGAAGGCCTCCACAAGCTACGTTTCCAAGGCGAATCGGGCAGTACTGATCACGAGGCGGCCAGATCCTTCCCTGAGAAATTGAATGAGATCATCCGTGACGGCGGCTACAAGGATGAGCAAATTTTCAACGTTGATGAGACGGCTCTGTTCTGGAGGAAATCGCCAAGTAGAACCTTCGTCATTGGTGGCCAAGGCGCATGCAGCGGCGGAAAGGTGTCCAGAGAGCGCATCACGCTCCCCTTGTGCGGCAATGCGGCCGGAAATTTCAAACTGATGCCCATGCTGGTCAACCGCGCGCTCAACCCACGAGCCCTCAAGCATTTCCGCAGAGGGGATTTGCCAGTTCTCTGGCGTGCAAATTCAATGGCGTGGGTCACAAAGGCTCTGTTCAAGGACTGGTTCGACAGCTGCTTTTGCCCCGCGACGAAGCAATTCTGTGATGAGGCAGGCATCGATTTCAAGATTCTCCTTATTTTGGATAACGCATCCGGCCATCCAATCAACCTCTCAGACACCAATGAGAAAATTGTCTTCCTTCCCCCCAATACCATCTCTCTGATCCAACCAATGGATCAGGGGGTCATAGCGACTTTCAAAGCCTATCATTTACGAAATGTTCTTTCCCAAGCGATCGAGCAGTCGTCTAGGGAGGGAATCACAATGTCTGCATTCTGGAAAGAATATAACATCAAAAAGTGCATCGATAACATCTGCGATGCATGGGATGAGGTATCCCCCGGAACTATGAGAAAGTAGGCTTTGCAAATAACCGCATTTCAGAATAACCGCGGTTACGGTTAACCGAAAACCGCAAACTCATAACCGCAATCGAAGTTAACCGCAAAAATTTGGCAAATAACCGCGGTTATAACCGCAAATAACCGCGGTTATACGGTATCATGCTGCAAGACGCAATTTTGAGCAGAACCTGTGATTGGACCCCCGTTCTCATGCCCAAACAACTGAAGCGAGCCCAAAACCCTTTGAGACCGCGACCAGTGAAAACTGGAGGTGAGGAAGCTTTCCCCCGAAGGGAGACACACCCATATGATTTCCAGGCGCCTAAGTTGTTCCCGGAATTTTCGGAACTCAGATCTTCTAGGGCAGGGGTTCTCAAACTGTGTGCCACCGGCACCAAATCGCCGCGGTTTCGCAAGATAGGCTCCTTGAGCATAGGACGGGGCTGCCGCTAATTCCGGATTGACCCGGGGTGAAACGACAGAGAGTCACGGGCGATTCCGAACTCGGTCTGACCAGACTCTTTGAAGAGCTCGGGGTGCCACGTGATGCCGCCCCTGGAAAAGTTCGCGGAGCTCTGTTCTAGAAATTGCGGAAGTGCACTGCGGAATTCTCTCGATGTCTCGCGGTTAAAAGCGGTTAAAACCGCAATTTGGTCGCGGTTATTGCGGTTAATAACCGCGAATTTCTTGCGGTTATTGCGGTTATTAACCGCGGTTAAATAACCGTTGCAAAGCCTATGAGAAAGGTGTGGAAACACATCCTTCCACACTGCGCCAGTGACACTTCATTGTCAGATTTGGATGTTGAAATCTGTGGAGTGACTGACAAGTAAATCTCACGATATCGGTATGTCGCGGAGCCGGTCCGAACCGATTCTATCCGGTTTGTTTACCAAAAAAAACATGAAGAAAAGTCACGATTCCGGCTGACGTTGTTGAGTGACGTTAGTGAGTGAGTTGGGTGAGTGAGTTCTGGCCAATGCTGTTGCAGTTAGCGCGGCAGCCGCGCCTTCTGTGGTAGAGTGGGCGAGAGCGTGCGTTGTTGCGTTGGAGGCTGCTGCCGGCTCGGTGTCGTTGTGCGCTATGGTTGACGCTTGACATGTTTAAGCAGAGCTGCGGTTCGTTCACCGTGTGGTTCTGGCGGGTTCTGGTAGCGTGGTTCCTGGCGGTATCGATGGTTTGTGACTCCGAGGGGTTTTGAATTTCGGTTTTTGGTAGATTAGGGTGCATCGAATTTTTTTTTTCTGAAATCGCGAACTCCCTGGTAGGCCTCGCAAATAACCGCAATTCTGAAAAACCACGGCTTGCGGTTAATCGCAAACCGCTTCCTGAAAATCGCGGTTTACCGCAAAAAAACCGCACTCGATTTCGCGGCTGATTTTTTCATTTTTGAGAAGCCAAATCTGTGCTTCGGAGCGGGTATGGGGAAAGAATCGGCAGAGCCGTATTTTAGGATAGGTTCGTTTGTTGCACTTCTGAGTGGTTCAAACAGGACATTGATACAGCACTTGACAAGCTGGCAGGTTACTATGCAACCATTGGTGCCGTTACCACTTCTCGATGTCCAGTACCATCTTCCTCCTCGACTAACCTCACCTCACTTCTTCATCAGCCGCCTGACGCCTCCCTACAGTTTGAATATATCGACCCCCTATCTCTCCCTACAGCTTGCAAGGGAATCAAGGCTGATTATTCTGGTTGCATGGATAATGTCCCCTCTAAGGTTATCCTCGTCGCTATCCCAGTCATCGCTATACCGGTAGCATTCATCTTCAATCTTTCTCTGAGATCATCCACCTTCCCATCTGCCTTCAAACGAGCTACTGTCGTGCCTGTCTACAAGGGGAAGGGTGACTCCTCTGAACCCGGAAACTACCGGCCTATTAGTCTCACACCTTTCCTTTCTAAAGTCTTCGAAAGGTGTATATCTACGCAGCTCTCTCGCCATATCAATGCCATTAACATTTTCTCTGACCATCAACACGGCTTTGTGGCGGGCCGCTCTACTGAGACAGCTCTGCTTGACATTTCCCAATACGTTGTTGATAGCTGGAACTCCGGTTACCAGGTTATTTCGCTATTTCTGGACCTGTCTAAAGCATTCGATTGTCTCGATCATGATATCTTGCTTACTACCCTTTCTAGCCTTGGGGTTTGCCGTGACAGTCTTGGGTGGATGGAGTCATACCTCAAAGGCCGCACTATACGTGTGGTCAGTGGTTCTCGAGGCTCTGGGCCTGTCCGGATCTGTCGGGGTGTACCTCAAGGTTCAGTTCTTGGACCGTTTCTATTTGTTCTGTACATCGACTCTCTCTTACGCTCGATAGATAGCATGTCCGACAGAATCACTGCCATTTCCTACGCGGATGATACCACTATTCTGTTCCGTCTTGACCCTAAGTGCTCCGATGACGGAGTCACTCTGCTCAACAACCTTCTCACTGAAATCTTTTCCATGTTCTGCACCCTTCGTTTAACTATCAATGTTGATAAAACTCAACTCATGTGCTTTCATAGAAAACGCACGTTGCCTGCTGTAGAGGATGGTCGAGTTATGCTCAACTCGCTTCCACTTTCTTTCTCTGCCTCCGCAACCTGTCTTGGAGTCAGTTTTGACTGCAACCTCACCTGCCTTCCCCACGCCCTACAGCTAAAAAATAAGATATCGTCCCAGTGTTACTGCCTCCACAGGCTTCGTAAGCTCGGTTTCCCACGATCCATCCTAATCGGTGTGTACCGGGCTCTGATCGAAAGCTCTCTCAGATACTGTGTTACTGTCTGGTTCCCTCTCCTCTCAGCGGAGTCCAGGGCTGCGCTACAGGTCTCCCAAAACAATGGCCTTAGGGCAGTTCTTGGGGTCCCAGTTAGGACAAGCCTCACTCCTGTCTTCAAACGACTTGGTATCCAAAGGCTCGCGGCTCTATATGACTATCGTCTTTCTTTGATGTCCTTCCTCTCAATTCATGGACGTCTTGTTCGTGTCCTTTCGTGCAATACTAATCTTCGAACGACCGGCAGAGACACCCGTACACTCCTTGTCTCACTCCCGCGGGTTAACTACAAATACTCAGAGCTGGCGCCAAGATACATCCTAGCGTCACACTGGAACGGCCTCCCGCTCAATGTTAGGAAATGCACTACTTTCAAAACCTTCATATCTAGTCTGAGATCTCATGTGGTAGATGAATAGTCACCAATCATAGCAGCCCTAGGCTTGCGGAGCATAGCTCCACTGTTTACAAGTAATAAATGAAATGAATGAAATGTTTCTCTAGCGCCCCTCCCAGTGGCGTAGCCGGCACGAAGCTTGCGAAGCTAAAGCTTCGTGATCCTGGTAGTCTTCGAAGCTTTGCGCCGTAAATTGCGAAAAGGAACGGCGCTCCACGAGTCACGAAACTCAAACTTGGAATATCTGTTGGGCTAGAATCGAGGCAACGCCGGAACGAGATATTTTGCAGCTTCGTGAGAAGAATCGGCTGGCTACGCCACTGGCTCCTCCGCGGAAGCAAATCCGAGAAACCTCCCTGAAATGCCAGGGATTGGATTCCGGAGAGCACAGATCCGAGGCTAGATCGGGCGGCACGGTGAAAAAATCTTCCATTGCGAACGCTGCTGCTTGGGAGTCACTCCAGCTCATGTAGATGCACTCTTCGTGAACCATCCCATACCCAGGTCTTGGGATTGGTCACCCCCTTGAAGCTGCTCGTAGCGTTTGGATAGGAATAGGAGGGAATTTATGTCATCAATGGAGATACAAAGTCAATGCCAGTACGCAATCAAGGTGATGAATGAGGGAGTTGACAAAGTCTCTTGGAGAAACAACGGATCAGCTATCCTGAAGACGTGCAAACACTCCACGAGCTTCGCGCTCTCTAAGAACGCCGGTCACCGGAAAGACGCCGCGCAGAAAATTGCGCTGTGCTCAGGCACCGCAGTAGAAAACCAGGAACTCGGTGCAATCACCCCATTTCGGAGGAAACCGCTTGGCAGAGGGGTTCGCCAAGAGAATCGAACAGAACTCCGTGCGGTTTTTTTTGCGGTTAATCGCGGATTTGTAGCGGTTTTTAACCGCGGTTAACCGCAAAAAATCTTCGGTTAAAAACCGCTGCGAGGCCTACCCGTCAGTGGCCGCAGCGATCAAGTCACCAGTCACCAGTCGAAAGGCCCTACTCTTCCAGGCGACCACGGACGAGTTGCTCGATGTATTCTCCGGTCGCACAATGCTCCGCTCTAACAAGGCCCAGCGGAGCGACTATCGATGACCCGAAAACCTTCTTGCTGCGATGTACATTGACAGTGATGTACCGGTCCGACCCAAGTAGTGTGATTTCATCGAACGGGATCGTCGCTCTTAATCCTGAAGAACAACAACGGTGAGAAGAGGCTGCGAGCGGCGACATAATGCGTTACCATGAGCAGATTCGCAACACATGCGTCTTTGACTAAGCGAAAAGATCCCGATTGTCAGATTCCTTGCCTCAAGACACGAGCTTCGCGGCATGTTCAAATAGCCGGTATCGTTTTCCAGCTTCTTTCATCGGTAGGGAATCAGAATCTAGTTAGTTTACTTGCGGTTATTTTGCGGTTAATCACAAAAAAAATGCGGTTATTTCGCGGTTGATAACCGCAAAAATTTGCGGTTATTGACCGTTGAGACCCCTACTGCCAAGGCAACGGAGCCGACGAGACCAAAGGACACGTCTTTTCGCTGGCGGATATTCCGTCTGAACATCTCCGGACCGATGAAGCCGTGTTGCAGGAGCCGCTCGAAAGTCTTGCTCGTACGCGTGGGGACCAAAAGTAATTGAATTGACTTCGGAAGCATACCGGAAATCGGTTTCCGCTGGAGATGGCAATCCTGCAAGTCTTTGGAGTTTGGATGCCCGTCGCGCCGAATCAAGTGTCGTCGTAGCGGTCCCTTGCATGCTTTCTTAGCTTTTTCGGATAAACGACAATAATAAATGTACTCTTGTATGTCGACTCGCTGCGATGAGAACATGGTGTTGCAGATGTTAGAAAGCTCGCAATTCAGAGCCTCAATGGGTTTGTCCTCACTCGCTCCGTCTAAGAAGTAAGACATGACAGTGTTCGAATGAATTGCGGAGAGTATGAGTGTCATCGAAACCATTGTGCAAGCAACGATCAGCACTGGATATCTTTTGCAATTCGCTTCGATGGCTCCGACAGAGAGGAAAGATAGAATCATCTGACGGATTTTGAGTGAAATCGGTTGCGGTTGGATCCTTGTTGAAGGAAATGGCCATAAGCAGCCCGCTCGAAGTTGTCGCTAACCAAACGTCCGGACCGAAAGGTTTGAGCAGAGTGGTGACGTCCGTTGGTCTACGCATAATCAGGGAATGGCACTCGATGGAATCGGAGCACGAGGAATATATGGATTCCGTGTGTCTATCGTACGTATCCTTTTGGGATTGGGCCCTATATCTGAGTGAGAACTTCGTTTGGTTGCAGGAAATCGGCAGAGTCAACCGCTAGAAGGGCATATGGGGTAGGATAACACGTTCGGCGAGAACGCTCAATGTGTGGCAATCGAGCTCTGAAGCTCCACAAGATTCCGAAGATTTTCTCGGCCAGACTGCCAACAATTGATCATACGTCTGAGCGCAATAGAGCGCAGGGGTTCCCTGGGACGACAAGACATAAGAGACACCGCTCAACAGCAGAAAACTATTGTTTGTGACGATGATTTGCAATAACCACTTGTGATATGTCATACATATCTTGATTGGGTCTGTTCCTATGCTGAACCGCCGCCACGGCCAGCTCGTTTCGGTCATCCCCCAACGAGTAGGCCTCGCAGCGGTTTTTAACCGCGGTTCGTAACCGCGGTTAACCGCAGATTTTTGCGGTTAACCGCGGTTAAAAACCGCTACAAATCCGCGATTCACCGCAAAAAAAACCGCACGGAATTCTGTTCGATTCTCTTGGCGAACCCCTCTGCCAAGCGGTTTCCTCCGAAATGGGGTGATTGCACCGAGTTCCTGGTTTTCTACTGCGGTGCCTGAGCACAGCGCTATTTTCTGCGCGGCGTCTTTCCGGTGACCGGCGTTCTTAGAGAGCGCGGAGCTCGTGGAGTGTCTGCACGTCTTCAGGATAGCTGATCCGTTGTTTCTCCAAAAGACTTTGTCAACTCCCTCATTCATCACCTTGATTGCGTACTGGCATTGACTTTGTATCTCCATTGATGACATGAATTCCCTCCTATTCCTATCCAAACGCTACGAGCAGCTTAAAGGGGGTGACCAATCCTAAGACCTGGGTATGGGATGGTTCACGAAGAGTGCATCTACATGAGCTGGAGTGACTCCCAAGCAGCAGCGTTCGCATTGGAAGATTTTGACGGGAAACGTCTTTAATATTGGCTTGCTGGGCAGTCTGAAGTACTTCTAAATTTCTGTGACGAAAATATGGAAAATTTCGTTGCTTCTGTTGCGAAAATGTCACGAAATTTAACATGAGCTTCTAAATATGGCGAGGGTCACAACGGGAGCATTTGATGAGTCGAGACTTGCATCAGATATGAATCATGCTTTCCTTCACCTTATAGGTGTGTCCGCTCAAGAATCTCTCTCTGAGTGTCCCGAAATTGTCCTTGAAAGCGCCGACCTATGACGTCACCTCTGGGAGTCCCCTAGTTGATGGGGAAGCAGTGTTCATGAAATTTCTATCTTTCTGCCCAATCTCTACTTGGGAGCGGGGAGAGTGTCGTTTGAATTTTTGGGCAGAATTTCTCGATCCGTTAGTGCTCTACGTGGTCGATGGAATTACAGGTGATGAAAATGAATGATGCCCGAAGTTCTCACCACTTCTGACAAGCGACGAAGCATCCGGTGAGACAACCTGAAGCTTCGTCACATCCTCAAAAATGTGACCTCAATTTGGATGTGAGAAGCGCGAGTGCGAAGTGGCAGGGAGAAAACGTGAACCTTGTGAAGCAGTCCGGAGAAACTACCGTGTGCCATTACTGCGTCCAGACCCGCCACTACCAATGCGAGGAGGCCCCAGACTTCACGGAGGAGACAGAACAAGACTTCAAACGGAATGAATTTCGTCCGCCTACAACAGAGCGGACGAAATTATGTAGAAGCGAAATCGAAGGAACTCCCGCTCAACACTGCAGTACTATAGCCATATTCTCTCACGGATCTTCTTATAACCGTCTAGGGAGGGGCTACATGTGTAGGAGTCGCGACACACGGGACCCGAGTCTTGAAATATTGGACCCGGGTCCAGTTTCATCGTCCGGATCCGGAAATTTCTTATCCGCATCCAGACACCCCGGACACGGGTATCGAATTTGAGCCCTGGTCCTGACCCACTACCCGGAGACGAAACTTCTGGACCAGAGTCCAGTCTAGTAATATCGGACCGGGGTCTGGCCGCTGGACTCGGATACATGGGTCATGTGGTGAGGATTCTGGGTACTGATGAGACTTCTTCGTTCACGAATTCTGCTTCTTATGAAGCAGATGAGGGCAAACTCAAGCATCCATTTCTTAGACACTGGAGTCAACCCGGAGCTCCGAACAGTAGGGTCGGACTGATCTAAGAATTTTCTAATTGCGCTGCCAAAACTATTATCAGAGCAACCCCAGTATCATTCCCATGAGGAGGAGGGGTAATGATTTTGGACTGGGGTGTGGATCCTGTACCTGGGTCCGGAATTTCTAGACCCTGGTAATTTCTAATATCGAAGTCTGAACCGGGTCCTAATACCCGGGCAATTGCGACCTCTACACATGCGCTCCTCGACTTGCCTGTATGGTTCGACACAGTACATGAGAATTCTCCATGAGAACGCCATCGATGTCGTCATGATCTGAGAACAAGTAACCTAGCAATATTTTTCCTAGAAAATTTCACTCTCCTGGAACATCATTATTCATTCCTCAACATCCCTGACTCTTTGGTCATTTCTTATTCCAACAGCTCTACACCTCGAAAGACGTTTCCCGCCAAAGACTGCGGCAGTGCTGGGCACTGCCTCTCTAATTTTTTCACCGTGCCGCCCGATCTAGCCTCGGATCTGTGCTCTCCGGAATCCAATCCCTGGAATTTCAGGGAGGTTTATCGGATTTGCTTCCGCGGAGGAGCCAGTGGCGTAGCCAGCCGATTCTTCTCACGAAGCTGCAAAATATCTCGTTCCGGCGTTGCCTCGATTCTAGCCCAACAAATATTCCAAGTTTGAGTTTCGTGACTCGTGGAGCGCCGTTCCTTTTCGCAATATACGGCGCGAAGCTTCGAAGACTTCCAGGATCACGAAGCTTTAGCTTCGCAAGCTTCGTGCTGGCTACGCCACTGGGAGGGGCGCTAGAGAAACAAACGAACCTATTCTAAAATACGGCTCTGCCGATTCTTTCCCCATACCCCCTGCGAAGCACAGATTTGGCTTCTCAAAGAGGAAAAAATCAGCCGAGGAATCGAGTGCGGTTTTTTTTGCGGCTAACCGCGGTTTTCAGGAAGCGGTTTGCGATTAACCGCAAGCCGCGGTGTTTCAGCAATGCGGTTATTTGCGAGGCCTACTGACGGGGCCACAAATGTTCTGAAAGCCGTCGATCTGCTAGACCTCCACAAGCAGCGATGCTTCGTTCACGGTTTAGACCTAGTCGTGAGAAAAATAATCTGCGGCAACACAGCCTCCGCATTCAACATAGTGATCCTCAATGAAGTCCGCGATGAAGATGATGAGGATGACGACGATGAACTCAATCAGAGCGGTGCAAACGATTCTGAAGATGATGACGAAGATGAGACGGCAACCGTCACACTCGGTGAAGCTGTGAGGAGGCTCCGAAAAGTAATCCGAGATTTCAAGAAAAAGCCGAATCTCATGGACCGAATCCGGAGGGAAACCGCGAAAGAAGAATTCAACGGGAAAACATTGAAGCCGATTTTAGATTGTCCCACAAGATGGTATTCGTCGTTGGACATGATCAATCGTACACTCCGGATATTACCGACAATGAACTACGTGCTATCCAAGCACGGGGATCCGATCAGCGCAAGTGACGTTCCAGCCTTGGAGAAAGTCGCTCAGGTCCTAGAACCCTTCAGAACCGGCATCTTACTCCTCTGTAGCGATGAGGCTACTTTGATAAACGCAGACCGGGTGTTCAAGGTTATTTTCTTCAAGCTGGAACAGTGCGGCACCGAGCTAGCTGAGCTGTTGCGCGACGGTCTCAAGGAGGAAATCCGAAAACGTAGGACCGCTCTTTCCACGACGCTCGCTATGCTAGAAAATCCACTGTACGATTTCCAGCTAGAGTCCACAATCGGAGTCGACCGACCGACCGAAGAAGAGATCCTGCGAATCCTTCGCGAGATGATATCTGCAGATTCCGTGGACATACCCGATCCTCCAGAAGAACCAGAGTCATCCGAAAGTTACCCTCATCATTTGTTACTAATAGTTGCTCACGGTTGATGGTATGATTGACTCCTACATTTGAGATCTTCTTGTTATAGATGGAAATGACATGGGAAGCCTTTTTTGAGCCACCTCCAACCCCAATCATCCGACCTCAAAGCACGATCAGGGAGGCTCAGAGACAGGAGCTCGGCTTCTGCAGAACTGACGCTGGCCTCGGCCCCCTACTCCAGCGCTGCTATGATACTTTAAGCGCGATCCCTCCAACATCTGTGCAAGCAGAACGAGATTTCAGCACAGTGGCTCTTATCCTTGGAAAATGCCGCGCAAGCCTGTCTCCCTCCACTCTCGATTCAGTGTTCACAATGCGCCGAGCGCTCCAGAAGATGGTTGTCTGAAGCTTCTGAAAATTTGAACGCAATTCGTGTATCCTCAGCGTTCTGGTGGACGCTTTTTGGAGAGGTTTCCAAAAAGCAGTCATCATCGATTGTACCGGTTCGTTCGTTTCCGGAGGGTCTCGATCTCGCTGTCTCCTTGATAGCTGTGTACTGGTGATCTTCTGTATGGCACACGAAGCTTTCGTAGGTCGCGACAGTTATCCTTACCTATACAGGATATCGCTGTTGCCTCAATGTGTATAAAATAATATCAAGTTTGGATCTTTAACTGAATCCCTTGCAGAAAATGAGTGCGGTCATTTTGCGGTTAACTGCGGTTTGGGCGCAGCGGTTTGCAATTAATCGCAAACCGCGGTTTTTCAGAATTGCGGTTTTTTGCGACCCCTACTTGGCAGTCGACGCAGAAACTCATGGTAGGAATCAAACAGACTGGAGCAAACATCTGAGTTTTGACGAGGAGGCATCGTTATTTGATCTCGGGAAGCTTAGTGAACTGATGCCCCTGATGATGCTCTGCGGATTTCTCATTCTGTGCGGTACTGTGTTGGAAGGGTGGAAAAAGTTCACCAGCATGCTTTAGAGTAAATCCGAGAACGAAGGATTCCGTGGCTCAGATCGGGAACATGCGCCAAACCGATGCGATACTCGTCCCATTGCAAATACCGTGAGCCTGGTGACAGTTTCGGAATACATTCAAGACAACAGAGGAAAGGACATACAATACACCAGGAACTTCCGTCAGCCTACAGCGAGCCCTAGAACAGAATCCTCCGTTAGAAGAAGAGTGACATCCGTCATAGCAGACGCTACGCCATGTGAGGAACTTGGTATTAGTTTGTTTAGCGCCCTCCGAGAGAACTCGGGCGAACATGAGTGGAATGGCGCTCCCACAAACCGTCCCCGCGTTACAAGTAGAGACCAACGTAAGTTGGAGTCGAGAAAACCGTCAATCTAGCATTATTGGTACTCCCGTGGCCCTTAACATGTTCTCCCGAGCACCCACGGTTCCCAGAGAATGGTGGGTGCTCGTACAGTAGAATCTCGATATAAGGGACTCGGATATAAGGGACATCCGGTTATAACGGACTGATCGCTCGGTCCCGGCTGAGCCTATGGGACCTCCCATGCTGAGCATTTCGGATATAAGGGACCAAAATCTCGTAGACTCGGATATAACGGACGAAAAATGTTGAGTTGAACATGATTCGAGAAGGGACTTCCGATCGAAACATCGCATGCACAACGTCTCACGACGGCGAGTTTCGATTCGAATTCATGATGGAAAATATCGTACGTGAGAATCTCGTGAACCTGGGTGTTGACATGTGCATGTGTGGAACAGTGAAGACACGGACGATGTTTACTCGAGTAGTGTTCGGGCCGTCCTTGTTTATTCCGGAATCGTCGGCTCCTTCTATCCTTACGTTAAGCTGATTACACGTTTGTTGTGACCTAATCCTCACTTTTCGATCTACGCGTTTGGTTTTGTAAGCCAACCGCGACACTGGGAGTCCCTCAAGAGCAGGACCAGAGTCCGAAATGTCCGGAAAAAAAAAACGCGTGACGCTCGACCTCAGAGTGAAACTTTCCATAATCAGTGAGATTGAGAACGGAAAGAAACAATCACAAGTGTGCTTCGACAGGAACTTGCCGAAACAGACCGTCTGTGGGATCTGGTGTCAGCGAGAGAAGATCAAGAAATCTGCTGACCTTGAAGTGTCAGGCAAGAGGAAACGTATGCGAGCAGCCACCTTCGAGGATGTCGAGGAAGCATTGCTGATATGGTTCAGGAATGCACGGTCACAAAACATCCCCGTGAGCGGACTGTTACTGCGTGAAAAGGCTTTGCTGTTCGCACACAAGATGGGGCACCCATCATTCGCAGGCAGTTCCGGTTGGTTGGATCGCTTCAAATCTCGACATGGCATCGTACTGAAAGACACTTGTGGCGAAGCTGCGTCAGTTGACCAATCAACGGTCGAACGATGGAGGTCAGTTGATCTTCCAGCTTTGCTGCGATCCTTCACTCCCCGCGATGTCTTCAATGCAGACGAGGCTGGCCTCTTCTATCGCTTACTGCCCAGTCAGACCATGTGTTTCAAGGGAGACAAATGCGTTGGTGGGAAGAGGAGCAAAGAGAGGTTGACGGTGCTCGTCGCGGGCAATATGGACGGGAGCGAGAAACTGCCTTTACTCGTCATCGGGAAGTCCCAGAAACCTCGCTGCTTCAAGAACGTTCGGTCGCTGCCTGTAGAATACACTTCCAACAAAAAAGCGTGGATGACTTCGAAGATCTTCACCGATTGGCTGTCAAGGCTGGATAGACGCTTTAGAGAACAAGGCCGCCATGTGCTTCTTCTAGTCGATAACTGCACAGCTCATCCGAAAGTTCTGACTCTCGACGCCATCACACTTGCATACCTACCCGCGAATACAACTTCCGTACTTCAACCGTGCGATCAGGGAATCATAGCGAATCTCAAAGTCAACTACAGACGCTTGATAACGAACCGGCTGTGTGACAGCGTCGAGCACGGCATTCCGTTCGAAGTTAACATTCTCTTCGCAATAAGAATGTTGGATTCCGCGTGGAACAATGTCTCTCAGAGTACCATCGCGAACTGTTTCCGTCACGCGGGCATGCTGATCAACATGTGTAAGGATGCGCCTGAATCCGAGTCAGAAACTATGGGTGAACACGATGAAAGCCTGGAAAATGAGAGCTTTCCTGATGATGTTCTTGTCGAATATGCCTCAGTGGACGATGGCGTGATCACTTCCGAAATCCCCACCGACGATGATATTGTCGAAGAATTGCGGAATGGCTCCGCGAGCGAAGAATTCGATGAATCGGGGCAGGATTCGCTAGGGGATGAAGAAGAGGAGCAACCGCCACCACAATTCGCCGACGCTGTCCGTGCATTAGATACACTCCAACGGTATCTCTGCACAATTGAGAGGAGCGAGTGTGCTCAGAAGGCTCTGCTGAACGTAGAAACTCTCATCAGCCGTCGTCGCTTCGAGAATATGCGACAAACGAGCATAAGTTCTTTTTTCATGTAGCAACGACGACTTGACGTCTTTTGAAAACACAGAGTTCGAATATGCGTATGTACATACTAGTCCAGGCGTACAATAAACGATATCATTCTGCCGAACTTCAATGCCTACAACTATTTATCAGGATTGAGGAGGAGTTGCCGTATCTTGGTGCGCCAATCAGAGCCAGAACTCTCATGCGGTTTTATGACGTCACAGGAATTGTTCTCTGACCTTTTCTATTGAGACCACCACCCGGAAATCTCCCGTCGAATCATACGACGTGAAATGAAACCGCCGCGGGGGGTCTTCAGGTGCAATTCGGTTATAACGGACCTCGGATATAACGGACCGTTTCTGCCGGTCCCTTGGAGTCCGTTATAACGGGATTCTACTGTATAAATCTGGAGAGAGACCAGAGAAACAAGAAAGCCTAAATAAAGTTGAACTCCGCCACGCCTCAACTCCTGTTGCTCGATGCCGCCGCCGCTACGCATGTGCCGGCGGCTCTGCTGCCAGGCTTCTCGCGGTTTGATGGTTTTGTAGTCTGCGTCCTTCAAACTCGTCTCAATCTCACCATCGGGAGTGCTTCTCCGTTCGTTTCACAGCGGTAAGCTACCCGACGCCGACGTTTGGAACTCTTGTGTACCGAGCTTCGTTGCAAATCCAGGGAGTTCGGGCGATTGCCCACTTTTCTCCCAACGCCTCAAGTCTGGCCTCCCAGGCAGAATATATGGTTTAGCAGAAAGAATTTCGGGAAAACATCGAAGTTGGATATATATTCGTGCTCAACAAATATCAAACAGACAGTTCAAGGGTCAACCGCATCATTGAGGAGGAAAAAATATCCTTGGCTTACTGGGAATCCGGGGCCGCCCCCTCCCTCGAGAGTGATCTTCGAGAGAGATTTCAATCGAGAGTGATCATCTGTGCTTGTTCCGGGTCCATAAAGAAACCATGATTGGAGAAGAGATTACGATCTGCGACATGGATTTCCAAACCGCGTCCAGCCCACTGGACCACATGGCTCTCGCACCTTTCGGGAGTACATTGATTGGGAAAAACGCCATGCAAAACAACACACATGATCAAGAGGGAACTTCCCTATTGTAGGAAGGGTGAGTTGAACTACCTGCACAAAATTGTTTCGGTGTGTCTCGCTTCGGATACAAGTGGTTGTGTTAGATTTGCGGGTTAGAAGTTCGGTTCGAAAAGTGGTTCGACGTTTGGAAGGTCGTCCGCAGGAAAATAATAAACAATGCGTGTTCCAACGGTCTACCTGACGTTACGTGTTTTCAGTCTCTCGTTCCAGAACCTTGAAATTGGCAACGAGCATTAGAAACGAAACCTTCAAACTCAACCCTACATTCGAGCGAACGTGTTCTAGTGTCAATCACAAGCACATTTGAACTCCGACAATGTTTGGAACTGCTACAGACTTTTCCAGGATGATTTCCAGATCTGTGACTCCCCGGAAGTGTCGGATCACAAACTCATCAACTTCTTTGTCTCCCTCCCTCAGTCAGTGCATCCGAGAAAGAGGTCTTGCAGAATCGATTTCGCGTCATCAGGGACGCGAATGACCATGGTATTATAGAATGGTCGTCCTTCTAGTAATTCAGACTCCAGATCGCAAATCTTCCACGATATTTGCCGGTCGGCACTTGACGACTGCTTCACAACCCACGCTATCAAGCGTCACTTCCGTCCCTTCAGGGAATGATCAGCTCCCGGAGTGCTTAGGTCGATTCGCAAGCAGCATAGACTCTATAAACGGTATGTTGTATCCGGGTCTCTCGAATCCAAGATCCTTTACGATTCGTACGATACCCGTCCTAAGCGATTGCTCAAACAGGCCGAAAACCGGGGCCGTTTCGGTCGAAGATAGTAGACTTTCGAACGTCTACCATAGCTCCGCACCTACCGGGTTCAATCCTCCTACCTCAAACCGTCCCAGGTCTCCTTCAGCCTGAGTCTGAACCTGGGCAAGGCCGTTGATTTTTGCGCTGGCTTTCTTAGGGGAATGCTGCGCCGCGACGAGCCCGGGAAGGATCGCGGAACTCGCTCAAACCTACATTCTTCAACGCGGAATTCCCTCAACAGAAATTTTGATCTTAGATGCCAGTTGCCTCCTCAGAGATGGTTCAGTGAGGCTCAACACCAGCTTCCTTTCGCTAGAAACTGAATTGCGCATCCCGAATGACAAGATTCAACACAGGACCTCGCCAATTCTCCTTGAAGCACTGGCTGTCCCTTTCGTTATTGTTGTTCTGTTCGCACCCAAGGACGCATTTGAAATGATGGATTTTGTCCAGAACATACATCGCAAGTGTTTATTGCAAATTCTCGTATACAATGGTTATCCGACGCCGAGCGGTGTCTCTCATGTCTTTTCGTCCCAGGGAGCCCTTGCGCTCTATTGCGCTCAGACGTATGATCAATTGTTGACAGCCTGGCCGAGAAACCCTTCGAAATCTTGTGGGGCTTCGGAGCTTGATTGCCACACATTGAGCGTTTTCACCGAACGTGTTATCCTTCCCCATGCGCCCCTTCAGCGGTTGACCCTGTCGATCTCCTGCAACCAAACAAAGTTCTCACTCAGATATCAGGCGAGTTTCTCCAGTGGTGTCATCAAGTCCTACGATAAACACATAGAATCCATATATTCCTCGTGCTCCGTATGTCAGAAGACCGTGGTACTATTCCGGAATGGAATCAAGACACCGGTTTTTCTCTTCACGACGCGAAGCTGTATTCGTTCGTTTATTCACACACACACACATGATATATTGCTCGTCTGACTCTAGACAACAGCTCCATCTCCTGTTCTTACGCGGGAACGTTTTGAATCCAGTGCTTACATTCGGCTTTTCTGACTAGAAGCTGGCCTCAGCGACTTCTAACAGCGTATAGGTCTAATGCTAGCTGCCTACCAGGCAGGGATGGGGGAAATTACTTCGCAAAGTAATTGAAATTACCAATTACTAATTACCCATCGAGAATTTGGTAATTCGTCCAATTACAAATTACTTTCATCTGGAGTAATTAATTATTCGGTAATTAAGATTACTTTCCAATTACTTTTCAATTACATTCCAATTACTTTTGGAAAAACAGACATTTCACGAGAATGGCGACGAGTTTCCTCGTGGCGGAGAGTGGTCAATGTCGATTGCTCGTCCTTTGTTATGTACAAGCAGTGCTACGCGCTCACTTGTTGGGCATAGAACTTATGAGTTTCCACAGTGGTTCGATCTGGCATGGCGATGGCTGTATCATGCACAGTCTGGACTTCGTTGTTCCGGTGACGAATCCATGGGAGCAATTCTTAATTTCGATTTTCGGGGTGAAATCCGCTCGTTCTGTCGTGGTTTTGTCAGCAGTTCCTCCACAACCTAAGGAACTGAATACACTTTTATTTACAATAAAAGGAGTGTTGTGATACAGGATAACACAATACTAGCAGAATAATGATGGGGGGAGAGCCCCCTAAAACTAGGAACTGGAGCTCGATAGAAATGGACAGCGCCATGCTCGTTATACTGCTGCTGATCGATTTTCCTTGTATAGCGCCGGTATTCGGTGAGTTTTGGTTGAATTTCTCAAGGATCGGGCGACCTGCACACGGACTATGCGATATGTCTGATCGGGCTCCCGGTCTTGCTCAGTTTGCTGAAAACCGGTTTGCGAAGCGCCCCTTCCTCACCGAATAAAACGGTTATTCACACGGATTTCTCAGATTCAACGGGAGGGTCATGAATCTCCATCGGAGATCATGGCCTCGAATTCACAGCATGAGAGGGATTGAAACGCAGATTCTCCCGTAAATCTGACACCTGCCCGAGAAAACCGGAACACATTCTGTGCAACCTGGACGCCGTTTGACGGTGTTACTTTGTTACAAAAAACCTCAACATGAATGACGAAGTACAAGCATTCTGTCCCCTGAACAGAGGCACGTGTTTCGCGTCAAAAGTGGTCTACGGGCGCTGTAGCGGTTCTCGAGATAGAGCGGTTTTGGGTTCTTTTTTTCGGAACTTTCGTTTCGTTATTGCAGACGAACGCGCAGTCGCCGCAAGCTGAAACTTGCTGTGATTATTACACACGAAGTCCAGAGTACACAAAAAGATTTTCAGCGAAATCCGTCGCCATGGACAGGAATCCCCCAAACCTTTGCATGGAGAAGTCAGCGAGACACCGACTGCGATAAAGTACCATATGATCCATGTGATCGTTCCGCCTCGAGACGAGACCACCACTCACTCCGTTCGCATGGAAGTAGTCGCGTCAGAAAATATTTCCGTCGACTCCACACCTTGTAAGAGAAGTCTACCCGTCAGAAATAACGGACTCAGCGTCGAGCGGATACCAGCACAGAAAGAGACAAGATTACAATACGACCACTGTTTGCCAACAATTAATAACTCCGAACTTTTGGAATTTCGAGTTCGAAAATATTCTTCTTCATCCTCTTTCCCTTTCATTGTATCAATTCGAAACATGTATCATAGACAGTAGAATCCGCTGGATCGGCGCACCGGATTATAGGCCCACCCGTCTATTCGGCCGGAAACCCCCGGTCCCGAAAATTGTCAAAACCATTTGATGTTATTTCAGCCCGGTCATAATCGGGCCACCGGGCCGAATGGGTTATTGGGCCCACTTTTGGATGATGTTTTCGCCGAAGAATCGCTGTTGTTGGGAATATTACTCCTGATTCGGTTTCCGAGAACTGCTCAAATAGCCATATTAATGCAAGTGCAAGTCTGTCGCGAGTGGAAAACATATTTGTGCTAAAAGCATTGGCATCGCGCGTCCCTGAACGCACAGCCGTTTCGCTTAAAGAGGATGGCCACGACAGTCCCGGGATTAGCCAGATGCTCGGACGGACTATCTTTCGAAACTTTCCCTGAATAGGACAAAGCAGGTCACGTTGGACAATTTCCTGCGCGACCGACGTTTCTTCAATTGAGAATGCACTCCGAAGAGCAGGTTCATGATATAATAAAGGACTGTGTTCTGTTATAACAGTCTTCGCGTTGATGTATCCGAGTTTGGCTGCCAGAAATCGAGAAACCGTTTAATGGGCCCTCCCGCTCAATCGGCTTGGATTGCCTGGTCCCGATGTGGGCCAATTAAGCGGATTCTACTGTATATAGATGGATATTGATGGGACTCATATTGACGATCATGATGCGGAGAGTCGGGCAGCGACAAAACAAGAAATTTCCTGTCAGTTATGAAGCGCACACCCGTCGACGACTTTCATTGATATACAGTGAACGACAAGGCTCATAGTCTATGAGCCATAGAGTCATAGAAGTTTTTGATGAGATTAGCCGTTGCTCATTCCTGGGACTTGCCCACCATCGCTTCAAACTTCAAAGTTTCGGGACCTCATTCACTGTCAGCGGTCCGTTGGCAGGGACCTTATCATGACAAAACTAACTTTTCTTTCAGCTGGCTTGGTTCCCTCGGAGTTTTCTAAGCGAGAGAATTGTTGAATAGGCTCTCGTGGTAACGATGGTTCACGGATACAGCATACTATTTTCGACGCCAGCGTGAACTCGCAAAGGGTGCAACCTTTTAGAGGCTAAGCCTCAGCCTCAAAGTACCGATTTGCACCCGAGCTATTCCGATCCGAGACGACATGGCATGCCACCAGGTTACAGCCCGCTATCCCGAAAACCCGGTATCTCGAACGGCTGAACGAGGGGCATCTAGAGCCCGGTATCCCGAAACCCGGTATCCCGAAAATCGCTATCCTAAATACCCGCTATCCCGAATACCCAGTATCTGAAACTCTCGTCATTCAAGAAAACAGAGCCTGGAGTCCGGCCTGCAGAGAGTTTCCGCGACTCGATGGGATTCCGCGGTTTAGAATCGAATGTCATGCTAGCGGTACGTTCGTAGATGTGCCGCATGTGTGATGCGAAACATCTCGACCGCTTGAACAAATGAGTGAAAAAACGGCGTGTGAACATCTACGAGCTTATCGGTCATCTGAAGATCGACGAAAACGATTCCAGACTCGAAAGGGCTCAGCTCCGCATCGGAAACCCGCAAGAGCCGATGCGGCAAAAGTATCGCAAGTTCAGGAAGCGCCTTGTCTGCCTTGTTTGACGACTGGAATCGAATCAAATCACGCTGACAGCCTACAACCGCCTCGTCGGTCACCACATACAAGATCCATACGCGCCGCCCGACGAAGTTGATTACATTCAGTAGCGTAGCCAGGGGGGGGCAAGGGGGCCATGCCCCCCCCCCCCCGACAGCCATGTCCGTCCCATAGACCCTCGTTCCAGGGATCATCATCGCTCCCCGGCCCATTGAAACGGTTTTGGCCCCCCCCCGACAGAAAATCCTGTATACGCGCCTGATTACATTCTTCCATAATTTAGAAAAACGCATTGAAATCCATTCGATGTCATAAAATCATACCGGATTGGACCGGATTTCACGGTTTTTGCTTTTGAATGACGAGGGCTCAGCGAGGTAGCGGGTATCTGGGATAGCGGGTATTTAGGATGACGATTTTCGGGATGCCAGGCTCTAGATGCCCTTGATTTAGCCGTTCGGGATACCGGGTGCACACCTGCCGCCATGCCGGATTGCGCGGGCCAGTAGAGGACGCGTCGGAGCAAGCGACAAGCTCCCCGGAGTCTTGCGAGGTGCGTTTGCTCTCCTCCGGCAATCGGAGGTCCAGGTTCTGCCAGGCGTCGACGCCATCAAGCTCTGGATGCCGGAGTCTGGGGCGAGCGCGGAAGCCATCAAGCTCTGGATGCCGGAGTCTGGGGCGAGCGCGGAAGCCATCGTCCTGGATATATGCGTTGCAGGAAGGAAGCCCGATTTCCCCGGCGGCCAGCGGAAGGGAGGGCTGTTATCAGGACTTGTCTGTCACTGTCACATCGATTTCTGGAATTGAACACGTCTGATCCCTCGGGAATACGTGGGTTCCGAGCTTTGTCATAGACAGGGCATTCACATGATGGTGCGGCATTCGGAGTGGTTGTGGTTAGTGAAACCTGGCTGTCTGCGGTTGAGGTCGCTAGTCGCTAGTCACGGAATCAGCGGTTACACCTTTGTGGCATCAAGCAGGGACACCGGCGGCCGCGGAGGAGGAGTCGGTTGTTTCGTCAATTCATCCTGTTCTGTGGTCGCAGTTACGACCAGGACCAGCGTCGATGGTAACGTTCAAGTCATTCGTGTTCATGTCAGAAGTTTATCCTTTGAAGGTATCGTCATTGGACTTTACTCCTCCAATGTTTCACACCGCCGGACTCTTCTCGAGACGTTGGAGGCCATTCTCCCCTCGGATAGCAGCCTTCCGTGCATTATTCTCGGCGACTCAAATATAAATCTCTTCTCGGACAGAGTCAAGACGGAGTACGTGGATTTCCTCTCTTCGAACGGGTACAACCTTATTATTGATAAGATCACTCGTCCGGCGTCTGGGTCATGTCTTGACCACATCGCTATTAGGGAATGCGACGACTTCATCCAGATCGCTCCAGTCGTTTGGCGCACTCCTATTTTCTCGGACCACTACCCGGTGTTTGTAGCACTCATGGGTAATAGGCGCCTCATTTCCCCTTCTATACCAGAGCCTGAAACTCGCGTCAGGAGACATGATGCCCAGTCAATGGATAATTTCAAAGCATGTCTCCGGAGGGCAAACTGGCTTGCAACCTTCCACTCAGACGACCCAAGCGCGGCTCTTGACGCCTTCGGTTCAGAACTTCGAGGCATCTATGAAAGCTGTTTCACACTCGTTCAGGGTGGTTCCGACCGAAACTCAGACGGTTTCAAATTTTCCAATGGCCTCTGCAGGCTAAGATCAAACGTCAATAAACTCCACCGATATTACCGTAAGGCTAAAACACAAGAAGCAAAAGTCGCGTACTATCATAGTCGTAAACGCTTTCGTGCTGCCCTCAATCGTGCACGCACTAAATTCTACGAGTCCAAGTTCTTCCGATACCGCGGAAATCCCGCAAGGCTGTGGAGGTTTATAAACCAAACTTGCGGTCGTCAACCCGGTGGCATCGATCTGCCCACTGTCTTGAGAACAGAGAACGGCGATGTCTCGGACCCCGCTCAGATATTAAACGTGTTCAACCATCATTTCGCTACTGTCGGCCCAACCACTGTTCAGAGTGCACACCCGGCGGGCCATCCGGACGAGCTCTTCGACTCGCCTCTGCCCGTTGTCAACAAGTTCTCGATCCAAAGTATTTCATGCGCTGACACGCTCATGGCACTCCGCCAGACCAAAGCATCATGGAATGTCGGAGCTCTCGGTGTTCCGGATAGGTTGATCAGGGACGCCGCCGAGTTGCTATCGGTTCCGATCACGGCCGTCTTCAACCGCTCCTTGAGGACGGGTGTCTTCCCTTCGATTCTTCGTGACTCTAAGGTCATACCGCTCTACAAGCGCAAAGGTCGTCGCGATAGTCCATCTAGTTATCGTCCGATATCGCTGATTGACTATATTTCCAAGGTTTTTGAAAGGGTTGTCCGTGCTCAGTTGCAATCACAGCTCGAGCGAGCCAATTTCTGTCAATTTGGTTTCCGGCGCGGGAGATCGACAGAGCTTGCTCTAGCTCATTTGCTCCGTCACATCACTGATACGATCGAACAGGGCGATTACGCTCTCGGGGTATTTCTCGACGTCGCAGCGACGTGCAATTGTCTAAATCAGGGGTTCTCAAACTTTTCTGGTGGCGGCACCCCGCGGCACCTTCAGCATGGGATGCCGTAGGACATGCAGGCGCGGCACCACGAGTGCCGCGGCACTCCGCGGCACTTGGGTGCCGGCGGCACACAGTTTGAGAACCCCTGGTCTAAATCACTCCATTCTCCTCCATATGCTCAGGCATCTAGGCTTCGATGCAATGGCAATCAAGTGGTTCGGATCATATCTCACGGATAGAAGGCAATGCGTGGGCGTCGGAAATCTCAGGTCAGGTTGGGAGGTTGTAAATCTTGGCACTCCGCAAGGCTCCGTTCTTGGTCCGTCCCTATTTATCCTGTATATAAACTTCATCCTCGGAAAAATTGCCAGCGATGACGCGTGCCGTATTTCGGCGTACGCCGATGACACGACGCTGGTCTATCGCCTCGACGCTAGAGTCTTCGACCAGCAATTGCGCGACGCTCTGGAAAAAGTGGAGAGGTCCATTGAGGTCTTTTCTCGGTTCGGTCTCGTGGTAAACAAATCAAAGACAACTCTGGTACTGTTCCGAGCCTCTCGCAAGAAGATGGTTCTGCCCACAGTCAAACTCGGTGACTCCATTGTAAACTTCGCCCCCAGCGCTAGATGCCTCGGTGTCACGATTCACGAGAATCTCAGTTGGAGATTCCACATAAGAGACCTCAGTCGGAAATGCTATGCCGTTGTGGCTATCCTGCGTCGTCTCCGCCTTGCCGGCATCCCCCGAGAGGGTCTAATCTTGACCTACAAAGCCCTACTCGTTCCTATTCTCTCATACTGCATATCCATATGGGGGGGTGGATACAATAATGTCATCCACAGAGCTAGTGTTATCCAAAACGACGCCATTCGGGCCATGTTTAACAGGAGAAGATCAGAGTCCGTCGCCGATCTCATCAAAACACATGACGTCCTGCCGGTCTGCAAACTGCATTGTCTGTCAGTTGCGGTTCTAGGCTTCAGGACTTTCAGGGGAATCATCCCCGAGGACGTAAGGCTGCCGCTCGACCAAAAGCCATCTAGTAGCTCACGTAGACCGACCACATTCGATATACCCTTCTCACGTTTGACAGTAGTGCGACAATCTTTGAAAATACGCCTTCCAGCAATATGGAACGCCATTCCACGGGAGATCCGCCACCTCGGCTCTGCGAGAAAATTTGTCAGGGAATTCAAAAAGCATGAAAGCCATAAACTATACATGATTTGTGATAAGTAGCTGTAGATAATTTCGAATAATTGCAAATAATTTGAGAACTTGAGCAACTTTGTGTGTGCAGTTCCGAAAATAAACCACACATTCATTCATTCATTCATTCATGCGCCAGGGCCCCTTGGTTAATACTATCCAAGTTGAGGTTTCTGGTCAAGCAACCGATTTTCGGAGAATTTCACAAGGGTTCCCCTTGGGGAAAAGATCAGCCCTCCCACAGGGAAAATCCTGGGTACGCGCCTGCATGCAGTCAATTTTCCGAGTTTCGCTCCCAGAAGGAAGGCTTTCCTGGTGAGATCGTCAACGAAGACGAATCCGGAATTCAAATGGGCACAAAATGAGCTCTCTAGTCATCTCTGAAATCCTCCGCTTCTACGAGATCTTGTGTCCGGTTTTAAGCGAGTCTTCAAGCGGACGCCGCGTGCTTTTATCCGAGCTGCCTCGGTCACTCAAAGTCTCCTCAATGAATCAACACGATCATGTGCTCACAAATCGGCCCCGCAAATCTCGACCGTTGAGAGAGCTCTAAGTTTGGGCTTGTGAAGGTTAACGGCAATGCGTTCCGAATCGGCTGTAAGTTCGGCAAAAGCGAGGCATCCTCGTCGTGATTTGAGTCCAGCTCTTGGTTTCTAGTTTCCAGTTAGCTGCTGCAAGAGCCGGCGACGCAAAAGCCCGTTTCCTCTCCAGAGAGAAGAATGGCCCGAGTCATATCTGTAGGAATCGCAATTTCTTGTTGGGTAAGCTTTCGACCCGCAAATGGATCTCCCCGGTTCTCGACATGTTCAACGCAGCTGACACGCTTTTTGCATATCTCACAGTTTTATGCGGTTTCCGCATCCGCGTAAAACGAATTTTACCGCATAAAACGGGGGTCGGCCAGAAAACGTCAGAATTGCTTCCCAGGCTTCGTGTGAGTAGTCCGGGAGACCACAGTGAACAATCTCGAACGATATTTTGAGCTATTAATAAATTCAGACTTTCTTAGCCCAATCGATACTTCGTTGGAGTTCATTGCCAACGCCTCTTGGCGTCGCTTTGAGCGGACTCGTCGCGCTATCGGTAGCGACTGCAATCCGATCAGGATACAAATGTGGCACCACATCGTTTCCGGTCGCGCTAAGCACGTCCGAAATTAGAAGATGCCCATCTTCATACTCCTTGGAGTTGTCAACTACTGCCGGCAGAGGCGTTGGGAGCTCCATCGAGTGTGTGTCTTGAAGTGCAAGTCGAACCTTCGCTCGAAACAGGGCCGCATTTCCCATTAGGCCCGCTGGGCCCGGGCCTAAGGCGGCGAGTTATGGGGGGCCGCAAGATTCGGAGGAAAGCCGCGGATCTCCAGTTGTCTGATTTCCTCCAGCCTCTTATCGATGACCCGACCTCGATCGTTAATCTCTAACTCGGCGCTCGTCTAAACTCCGCCTTTGAACACGACGAATTCGCGACGATTCCAGTGATAGCACGGTCAGACGAAGGGGTAGGGGGTGGCGAATTTTCCGTGCCTAAGGGCGGCAAATTCCTACGTGCGACCCTGGCTCGAAGTGAATCGGAATGACAACCACGAAGAGGCGAAGAGTCGAAGAAGCAACGAATGCAACCAGAGCTAAGCGACAGAGACGTGCTTTTAGCATCTCTAAACTAATAAAAATGAATGTGCGTCTGTTTCACTTTGATCCTGTTTCATAGATCCCGAAAGTATTTATTCGTTGATTGTGAAACTTCTTGAGCTAATGGGGGACGTCGTGAAGAAGGTTTACGGACGTTTTCCACATTTAACGAACATGTTTTCCGTACGTAATACTGAAAGTTCCTGTTATTGTGGTTCTTCGTTGTTGTCGGTTAATTGTCGAGTTCGTCGAGTGGAACATGGAACTTTATTTCGACGACGGACTTTCGACTTCGACAACGAAGTCAACTTGGCGAATCGGAATTCCACTTGGCGGACCGGAAACTTGAGTAATGCCTCCTAAACGAGCGGCAATAGGATGGAACACTCGGGTTGCGAAGAGGATGAAGGAGGGAAGAAGACTCGGGAATCGTTCAGGTCATGAACGTACACCACGCGAGGTTTCGTTGGAGTCTTTGGACCGACGGCAAGGATCGGTCGGGGGTCGGGGAGTGGGCCGGGGTGCAAATTCGGAGACGGAATACAGAGTTCTTCCGGATCATTTCAGAACGACGCTTGGAAGAATGGGGTGAACATACGGAAACACTAAACAGATATTTTTCCGGAGTACGGTCAGGAGAGTCACGACCTTTGGAGGTACAGAATCTACGAGAGGTGACAGTGTCGAAGGAGACCCAAGAGCGACGGCAAGGAACGTCCGAGAGACGGGGGTAATTCTTTCGTGATATCTTGGAACGACGGTTCGAGGGACGGGGTGAAAATGCGAAGATCAAAAGTAGGTTTTCGTCGTCAGAAGGCTCACGACACCTGGAGTTGAAGGATGGACGAGAGGTTCCACTGGGAAGCAAGAGGAAAAGGACTAAACCAGTGCGGGGGAATGAAATGAGCGACCAACGAATGAACAGATTATATACCGATCGTATACGACATAGTAAGGCTCGGTTGAACGAGACGAGTCAGGAACGGAAATCACGGACGCAAGGTCAAAGGAATCGGATGAGTCTTCTGCGAGGTGGAATCCATCGCGAGTCGAAATGTGTTGCATTGCACGATGATCCCAATTACGATTATAGTGGTCATCCGAGTGTGGTTTTCGGGAAAATGAACACAGAGTGTGGGTTGTGTCATGCGATGAAATTCAGGAATGAGACTGAGGGGTTGTGTTGTGGAAAGGGGCAGATGAGAATACCCGACTTAGGTGTACCACCCGAGCCCTCGGCATCGTTGATCGCTGGTCAATCAAGGGAGTTGAAACATTATCTGGTGCACCGAGGAAGGTCCACTGCAGGAATTTCAAGAATTGGATATAGGAACGGTCGTCCCAGGACCAAAATAATCGGGTTACTTAGGAAACTCGAAATCAGTTACTTTCCACGGACAATCGGCAACGGATGCTCATCAGTTAAGAACTACTCGGTTTTGCCTCAACCTCCCCGTCTTTCCTCGCGGCGGAGCGCGAGCGGGTACGCTAGTCAAGGATAAATTGCAGATTCTGGCTGACGGGGAGCTCTCGGATGATGTTCTCAAGAAGGCAATTGCCAATCCTAGATAATGATTGTTGCGTAGTTACAACACAGGTGTCAGTAAAGTGAATGATTACCTCTCGGCCGACTCTCGATTATCTGAAACAAATCACCACCACTCACACACAACTCGACTCCAGAACTGTTCCTCGAACAGCGCTTTCAGGCCCAAGAAAGATTGGCAATTTTTCCTTTTTGGGGCTCAAATCTGGCGCCCTTGGTTACGTGGCACTCTGTTGGCCTTTGACCGATTCCAAAACAATTTCATCTCTCGAGTTGCTCGTAGGTGTAATGTTGAACGCGAGTCAATTCAAATGGCTATTATGTCTGAGATGTTCGATTCCATGGATATCAAACTTGCCCGAACCTTATTCTATAACTCAACCCTTGAACCTTTCTTCGCATATCGTGTCACAAACACCCGTTCTGGCCGCCTCTTCCTTATTCCTCGAGCCAAAAACAACATAGTTCAAAACTGCCTTAGATGGTGACTTTCTAAACGTCTCAATGACAGGCTAGATGAGATTGTAATTCCCTTCCCTCCGCTGTTAGTTGGTCAATGATCAATAGACCGTGTGTGTTACCGACCTAGAGCAGTGGTTTCCAAACTGGGAGACGCTCACCCCCGGTGATGGTCGGGACGATTCCTGGGAATACGCGAGGGAATTCCCGACTTTCCTGATCAGGTACCGTAGTCCTGGTCCTGGATATTGAGACTAACGCCCCGAGATGGCACCGCCGACTTGGACCACTAAGCGTGAAGACGCCAGCCCCGTGGGATACCTGTTTGATTGTGAGTTGGGAAGTCCCACTCGCTAACCGGGCTGCCCACAACACAGCAAGCGCGTACTGAAAGAGAACCAATGACTTCACGTTCAATGACAGATCACATCGGACTTTTCTTGAAGTGGTTTGAGTGTTGTGTATGGTAGAACACCGATATGAACGCAGTCTGAAAAAACCTCCCTCTGTGTGTGACGCAAAGTGGGTCCTCCGAACCACAGACCTAAAGAATTGCAAAAGCCCCTCTGTTCGAAGTCAACAAACGATCGGCTCCCAAACCCAATGACCATGATCGGACAACGAAGTCACAAAAAAATAAACGTGATTCCCGAAAAACTCAACGTGACGTTACCCGATAATGATAAAAGGTATCCTATAACCACCCGATGATCAGTGCCCACCTCTCCATCGAATTTCAAACCTATCGGTTCAAACGTTTTCGAATCCATAGGCCTCAAAGTCGTACACACATTCGGATTTATAGGTTTATAAAAAAAGTATATATATATATATATAACTAGCGTACCCTGCCGCGCTCCGCTGCGGCACAAGGTTTCGCGTGTTTCTAGCACATGTGGAGCATTCTTCTCCGTCTCGGGCAGTCCAACTCATGCGCTCATCCTGGAGTGAACGATCCAATCTTTTCCCAGCCGGGGGTCCGGCGGTCTTCTCAAGCAGACGAAGACACGATGGTACCGCGACACTTCTCACGGGCGGGAGGGAAAAACGCCGGTGATGGCCAGCTCGCGTGAGCGAGGGCGAGACATGGCTCTCAGAAGGGGTAGTGAGAAGCTGCAAGGACTCACCGTACACGACTCGAGACGGACGCGCATGGAGTTGGCAGGGCCTCGTGAACAGGGATTGCTGGGGCACGAACTTATAGTTTCCTTCGTTTCTGCATTTCTACGATTGAGCGGTGTTTTGTGGTGATTAAATTCAAGCTTGGGAGACGCTAGCCTAGTTGACTCTTGGGCGCAGTTGACCCCGGAACCCAGTTTACCCCAGGACCCAGATGGCGCCGGACCTAGTTGACGTGCGCCTCATTTCAAGCTATTCAGAATCAAACAATGCACTGGATGCGAGTTTGGACTGGACCAAGTTCTACTGTGCGGTAGCATGCAATAAATATGATATATTGATATCATCCGTCTCCATTGGATGCGAGTCTTCAGTGGGTTCATCTCGATTCATAGCGACACCTCAAACTTGCGAGAGTCTGAGGTGAGAGATCTGTGCGTTTCCCCGGGATTTCCTGGGAACGACTTCCCCGAGAACAGTCCCGGTTCCCGTTCAAGTCCGTTTAGTCCGTTTCCCTGGGGACTCGCAAGAGCGGCTTTCCCAAGAACAGTCCCGGCTCCCGTTGAAGTCCGTTTCCCCTGTATTTGCCGGCAACGGCTTTTCCGAGAACAGTGCCGATTCCCGACATCTGTACGTTTTCCCGAGATTCCCGGGAAGGGCTGCCCCGAGGAAAGTCCCGCTTCCCGTCCGAGTCCGTTTTCCCGGGACTCCCGAGAGCGGCTTTCCCGAGAACTGTCCTGGCTCCTGGCTCCCATTCTTGTCCGTTTTCCCGGGATTTCCCGGGAACGGCTTTCCCGAGAACAGTCCCACGTCCCGTCCAAGTCCGTTTCCCTGGAATTTCCCGGTGACGGCTTTCCCGAGAACAGTCCCGGTTCTCGTTCAAGTCAGTTTCCCCTGAATTTCCCGGCAACGGCTCTTCCGAGAACAGTCCCGATTTCCGACATCAGTACGGTTTCCCGAGATTCCCGGGAGGGGCTTCCCCGAGGAAAGTCCCGCTCCCCGTCTGAGTCCGTTTTCCCGGGACTCCCGAGAGCGGCTTTCCCGAGAACTGTCCCAGCTCCCCTTCTTGTCCGTTTTCCCGGGATTTTCCGGGAACGGCTTTCCCGAGAACAGTCCCAAGTCCCGTTCAAGTCCGTTTCCCTGGAATTTCCCGGTGACGGCTTTCCCGAGAACAGTCCCAAGTCCCGTTCAGGTCCGTTTCCCTGGAATTTCTCGGTGACGGCTTTCCCGAGAACAGCCCCGGTTCTCGTTCAAGTCAGTTTCCCCTGAACTTCCCGGCAACGGCTCTTCCGAGAACAGTCCCGGTTCCCGACATCCGTGCGTTTCCCCGGGATTTCCCGGGAACGGCTTTCCCGAGAACAGTCCCGGTTCTCGCTCAAGTCCGTTTACCCAGGACCCCCGAGAGCGGCTGGTGGACCCGACCACCAGTTCCACTGTGGTGGCGCCACTGTGTGGTGGCAGAGAATGACAATCAAAACACTGGTGACAGCACTCGGAGAACTCCTGGATGACCGAGGAAGAGCGAAATCGCGACGTGCGCGAAGTATGCCACGTTCCACCGAGAAAAAACGACGATGCGCGCGAAATATACCGCATTCCGAATCGCAATCCTAGGCGCCGCGCGGTAAGCGCCACAACTGATGGTGGCGGGCTTCTTTAAACGCTGTTTTTGATCTGAATCCCGACGACGATGTTTTTCAGTTTCCTTAAGATTGCGACCCTTGGGGGCCCTTCAGGGGCGACTTGAGTAGCCCATGACCTTCCTCGGTCGGTTGGGCAGCACTTTGCGCGTTTTGGCCGAGATTAGTGCCGTGGTCTTGGCTCCAACTTGGTAAGACTTGGCGGCCTCAAGTTGCCATTTATTTAGTAGATATAGTAGCGTACCCTGCCGCGCTTCACCGCGGCGTTGAATGTCTTGCAAGAGAGCGAAGTGGGTGATGAAATGGAAGAGAGATGAAGTACCACACAGCCGCGGTCCGTACACGGTTCTGAACGGATACTCGCGACGACGGACCGCGACGCCAAGGTTCCCGGCGAGCAAAATTTGAACAATCGGAGGATGAGGAACTTCTCGCAGAACAGGAAAGTTTGGGGTCCGACCGACTGCAGTTCTCGACGACCATCTCCGTGAGCTGCCGGCTTCCTTCTGGAACAGTGGCGCTCTTGAGACGCCTAGCGTGGCGGTACTATGTCAGTATCCTTGTTTGAGTCCGTTATCCCGGGGCTTGATGATGATGATCATGTCTTGGCCCCCTCCAAGATGATGAAAAAGCTCTGCCCCCCCCCCCCCCAGAAAAAATCCTTGGTACGCCCCTGTTTCCCGAGAACTGTCCCGGCTCCCGTTCATGTCCGTTTCCCCGGGATGTCCCGGGAACGGCTTTCTAGAAAACAGTCCCGGTTCCTGTTCAAGCCCGTTTTCCCGGGATTTCCCGGTGACGGCTTCCCCGAGAACAGTCCCAGTTTTCGAAATCCGTGCGTTTCCCCGGGATTTCCCGGGAACAGGTTCCCGAGATTGGTCCCGATTCCCGGTATCCGTGCGTTTCCGCGGTATTTCCCGGGAACAGCTTTCCCGAGAACAGTCCCGGTTCTCGTTCGGGTCCGTTGCCCCGGGACCCTCGAGAGCGGCTTTCCCGAGAACCTTGGTTTCTTGCCGTCGGGTACGGAGGGCAGCCTGGGATGAGTACTGTAAGCGCGGCTCAAGACGTAAATGCGGCACAGCGATACGCCGGCGAAGGTAACCGCGGCGAGCTACGGCGAGACATGGCTCTCAGAAGGGATAGTACACAGCTACCAGGACTCACCGTTCACGACTGGACGCGGGGGCGCGTGGAGTAGGCAGGGTCTCGTGACCGGGCCGTGCTGTGGCTGCGTTTTCCTGTCTCCTCCGTTTCTGACGCTTCGCGGCTACGCTAACGCGACTGAGGTTGGAACGTTTGCGCGTAGGCATGGCGGACACCGACACGAACTGCAGCTCGGGACGATAAAACACGCGAAACAGACTGCAAGCACTCACGTGACGGTATTCCCGCGACTGAACGAAATCACGGTAAGTTGCCGACCGGAGGCGCACACGTGAACACCGCGGCTGCACCGCGGCGCGCGATTCGATAGCCGGTCTTCCGGAAAAAGAAGACCGAAGTTTTTTGGTTTTCTAGAGATTACGGCGTCTTGAGCCTTCTGCGGAGGGCTGACGGTAGCCTATGTCCACCTCCGGGGAGCTGGGCATCTGTTTGCGAAGTTTGACCGCGATCCGAACGGCGGTTCGGGCGTGATCCGGGCTCGACCGCGCGGCCCAAGTTTGCCTTTTATATATTAGGAGGATAATAAATAAGAATAAGATTCGGAGTTTGGCGGCGTGGGCTGCAATCTCACTCAGATATTAGGACGTCGGCAACGCGCTAGAAAGGTGCTCGCATGATGTCATGATCAGAGTACGCTCTGACTCTTCCGAATCGATGAGTCCGTCCTCGGTCTCAAATTGCGTACGTTACTTGACCCCAAGCGCGTCCGGTAGCCCGCAAGCCTGGGAGGCCAGACTCGAGGTGGGGGCGATAAAATCGCTCCAACCCGGAACGCAACACCGAATTTCGAAGATATAGTCGGTCTATTATTTCTCTCAAATTCTGCTGGTATACACGGGCGACAATAACGAGTCGAGACGTTGTCATCGACGAGCGATCGCCACATCTCAGTAATGGATATTCTTCAGACCGCTTTTCGGCTCCGTCCCTCACACTGCATACAGATGGACTACGTATCGCTGGAGCAACTCAAATACTCCCAAATATCGCCTTCTCCATCAACGAGGACCAATATCATAATTAAAGAGCATAGAAGTCAGGGGCGTGCACAGGATTTTTTTTTGGGGGGGCCAAGGGCACTTTGTCAGGGTTCTGGGGGGGGGGGCCAACAGATGATGATGATGATCCCTCCCATAGGACTCTATGGGCGGGATCAAAATTTTGGGGGGGGGGCCATGGCCACCTCGGCCCCCCCCCCCCTGGGCACGCCCCTGATAGAAGTCCATCTTTCTGATCGGTGTGACCATTACTCATTATGCCCACACGCGCACATCGGGGCTCACAAAATAGAATCTCGTAGCCTGAGTCAACGCAGACAAACTCCGAAATCGCTTGATGAAAGAATGAAGTCTCACGGAAACAGAGTTCTCCGGCAGAAGCAAACGTAATGTAGTCCGATTCTGATAACGCTATCAGCTCTGAGCCATCATCACAAGCTTTTCACTCGAATTCCAGGCCTGACGGTACACACGTTTTCAATTATTTCTCAATTAATTTTCAATGCCATCCGTCACATAAGACGAACATTCAATCGTATTCATGGGTTTAGAAGATTCCAGCTGTTCCTTCCAACAGCGTTGGATAATTGTCCATCCCCTCCGTCGGCTGGATGTCATTCAGGGAAAAATGAACGGACTCTATTTTTGGATGAAAGTATCCGGATTCGGATTGAGTAGCCGATGACAATCCAAGGTAGATCTGGGATTCGCCGCACACATCTCCGAATTTCCAATCCCGATTGTACCATGCGGCGTCCCTGAAACGCATTAATCCCGATGACTTGGCGCGCGCCACACCCCGATCGGAAAGATTTCAGCTTGCTTGAAGAATCCAGCTTGGCAGAAGAAGTGGCCCGGGATTAGGTTTGACACCTCGCTGAGTGGATTGCGATCAGCTTCTTCCAACAAGTATTCAATGGTCGAAAGGTCCGTCCGTTATTCTCCAACATTGCAGCTCAAATGAGAGTGTACTGATGAATCACCGCCGCTTGGATCCTTGGAGAGACTCGTTGTCCCCGGCTCAGAAGGATTATCCCCACTTTTATCCCGGGAAATATTTTTGATCACCCCGGGCCAAAATACCCCGCTGTGCGCCATCAATCTGATTTCAATCTCTTGTGAACTGTGGCTCTGTCCCGAGATCGTCTACCGTTGCCACCAGGCACTCATCCCTCGAATCCGCCCGACCCGTCTCAGCTGGATTAACCTCATCGTCTGACAAGCAGCGTCTCATTGCTGAGACACCCACCCGGTACTTGAAAACCTCTAAGAACTCCAGCGCGTTGATTTCCCCGTCGTCCAATCGTTGCCACGCATCCGTAATTTTGACCTCATGGAGTTTGGCCGCTCAGCTCGGTCGGGAGCGGAGGAATCGGAGCCCTTCACGGTGGATTTCGTAGTCTTGACGAACGTCTGTGGCCATGTCCATGATGACCTATACAAGTGACCAGATTGGTGCATGCCGTCAAAGGCTTCTCTTCAATGCAGCGTTATTTGACTCCACTGCATTTTTTGTTGGAGCCTGTATATTGTGAACGTCATCAAGAATCGAACCAGTGGATTCGTGAACAATGCCGGCGTGATGAAGATGACAACAGAGGATCGGTAAACATTCCATTTAGCAAGCTTGGAGAATCAAAACTGTTCATCAATATCACGCACCGAACTCTGCTTCCGGGGGAAGAATGAAAAGACAGTGTTTTCAGTGCTTCGCGCCGCTGGCAGAATTGATGGGAGATAAACGAGAACCGGGGCCGAGCTCCTTGGAGACGTCGGGCCGCGCGGTTGATAACTGATAACTGACTGGAGGTGCGGGCGGTCGCCGCGATAGCGATAGCGATAGCTTAGCGGCGCGCCGCCCGCCGACGAGATCTGTTCGGGCTGCTCAGCGGCGCTGTTTATTAGGTAGAGGGTGAAGCAATATTATTTGAAGGCGGCGCGGAGGCTGCCACTAATGCCGGCCGCCGGTAGCGGACTCCGGCGATACAGAATATATCATATGCACCGAATTCCGATTCGTGACATTCCCCGGGGCTGGAGCGGAGCACATGATTCGAGCGACCGTCTGAAATTGGCGACCGAATGGAGTCGACACCGCGAGAGGACATCCGCGCGACGCGATGTTTTCGGAACGTGCGCGATGTTTTCGGAACGTGCGCGATGCTTTCCTCGAGACGTTCTCTTCGGCTTGTTGCTTGAACTGTGCGGTGTGAAATTATCTGTCGGTGAAATTTCGAGACTTCTGAGTGTTGTCGTGAGTCGAAATTTCGTGTGTGTGTGCGTGTGAGTGTGTGTGTGTGACTTTGACGATGGTGAAAGTGAGCGGAGACGGCGGATTTCGCCAACCTGGTCGCGGATTCTCGCACGACCGTCGCTGGCGCCTTGACGATCGCGAGCGCGCCCGGAACGACGACCCCCGTGGTCGTCGGGAACGGCCGCCGCGGCGTCATCGCGCGGGTCGCGTCCACGATCCTCGTCGGACGTGGTTCAACTCCAGCTTCGGCTGCTTCTGCTTGCACCGCCAGTCCGATGATGAGTCACTTCAGGAGCTCGGCGTGCGGGATCTTCGCGAGCGGTTGACTCCCGAGTGGGTCGCTCTCTCCTTCGAAGAGCGCAAGCCGTTTTTCGACGAGTCGCGGGAGCTCCGCAGGACGGGCGCTCATCCGCCGACTGGCCCTCGTTTCCGATGGGGGCCCTTTGCTCGAGTCCGAGCCAGGAGAGAGCGCCGGGAGCGCTTCCTATCGCAAGTGAATGCCGTCGTGGCTTCTTTGAGGGCTGAGCGGCGGCAGCGGGCAGTCCGAGCGAAGTTGCCGGCTCCGCCGGCCGACCCCATCCCGAACCCGGGATGCAGCCGGTCTGCAGATCCGGTTCTGCTCTCGGCGGCCGGGACGTCCCGGCATGCGAGAATCGTGTGGGACGAGTCCACTGTTGTGTCCCGTAGTGAAACCCTGAGGTTTGGAGAGGCTCGCCGGAGAAAGCCCAGTCGTGGGGCGCCGTCGAAGGGGCTTCTTAAGAATGCTTGAATTCATGCTCTGAACGGTGAGTGGAATCGACTTCAGTTCCAGCTTATGTGTGTGTTGGTCGCTTGCCAACGGGTCGGCGGCCGCCGATAGCGGGCCGCGGGAGATGAACGAAATCGTTGATTGCAGGTGCGAGCCGTCGGTAACGGACTCGCTATGGTATGGCTGATGAATTAACGAGAATATGAGTAGCGAGCTATTTGTGCGCTCGGATTGAAATGATTAACGCGATATGACTTGATATCGGCGAGCCGCCGGTAGCGGACTCGCGGGACGAGATTGGTTGATTTAAGTACGGGGAACCGGTCTATCGTCTCGCAGCGGGTATAGCAATTTCACTGGTCTTACGATAGTGTTCCCGTTTGCCGTCAGGATTGAGCACGATCGCCCTCTTCCGTCGGAGGCTGTCTTGAAAACTTCCGATACGCGAACGAGGGGCCAATATGCTCGATTCTTTGCATCGTCTTTGAGCAAGCAGACGTCTCCCTTCTTCACCGAACGCTCGGCAACCGGTTTGCTCTGCATGATGGTTCTGAGATACACCAGGTATTCTTTGCGGTAACGCTCCCAAAAGGCTGCCAGTGTTCGCTGCTGGAAAATCCAACGTTTGGAGAAGCAAACAGCTCCGATGTCGCTCCGACGGTTGGGAAAATCGGGCGCCTGTGGTATTGAATTGTCACCGATGTAGCCTGTCATGAGAGCTGCCGGAGTGAGTGGCAGGCGCTCGCTTGGGTCCGTCGAAACTGGAGTCAGTGGTCGTCGATTTACGACTGCCTCGACTCCCGACAGGATCACCTCGAGATCACGAAAATACGGCGTTGAGCTTCCGAGCACTTTTCGCAGGCAGCGCTTCACTGAACCGATGCTTCTTTCCCACCATGCACCTGTCCAAGGAGCGGCCGGCGTGATGAACGTCCAGGTGATGGCATTCCGGCTCAGCCAGTCGTGTATTTCTCCGTGGGAGATGTGTGCGTAGATCAGCTTGATCTCGATATCTGCGCGATGGAAAGAAGTACCGTTATCGGAATAGAAATTTTTTGCGGTCGGGAATCGATGGAGGAATTTTTGAAGACCTCTTAGGACCTCATAAGTAGACATATCGGTAGTAAGTTCTATGTGGACACCGCGTGTTACCGCACACGAGAAAAATAATATGTAGCCCTTTGCTTTGCGATTGTTTTCGCTTTTGTAGTAGATTGGTCCGGCGAAGTCGACTCCGCAGTGGAAGAATGGGCTCGACTCTTCGATCCTGAAGGCCGGGAGAGGTGGAGTTGGTTCCGCGGCTGGTTTAGCGTTGAGTCTTGCGCAGCCGGAGCAGGATGCCAACGCTGCCGTGGCGATGCGGCGCGCCTTCAGAACGAAGTAACGTTTCCGGAGATGTTGGAGTGTCATGGCGACTCCTCCCCAATGCCAACAATCGCGGGCATGCACGTAGAGAATGATGAGTTTTGCCCATCCGCCTTCTGAAGGGATGATGATGGGGAATTTTGTTTCGTATGCGAGATCCTTGGCGTTTTCCAATCTTGAGCGGCAGCGTATGATTCCTTCATTGTCGATGAAGGGGCGGTATTCCCAAAGGGGACTCGAACTGTGGATGTTTCTGCAGTCATGTAGGAGTTCCGTTGCGAAATACCTCGCCTGTATTCGCTTGATGAGATCGGTTTCAGCTTGCTGGAGGTCGCTTGATTCTAGCGGCCAGCGGGTCCGAGTTGAGGATCTGAGGTTTCTTCGAGTGCATTGCCGCGTGCGGGCGGGGATTGGTCTCCTGTTTGTTGGCTGCTCGTTCTTTTTGGCGATTGCTGCTCGGCAGGCTTGGGCGATTTTCCTAAGTCTGTTGCAGTACGCCTGAGCGCGTATCAGCTTGAACCAAGAAGAGAAGCGGTTGGCGTCGAGGAATTCATCTATGATTGTGGGCTTGTATTGAGCTGCCACGAAGATGTGATCTTTCGAGAAGCGTTGCTCTTCAGTGGTGTCCTGAATCTGAATTGGAGCCTGCGGAGCTTGCCAGAATGGGTCGTTCAGCCACTGTGGGCCGTGCAGCCATCGATAACGGCTTTCAGGCGAAGAGATGTCCGATCCGCGCGATGAGATGTCGCTAGGGTTTTCTTCGCTTTTGATGTAGAACCAGTCCGTTGAATTGGTAAGTTGCTGGATGGCCCTTACTCTGTTTGCAACGAACGGTTGCCATCTCTCTGGTTTGCTGTGGATCCATGCGACACAAGCCATGTTGTCAATCCAGAAGCAGGAGCGTGCGATGTCCAGTTTCAGGAACTTCGTCGTTTGAGACGCGATCTTCGCCGCTAGGACTCCTCCCATGAGCTCCGTTCTGTGAATTGAGCCTTTGTTTTTCAATGGTGTGACGCGGGCTTTTGCTATGACCAGCTGAGTTTCGCAGTGTCCTTTACAGATGGTTCTCAGGAACACTGAACAGCCGTAGGCTTCCAGGGAGCTGTCGCAGAATGTGTGAAGTTCGAAGCGAGCGGCCGAGAGCCGACTCGCGAGTGCTCTCGGGACCTTGAAGTCTGAGCACTTTTCTAGCGCGGTAATGAACGCGTCGTACCGTGTCCGGATGTCTTGTGGAAGCTGATCGTCCCAACCTATGTTTCTTTTCCATAGGTGCTGGAACAAGATTTTGGCCTGAATGGAGACGGGGCAGATAAGTCCGAGGGGGTCGTAGATCTGCGCGAGTCCCTTGAGGAGCGTTCTCTTTGATGGAGTTGAGTCGCGGAGTTGAGCCAAGGCCTTGTGCGTGAAAACTCCGATTTCGTCCGTGGGCTGGGACCATTTCACACCTAGAAATTTCGCGTCCTCCTTTCCGACCGTTATTTCGGTTTCTGGTAGAGGTGAGATCTCGCGGATAGCGTCGGCGATTCGAGTGTTGCTCGTGGCCCACTTTTTCAGCGGGAAGTGCGCCGACTGGAAAATCTGGAATAGCGTTGAGACCTTCTCGCTTGCTTCCTCAACTGAGTTTGCTCTGAAGATGATGTCGTCCATGTACAGATTGTTGGAGACCTCTTGAATGAATTCCGCGTGTTCTGGCTGCAACTCCTTGGAGATCGACAGGTGGTGTTGAACTCCCATGATGTGACACCATGGGCTACATGAGAGTCCGAACTCGAGCCTGGTAGCCCAGAACTCTCTCACGGAAGCGTCAGGGTTCGTCGAGATGCCCAGCGGCCACAGAAAACGCAGATAGGTTCGGTTGCTACGATTCAACTGGAATTGCAGGAACGCGTTTTGGATATCTGCGGTGATCGGGAATAGGCATTCCCTGAATGCACATAGAACCTGTGGTATCAACGGCAGCAGGTTTGCTCCCTGGTGCAGGCAATCGTTCAACGAAGCTCGGTCGCTCGAGCGGGCGCTTCCGTCTTTCACGACGCGTGTTTTCGTGATCGAACCGTCGTTGCCGTACTTGAATACGGCTTGCAGGGGAAGGTAGCACCGTTGGTGATTCCTTGGGCTCGGAGATGCTTCCTCGGCGAACCCGGCGTCGATGCTCTTTCCGATTTCCGCGTCTACGGCGGCGAGGTGGCCCGGTTTCTTCCGAAGGTTGCGGATTAGCGACTGGAGTCGCGCGCGGGACAGCTTCTCGTTGTCACCGAGGGTGTCCAGGTTGTCTTTGAATGGCAAACACAACTCGTAACGTCCGTCGGGGAGTCTAATCGTTGTGGCCTGGAAGAATGCCGTCATTTCTTTGCAGAGGGAGTCTTCCTCTTTGACGGATGGGGAGTCGAATCCCATGAATTCGCCCTCCCATAGGAATTTCAGCGCGCTCTCTAGATCATCGTCCTCCTGTACTTTGTGACGGCCGGAATTTCGCATCGAAAACGCGATCGGCATTGCAACGGTTTCTGGCTCGACGGCCGGTAGGGACGATCGAAGCTCGCAGAGGGATTGGAATCCTCCCTCTGGTGAACTAGTCTTGTTGAGCGTGCCGCTGAACAACCATCCGAATATTGAGGATGTTGCAAGCATTCCGCCGAAAGTCTTCTCGATTCCCGTGTGGACTGGAGCCAGATCGACGGCTCCCAGGATGATGGAGATGGTTTTCGGGCCTGTGTCCCCTTTGTAGATGTCGGCAATCGGAGTGAGCCCGAGGTTGTCCGAGACTTCGGGGAACTCTGACGTGGATATCACCGGCGTTTCGATGCAGCTTAGCGACAACGCCTTCTGTGGGTCGTGGCGGCTCCGCAAGGTGATTTGATGCAGGTGAGTATCCAGGCTTGTAATTGCGTTACCGAGTGTAGTCAGGGAAGTCTTGAGGGCAGCAATCGGCTTCGACTTGACCTCGCGAGCGGCCGCTGAGGCGATGTACGATCGATGGGATCCCGTGTCCAAGAGGATTCGGACCAGTTTTCTGTGTCCGCCGGCCTCGAGCCACACGACCGCCATCTGGAGCAAAATCTCGGGCTGATCTGATTTGCCTGCAGCGGTTTCTGGAGCTCGGGCTGGAGCTCTCCGAGATGCTTCGTCGGCGGCGATGTGGAACGAGGAGGAGTCGGCGCGGGCTTTCTTGCACATCACGAGATAATGCTGTCCTTTGCAGTTTGGGCATTCTCGTTTCGGGCCTTCGCGGCAGTTCCTACTGTCGTGATTTCTTTTCAGGCACTTGGTGCAGCCGTTCTGTGCTGCTATTTTGTCGAGGCGCTCTTGGTGCGTGAGCACTTCTTTGCAACGGAAACTTTCATGAGGGCCTTCACAGAATATGCACGATCTGCCATTGTTTGGCCGTCTCGGTGATTCAGTTGTCCTTGTTGACGGGCCGCTGAAATGTGATACTGTAGGCGGCCCATGGCTGTTTTGGCGAGCTGGTGATGGTCTCGGAGTTTGCTGTCTGGCTCCTGACGCTGAACGGTTGGCTTGAGCATCGAACTGTTTGGAAGTCGAAGGCTGCCTGGTCGGCTGCCGAGGTGCTTGCGAGCCGGTGAAGAAACTGTAGTTGTTCCTGGGCTGTCCTGGATGGGTGCCCCTACTGCTCCTATATCGGGAATCGTTGGAACCTGAAGCCGTCGAAAACGGTCTTCGTCTGTCTTTTTTGGCTGGAGTCTCCCCATTCGGCTTCTCTGCGCACTTTAACCGTGCGCTCCAGGAAGGTTAGCATGAATTCGAGCTCCGTGATCATTGGGTCGGTCAAGCGGTGCTCTGCCAACTTTATGATGAACCTTTCGCGGAGCTCTAATGGCAGACACTTGAGAATCCGATGCGTCGTGGTGGTGGACAGCTCGGTGAAAGAGACTCCGAGGGCCGATAGCGCTCGGACGTGCAAGCTGAGGGTCTCCGAGAAGGTTTCCAATTGGGCGTTATTGATCTGTCCTTTGCCGAGAAGACCGTCTAGCTCCTGAATGTGCGATTTCTGGGCGAGCTTGGTGTCGCCGAATCGATCTCGCAGAACTTCTTTCGCCAGCTCGTAATGACTTTCTTCCCATTGGAGATGGGCGATTGCATCTTTTGCTTTGCCGGTCAGGGAGGTGCGAAGAAGGTTGAATTTCTCGATCGTCGGCGCTGGGGTGTCGTCGACGAACACTTTGAACAGCTGTTGCCATTCCCTGAATTTCTTCGTGTCTCCGCTGAATTTCGGGACCTGGCGGGCTTTCCTGCCCAGGGAGAACTGATCCGCATGTCCGCGACCGCCCAGGCTGTAGGAAGCCGGTTGATTCAGGAAGACGGGGTTGAGGACGTGGTTGGGCCCCATTGGTTGGGCTATTCCCGGAAGTGGCTGGGCGAAATCCGATAGCTGCTGCGCCATGGGTAATTCCTGGTTGAGGCTCGCGTTCTGGCGGAGCTCCGGTTGGGGCGGCGCAAGGAACGGATTCGGCGGTTGAGTCGCCGCTGGGATGCCGTTTCCGTGCGGTGGTTGCATCTGCGGGGGCTGCATCTGCGCCTCCTGATTTGGCGGGGGTCGGATCTGGTTCTGAGCTGCCGCGGGTTGCAGTTGAGGAGGAAGATCGGCTCTTTGTTGAAGCGGCGGGAGTCGATCCTGAGGTGGGTTCTGCATGAACTCGCCGGCTTCGCCCGCTAGGCTCCGGGGGTCCATGAAACTGTATCTGAACCTGATGCTTCCAGAGGCCGGTGGCGGGATGACGCCGCGGGGGGGTGCTCTGGTATTGGGACTGGATGCACTCCTGGGAAGAGTCGTAGGACGATCCTGAACGGTTGATACGCTCAATCTCTGCCGCCGCCCATTCGTCTAGGTCCTCGAGGTAGGCTTTGGCTTCGTCAACGGCCCGAAATTGTCGGGCGACCGTTTCCTCGTCGGCTGGGTCGATGCTTCGGAGCCGCAACGCGAGCTTACGTATTTCTTCGGAGAGTTTGACTGCGATCGCCTCTTGTTTCAGTAGCGCCGGTCTGGAGATTCGGATGAGTCTGGCCACCTCGATTACCGGGAGTAACTGCGCGTCGATTGCGATTGCCTCGTCCACGATTAGGTTTAGATCGTTGAAAACTGCGGCTCGCTCGTATTTTTTATCGTCGAGAAGCTGGAGCAGTCTTGCTTTCTCCTCGTCTCCGATCTGCGATGCGCCGCTGCTCGGGACCTCAGCTCCCGCTGGGCGGTTAGACGGTCCCGGTCGGTTGCGGGTGTCGTTCGCCGTCTCCGGGTTGACTTGGTCTTCGTTTTCCATGACGCTTGTCCGTGGAATCTAGCGGCCGTCGACAACGGACCGCGATGGTGAGGGGAATCGAAATCGATGACGTATGCTCCCGTGCTGATGCTGGCGGCGTAGGCGGTCGCCCGCTGGAACACACTCACACGCAGCGTGCTGCACGCGGAACGCTCGTCTGGTGTGCGGCGACGGGGCCTCGTTGGAATCGTACAGCCGCCAGTCACGGCAAATAGTAACGGGGCTACTTCGTTCTTATGGAACGGCTGGGCACGGGGAACTTTGATTCCGGGATGCTTGGTAGCCGTCGGGAACGGACTACGTCTAGGGTGCGATACGTCTTCACGCGCGGTAGCCGTCGGGAACAGACTACGCTTATGACGCGACACGTCTTCACGGGTTTCACGGCGGTCGAGTAACCGGTCACTAGGTCGCTTGGAGCACTAGCGATCCGACACAGGGGCTTTTGTATTCCTGGATGATTGGCAGCCGTCGAGAACAGACTGCGTCGCGATGCGAGATTTTCCGAAGTACTGGGCGCTTTCGATGCGCGTTTCCCGGTTTGACTTGCTCGCACGGGCGGATTACTGCACCTGATAGGCGGTGAGCCGCTTTAAATGGAAGTTTTCGGTGAGGATGCAAGCACTTGATCGGGCTGCGATCCCGCACGTGTTGGTCCGATGCCGTCGTTAACGGGCAACGGAAAATCGTCGGCGTGGCTTCTGGGCACAACCGAACGATTATCAGGGAGGAAGTCTGGGCGACGTTCCTCAGGGATGTTCGCTGACACCGGCGTGGGGAGGCTGAGTAGCTCCGAGATCACGGCTGGGCAGCGACATGTTGATGACCGGGCCTCGTGAGTGAGGCGCGCGGGTTCTTCAGGAAACTTCTGACACCAAATATCACGCACCGAACTCTGCTTCCGGGGGAAGAATGAAAAGACAGTGTTTTCAGTGCTTCGCGCCGCTGGCAGAATTGATGGGAGATAAACGAGAACCGGGGCCGAGCTCCTTGGAGACGTCGGGCCGCGCGGTTGATAACTGATAACTGACTGGAGGTGCGGGCGGTCGCCGCGATAGCGATAGCGATAGCTTAGCGGCGCGCCGCCCGCCGACGAGATCTGTTCGGGCTGCTCAGCGGCGCTGTTTATTAGGTAGAGGGTGAAGCAATATTATTTGAAGGCGGCGCGGAGGCTGCCACTAATGCCGGCCGCCGGTAGCGGACTCCGGCGATACAGAATATATCATATGCACCGAATTCCGATTCGTGACAATCAATATGTTCGCACCCCATCAAAAGTAGCACAGGCGTATGCACACTGAAGTAGCTCACATGATTATTACATTCAGCAGCTTGAAGCCGCCTTGCGAAAATAAAATCAATACAGTGAGTCCTCGTTATTCGCGGTCAATTGGTTCCAAGACCCTCCGCAAATGGCAGATTTCCGCGAATAGTGAATCATTTTTTTATCGTTTTCGCCCTCCTGAGGTAGGGTTCCGGAGAGGCGTCATGTGAATAATATGATGCCGTTCCCCTAGAAGATGTGATAGTGTAACTTTTCGTTGAGTATTCCGCGGACGAGTCGCAGTTTCTGAAGGATTCGAATTCCAATTGGCGCGCTGACCATGCAGCGACGGTGGGAGGAATAGGTGGAGAGTGCTTATTCGAGTTTAAATTCCGCCCCGCCGGGAATCGCTCCAACTCAGCCCCTGACGCGGTCTTCGGCGGATGATTGCTGCAGCGGCTCTTTCCATTCCGAACATCCATTTGGCATCGAGGTCGGGAATTGGGAAAACCGCGAATGAGCGAAGTTCGCGAATAAGCGAAGTTCGCGAATAAGCGAAGTTCGCGAATAAGCGAAGTTCGCGAATAAGCGAAGTTCGCGAATAACGAGGACTCACCGTACATGAATTGTATCGTGTTGTATATTGCTCATGGTTAGGGCTGTAAGTTTTTCGCGGGAAAAAAAGGCCAAAATCGCGGTCGATTCGCGGCAAAAAGTCCCAGATTTCGCGGAAATTCAGAAAAACGCTCTAATTTCAACTAAAACATTGTAGTCGATCGTATTGCGGGATGACCGCCGTAAAGGACCATCTCCCTGACAATGAGTTGTGATACAACTATACTATACGCTCGAAGACTTTTGTCGGCGATACTGCGGCGGTAATTCCGCAATACCATCGAGTACAGAATCGATGATCTCTCCGCCGACACACTACTCGCGGGAACGCTGGGGCAGATGAGAGCAATTCCAGAGAGCTTTGGGAAGCGTTTGGCAGCCGCGAGCCAGAAGTCGACGATATTGTCGGAAACAGTCATCTCATGAATGTAATCGAGGTAAACGTGCAGCTCAGCTCTCGCGGCGATATCCTCTTCGAACCACGGTATATTCTGAATCACAAAATCCAGATCAACGCTCGGTATGCTTGCGTACTCAAGTGTCGCCGATGGACACATGAGCCGTCTCAACTTGCACGACATCAGAAGCTAGGCGCAACTGACGTTCAGCGCGGCGGAAATCGGTGCTCTCCAAAATCGATGCGCATATCGCACTATCTTCTGTCACGAACCTCCTCGGTCTCCAGGACCATCTTCGTCGTTGGTATAGAGGGAGGTCTTCCTACGTTACATTCAGGGATCAAATTGAGTCCCGGATGCAAAAATCGGCACTACGGGCGCATATACAGTCAACCCTCGTCTATCGCGACCCCGTCTATCGCGAGCTCGCTGTATCACGGTTTTTCGAATTGCATTCTTATTCCAACGATTTTCATCCCGTCATCAAGTCCGTCTGGAAATTGAGAACGTTCCCGAAGATGCCATCGATGAGAACGAATTTCTTTCAGTCCCATTGAACGGCGCATTTCATTGATCAATCATTATTGAAGCAGTCACGCGGCTCCCAGTGCCGATTCGTTCTCTGGAGAGAAATTTCGCGCCGATTCAAGTCTATTTCAGCGGGCCAACAAAATCCGTGTCAGCTCGCTTCCAGAACAGAGGATTTCGGAATCAGATCCTTGTTGATCGAAAACTTGCGATTGATTGTCCTTGTTTCTGTCCGGAATGCAATGCATTTCGTGACACATGTAGATTCCCTCGAGTTCACGATGAATTTCCAACAGCATGATTCCTCCGGACTCTACCTCTAGCTGATCGATTCAGGAAGATGCTGACAAGGCGAGAGAAACTGAAACTCCTGGATGATGGTTCCTGATGCCATTATTTAAGTAGAACCGTTGGACAAGAAACTGATGCGCAATGTCATGCTCATTAAGTTTCTAACGGAATCACGGAAGTAAAACAACGGAATGGGCCGTTCGCGGATGGCGAATCCCACTTCGCGCAAATTCGTTCATCGCGATCTGGTCTGGAACCATCAAACCGCGGTGGACGAGGCTTGACTGTATTGCGTCAGTGACGTAAACTTCTCGACGCGTCACGATATTCGCCGTGTGAGGCTGGAAACACCTCAGAAAACATGGAATTCGTGGGTATGTCGGAAAATCGCGGTTACCTCAAAAATTCGCGGGAAGCGTCGAAAATCGTCCGAAATCGCGGTTTCCGCGATCGCCGCGAAAATTTTACAGCCCCACTCATGGCCGCTAATCAACTCAAGTGCGAAGTTCCGCCGCATGTACTCCAATGTGGCTAAGGGAACGGGGTTCCCTTAGCACGACAGCTTATTACACTCCGTTATTATTCATAACATTCTAAGTGAAATCCCCGCAGACAATCATCGGTATCGAATCCAAGTCGGATTGAGGGCTCAATGTTCGCCGGTTCTCTGACAGTGAATCTCGCATCGCTTCGAATGGCGTGTTTGGATTTATATAGAGTGCCAAGATTCTGTTTTTTTTTTCGCTTATGTTGAGAGACGCAGCGCAGAGGTCGCCGGCGTCATTGACATCTGCATGGGACTGAGCATTCTCATTTAACATCGTAAAAGCTTCATGACGAGCGTAGATTGCAACTACTCCAGTTTTGCCTGGCCTCTTGTTTCGAGCAACCAAGCGATAGTTTTAAATTTCAACGTGAGTCCTGTCTTGTATCAAAGTTTGCGTCAGACAAACCACCGTCGCTTGCGATAGGACTTCATCGGTAACCAGGTCTTCAACGTGAGCACGCAAGCTCTGAATGTTGAACTTTCAGTGCCCACTTCTCCGATCCACTTTCAGTGCCCACTTTTCCGATCCACTTTCTGTGCCCACTTTTCCGATTTACTTTCTGTTCCCACTTTTCCGATTTACTTTCTGTGCCTACTTTTCCGTGCCCACTTTCTGCGCCCGTTGTTTCTGTGCCCAGTTTCTGTGCCCAGTTTCCGTGCCCACTTTCTGTGCCCACTCGTCCGCTCCATCTCCCCGGACCAGGGGGACACCGGGGACACAAACGGAATCCTCCGTTAAAACGCACGTTCTCCCCGGAAGCCGCAGTCTCGAAGATGTTGGCGAAGCTCCCTTGCCCAATAGGTATATGTTAGGGGTTGCCATGATTCACCGGCACAAGTACAATATTCGCACAAACGTTGCGCCGATCATTATACAGAAACGTCCTTGACCGAGACGGTCGCAAGCACAGGTGCTCCGTGATTTCTGCCGCGTTCTCGCCGTCACCGCGAGTGTGTGCAAGGAAAAACCTTCTCATCACACCCATCACGAACCGGGGCATCGCTGCACTCGTCAACCGACCTCGATTTTCCTCCGTGGTTTTGTGTTTTTGGCCTTTTCCCCGGGTCACGGCTCTGGGCCTGTTCCGGAAAGCATTCCAGAAACACCGTTACATTCCTGCCCTGCCGTAGGATCTGTCGGCTGTCAGCCCGCGCTTCCAACTGAACCTTCTATTGAACATTCTGTCCCCTCTCCCCGACTGATCCATCATGATAACAACCGCGACGAAACGTAAACATGAGAACTCTCTGGTTGCGCTGGGTAAGAAACCCAGAGTCACGAGAGCTAGCCCTTGCCCAAACTGCAAACAGCGGGTAGCCGACTGCTCGTCCCTGATGTGCGTGGGATGTGGTCTATTCGTCCACCTCGCGAATTGTACCTCCTTCACCCTTGAACAGGCGTCGAGCCCCGACATTCGAGACGCGTTCAAGTGCAATGACTGTAACCGGGACCCGGATTCTATGACGATCCCCGAGGATACGACCTCTAGTCAAACGACGGAGCTCATCAAACTCCTGGTCAGTGAGGTTCAGTCCCTATCATCCCAGGTGAAGAATCTTCAGGCAAGTAACGCACGTATGGAGAGAACACTAGCGTCGCTCCTCCTGAAAACACCTGATCCTACCTCCTCCTCCTTCCGCCCAAATGCCCGGGCCTCCCGTACGTCCACACGAAGTCCTCATAACGCGCACGCGACCCCCCGCGGTAACTCTGCCTCGGGCCATCCCTCCCGCTCGCATCATCGCTCCACTTCCCGCGTCTCACGCCCACCACCTCAGCCGTCTAACAGCCAGAAACCAATTACAGATAACGCCGCACGAGATCCTAAGCGTCGGCAGGCAAAAACGAACCCTGCTCGCGTCCTCAGGGTTGGCCCGCAAGCTACTCCGGGCCCCTCAACCCTCCCCCCGTGCCTCCCTGCGCATCTGTTGCCAGGGTATCTTCATATCTGGCCAAGCCCCCCCACCTTTCTGCAAAAGACATCTTCAACCACCTGAAGAACCACAAGATTTCCGCAGTTATCGTCAAGAAACTCAGAACTCGTCACAATGAAAATTACAGCTCCTTCTACGCGGATATCCCTGACGTTCACGCTGACCTCGTGTTCAACGAGACAATCTGGAGCACGGGTACCATCGTCAAGGACTTCGAGGGCGATCCTGAGTCCCTCGGGGCCATTGAGTGTTTCCCGTTGCCGCGCTGACTATCTTCTTTGCACCGTCGTGCCTCTCGGCCTCCATTTACTCTCCGGCCGACTGGCACCGGCACGCCGACCCCGGACCGGACCCTCGTGAACTGTGAGTCTTCCGAGACTCCCGCTCTCATCTCATGCATCTCTCTCAATGCTTGCTCGCTTCGGAAGCCCTCCGCCTGTGATTCTCTGAGGCTCTTCTGCATCCAGAGGCAGATTCACGTCATCGCTGTCTCTGAGACGTGGGCAAGCGATGACCTCACCTCTGCTGAAATGTCGCTGGATGGCTATTACCACGTTTTCCGCCGCGACCGCCTGGACGGACAGCGCGGCGGGGGTGTTTGCCTCCTTGTGCATACCTCTCTTCAATCAACCCAGGTCAACACTGACCCTTCGCTGGAACTGGTTGCTGTCGACATCACCATGGATGTCAGTGTTTCGTACCGTCTTGTGTGCGCTTACTTCTCCCCAACTGGTTCCTCAGCAGAGCTCACTCAGCGCATGGCGTCTCTGTGTGACCAACTGGACTCATTATGTCACACACCAAATGCCATTTCCATTGTGGGAGACTTTAACCTACCTGGCATTAACTGGATATCGGGTGTCTCCCCCGGGTCGGAGACCTCCAAGGAGTTCCTTTTTAACTCATTCCGCCTCTCAAACGGCCTGTCCCAGCTTGTTGTCTCGCCCACCCGCCCCTCAAGCGGGACAATTCTGGATCTACTGCTCACTAATCAGGAGGAATCTCTCTCCGGTGTGAGGGTGGGAGAAAATCCCATCTCCTCCGATCATCTTGCAGTCCACTTCTTCATCAATCGTACACCACCCGTCCTCTCCTCCGGACGGTCTCTCAATTATTCCCGATGTGATTACGACACTGTGGGGCTGAGCCTTGCCCTGACCGACTGGAAACGGTTCTTCACTGACTGTGATGACGTGGACTCAATGTACCGACGTTTTACCGACCTCCTCAACTTTTTGCTCGAGTGCCACACACCCCTCCACTCACCCAGGCGGTCACCCCTTCATGATCTGGCGGCACAAATCGAGGCCGCAATCATGTCCTCGGACAACTCATCCTTGAGGAACCACCTGGGGAAGTCTCTATCCAGGATCTCGAGGCGTCTTCGCCTTATTGATGAACGCCGGATCCGTGTCAAGGATGCAAAATCCTTCTTTCGATATGCCAGAGGTCGCCTTCAGATCCGTACTGGCGTGTCCCCTCTCGAAGATGGAGCGACCATGCTCACCAGCGACTCGGACAAGGCTGAACTGCTTAACCGACACTTTGAGTCCGTGTTCTCGCCTATGGTGGGGACCCCCGAACCCCTTCCCCTTCGTACCTCTGCGACCATTGATGACGTTATCTTCTCTCCGGAACTCGTGTATCGTAAACTCCTCGGCCTTAAGGAAAAACTCAGCCGGACTCCAGACGGGATTCCCCCGATCGTTTTCAAGAGGCTGGCTGATGTCCTTGCGCTTCCTCTCTCAATCATCCTGACCCGCTCCTTCGAGGACGGGTCGGTCCCAGCGGTTTTTCGAGAATCCCTCATAACCCCGGTTTTCAAGAAAAACTCTCGAAGTGATGTTAGGAACTACCGCCCTGTCGCCCAGGGTTCGATTCCCTGCCTCATTATGGAAGGCATCATTTCTGACACCATTTGTTCACACATGCGGAGAGCTGACCTCCTAGACCCCAATCAGCATGGCTTTGTCGAGGGTCGGTCGACCTCCACTCAACTACTCGATGTATCCCATTTTTGGGCTCTTGCCAAAAATCATGGCAACTCAGTCCACTGTGTATATTTTGATTTCTCTGTCGCTTTTGACAGAATGGACCATAAGTTGCTTCTTATGAAAATGTCATCTCTCGGCTTTGGCCCTCGCATCCGATCCTGGTGCGAGGCCTACCTTTCAAACCGATCCTTCAGGGTCATTTGTGGCAGCGAGCTCTCTGCTGGCGGCTTGTCCCCCTCCGGCTCTCCTCAAGGCTCAAAAATCGCGCCCGTATTCTACTCGATTTACGTCCAGGACCTCCGGTATTTGTTGTCCGATCTCGATGTCGAGTACCGAGTATACGCTGACGATCTCAAAATCTTCTGCGAAATCAAAGACCAGACGGGCCCGCTCAATCTCCAACATGCCATAAACCGCATCGCCCAATGGTCCTCTCAGAACAATATGCTCATCTCAATTCCGAAATGCGCTGTTATCAAGTCAAAGCCTGACTTGACTTCATACCATCTTGGCAGCATGAGGATCTCGGAGGTGTCCTCGTACAAGGACCTGGGGGTTCAGTGGGATTCTGACCTCAAATTCAGATCCCATGTTGTTGAGACTGCCAGATCCTCCAGCCGACTCTGCAACATGATTCTTCGCGCATTCATTCTCGAACAGCCCGCACTGTACACAGAACTATACAGAAGTCTCGTGTGCCCTCGACTTTCGTACTGCTGTGAGAGCTGGCGCCCGATTTACGACAAAGACGCTCTCCTCCTCGAGCGAATCCGCTCTAAGTTCATCTCTAGAGTCTCCTTCAGATGTCAAGTCCCCCGATCCAACATCATCATTCCCTCACTTGAGGAGCTGCACGACAGATCGGACAGAAGAGCCTACCTCCGCTTAGTCAGGACGGGCCAATTCGATAGATTCTTTGTCGCCCAGACGAGTGTAACTAGATCGACTGTTCAAATTCGTGCCCCTGAGCAGGCCAAATCTTTCATTGTAAACAACTCTTTTGCATGGCGGATGTCTCGGAAAGTGAGAGAATCACATGATTTATGTACCTTCTTAACCAAGCACCTCTTTGAATAAAGAGAGATTCAAACTTCAAACTTCAAACTTCATTAGCTGACTCTCTGGAGGAACCAAAGGCGACGAGGAGCCCGCTCTTTCTGACGCGACTGAAACAGAGCCATCCGCAGCAGAAACTGAGCTCGCAGCGAGCAGGTTTCGCTCCTTCTCTCTCATCTACCTATTGGACGTCAAGTCGACCTTGCGGAGACGCAATTTCTCCGTTATTTAAGCGGCCCGTGCCTTCAATCTGCATTCATTCACCAAGAGTTTCAAGTTTTCGGGCTGAAAGATGAAGGTCGCCGTCGTTGCTTGCATCGCTCTCCCTCTCTTGATGGCTCTCGTCTCTGGTCAGTACTACGTCAACGGAGGTTACACGTACATGAATCCCGGATTCTCATATGGATCTACAAATAGAAACCTCAACCCAATATGCCTCACGGATGGTGAGTAAAAATTTATCGTTCATTTCCAAGGAACTCGGACAATTTCCAATCCGCGAGATATCTTCGCTTAAACGACTCTATGCACTCAGGTGAAATCTGCGAATTCCCCAACGGTACGGAGCAAACTTGCTGCGGTACCAGAAAGTGCTTGCAAAAGTACAGGTACATCTTGAGAAGTAAGCGCTGCATCTATCCTAGAGGTAACCCTATCGCGTGATATTCCCTGTACATCGGCCATGTCCTGTGGGCGTGGAAGCTAATAAAGAAGAGCCCTGAATCTGTGGGGCGAGAATCTTTTTCCCTTGGATACTGGCTATCTTGGATATCAATCATCAAGGAGAGGCCTTCGGGAACCCGATCGCGGGACGCCACTAGGCATGATTGGTGAGTCTGCTAGATAGGTGCGCCAGGAAATCCTGTAACACAGTTATGCCGCGTGCTGCCTAGGAGACCTGATGAGTCGCGGAGGACCTCATGCGTCCGAACGAACTCTCAACATCCGATTGAGTTTTCCCGACACCTTGTCGATTTCAAGCATCAGACACCCCTGCGGGTCAGCAGTCCCTTCTACGAGGGGCTACGATTGGCCTATTGATGCACACTCTTTCGCTGGGCCCGGCTTGGGTCCCGCGGCAACATGATATCGCTTCATTCCGGTCGGGATCCGTGAAAGTGGTCCAGGAAAGAGTGGGATTCGTCGATAACGGTATCGGTGATGAACCGAACGGAAGATTCATACGGGCGGAAAGAAACAAGTCAAGCCGTCGAACAATACCAGACATCAGACAGCGCATCATCCTTATTAGCCGCTCATGATTCGAAAAAGAGGAGCACTACCGTCCACCGATGGCCAAGTCGTTTCTGACTTAGCGTCGCCGCGACTTGTTTTTGAACAACCTTTACAACTCATCGACTTTTCGCAGCGACATGTTTCCCACGCTCTGCCCAGCCCTGAAACTCTGTTGCACTGTTATGGCTCCCAGGAATGCCGAATCCGGGACACTGGAGCTGACCATTGAGAAAACGCTGATTTTCCGCGCGTTCCTAGAGGCATTGCAGAAGATTGCTGCTGTGGAAGCGGAAAAAGACACGAAGAAGGAGAAAGGATGTTCAAGAAAGTTGTCTCCGACGGTGATGAGCGAGACGGCGAAGTCTCTGCGAAAGTTCGTGAACGAGGGTGTCACGGAACGGTACACGACAACTCGATGCCGGACAATTCGATGCCGACAACTCGATGCCGACAATTCGATGCCAAGACAACTCGATGCCGGACGATTCGATGCCGACAACTTGATGTCAGCCGTAGGTGGTTGAGATTCCCAAAATCCAACCCAGAATCTTCTGGTATCGAGATGACGGCATCGAAGTGTCCGGCATCGACTTGTCTTGGCATCGAATTGTCGGCATCGAGTTGTCTGTGTTCGGATTGCTCCATCGCAATCGCCGTACGCGAGCCCTGTTTTGCTGGTCAAGAATGCGGACCAGAGTTGGCGTATGGTGATAGACTACTGGAAACCGAATGCGCAGACAGCGCGAAAGAATTTCCCGTTGCCGTAGATCGACGAGATGATGGGACTCTGTAACGCGCCAGCGAAATTCCAAGAACTAATGATGCGAGTCAAGCGAACGGTCGGGACTCGGGACTCAACAAACTTTCCTCTTTCTGAACGACATGATCACCGCGTCGGATAATTATCATGACCATTTGAAACGAATCGAAGGGATTTTGGCAGCGTTGGAGCAAGCGGGGCTGACGGTCCGGATTAAGAAACGTAAATTTTTCATGACGTCGGTTCAGTTCCCGGGGTCCACGATTTCGAAGGAAGGTATCAAGCCGGGGAAGAAGGCACAGGCGATCCGAGAGTTCAAAACTCCAACGGATGTATATGCACTCAGGAGGTTACTGGGGATGGCGACGTTCTTCAGGAGGTTCGTGAGGAGTCACGCAGCAATCGCAAGCCCGCTGACGGCGCGGCGTTGACGAATAAGGATGCGAAATTCGAATGGACTGAATAGTGTGCGGAAGCGCTTCGGAAGATGAAGAGAGCGATCATCGATGGATCGTTGGACCGATTCGAGCCAGGGAAGCCAACCGAATTACACATGGATGCATTATTGGTAGGATTGGGGGCAACCCTGATGCAGCAGAAGGAGACAAAATGGAGAATGATCTACGCTATTGGTAGTCAGCGATCGTAACGCAGTAGCGGCGCTCAAAGCAAGAAATGGATCGGCACAACTCAATCGATGGTTGAATCGAATAGCCGAGTTCGATTTCGAAGTGAGGCATAGACCTGGCACTTCAATTCAATTCAATTCATTTACAACTGGCATATACACTCGCAAGCTAGGCTGCATACGTGCACCATATAGAGCGGTTAATACTAACTGGAAAGAAGGTAGCTCTTGAGCTTTTTCTTGAAACTAGGGTAGGAACTTATAGACTTTAAGTCAACAGGAAGAGCGTTCCAGGTGGAGGAGAGTTGAATAGGGGTCCGGTCCGGGCGAAAGTGGTCCTACAGTGAGGGGTAGTCAGATCAAAGGGGCAGTGCCGTCGGTGGGAGTGATCCCACTCTCATAAGGAATGCCAGACACGCCATACGGTGGACGAACAGATTACGAACAACAAGAAGGTCATATCTAGCGTATAACTGAGAAAGGGAGGCCCGGGGGGCCAAACCTAGGACAGCACGAAGAGCATTGTTCTGGGCAACCTGAAAGGGCATCAACGAATTTGCATGGGTAGAGCCCCATACAGCGATACCATATGACAGTGAGCTGACAAATAATATAGTTTATAGACCGTGAGGAGCGTGGAACGAGGGAATCCCAAGCGTCTAAGTCTGTGAAGATAGAAAACAACGGAGTTGAGTTTGCTACGGAGACCAAGAAGGTGTGAGAGGAAACCCATGCCAGCATCAAGACAGACACCCAGGCAAGTAACCGAGTCTCTGAGGACCAGCTCCGTGTCCTCCCAACGAACAGGGCCAGGCAGGACCCGCGGGCCTCGCAGATAGAAGAGAATTAGCGTGGTCTTCTCCGCAATGAGCCATGTTGATGCACTAAGTCGAGAACCGTCCGAAGAGACGGAGAATGTAATCGCCGATGAGGTGGACGGAAGGTTACCAACTGATGTAGCGGAAGTTCGAGTGCAAATGATTCGAACGGAGGAAAATTCTATGTGAGCAATGCAAGCGACAGATGAGGATTGTAAGAAAAGAATGGGGATTCTGGCGAAGAATGAACAGGAACGGTCAGGATTTGAGAAAGGATTTGGAGGGTTTTGTATGGTCGAAGGAATTCTGTATAAGGAAGAAGGTAGATAAAAGTTGTTCGTGGTACCGAAATGTCAGAGGAAGTATATGTTGATCATGAATCATGATAAGGCAGGACACTTTGGGAAGGATAAAACAATGGAAACGTTGAAAATAAGGTACTGGTTTCCGGGAATGAAGGAATACACGGAGTTTCATTGGAAAGCGTGTCTGGATTGTATGGTGAACAGAGAGAAAGCCGGTTGATTGGATGGGCTGACGAATGTGATCCGACTGGAACGTCGACCGTTCGAAAAATTATTCTGTGATCATCTTGGACCGTTAATAAAGTCGAACAGGAAGGAGCATATTCTTGCGGTAATGGATGGATTGACGAAATTCGTGTTGCTGGAAGCAGTCGTGGGAACAGGAGCTGACGAAGTGGTCAAAATCTTGGGGAAGATTTTCTACATGTATGGGATACCAGCGAAAATTGTTACGGATCGGGGAACAGCATTCATGGCAAAGAAGGTTCAGAAATTTCTAGAGGAGAAGAAGGTGATGCATATTCCGATTAGTACTCAGCATCCGTGCGCTAACGGTCAGATCGAAAAGACCAATGAGGAGACAACGATATTACTGATGAGGTCGCTGTGCAAAAAAGGAAGATGTGGCTGAATAGAACGATGTCGAGAAGTCTGGGGAAATTGCTTTTCAAAGTGTTGCATGGGTATCTACCGAGAGTGAACAATCATGAAAAGATGATCGAGGAAGCTCAAAGGGAAACTTGGACCCAGTTGATAAGTGGAACGAGATAACTCTAGAGAATGATGATTGTTGGAAATATGTTCGCTTAGACGCCTTGAAGAGTGAAGACACGATGTTAACTCATCATGAGTGAGAGGATCACTGAGTGTTCATCGGAAGTGTTAAGAGGTGGCGCTGCCAACAGCGCGGTGAATACAAAGTCTCACAAACATCTCCCCTTTTATGCTGATTGTAATTATTGGATTATTACACAACTACAATATTGCTACGCAAACCGTGAGATATGTTACAAGTTAAGAATAGTCTTTGGCTTCTTCTTTCGGGAACTCTGACGCGGGGTCGCTCGCACTGTAAGATCTAGGTTTTTTCGTTTCCTGGAACTCCTGTCAACGACTTGAGGTGATGAGGATTTCGACTTCTTTTTCCGTGAACTGCAACTCGGAGTTTCCGGTAGAGTCAAGTTGAGGCTTTTGCGCTTCCTGACCAAGCTGACTGTCCTGGACGACGATGACTGCATTTCCTCTGATACCTGCTTCGTTGGTGAGTGTTCCGTAGTCAGTCTGAGATGTCTTCTGTTCCTGCGCGTCAGGGTTCCGTCTTCCATCCTGATTCTGTAAGATCGTGGTGCAACTTCATCGACACATGTGGCCTTCGACCACCTCCCCGCCTTCACCAAAGGTTGGACTCTAACCTTAGAGCCTTCCTGAAGACGTTTCAGTGATCGAGTTCCTTTGTCGAAACTTTTCTTTCTTGATTTTTTCTTCGCTGCGTTCAATGCTACCTGCGTTTGATTGTAAACATAGCCATTGTCTAATCTCGACGGTAGCTTGCTTCTGAGCGGGCGAGCGAAGAATTTCTGCGCTCTGCTAGAGCCATCTGACTGGATCGTGTTTCTCACTTCAAGCAAAGCGTAGTTGTAGTTTTCGCCTTCGAGCAAACATTTCTTGAGCAAACCCTTGGCCACTTTCACTGCGGCCTCAGCCTTTCCGTTACTTTGAGCGAATGAGGAGAACTTGTGAAGTGACGAACTTTCCAAGATGAAAGAAAGCTGGCGAAATTCTCTGAAGTAAATTGCGTACCGTTATCGCTGTGAAGCTCAACAGGAACGCCATACCTGGAGAAATGCTTCTCGGTGACTGCTATGACTTTCTCTGAAGTTGTATTGTTGCCAAGGTCGTCAATTTCGAAGAAGTCCGAGAAAACGTCAACCGTTACCAGATAGTTCGTGTTTTTGAACGAGAACAGGTCCTGGTAGACTATCTGAAACGGGTAAGTCGCCTCAGTTGTGAGCATCAAAGGTTCCCTGGGCTGTCGAGGCATGTAGGTAAGACAAGAACTACATGACTCGCACCAGTCTTTCAACTCAGACTTTAGAGACGGCCAAAAGATGCATTCTCTGGCGCGTTTCCATGATGCGTTGAAACTGTAATGACTCGCGTGAGCGAGCCTGATCATCTCGCGTCGAAGCGGCTTGGGTATGAAAACGGCTGGGCCCCTAAAGATCAAATGTGACTCCGTAGTCATCTCTGCTCTGTACTTCCAGAACGGGCGAAGTAGCGAAGAGCATGATTCCTTAGACTTGGGCCACCCTGTCGTTATGGTCCTTCGGAGCATCAGTGACTCCGCATCGTCTCTAGATGCGGACTCGATCTGCTTGATTGTCGCGTTGTCCAGAGGCGTTGACGATGGTATGTTAAGATTCTCGAGCTCAACGCGAAAGATGAGTGCTTCGTCGTGAGTCACATCATGAGACTCACGAATGGTATCGCGACTTAACCAATCGGCGAGACAGTTCAGCTTTCCTTTCACGTATCGAACTTCCATGTTATACTTCTGGAGCGCAAGTAGCATACTCTGTAGTCGTTTGGGATTGCTATGAAGAGGGTTCTTGAAACAGCCAATCAGCGGCTGGTGGTCAGTTTCCACCACTACCTGTGGATGTCCGAAAATGTAGTGTTCTTTTTTGCAAGCTACCACAATAGCCAGAAGTTCCCTCTCGATGACGGCATAGTTGACCTCAGCCGGTTTTAGAGCTGCGCTGCAAAGGTCGACTGGCTTTCCTTCCTGAAGCAAGACGCCTCCGACTCCGTTGTGACTGGCGTCTGTCTGTATAAGTATCGGTTTGTTAACGTCGAAGTAGGCCAATGCAGGTGCGGAAGACAGTGCTCTCTTGATGGACTCGAAAGCTGACTGTTGGGAGCTCATCCATGCGAAATCGACATTCTTCCTGAGGAGTTTCCGCAGTGGTGTGCATAGCTCTGAGTAGCCTGGAATGAACTTGCTCAAATAGTTGGTCGCGCCCAAGAATCGCAACAGAGAGTCCTTGTCCCTGGGCGCTGGACATGCCTTGATGACCTCGATTTTTTCAGGATCAGGTTTCACTCCATCCTTGGATAATACATGACCCATGTATTTTGCCTCAGGAACGCACAATCGAAGTTTGTCCCTATTGAGACGCAGACCGGTTTCTTTGCAACGTTGAAAAAAAGCTTTCAGATTGGCCAAATGATCCTCGAATGTTTCGCCGTGTATGAGAATATCGTCAGCGATGATTTCAATGCCTCGAAGGTTTTCCAAGACCTGAATCTGTTTCGCCTGATAGACTTCAGGCGATATGTTCAGTCCCTGAGGAAGTCGTCGATACTTGAAACGGCCAATCGGTGTCCAAAAGGTAGTTAGATCCGTAGATTCATCTTCCAACTCGCATTGGAAGAATCCATCCGACGCGTCTGCAACAGTGAAGTATCTCGCCTTGGTCAATCGAGGGAGAATATCAGAAAGCACTGACAGCTGGTAGTGAGATCGTCTCGTAGCTTTGTTGAGATGAAAGGGATCAAGAGTGACCCTCAGTTTCTTGCCTTTACGAGCAACGACTAGGAGTTGACTTATCCACTGAGTCGGTTTATGAACAGGTTCGATGATACCTTGTTTCTCCAGTTGTTTGATTCTCTCTATGATACTTGTCTTCAACGCAGCAGGAGTTCTTCGAGGGGGACATTGGACTGGTACTGCATCGCTCCGCATATGTATAATATCTTGACTTTGCCAGGTAGCTTACCAACGCCCTTGAAGATCTCGTCATAAGCTTTGACAAGAGCTGAAAGTTGTTCCTTTTCGCTGCAGGGCGACACCTTGTTCACAAACTCGACGTTTTCACCCAGTTGAATGTAACCCAGAGCCACGGACGTGGGGCCTCCCAACAGGGGTCTTTCAGTCACGTCCACAACCTGGAATGTGGTTTCGACTGTGTTATTGTTATTTACGAGTGTGGTCCTGACTTCTCCAAGGGTCTCGTGATGTTCTCCAAAATATAATCGCAGCTTCTTTGAAGAATTAGTCATGGATGGCAGAGCCTTTTTCTCACGAAGACGTTGATAGATGTTGTAGAGCAGTAAGTCGATAGTTGCTCCCGAGTCAATTTGAGCTTTCATGCGACATTGTCGATCTCCTCGACGAACAATTACCGTACCGAATAGACGTTTCTTCGACGCATGTGTAGAATCCACTGCGAACACGTCGTCAGAGTCCGTGTCTGTGTCAGTCGTTCTTTCACTCGCATGCTTGACAACCCGAACACTAGCCTGTCACGAATCAGTTCGTCCTTAGTGCTGGCTGGAAAATCACAGTCCTCCGCCAATTCCCGAACCTTCTCGATGAAACGTTCCACATCAAGGCTGCCCTGAACGCACTTGTAGAATCTCTCGCGGGCCAATAGCACAGACTGCCTGCCGCAAAAGTCTTTCTCCCAAGCCTCGATGGTCGCTGCAAGCTTCTCACAGGGCTTGTTTGCCACCCGATCAGCCTCGAGTTTGGCCGGTGTTACGGGGGGATCCACCACTTGCAAGGCGCGGAGTTTGCTCTTGCACTGAGGGCCAAGTGCTGTCCGGAAGTGTGACAGCTGGATGTCGGGCGCCTGCTGGTAGACTCCATTCGAGAGTGCGTAGTCTAGAAAGTCCTCCTTGAACTCTAACCATCTTTTCCTTCGATTCGTCGGAAACAGAGGTAGGGGGCAACGGCAGGGGCAGCGTTCCGTTGTTCGCGTTTCTTTGATCGATGGGCATTTTCGGTCACAGCTCACCGGATTATCCCACTTCTGACACCAGTTGATAAGTGGAACGAGATAACTCTAGAGCAGGGGTTCCCAAACTTTACAGGACCGCGCCCCACTTTCCATAGGCCAAATAGGCAGCGCCCCACCATGGTTTGACAATCGAGATCAGATCATGTGTTCAACCGCTGACATGAACGAATTTGAGAGCGCTTTTTCTTCCACCAGCTATAGATTTGTCGCGTACACAAGCAAGGTGGCCGACCCTATTCAAACTTCCAACCTCTCCCACGGCAACGTTAATAATCTCCCTCAGTCAGCAAGGAGCGGACAGCTTGGTTGGGATTCTTCCTTCCTGCATTCGAACGACCGAGAACTAAATTGATCGAGACGAGACCCAATCATCCGTTCCGACAAAGTTTCCATTCGACTTCGAACAAGAGAGTCTAAAGCAGGGGTGGGCAACTGGGTGCGGCCCGCGGTAGATGCTGTACCAGGACCGGGTTCACTCGCGTGCCTCATGCGGCCCGCGTGCCGCACTTCGCCCACCCCTGGTCTAAAGCTCGAACGGATGGGTAGTTTTTCGGATTTCTCGACTCGGGTAGCTAATTGTGAGTTCCCTCTTCAAAGAGAGTTCCAATGAATCCATCAATCCCTGCGAACGTTCTTGCGAGCGCGGAAACCATCCCGCCCGAGAGCAGCCACTCTCCAGGTCGAGCGAACGAGTGAACAGTGTGAACATGCTCATGTCGACTAACAATAAGAGATACCTGCCACGAAACTGCAGAATTACCGTCGCGCCCCATCAGGATACCTCCCGCGCCCCACTGGTGGGGCGCGCCCCACAGTTTGGGAACCCCTGCTCTACTAGAGAATGATGATGATTGACCTTGAAGAGTGAAGACACGATGTTAACTCATCATGAGTGAGAGGATCACTGAGTGTTTATTGGAAGTGTTAAGAGGTGGCGCTGCCAACAGCGCGGTGAATACAAAGTCTCACAAACAGACCCCAGCGGAAGAAGTTCAGCGCGAAATAAGGGAATGTTCGGAGCGAAGTCAGGATCGGTACAAGCGTTATAGGGACCTGCGAAAACGAGTGCATATTCGGTATTCAGTGGGGGACGTGGTATTCGTCAAACGGTTACCAGTGCAGACCGGGCAGTCAACCAAACTGCAGCAGAAGTATTGTGGACTAATGACCATCACCAAAGTTCTAGCCAAAGACTCGTACGAAATGTTGGGGTTGCATGGCCCACAAGGCTATACGTGTACTGCTCATAGTTCGCAGCTCATGTGGTACCGACCACACGCAGATGAGAGCGACGACTCAGAGGAAGACGCTGGGGAAACGGTCGTCAAAGATGAAGACTCTTCGGGAAGTAGCCTGGCAGGCAACCGAAATCACCACGAGGCCGAAGTCATTGTAATTTAGACGATAGCCTCGGAGTCGGAGATACTGCCTATGGAAGTCGAGGACAGTGTGAGCCCGAATACATCAGCAGAGTCGAGGAACGACAACCAACATGGAGATCAAAAGCAGTTGGAAACTCGATCATCGGAGAGACAAGGTGGAGCGCTGGAGGAGAGGAGCGGTCAACCGGAAGCAAGTAAAAGCGCGGTAGATTCAGATTAGCAAAACCAGCCTCGTAGATATGGTACGGTTGAAAATGCAAGATATCAACCATCCGGCTGGGACAAGTGCAGCCAGTAGGGTAACGTGGGGCGTATCTGCCACACTAGCGTAGCCAGGGGGGGGGCCGAGGGGGCCATGCCCCCCCCCAAGATTTTTGGATCGCCCATAGGGCTCCATGTTAGAGCTCAGCATCATCGTCCGTTGGCCCCCCCAAGATGGTGCAGAAATGGTCTTGGCCCCCCCCAAGAAAAAATCCTGGCTACGCGCCTGATCTGCCACCCTGATTGCTTTCGGCTATTACAGCGCTCTTCTCGCATTTTTTCCCCGGACAAGTGTCGGGATGTGTAGAGGAGGTGCCTGCCTACATTCCACAACAGAAAAAGAAAAATTTCCAGATGTATGTATTTCGACTGTCTAAGGAGCCCAAGAGGAAGCGGCGTCGATCGAGCCAGAAGAAAAAAGATGGGGCGTATCCGCCACCTACCCTGATCTCAGTTTTGAGCCATTTTCTGGAATTCCTGTGTGTGGCATTCGAAAGCTCTCATCTAAGGGACAATTTGGACGTTCGAACCGACTCGATAGGCGCTGCTAGGCTTTCTTAATCCGCGATTCCGTGTAGCGTCATGTCGTTCAGTGCGCGGCGCCGCCGGTGCTCGAAAAGCACCGCCCATGCTCGGAAAAGCGCCCAACTCGGAAACATTGATCGCGAAGAGACAGAAGCTACGGAAAAGTTCGGACGATGCGGTTCCAAAAGGTGTCAAATGGCGATTCTGCGATACGTCCGTCACCTCGAGCGCGGGAGCGTCTCTGAAATAATCGATTTCGTATCCTGCTTATACCCTACACATCTTCTGACCAGTGACCCCGGGAATTTCGTAGTTACCTTTCCTGCTCCCCTTGGTGGGCATGATGTCTCCTCAAAGCCATTCGATCCAGCTCTCCTCCCTTGAAACAATGACATAACCGTGAACGTGTTTTATACTACAAGTCAGCGCACTCCTCGGCGAGCAACTGTTTATTCCTCACTCTGATCGCGAAACTTCTCCCAATCACAGACACTGGCTCAATCAGCAACTCTCTGTAGCCGCTCCGAACGATAACTCGGCGTATCAAGCATGGGAAGTATCTACAGCCAAATCCTAGAGCTGGCTCGTAATTCCTCCAGGACTTGTATCAAGAACTCCAAGAATCCCCACATCCATTCCGTTGCCCGAAATCTCTTCTTCAGCCCCAGTGGCCACCAGCCCTTCCGGTCACTGACGGGGGCGATCCGCCTGAATTTCTCCAGAAATGTATTCCCACCTCTCTCCAAGCCCAATGGTTCTCAAGCAACAACTCGCGAAGTTTAGGCCAACGCACTCGCTGTGATCTTTGCGGAAAATTCTGATCTCGATGCTGGCAATCGATTCGCTCTCCCTCGTCCTCGCCTTACGGCTATCCGAAATCCAAATTCCATAAGGATGCGTATGGCGTTGCAGCGATATGACCTGCAGGTCGTAAACCGACCTGGGAGGGAACTCCTCATGGCGGACTTCCTTTCACGGAACGCGGTGTTAGATACTGTCGAGGAAGACATCGCCTATAAGGTCATCGGAGGCATCGCGATTCAAGATCATCGGCTGGAAGGATACGCAACGGCGACGATATCAAGAGCTCAGTGAGCTATCAGTACTGGCACAAGACGGTTGGCCAAACGACAAACGGAATGTTTCCGAGCAAGCACGCATCTACTGGCCGTATCGCGACGAGGTTCACGTGGAATCGGGACTGGTAATGAGATCAAACCGTATCATCGTTCCCAGCGACAAGCGCAGAGAAGTGCTCAAACAGCTACACGGAGCGCACTGCGGATCGACCAAGATGAAAAGGCGGGCACGCGATACAGCGTACTGGCCTTCCCTCAACATCGAAATTGAAGAGTTCGTGCGTCAATGTGAACTATGCCAGACTCATAAGTAAGGCTGCGAAGTTCAGGCATTCAAAAAATCGACAAATAGGCTTGCAAGAAGGCACACGAAATTGCTGAAAAAGGCACTCAAATCAGGCAGGAAAGGCATGATAGGCTCGACCACGGCGACTACTGTGCACGTATAATTCGAGTTTCTCTTCCAATGTGAGATCGAAATGGGGCTTGAACGATGTTCGAGTTCTCTATGAGGAATGATCGCCGTCGACGTGCAAAAAGCTTTGACAGACACTAGAGAGGCGCTATCCGGCGCGGCGCTCTTGCTGGAATTACGCGACTCTGGACTCGAGAGAAAACTCCGGGAGACCAGAAGCTCCGATAGAATCAGTTCGGGGTCACCTTGGAGGCTCAAAAAACCCTTAGAAATGCCGGGAATCGCTAAGGTAACTTGCACGATAGGCACTTTAGGCTTGAAAACCAAAATAGGCAAAAGCAGTGAAAATTCCCTGATAAAGGCAGGCACAGACATTTATGGCAGAATGCCTGAACTTCTCAGCCCTACTCATAAGAGAACCAATCCGAAAGAACCGATGCAGATTAGTGAGATCCCACAGCTTCCGTGATAAATTTTGTACTTGGACCTGTTCAGTTTTGAAGGGCGCGGATTCCTCATAGTTGTGGACGCGTATAGTTTTTACTTCGGAATTGTCCGGATGAAGAGTACCTCCCCGGGAGCGGTGCTCACAGCCCTGTATGAGGTTCGTCAGCATTTCGGACTTCCAAAAATCGTGAAGGCAGATAACGGCCCATAGTTCCGAAGCGAGTTCCGGGAAACTTTGTTGGGATTAGGAGTCAAAACATCAACTTGAAGTCCGTACCATCCCCAAGGAAATTCCATCGCAGAGAGAGGCGTGCAAGAAGCAAAGAAGATCTTGAAGAAGTACGGATATCGATCGCAGGCATACTTCATGGCCATGCTCGAACTCCGAAATGTCCCCAGAAAAGAGCGGTCGGGCTCTCCATGTCAACGCCCAATGGGCAGAACGGCAAGGACGCCATTGCCGGTGCACCCAAAAAATCTCCAGCCGGCGTGCAGATATCAGTCTCAAGAGAAGTGGAAAGAGAACCACGAATAAGAGACTGAGGGTAGAGAAGCTAGAGAGAGAGTTGATGAATGAGTGTTGATCACGTAGCGAGTGTGTATGATTGAATGAATGAGTGACTGAGTGAATTGAGATACCCGAAGTAATAAACGACTGAGGGTGTAACATTAAGTGAAGGTGTATTGACTATAGAAGCCCCAGTGCACGCTCACATTAAGCAGCGGTGTGAAAAAGGACGACAGTGAGGGACGTGCAGTGACAGCGAGAGCGACCTTGAAAGTCTAGAGAAGCAGGATGGACGAGAACACGTTGAAAATGTTCCAAAAGATGATGGAATCGATGGACAAGCTGAGTGCGAAGATTGAGGGCAAAGCCGAGAAGGTCGAGGAAGGAGTTGGAGAAACGAAGAGGATCGAAAGGAAGGAGCGCCTCGTGGACACGTCAACGTCCTCGCGGACATTCTCAGGTGGGACCGTAGCTGTGGTAGAGGAGTGGTTACAGGATGTAATTCAGGCTAGAAAGACGGGCAAGTGGAATGACGAGTATCTCAAAAGTGTGTTGCGTGACGTTCGAAGAATGGGAAAAGTTATTCAAAGAAACATATGCACCGGAACAGAAAAAGAGGGCATTGATGAGCGAATTCCTGAGATCGAAGCAGAGAAGGGGAGCAGGGTTGGAAATGTACATCAGAAGAACAGAGCATGCCGCGAAGAAATTAGGATTGGAGAACGAAGAAATCAAAGAACAAATAATCCATGGTCTGCTGCCAGAATATGAATTTCTACGGTACATAATGATGGGAAGAAGTCACAGCACCATGTCGGATCTGTACAAGGACATCAAAGAAACCATGGAGAAGGAAAGAACGAAGAGGAATCGATACGGATCACCGGGATATCGATCGGATTATCGATCGGAAACCAGGATTACTTGCTACATCCGCAACAAAGAGGGACACAGACAAGCTTGGTGCCCAGAGAAAGCAAGAGATGGAATGAACAGAGGGTTTCCGGACCGGCGAGAGAACGGTGCATTCGGAAGCCAGTGGCAGAAAGATGCCGGAAGAGGAAGAACTCCGGGATTCGGAGCTGACGATCGTTTTCGTGGGGAGTCGTCGAGACAAGACTCGAGATACCAAGGAAGTAATTGGAATCGACAAGAAAATTCGAGAGGGCAACAAATGCCATCAAGAGCGCCAACGCGGGAAATTACTTGGAGAGAGACCACGAACAGGTCACCGCGGGCAGAGCAGCCAGCTAGAGGAACGCCGCCAACAACGAGCGCATCGCCAGGGCTGACGTGCTTCAGATGTCAGGCACCAGGGCACACAGCAAGAGCATGCCGAAGCGTCAGACACGTCGAAGAGGATTGGAGCTTCGAAGCAATCAACCGAGTGGAATCGAGTCGTGATCGAGGGCGGAAGGAGATAATGATAAATGGCAAAGAATGGACTGCGAGGGTGGATACAGAGGCGGAAATAAGTTTCATCTCACAGAAGTCGGCGGAAGAATTGGAGCTCAAGCTCGACACAGGCGTAGTCAAGAGGGTCCGAACTATTGTGGAGGCGCAGTTCCGATCGGACAAGCGCAGGTTCGACTCGAGGCAGACGGGCTTGAGATGGATAATGTGACGTTGACCGTTCTTCCAAACAAAGCCATGCAAGAGAGGGAAATCTTCATCGGAAAAGATTTGCTCGACGAAGGATTGGTTGCAGTGTACCGACATGGCAGAGCAGTCATCATGAAGGACGAAACATTCGAGGAAATCACCAAAGGGTTGCCGAAGGAAGGCACGAGGGTAGAATTGAAAACCAAAGAAGAAGTTACGTTGGGACCACGGACAGTTTCGATGATACGAACAGCACCGCAAGAAGGAAAGGAAGGATTGATAATCATCGGAGAGCAACAGGAATGGGGAGCGCTGTGTGAGATTCAAGAAGAAATGATCATACCAGTAGCGAATTTGGGAGAGAAAGAAATCACCATCACCGAGGGAACGGTGGTAGCGAAGGGGAGCTGGTCGAAGAGGAAGAAGTATTCCGACTTAGGCGAACAGATGCAAGCATCAAGCAAGTAGCGATCAGTGAAGAAGAAGAGGAGAAGAGCATCGTAGAGGAAGATGTGAAAGTAGATCCCAGTACGCCAGTGAGCTATAGAAGGGAACTCTTGAAGATCCTGAACAGCAATCGCGAAGTTATCGCTACATCAATGAAGGAACTCGGGAAAACGTCATTGACAGATTTCGACATAGAGGAGATCAAAGACAGCAAACCAGTCAGGTGCGAGCCGTACAGATTGTCAGCAGTTGAAAATGAAGCGTTGCGAGACATCATCCAACAGCTAACCGATGCGGGAATGATCGAGCGATCGCATTCAGAGTACGCCAGCCCAGTTCTGTTCGTCAAGAAAGCCGACGGAGGGTGGAGAATGGTTATCGATTACAGAAAGCTCAACGCGCAGACGGTCAAGCTGAATTATCCATTACCACTGATCGATGAAATTTCGGATGCAGTGGGTGGAAGGAACATTTATTCAACATTCGACTTGGCATGGGGGTACTTCCAGATACCGATGACAAAGAGAGCAGCAGAGAAAGCAGCATTCGTCACTAGTGAGGGCCATTTTGAACCAAAAGTGCTGATGATGGGTCTCTGCAATGCGCCCGCGAAGTTTCAGGAACTGATGGTTCGAGTGAAGGAGATGGTTGGAAAGCAACAAGCATTTCCGTTTCTCGACGACCTGATTACAGCATCGGACAGATTCGACGAACATCTTCAGCAAATCGAACAGATTCTGGAAGCACTGAGGGCTGCAGGGTTGACAGTCAGGCTCGCCAAGTGCAAGTTTTTCATGAAGACGGTCGAATTTTTGGGATTCAAGATCTCGAAAGAAGGAGTTCGCCCAGGAACCAGAAAGTTAGCAGCAGTCGCTGAATTCGCAACACCGAAGGATGTTCATGAGGTCAGACGGTTCTTGGGACTGACATCGTTTTTCAGACGGTTCGTCAGAAATTACGCGACAATTTCGAGCCCAATGACGGAGTTACTGAAAAAAGGAGCGGAATTCAAGTGGAACGACGGTTGCGAGGAAGCCTTCAAAAGACTCAAGCTCGAGCTAATGAGGGAGGCAGTGTTGGAGCGTTACGAACCAGGACGGAAAACAGAACTTCACACAGATGCAAGCTGCGTAGGATTGGGTGCAATGTTGATGCAAGAAGTGGATGGAAAGATGAAGATGGTGTACGCGATCAGTAGAAAACTTTCCGAAACCGAGAAAAATTATCATTCAACGAAACTCGAGCAGTTGGCTGTCGTGTGGAGCATGGAGAGGCTGAGACATTACCTCTACGGACAGGAATTCACAGTAGTCTCGGATTGTAGTGCTGTAGCAGCACTCAAAAAGGAAGGAGGGTCGCCACAGATGAGCAGGTGGTTGGACAGAATCGCAGAATTCAACTTCACAGTCAGACACCGAGCTGGTGTAGCAATGGGACACGTAGATGCGTTGAGTCGTGAACCATTGGAAGAAGGATGAAACTTGGAAGAAAGAGAGTCACCAACTGAGATCGGAACGAAAACAGTTTTCACCGCCTTAGCAACCTACGACGAATTTCAAATGATCCAAACAGCCGATCAAGACATCAAAGAAAGACTTGAAGCAATCAAAAAGCCAAAGGAAGCTCGATCACAGAGGGAGACGAATATCATTCAAGGTTTCTGCGTGAGACATGGAATTCTGTACAAGGAACTCAACGGGAAGAGATTGTTTGTCGTACCGAAGGCCATGAGGAAGTACATCCTCGTGGTAGCACACGATAAAGGAGGGCATTTCGGAATCGACAAAACTCTGGAGATGATGAAGTCCACATACTGGTTTCCGAACATGAGGGAATATACGAAATGGCATCTCAAAGCATGTCCAGAGTGCATCTTCAGCAAAGACGTCTCAGGAAAGAAAGAGGGTCTGTGCAATGCAATCAGACCAGTGTATCGACCATTCGGGAAATGCTTCATCGATCACTTTGGACCACTGCCTATGTCGCATGAGAAACAGCATATCATTGTACTGGTGGATGGACTAACGAAATTCGTGATTCTGGAGGCAGTGAAGACAACGTCAGCAGCAGGAGTCATCAAGTTCCTGGAAAATGTGTTCATGAGATACGGAAGAATCGATCAGTTGGTATCAGACCGAGGGACACCATATACCCATAAAGATACGGAAGCGTTTCTGAAGAAAGAGGAGTGCAAGCATACACTAATCTCCCCGCAGAAACCGAATTCCAATGGTCAAGTCGAACGAATCAACAAGGAGGTGGCAAGACTTCTGAGAGCCTTGTGTGTGACCGCAGATCACAGAGATTGGGTCAAATACTTACCGATGGTGCAAATGATGCTGAATCGAGTGGTTTCAAGAGGCACGGGGAAGTCGCCATTCGAGGTGTTACATGGTTATCTGCCGAGAATCAATAACCATGCGCAAATGGTGGAGCAGGAACAAGATCAGGAGAAGCTTTGGAGGCCAGCGGCCGAAATTCAATTTGATGGTCGTCTGCTACGCGGGCGCGTAAACATCGAACCGAGGTTCGGTCTTGGAAAAAGTGTGAAATAAGGTGAAAGTAGACTTCGAAACACGAGTGAGATGAGGAAAACAAGAAACTCCAATGAAGTGGAACCCACGAGACAGAGAAACGAGGCGATCAGGTGTGCATCGTGCAATCAAGAGATGAAAAAGCACGAGGGCATCACGTGTTTACTGTGTGAAGAAGTTCGACACATGAAAAAGAAGTGCGCAGGCCTGTCAAAAGCCGAAATCGATAAGGACAAGAGAATCATAAAGAACTTCAGATGCAGTAAGTGCCAAAACACTTCAGGATCCGAATCAGGCAGCGAGGATGAGGAATCGTCGAACGCCACCGAACAAGATGACTCAGCGATGCGAATGGTATTGCTACAACTCAAGAAGCTAGAAAAGAAGATGGACCGCAAATTCGATCAACTGCAGTCAGTAACTGAGATGTTCTCGGCGCAAATCGATGACATAGCCAAACTCAAATCCAAAGTTTCAGAGCTAAATGAAAGAATCAAGAGCCTGGAGAAAGCTCCGAGGCACACGATTGAGCAACAAAACGAGATCATCATCACGAATGTTCCTCCCCTTGAGAAGGAAAACTCCCTACGTGTTGCGGCAGCTATTTTCGAGGGCCTTGAGGCGAAGATGAATCCTGGTGAGATCCAACAAGTCACGAGATTCGAGACGAGTTTGGGTGAAGCCAGAAGGCACTTCATGAAGGTGCGACTGGCGTCGAATGAGGCTAAAGGGAGGGTGATTAAAGCCGCACGAGTGGCTAAAGCGAAACTGAGAGAACTTGACTTGGAGTCCCGCACGGGGCTGACCTATGCCGAAGTTGCGAGACTGCAGACAAACTACAAAGATGCCCCGATCTTCATCAACGAAGCTGTTTCGAAGAGCACAAGAAGCCTCCTCCTCGAAGCCATCAAGCTCAAGCGAGAGAAGAAAATCCACACAGCCTGGACATATCTCGGAAAAGTATACGTCAGGAGGGAAAAAGATGCAAAGCCGACCATGATAAGCAGCCCCGACCAACTACGAGAACTCATCAATCTGGAAGAATGATACTAGTACAGCATGTATTTTAACGTGTAGGTACGAGCAAATGTTTTTAGGTAAAGGTTGTTGAACACTCCAATGTCAGCGATCAATGAAAAAATTAGCATATTCCACTTGAATGTCAGAGGTCTCAGAAACAGAAGCAAATTTAATGAATTGTCTAGAATCATAGCAACCGAATGCAGGGCGCCGGAGATCATGGTGTTTACAGAAAGCTGGCTCCCTATAGAAGCAGTCAACCTGTACAATATCAATGGATACAATCGCTTGAGTTACTGTAGGGGCGGTCGCGCTAGGGGAGGTGGAATCCTGATTTTCGTGCAGAAACAATATAAGATTGAAAAACTAGATGAATTGAGGATCTCGGAAGACGTAGCAGAAAATATCGTATTCAGAATTACCAATACAAAGCCTAAGCTTGACGTCTCCGCAGTCTATCGCCCCCCAGACAGAAATCTCTCCGAATTCGAAGCCGAATTATTCAACCAGCTCAACGCGCTGGGCCCCAGAAAAGGAATTATTATCGGAGATATGAATGTAGACTGGCGGAATCGCAAATCAACGGGTGTTAAAGATGTACTTGAAGGCCTAGGGTGGAAAAACTACGTACACCAGGTCACAAGGCCAACCGCAAACTCATGTATAGATCACTTATATACAAACATGCAGATTAATAGAGTTGAAACGCGTGATCATGAGATAAGTGACCATCTATCAATAATAGCGACACTCAGCATGCGAGAGGTTGTACCCCATAGGACCAGAACAGTGAAAACAAACATACCGAAGCTCAAGTCGCTGCTCGGTTCTGTGAGATGGTCTGATGTGATTGATACAGCATCTGCGGACACTGCATACGCGAGATTCCGAGACTGTTTGCGGGAGAACATATCTCGCGCAACGGTGGAAGTGAAACAGAAAGGGAAAGCTGGGCTCCCCTATATCAATGACGAAATTCTAGAAATGATCAGTCAGCGGGGCCAGGCCAGGAAAAAACACCTCAGGCACAGAAAACGAGATGCGAAATCAGTGGAAACAAAGTACTTTCGAGAAATGTATAGAAGACTAAGGAACAAATGTGTCAAGATGATTAAGCGAGCTGAGATAGAATACATGCAGAAACAGCTGATGCGGTCAATGCAATGCAACTTCAGTCCGTGGAAAACGCTGAAACGACTCCAGCAAAATGATGTCATAACATTCCCGTCGAGGCTACTAACTGAATCAGGCTACGTGGAAGGACCGCTCAGGTTGAGAGCATTGAACGTCTACTTCACAACGTGTGCGGATTTCTACCCCAACATCACGATGAATGAGAAGGCGATAGCGAAACACATCAAGACAAGGAAGGATTTAACCTTCAGTTTCAAAGAGGTGACTGAAGAGGCCGTACTGCGACACCTGAGAGCTATTGGTAATCCATCAGCAGGTCATGACAAAATCACGGCAAACACCATAAGGGTGATTGCAGAAGAAATAGCCCATCCGATACATCAGGTGGTGAACAAAATAGTCAACACAGCAGAATACCCCGCAGATCTGAAGATAGCAAGAGTTGTCCCGATTCCGAAGACCAAGACACCGAGATCAGTGAGTGACTTTAGACCCATATCAGTACTCCCAGTCATCAACAAAGTCTTTGAGCGCCTGCTAGTTTCCCAGTTGACCGACTACTTCGAGACGAATGGCCTGTTTTTCGAAAACCAGTTTGGCTACAGGAAGAAAAGAGGCACAGCGCATTCAATCATCAAGACAACTGAATCGATTAGGAATGCATTGGACAAAGGCAAGGTGTGTGGGGTGCTGCTGATCGACCTGCAAAAAGCTTCCGATTCCGTCAAGAAGCAAGTCATAACCGTGAAGATGAAAAAATACGGAGTTCAAGAGAAGGCAATCAAACTCATCGATTCATATCTGTCCGAACGAAGGCAATATGTTGAGATAGATCAGGATGCAGCATCGTTGGTAAGGGTCAGGCTGGGTGTCCCGCAAGGGAGCATCTTTGGACCCTTAGGGTTTCTGATCGTCATAAACGACCTTCCCGCGGTGTGTTGTGGAGAAGTGAATATCTTCGCCGATGACACAAGCGTCGTGTTCACCTGTGACTCGCAGCTAGAGTTGGAGACCAAAATGCAGAGGGATCTTGAGGCCATAAACAAGTGGTGCGAGATCAACCAATTGAAGCTAAACCTGGAGAAAACCCAATACATGATATTCTTGAAGAAGAGACAAGAAACCAACGGCCTAAACATTTCCCTGAATGGTGTTCAAATCGAAAGAGTGCAGACTACAAAATTCCTTGGATGCACCATTGACGAGAGGTTGAGTCCAGCCGGCCATGTTGAGAGCATTTGCAGGCGAGTAATGGGCTCAATACGGCAGATAAAGAGAATACAGAGCATCGTAGGTTACTCCATGGGAAAACTTCTATATGAGGCATATGTAAATTCAAATCTGGTCTACTGTGCGACCTATTGGGGAAATGCTCCTAAGTCGAAACTGAACAGGCTCTACAAAATTCAGAAAAGAGCAATACGAACCTTGACTGCCGAGACTCGCGAAATACGAGACTCGAAAGAAATGGGAATCCTACCGCTACCAAGAGTTATTACATATAGCATGTGTACCTTCCTGCACCAGCAGATCACGCTCCGAGGACCCCTCGTGCTCAATCTGCAGGTGCTGGGCACGACTAGGACGACTAGAGCAAGTGGTAACAGGATAATTAGAATCGGAAATTGTAAGACTGAAACCGGTAGAAACTCCCTAATTGTGAGAGCAGCTGGTACTTGGAACAGACTGCCGCTGGAGATACGTATGACTGACTCTATCACGTTGTTCAAAAAGAGACTGAAGAATCACCTCCTCGAGTGTGATGATGGAGTACTGGATTATTTCCAGTAGAATGAATAATTAACCGACAAAAAAGACGAAATTACCATTGAAACCTGAACTCTACTATCCCCACGACGGATAATGTTCAGTTTTCAAGTGGTCTCAAGTTCAAGAGAAAACAAGGGCGCCTTTGTACACTGAGTGCGAAGAAACAACGGAAGCTGATAATAAAGTGTGGATATTATTGATCAAAAAAAACAGTTGATCCACAGCCAAAATTAGTACGCTTACTATTACGACGCGAAGCGCAGACCCCATTACGTCCGGTACTCAACGGGGGACGTAGTAGTAGTAAAAAGATTGCCAGTCCATACGGGACAACCAACCAAATTGCAACCTAAGTTTCGTGGACCAATGGTCATTTCTGAGATACTTCCGAATGATACTTACCGTCTAGTTCAAATTGGCCGAAAGATAACACTTGTACAGCTCACTGTTCACAGATAAAATGGTACCGACTAAACGATGAGAATGAGGAAGAAATCGAGCCCTACGATGGAAATTCCGAAGACAACGAGGGAACCCAGATGGAACATCCCGAGACATCGCAACAACAACAACAGCAGGAAGAGGAAACAGTGGGATCAGCTGAAATCATCCAAGACATCGAAAGGCCAGAAGAAATTATTGAATCCACAAGGATCAAGGTAGACGAATCGATACCGCAGCCAATGTTAGTGAGGCAGGCGGGGACAGTAGAAGACCCGATAGATGTAAATTCATCAGCATCATCAGGAGAGATGGCAATAACAGTAGATCCGAATAGACATAGAGTACCGAGGGATAGACCTAGATCAGATCTCAACACGGCACGATTAGAAAAACCGAGTAGAGTAGGTAATAATCCGAGCACAAGTAGCGCGCAACCCAGTAGACAAGCTAGATATCAAGGCAAATATTCGAAGAAGAAGTTGAGGACAACTTCATAGGTAGCGTGGACGAGTGGAGAGTGATCAAAACAATGTAAGCAGACAATCAGTCGAGAGAAAGGAAGATAGCGAAATCGAACACATTCGACGAGGCACATTCTCAGGCGAGACGTCGGATTGTCAACACGTGTGGAAGAACGCCGGAGAAACGGAGGCAAAATGATCGGAGACGAGCAGAGAGGCGACGTGTAACCATTGCGGAAAGCGGGGACACTTTAGCAGAAGTGAGGCTCGCGAGCGCAACCAGCAGCGAGTATGTTCCGCTTGCAATTCGCGTGGCCACCTGGCTCGAGATTGCGCGGAGCGCAAATTCTCCACTGACACTGAGGGAAACGTAATTGTAAAGCGAAACGGGATCGAAGTTGCCCGGTACAGCAAGAACTGCGGGCTCGACCTGAAGGCTTACGGCTATGTCGTCGGAAAAAGACTACAGGCTCGCACAGTCTCCAATGCGGCCCCGGTATCAACAGGAAGGAGGGATTTGGCAGCCCGACAACCGCAGGAGGCCGAGCCAAAGATCGTCGTGCGGGCGAAAACGCAGTTAATGAGGGAATCACCAGCAGCTCCGCGAAATTATCATGCGGTTCCACCGCCCGCCACCTACAACGTTGCGCCACCGCAGTCTAAGCATCTCAATGTGAGCAAACCAGCCGCAAGGCCCATTGTCGTTCCGAGTGAAAGTTACGTACACAGCGAGGCGCATCAGCCAGTGACCGACAACCAGCAGCTGATCACCTGCCATCATGAGGGAAACCGTGCCAGACGAGGAATCGGCATCGGACATGGGAGGCCAATCAATCAGCAACGATTCTACTGAGGGAACTGACGACGATAATTCCGTGTTATATTTTGAGAGCCAAGCCGCGTTCGATTTTCTGTATCGAGGGAGATACCCGGAGTAATAAACGACTGAGGGTGTGACATTAAGTGAAGGTGTATTGACTATAGAAGCCCCAGTGCACGCTCAAAAGGGGAAATCAGAATCCAGAGCTGCTGTCACCCCACCCGAGCGAGGAGTTCGCGCTGAACCATCGGCGGCAATGAAGGCGCACCGTCCGACGGACGACATCTATGCTACGGAGAAACGACCGCAGAGAATCGGTTTCGGGCACGGACGGCCGGTCAATCGAAGGACATTCTGCTGAGGAAATTGGTTCACAATGTTCAATTATATCAGATGTCTGTAATACTGAGGGTCCCCGAGAGTCGGGACGAAGGTAACTTATATGGGTTGTTGCACATAAATAAATGCTGCCGGATATGTACTGAGGGTGAATCGCAGACGTAGAGTGATCATTTAGGTATGTGCCGTCGTTGAGTAGGTATCTGATTTCATGGAGAGCTGCCGGGAGTCAGCTAGGTAGCGTGGTCGAATGTCAGAGACGAAATCGAAGAAGCAGATAGAAATTCAATCGAGTAGCCAGAAGCCAGCCGACCGGCGAAGCAGCCGGCGTGCAGGTATCAGTCTCAATAGAAGTGGAAAGAGAACCACGAATAAGAGACTGAGGGTAGAGAAGCTAGAGAGAGAGTTGAAGAATGAGTGTTGATCACGTAGCGAGTGTGTATGATTGAATGAATGAGTGACTGACAAGGGATGGTCGCGAACTGTAACACTCAGATTCAGATCGGATGGTGGCCTTTTTGTAGCCCGTGGTGATTGATGTCAAGCCCCACAGATAGTTGCCCCGGATGGCCTTTCGTTTTTTTTCTGTGAAGTGTTTGAAATTGAAGGAAAATGAGGTTTTCCGGGTCTACGGGGCGGGAAGTCGCCCCAATCTTGGACAGATGAGCTGGATATTTGACGGCGCGGTCAGAATATAAGCGCCAGGACTCCTCTTGATTAGAGCAGCGTCGGAGAGGGTTGTCAGATATGTCGACTTAGATTTTTGAGATGGGAACAAGAGATGGGTCCCTCCATTCAGATGCCCGATTTCGTTAATCAATCAATCAATCAATATTCGTTATCTCTTATTGTTAGAATTGAGCCGTGACATCTTTTATAGTGACTCTAGCGCAATGTTTTAGATGGCAGGCTTCCGCAAACAGAACCATGCAAAAAATCAAAGAATTTTGTGCATCAGATGAACCTGGGACTGCCTGTTCGGCTCTAACATCCGCGGAGCTAGGCCTATTCGTTCTCATTGAAACCGGGCACTTATGAACTAACTAAGCCGTCGACTATCCAGATCATCTATCCAAGTTGGGGGCGACTTTCCGCCTCGGAAACCCGAAAATCCTCATTTTTCTCCAATTTTGGACCCTTCGTAGAAAAAAAACGCAAGCCCATCCGGGGCGACTATCTGTGGGGCTGAACATCGTTCGCCAGGGGCAACGAAGTGAGCACTAACTTATCTGAATCTGAGTGTTACAGTTCGCGACCTTCCCTTGTGAGTGAATTGAGATACCCGAAGTAATAAACGACTGGGGGTGTAACATTAAGTGAAGGTGTATTGACTATAGAAGCCCCAGTGCACGCTCACACGAGGTACAGCCCACGCCAAGACGGACCACCCGTCCGCACAAGCCTAACCCGCGCTTCGCGAAGTAACAAAGTCGGAGAATACTATAAATGATGTGAATTCGTAAGAAGGGAAGATGTAATATATCTTGAAAGCGAACCTTCCATCCACCCTCTGTGGTGGATATTGTAAACAAAGCAGACGCAATACAGTTGTGCCGAGCATCCGATCATGCTGACTTGTGTGTTTTCACTGGCCTAGAATTAGGACCCGTAGGAACTTCACAGAGACCCTTCTTACAGTAAAGTCCCGATGATTCGCGGCGCGAATTATCGGGATTCTCCATAGAAGACAATGAAGAATCCCGATAATTCGCGCCGCGAATTATCGGGACTTTACTGTAATCAGATCTTGAGCAATATGTACATTATGGTGCTAATACGACTGGCGTTAAGACACACCGAACCTTGGTTCGTGATATTCCCCCGGGGACGGGAAGTCGGCGCGTATCCGAGTGTTTTGAGTCACATCGCTTCCGCTCGGTGACATTCGATACATTTCCTTTTGTTCTGCACATCCAAACGGCTTCCGAATTCATTCCGCTCTGGATCTCCTGGAGTGTTGACGGCTCGCGCTGTGTTCCACCTGAACTGCCTGACGTGATTGTGTCGTGAGTCCGAAAACTTTCCGTGCCTTGTGACGCGTGCCCGTTGGTGACTGACTTCCAAATAAAACTTGCTCCAAACGGCCGAAATTGCTCGATCATGGGTGGCTCACCTGGGAACCCGAGTGCACAAGGACCCTAGCGTTGCGCTCTCAGCGCCTACGAGCGTCGCCTGGCCGGCGCCGCTCTCCTTGAGGCACCGATCGACGAATTCTGCGACGATTGGAACAGCCTTACTCACGAGCATCACCATCTCCGGTTGTACTATAACGCTGAGCCCCCATCGCACGGTCCCTTCGCCGAGCATTACCGGAGACTGCAAGCCGGCACCACCGTGTCCGCGCCGCACAGTCGGCCAGCGGCGGACAAACTATTTTCCCCGCTTTTTCGCAGCTGATTCCATCTGATTCGACTCCGTGGTAAGGGAGAGGGTCGCGAAATGACAGGGGGGTACCCGATGTCATAGGCACTAGCGTAGCCAGGGGGGGGGGGGGGCCATGGCCGCCCCCAAAATTTTTGTATCGCTCATCGGGCTCCATGTTAAAGCTCAGCATCGTCCGTTGCCCCCCCCCCCCCCTCAAGAAAGTGAAGAAATGGTCTTCAGTCCCCCAAGAAAAAATCCTGGCTACGCGCCTGGTGATTGGTGGAGGTACGATTCTACACCTGATTGCAACGACCGTTTTCGGTATTTTCGTGTCAAATATCACCGGAGGGAGCAGAAGATTCTCCTCCGAGCGCTCCGATCGACGTTTTGAGGGCCTTGATGGTGTTATCGGAGGTGCCGTATCAAAGGGGCGCACCGATGATTGGAGCACAGCTATAATTGGAGCGAAAGTTATTGGAGCCCAAAAGATTGGAGCGCAACTTATTAGAGCCCGGAAGATTGGAGCGCAAGTATTTGGAGAGCAAAATATCGGAGCGCGAGTGATTGGAGCGCGGAATATTCTTCAAAACTAATTCCAGTCGACTCATTTTCCGGCGGAAGATTGTGCGAACGACTCATGGTGATTCTGGGCTCCTACAGCTTCACATGTTTCTGTCAGGAAGGTACCGTTTGAGGTTCCTGGAACCAATTTCAGCCAGATATGTGCCTGATGAGTTCGAATTCCGGGTTAGAACCCTCTTCGCCTGGAGAGAATATTCTCCCGACGAGAGTGCTCATCCATTCGACGCGCGGCAGCAAACCGCTCATATATCCAATGTTGGACTTCAAACTTTCTATGCATATGATCGTCCAATATCGCAGCCCGCATGGATTCCACGTGCCAGAGTCAGTATGTGTCGATTTCGAGTGTCATATCCATTCAGTAGCGGCGCCAGCGGGAAGCTTGGGAAGCTCAAGCTTCCCGAATTGAGAAAACTGGGAAGCTTAGCGTCCCTGATTCCGGCAACTTCTTGGGAGAAAATTTTTAGTCATGTGCCAGAAGTTCTCGTGTCGGAGTCTAGAACACCAAGCGTGTCAGCTAAAAACCTTCTGCGGGACAAAAACCTTGATACTGCGCTTGAAGGTTTGGAATCCGATGGAGTTCGGATTCGATGATCTCATCAAGGTCTCCAGGATGGTGTCAAGCGTTCCGGTCACGAGTGCTTCATGTGCGAGAAGCTTCAGTGTATTGGGGAGGATCAAATCATGAGTTTGAATCACATCGAAGGGCGAAAGGCTGTATGCTCTGGGTGTGTTGTCAATTGAGGAGGACCTCACGGATAACCTCAGCAACCATCCAGAACAGGTCGTCGATGCGGTTGCAAAAAGGGAAGACCGCGAAGTGCCTTTCGCCTTGTGGAAAAGTTATGATCGAATGATATGCGACATGCGTTCCGGTCGGTTTCAATCCTGGTCTGACGATAGACATATGAGCGGTTGAATTCTCGTCTCTCTGACACGGGTGTGGATACTCTGGTCTGTCCTTCTTCTCTTCCTAACACCGTCCCCCCCCCCCCCCCATCCGCAAGATGCTTCGGCGGGGGCTCAAGCGTCTCAAAAAAAGAAGGCTGGCGCCGCCACTGTATCCATTCCATCCCTTTTACAATATAAAGCGCTCGTCTCTGTGTACAAAAAGTTCTTCGGATACACTAAATAAAGGGCGCATGTCTGTCACCAAAAATGTGCTCGAATATCGTTCAAATTCAGGTGCTCGCAAGAACGACCACCCAGGACCATCCGTCGTCCTCTTCGGTGGGAATTTCAGTCGGTTCAATGAGATATCTGCACGAATACTCCGTGAACAACGATCTTGTTATCAACTCGTCCAAAAGCAAATTCAGGAAGTTTGGAAACGGCGGTCCCCCTGCAAACGGCGACTTCTTCAGGCTTGCAGGCGAAAACATTGAGCGAGTCCGACACTTCGCCTACCTCGGCATCGAACTGTCCCAGCGCGGACTAAACTTCTCGCGTCGCATCAAGACCCGTATCCGCAAAGCCAGAGCCGCACTAGTGTCCATACCCAAACCGAGCTCTCTCTCCCTCGCGACCGCCCTCCAGCTGTTCAACATCAAGATCGTTCCCATTGCGTGCTACGGAATCCAGCTGATTTGGAGTCACCTGGGACCCCCGCAGCTCATGGCAATTGACAGACTCAAGGCACTCTTCCTGAAATCCGCACTGGGACTCCACCGCACCTCGCGAAATCGTCTAGTCTACCTGATCGCAGACACCCCGCTTCTCCCGAGGAACTCAAAGAAAGATTGACCTGCCAGCGACCACAGCATACGCAGAACATCTTGAGAAATGGGCTACGAAAATTATGCTCATAGACCCGTATATTTTCGCCACTCACGCACTCAGCAACGACGTTTGGAAGAAAGCGCAGTTCGAGAATCGCCATCTCCTCACGAGAGGCGCTGCCCACGGCTACCACTTCGAAACTTGTACACGGACGCTGTCACATAATATTGACGACCAGTGCAGGTGCAAACACTGTCAGCTCCCTTGTGATCTCTACCATTTTTACCGATGTAAATATATCCCTCGACACCAAGCTATTGGTTAATAAACAGTCTTGAATCGAATTTCAGTCGGCATCCTGAGATAGGATCTCCTGAAAGAGCTCCCAATGGATGGCGCTGTATGTTCAAGATTCTGAGCGCGTCCTTAGAGGGTGCGACATTACTGCCCATGACAAGTTGATGCTGTGGGTCAACCGGAATGGATTGCCACCGCACTAGAATGCGGCAATATCGATTTCGATGCATGATACACGGTTGGAACACTGTTGTTGAATTGAACGTCCCACTTTGTCGCCTCTTGGGAGCACGGCACGTGGCATGAAATTGCCGTCTGCTGCACCATTGTCGAACAACGCATTCAGTTCCAGCCACGTGGGTTCCAGAGCGGGTGCGGTGTACTGATCGTTCGGGAAAGGAGACCAATTGGCCGATTAATCAATAATTCGAACTCACGGAAGATAGTATGAGAAGTTTGAAGTTATTGACTAAAGAGAACTCCTTCACCGCAAACGATTCCTAGCGAGTTACGTACAGATCTCTAGAACCCGCTGCCGAGGGTGCTGCATCATCTGCGAAACTCGCTCTCAATTTTGATACTTTCCGTTCTGTTTCAATCCGATTTTTGATGCGTTCCGAATCAGTCGTGAGCTGCAACGCACATTCGGGGGAGTCACCCGCGTTAATGTGCACAAGCCATTGGCTAAACCCATGGAGAGGAGACATCCATCCTTGATCCCGCCGTGATCTGCGGCATTTGTCCGAAGGTGTGCCGCCATTGAACCGCGTGATATTCAACCTCCGGAGCCACACACGATACCTCTGGAGCGACGCACGCTACTTTTCAATCTGTAGGGACCGCGTCTGAGGAGCTTCCTTCTCAAGTCAGAACACCACACCATATTCCTAATATTGAATGAATTCCACACGCTGTCAAGCCTGCTCATGATTTCCGTAGAGTTCTCTATTAGCAGCGCCACGGCAGCAGCACCAGCCGCCGGAGCGGCCGAAGGCCGCGGAGGGAGCTGGTTATATGAGAATCGAGATCGGAGTGAAATGTCATATGAGAATCGAGATCGGAGTGAAATGCTATACGAGAATTGAGATCGAAATGTCATGCCATACAAGAACTAAGATCGGAAGCGAATCGAAGGTTTCGAGCACAGTTCGTTACTGCGAGGCGATCAAGTAACATGTCTCTGAAATTTGTGGAGTCGAGCTGGGGAAACTCAATTTTGTGCCCAGACGGTTTCTCATTCAGAAGAGGTCGTGTAACCCCTGAGAAGTCGACCTGGCCCTGTGTTAAGAAAACGTGTCAAGCAACAATAACTCTAATCAACGAGACGTTCGAGGTAAGTTTCGGAAGAGCCTAGTCACCGCTAGTATATGTATTTCATGATGCACTTCTCTGACCAGTATCATTTTTGTGATCTCGATTACGTGAATATTGTATTCGAGAGGCTTTCTGGGTAATCATAGCTTGAAGGTGGTGAGATTCCAGAATCCACCGGAACACACCCATCCGCCCGGCCCCATCGAAGTTGAAGTTCGGAGCTGCATGGACCAGCTCCGCGAACCGGCCTTACGGGACACAACGGCAAAACCGAACGCCGTTGCGTCCAAGATCGTCGGTCAAGTCAACTCCGAAGCAGTTCGGGGACGGATGCCGAACTTCGATCTTCTTCGCCAGCGAGTCAGGAGGGCTCGTTCCCGGGAAGGTGTGGTCATTCCCGCCGATCCGTTGGGGGGGAAGTTTTGGTCACCCCGGACCCACTGAAGGTATGAAACGGCTTCATTCGTATCTTTCCCATGTTGCTCCCTGTTACTGACGTCTGCTTTTTCTTCCAGCGGACCGTTACGGGTGAACCGTTCCTAGTCCACGACTGTGGGGAAGGAGACCCCGAGAGAATCATCCTCTTCGCAACGGCCAGGAATCTCGATTTTAAGAGGTGCCGATGAATGGTTTGTTGATGGCACCTTCAAGGTTTGCCCGCAGATATTCGCGCAGCTATACACCATTCACGTGATGTTGCAAGAACGGAAGAGCTTGCCAGTGGTGCACAGTGAGTCCCCGTTATTCGCGGTCAATTGGTTCCAGGACCCTCCGCGAATAGCAGATTTCCGCGAATAGTGAATCATTTTTTTTTAACATTGTCGCCCCCCAAGGTGGGGTTCCGGAGAGGCGTCTTCGGAGATTCCATGTGAATATTATGATGCCGTTCGCTGACAAGATTCTGAATTCTTCGATGAGAAAAAAAAACAGAAAAAGAAAATTCCGCGGACGAGTTGCAGTTTCTGACGGATTCGAACTCCAACTGGCGCGCTGACCATCCAGCGACGGTGGGAGGAATAGGTGGAGAGTGATTATTTGAATTCGAACTCCGCCCCGCCGGGAATCGCTCCAACTCAGTCCCTTACGCGGTCTTCGGCGGATGATTGCTGCAGCGGCTCTTTCCATTCCAATCATACATTTGGCATCGAGGTCGGGGATTGGAAAAACCGCGAATAAGCGGGGTTCGCGAATAACGAGTCTGCGAATAACGGGGACTCACTGTATTGGGGTTACGACGTTCGTCCGGAGACGCCGGAACGATACTGACTTGGGCTCCCGTGTCGACAAGGTAACGCCGAGCCGTGGAAGCACTGTACGAAGAACAGTTTGCCTCTCGAATGGGAGCTGGCAGCTTGAGCAACTACTGGCGGCCGGCTGGTCCGTTTCCTCGGGCCAGAGCGACTTTGCCATTCCAGGAGCAAGGCATGATGCAGTTCCTGGCCCGCACACCGAACTTCGAATGGAACCTGCAGACTCGCGAGCCACCGGCGGTCCCTGTATCCCTTGGTCGCCTTCTCGGCTGAGGGAACCGTTGCACGGCGTCTACCTCTCCTTCTTCCTCGATCGCGAAAGCGGAAGCTGGCGGACGCTGAGCGAAAATCATGTCTGTCAACTTCGCCAAATCACGGAGCTCGAGATGATCGCTTGCAATTACCTGCCCTCGAACGTAAGGCGGCAATTTCTGGAGGAAGTGGAATCTGAAGAGCGGATTCTTCGAGGCGTTGGCACCCGGTCGGTAGAGGCTCAACATGCGGTCCAGAAGCCGTGAAGGGGTATCATCTCCGATAGTTAGATTGACGAGGGACGCCAAGCGCTCGTGTTGGCTCACCTTGGAGGAATCGAGCACTCTCGTCTTGAACGCGGTGTAACGGATCCCTGGCGCGGGTAGATCGTCGAAAAAATCCGCTACTCGCTCCTGCGTGTCGGCGTCTAGGGCGGTGAGCGCGTACTCGAACTTCGTCTGATCCTCTGTGATCTTTCGCAGGCTGAACTGTGCCTCTATCGTCTGGAACCACATCGTGGCCTGCTTGGGCCAGAAAGGCGGTAACTTGAGTGAGACGGCGGCGACTTGGGCGTGTGCCTTGGCTGGGGGGTCGGCCATCGCGTCTCTGAAGTCATCTTGCTTCTCTCGGGTCATCGCAAATCACGTCCGGGTCACCACTTGTGGAGGTTGACGGCTAGAGGCAAGACACGTCTGCTGCTAGTCAGCTCTAGACAAAGAATGAATGTTTTTCTTCGCGTCGTTATTATCGGTTGGTAAGCTTGGCCTGACGGCTCCACCGGGCGGCCCTACAGAGGGGATAGCACTGACTCTTTCTCAAACTCAGGTTCCGCAGGTGCGCGCACCCTAAAATCTATTCTAGAGCCTCACTTCTGAGCCAAAGAAGCTGGAAAATTTTATTTGGAGATTGCGCCCGCCCGCGCGCGTGTTTTTCTCCGCCGCTGGCCCATTGTGCGCCGTCGAGCTCCCCTGCTGGCGTGAGCGTCGAAGGTTTCACGAACCGAGGGTGTCGCTTATTTCTAAAGTATATATGTCTATGCTGTTCGATCATTATATCCGATAATATATTCCCGGGAAGCATCCCGGAGATTTGAATAAACCGCGGGAGAGAGGAGAGAGAGAGCATGGCGCTTCCCCGATCGGGAGTCGCCACCACGGCACACCGAGTAAACAGTAGCACCTCACTCATCATCATCAGGCGCTAACTCGCTGCCGCTCTCCCGGAGCGCCGCCGAGTCAAGCCAGTTTCATTCGTGAAATCACTCTCCCTCTCTCTCAGTCGCTCATACGAAGACCCCGGTGTTTTCTCTGACTTCTGGTGGAGTGATACGTGGTATTTGGTGTCAGAAGTGGGGTTGGTTGGTGGGCCATCTTTAGCGATTCTTCGAATGGATGAGGTCAGTAGATATTTATGCTGCTTTCGAATATGTAGTGTAAGAGATGCTCACTCGGCTTGAGATGACATCTGAGAAGCCTGAGCTCGACGGAAACGAGCTCAAGGCTGCTTGGCGGGAGTTGGGCTTATTCCGGAATTGCCGATTCAAGTTTGTAGAGCAACTTGACGGGCCGGATGAGAATGTTTCCATTCACTGTTTTGATGGAGCAGGAGCTCCACGAGACCATCGTCGGAGCGGCGGAGCTCCATCACTCGTACGATGGGCCAGAAAGATCTTGATTTCTCTTCCGATTTCAGTAGGCATAGATCTCCTTCACGGAGTGAGCGTTGCGCGATGGGCCGGCGTGTATTTGCCGTTCGTAGGTAGACTAGATATTCCTTCTTATATCGTTCCCAGAATGCGGCTAGCACGCTCTGCTGAAAGAGCCAGCGTTTGGAAAACGACACTGCGTTGATATCGGATTTGCGGAGCGGCGTATCGACCGTCTGTGGGATCAAGTTCTCGCCAAGATAGCCTCATATGAGGTTGGCTGGGGTGAGCGCCGTCAGTTCATCTGGGTCTGTTGAGACCGCCGTGATCGGGCGGCGATTGACGATGGCGGTCACTCCCGACAGAATGACCTCGAGGTCTCTGAAGAGAGGGGTTGACTTGCCGAAAACTTTTCGCAGACATCTTTTCACGGATCCGATCTGGCGTTCGTAGAACGATCCCGTCCAGGGTGCGGCGGGGGTTAGGAAACTCCATTGGATTCTGTTTTCCGTCAACCATTCTGCGATGTAACCGTCAGCGATGTGTTTATAGATGAGTTCCAGCTCGATTTCGGCGCGATGGAAGGCTGCGCTGTTATCGGATTTCAGTTGGCGAACGGATGGGTACCGGTGGAGAAATTTCTGGAGCGCGCTAAGAACTTCGAAGGCCGACATATCGATTGTGAGTTCGAGATGGATGCCTCTCGTGACACAGCACGCGAACATCAGAGCGTACCCGCGCGTTCGTTTTCCGTCTTCGGTTTTGAATTGCATCGGTCCGAAGAAGTCGATTTCGGTGGTGTAGAATGGGGAGTTTGTTCGACTCGGAACTTGGGAAGTGGGGGTGATTCCTCTTCGGCGGGTTTTGCCAGGAATCTTGAGCATCCGACGCATTTCTGGAGCGTGGTTCGGGCAATTCTTCTAGCTTTCAGAATCAGGAATCGACGACGGAGTGCTTGTAGGGTGTTCTGAACTCCGCCCCAATGCCAGCACTCATCATCATCATCATATCATTTATTATGGTTAGGGCTGGGAGTTTTTCACGGCATTTTTTCCGAAATTTCACGGCATTTCACGACTCCCATTGCTTGTCTATGGGATATCGCCGGAAAAATGCCGTGAATTTCACGGACTTCGTCGCGGCCGTGAAAAACTCCCAGCCCTAATTATGGTCTATGCAAGTGTAGACAGCCTATCGACCGTTTGAATTGTAATATCACAGGCTGAGTAAATAAAGCCTGAGCTGTCGCTTGAAGCCAGGGTATGCCGAGGTGGAGCGAATCTCCGTCGGTAGGGAGTTCCAGGCTAGGGCGATCTGGCGGCAGGGCGACGACTCGGCGAGTCGCGTCCTAGTCCTCAAGACTTTGAGATCAAGTGGCTCGAAGCGGCGCACAGAGGTGACCGTCGGAGATGACAGGCAGAGGAAGGGGGGCAGTTGGCTCCTGCGCCCGAGGTAGGCCATGCAGGACAGACGGTAGACATAGAGTTGTTGCAAAGACAGAAGACCAAACTTCTTATAGTAATGGTAGACGGACGCGCGGGGTGGTAACCCCAGGACGGCTCGAAGTGCGTTTTTTTGGATAGAGTGTAGCGGCGCAAGCAAGCTCTTAGGAGCTGCACCCCATGAGCAAATGCCATACGTGAGAGTGCTCGTGAAGAACACGGAGGACGAGTGGGAGCTGAGACCGGGCGAAGCCCAGCCTGCGCAAACGGTGGATACAGAAGACTACAGAGTTGAGTTTTTTAGCAAGGGCACTGATGTGGACTTTCCAGGACAAGTCAGCACTTGGCCCACTCGGAGGGGATAAGATCAACACCTTCCCATCTAATAGGGAGAATCAAGGAGGGCGTAGGGCGGTATTTAGGCGAGAAAAGGACTAGCCTGGTCTTGCTCGCGTTGACCGAGAGTCTGAGAAAGCGGAAGATAGAGGAGATTTGTTCAAGGTGGCAGTTGAGTGCAACAATTTCGTCAAGTGGGCAGGAGGGCGACATTCTGAATAGTAAAGTAGTGTCGTCTGCGAAAGCGACGGCGCGTAGCGAGGGTGAGAGGGAGTTTGCAAGTTTTAGGACGAAGTTTATATACCAGATAAACAGGACAGGACCCGCCACTGATCCCTGAGGGACACCATGGGATATAGGGTGAGAGGCAGAAGTTTGCCCACCGGCAGAGAGGCTGAGGGAGCGACCCTCCAGATAGGATGAGAACCATGCGAGTGAAACTTCATCGAGACCAAGTTTGGATAGAAAGGATACGAGCAGCTGGTGGTCAAGGCAGTCAAAAGCCTTTGTGAGGTCAATGAAAATTCCAACCACCACCTGTCCCAGTACGAAAAGATACGAAGAGGAAAGATCCCAGTACGGAGAGACAGGTTAAAGACGAACGCAATGGGGATGGCAAGCTCGTGAATAGCAGCACAGATAACCTTGGAAGGTACAGAGCAGTCAGCCTGCGAGTACGAGGACTTGACGCCTTTACAAAGCGAGGGAATGGAATAAGGATCGATATAGCTAAGCGACCAAGAGTCGACCGGAACAGTACAACCTTCGATCTGGGAGATAACTTGGTGAGCATCAGGAAGAATGGGGCAGTTTGCCGACGCTACGGCACCAACACTGGAGAATAAGGAACCAAAAACGTCTAGAGCAGCTCGACAGTTAGCACTAGAAGAGGAGGAGGACGGAAGTTGGTCCAGAAGAGAGGTTTTACCAGAATTTCGACCCGCAGATTGGTTTATGAGTGCCCAGAGCTTGCTAGTTGACGCACATGGTCTCTTGACGAGGACGTTAGTGTGAGTTCGGCGGGCGGTACGCACGCGGGATCGAAAGAGCTTTAGGGCAGAATAATACGCGTGTCGGGAGGAAGGATTTTTAGATTTGAAGTAGCTGAGAGCGGCGCTTTTAAGTTCGCGACTAAGTTGTGCAAGCTGAGGGGAAAACCATCGAGGGCCACGAGTAGTACGAGGGTGAACATCACAAAGAGGGAAACACGACTCATAGATTTGGAAGAGTGAATGATGGAAGATATGAACAGCTACATTGACGTCCGTAGACGCAAAGAGGCAAGACCAGTCGAATTGGCGGAGCGACATGCAGAAGTTATGATAGTTCGAGCAGTCGAATTTTCGACGCTGCAAGCGTGTAGTCGCTGATGTCGACTTTGGCGGGTCAGTAGGGACATGTACAACAGAGAAAACTGGGAGGTGATCAGAGAAATCGAGACAGTCGAGAGTGCCCGCACTGGGCGCGGCAGACCAGCCATCCAAGGAATACCAGACGTGATCAAGACACGTCAGTGAAGCAGGGCGAGTGATGCAGTTGTGTGCCTGGACAAGATTGAGTTGGAAGAGGCGGTCTACGAATTTGATCACAGACGGGCAGGAAGAGCGGAGGTCAATATTGAAGTCACCTACTATGAGGTACGTGCCCTTGTTGTCGGTGACAACCTGCTGAATGAGGTCAGCGAGGGCGACAGAGAGAGAAGAGCGTGCGGAGTAAGCAGCAAGGAGATGGAATGAAAATTTACCAACCAGGATCGTAAGGAGGATGGCCTGGATGGAGCCACCCTCCGCTTGGTAATAGCCGCCAGTCGTAGCCCTGAGGGAATCCCGGACGAAGATTGACACGCCACCATAGGCAGAATCCCTGCATAGGTAGTAATGAGAAAAATCAGATATCTGGTAAGTGGGCGCCTCATCAGGAAAAAGCCATGTTTCCGAGCAGCAGATGAGATCGTAGGAACTAGAGTATCGATCAACAAGAATATCAAACTTATGTCCATTCCTGAGCGAGTATTAACATGCAGAATCCGCAACGAGGTGAGGTTGGATTCATGATTGGACCTAAGAGAACGAGTATTGATGCGCAGTCATTGAGTGCTAGATTGTTGGGTTGGGCCATCCAGCGAAGTAGCGGCCGGCGGTGCAGAGTCAGAGCGGCAAGCGGGAACACGTTCGGCGATCCTGTCTTCACGTACTCGGCCCTCAAAGAGCTTGAATTGCATGCCCCCTCCCAACGGTCCGGTGCGGGGAAGTCATCGGCGAGTCCCACAGGGACTGTCACAGCGAAGGAAGCAAACGAAGGGTGCTTATCAGTCTTGTATTTGGCGACTGAGCACACCTCCTCAGATATCGTCCGACAGTAATCATAGACATCTTGCGCAGTAGTATCCGGGTCAAGGCCGGATAAGACGACGATACACTGGGAAGGATCCGTCGGATGTGGAGAAGCGTTTTTGGTATAAACAGTGTTCGATGGTTTGAGAGGGCAGCCTCCACGGGCGACGCCAGCACTCATCTTGGTGAACATAGGCTTCTTGGGACGAGGCGGAAGAGGCGGAAGAGAATCAGGCTGTGAAGAACCAAGTGATTTATCTGTCCCAGGCATCCTCGCAGCTGGATGAGTGGCATGCCGATCTCGCTTAGGATGATCACGGGCAGGAAATGAAGAAGATTCCCCACCCGAGGAGCTGGCCTCGCAGTCCGGAATGATCAGACGTTTTTGAAGCCGCGAAGGTGCACGCGTGGGTCCAGACGAAGTCGAAGATGCAAACAATAAGCGTTTCAACTCGAGATTCTCCAGTCGAAGAGCCTCGAGGTCATTGAGAGCAGCCTCAAGTCGGAGACAGAGGTCTCCGTTGAGGCCTTGAGGACGCTGGGGGTTGGAACATGTATTGGAGTTGTTGTTATAATTTAGAGCAGGAGGCTGAGTGTCATGAGGAAGACACTCTTCCAGGCGCTTTTCTAGCTGCATGAGTCTTGGCAGGAGAGGACACCTCAGCCCATTGAGATCCGTCTGCCGATTTCCCACCAGAGTGGGAAGGCGAGAGCACAGCGGGCAGGATGCATCTCCGAAGTCAGAGTAAACAGAACCGCACAGAGAGCACTGCCGAAGAGTACTGAGATCAACATGCAGCCCGCTCCTCGGCGTTCCAAAAGTCGCATCAAGAGCCACTCGAGTTTGGCGTAGTGTAGAAGATGGAAACACTGCGTGTCCAGAGTTGACGTGCGGCAAGTCAGACACAGCATCAAGATTGGGTCGTGCGTGGGATTTAAGCTCCAGGCAAACAGCGCACTGGAAATTGCGCAAAAGATCTTCCGGCACAGATTTATGCGTATAGGGGGAGTCGGCTTATTTTCGATGAGTCCGCGTGGCGCATGTTGAGCAGCGGAACGGACGATTTCGGCCGTCGAACGGCTCGTTACAGCTGGCACAGAAGTCCGCACCGTCAACGTCCCGCAGAGACTCGTTCCCCATCACGCCACACACACCGAGAGCACAGCGCAAATTGCAACAAAACTATATAAGCAGAAGCAGGAGAGTAATCCGACTGGGGAGAGGCAAGGAGAACGGGTCAGCACGGGCCTCACAAAAGAAGGAAAACTGAGGAGTTCACTTCGAGCACGCTGATCCTGGGAATCCCAGACACAAGAGGACTCTTTTGCGTGATTGTTCAGGATCAGTAATCTGGCCCAGCCTCCTTCGCTCGGGATGATAATCGGGTAGATTGTGTCGTACGGAAGGTTTGTCATGCGCGCCAGACGGGAACGGCAACGCACGACGCCTCTATCGTCGATGAATGGAGAGAACTGGTACAGTGGGCTGGAGCTGGTGACATTCCGGCACTTGTTAGCGATTTCCGTTGCGAAGTGGCGTCGCTGCATGCGTTGGAGGAGGTCTTGTTCAGCCTGGGTCGTCTCCTCCGCACTTAATTGAAGGTGTGATTTGAGAAATCCGATTCGTCTTGCTCGACGACTCGACCATAACGGGTTGCTTTTCTTCTGGCGGATGGCTTCAGCGAACTTCCTGAGGCGGTTGCACCAAGCTTGAGCACGAAGCAACTTGTACCAGGAGGAGTGCCTTCGCGGATCGAGGTAATCGTCAACGGCGTTGTTGCTGTCGTAGTGAACGATTAGAAATGAATGGCGGGGAGCCGACTTTTTCTCCTCTTCGGTCAGCTCGACGATTGGCTGTGACGTTGGGGGTTTCCAACTCGAATCACTTAGCCAGCACGGTCCGTGGAGCCAACGGGAACGGCTCTCATGAGAGGAAATGTCAGCTGCGCGGGACACTATGTCAGCCGGATTGTCTTCCGATTTGACGTAGAACCATTCGCTCTGCTTCGTGAGGTCTGCTATCAGTCTGGTTCGGTTTGAGACGAATGGTAGCCATCGTTCTGGGTCGCTCTGAATCCAGGACAGACACGCCATATTGTCTGTCCGGAAGCGAGTGGTGGATATTTCCAGCTTCAAAAAACTCATGGTTTGCGAGGCGATCTGAGCTGCCAAGACGCAGCCCGTGAGTTCGAAACGGTGTATGGAGCTCTTGTTCTTGAGCGGTGCTACTCGTGCCTTCGCTACAATGAGTTGAGTCTCGACTCGGTCGTTGTAGATCGATCGCAGGTATACTGCACATCCGTAGGCTTCCAGAGAAGCATCACAGAATGTGTGAAGCTCGAAGGTGGCGATGGCGAATTGAGATGCCAGCGACCTCCTGACTCGGAACTCCGCACATTTCTCGAGTTGATCGGTGAAGCTCTTAAAACGTGAATGTAGGTGTTCCGGCAGCTTCTCGTCCCAGCCGATGTTGGCTCTCCACAGAGATTGGAACATTGTTTTTGCCCCGACTGTGATCGCTGACAAGCTACTGCTCCCCATCTTCCTCAGGGATCGAGTGATCCTTGTCCGCAGGGTCTTCGGGAGAGTCCAGGTCGCGCATTCGGCGCCGCATCTCCCTCGCTGAGGTCACTCGACGGAATCGCCGCAGCTGTCCGACCGAGGTGACGTCTCGAGGATCCTCCGGCGCATTTTCTCGGGTTTTCGCCTTCACGTAGGTGCCAGCTACACCCCGAGCCTGGTGACCTTTGCTCGGCCGCCGGTGACGCGGCTCGCTGAACCGCACTAGGGCCGAGAGCGAATAGCTCATTGTCAGCCCACCTCCAAGTTCCACCGCGTGGGCGGGGGGGAGTCACCATGCTCGGCGGAAGACTCCTCGGCGGAAGACTCCTCGGCGGCACGCATGCGCAGAAGATCGAAGAACGGCTCCTGGATGGGCAGAGGCGCATTCGCGGGCTGCTCCCCACGACGTCGAAACTCCCGTCGAAGATTCACGTAAGGTTCGCGCTCCTCGGCGGAGAACTCGTTCCAGACCGGCCGGAAGCGTTCGTTTAGCTCCAGCACGCTGAGGCCCCGCAGCGACGGGTCCCGCGACTGCTGCTCATAGCAGTAAATGGCGAGCGCTGAGTTGAACCAGCTCCGGCGAGGATCCTGGCTTCCCCGACTCCGTCGCCGCCTGCGACCACCCGAAGCACCGTCAGAACCGTTAGCACTCATGTCCACGTAAACACAGAGTTCGGGATCCGGAGCTCACAACAACAAAGTTCAGCACGGAGGCCCACCGAACTTCGATCCGAGGAAACAGGAAAACCCGCGTGAAAACCACTGTGACACCTTTCACTGGCCGATCCAAATGTCGAATATGAAAAATGCTCGATGTGCACATTGTCTCGACATCCGATCCCGTTCCGGCGCAGCCGTTCCCGTCGGCGCGCCGGGGGAAACGGAGATTCCTTCCTGCCCGGCCCCGGGAATGTCATGAACCGAGGGTTCGGTGCCGCTCATTTCTAAAGTATATATGTCTATGCTGTTCGATCATTATATCCGATAATATATTCCCGGAAAGCATCCCGGAGATTTGAATAAACCGCGGGAGAGAGGAGAGAGAGAGCATGGCGCTTCCCCGATCGGGAGTCGCCACCACGGCACACCGAGTAAACAGTAGCACCTCACCCATCATCATCAGGCGCTAACTCGCTGCCGCTCTCCCGGAGGGCCGCCGAGTCAAGCCAGTTTCATTCGTGAAATCACACTCCCTCTCTCTCAGTCGCTCATACGAAGACCCCGGTGTTCTCTCTGACTTCTGGTGGAGTGATACGTGATCGAAGGGAACCGACCGAGCTCCTCGTCGAGCCTTCCCCCGGGCACGGAGAGCGCGGCCATCCTGCCTCGGCTCCAGATCCCGCAGCGTCCGCCGTCCCGGGAGAAACTCTTGAAGGCGTCCCTGAAAACCTCGGAGGACCCGAAGACCGGGGATCCTATCCTCCATCAAGTGCGTGCCCACGACTTGGTGTCGAGGCGGCTTCAAGACTTTGAAGTCCCCAAGGAACCGCACGGCAGCGATCCGACGATCGAAGAAGTAGAGAATGAAGACGGCGAAGACGACGTCTCCGTACCTCGATGAGAGGCCGGAGCTGTAACCGATACCCGCCTCTCTAGGAAAAGGCTCCACAAGGAAGCCTTTAGCATACAGACGAGGGAGAAAATGTTTACTGTTGAAAAAGGAGAGACTGCCTATAAAAAGGAATACAGTGAGTCCTAGTTATTCGCAGTGGCGTAGCCACATTGGGGCAAATGGGGCGCTGCCCCCCCCCAAGACCCCTCGGTTCATACTATCCAAGTTGAGGGTTCTGGTCAAGCAACCGATTTTCGGCAAATTTCACAAGGGTACCCCCTTTGGGAAAAATTTCAGCCCCTCCCCAGGGAAAATCCTGGCTACGCGCCTGGTTATTCGCGAACTCGTTATTCGCGAATCTCGCTTATTCCCGGTTTTTCCAATTCCCGACCTCGATGCCAAATGGATGATTGGAATGGAAAGAGCCGCTGCAGCAATCATCCGCCGAAGAACGCGTAAAGGGCTGAGTTGGAGCGGGATGGAATTCCCGGCGGGGTGGAATTCAAATTCAAATGTGAACTCTCCACCCTATTCCTTCCACTGTCCTCGGATGGTCAGCGCGCCAGTTGGAATTCGAATCCGTCAGTTGCGACTGGTCCGCGAAATACTCTCACAAGTTGTGGAGTTTTCGCTCATTCCACGAGAAGTCCGAAATGGCGAAAACGACCGGACCGGCCGGGACGCCCCGAGGCCCTTGTAAACGAAAAAATCAGTCCTTACAATCCACGAGAAAGTTAAGCTACTTGACATGCTTGCCCAGGGTAGAAAAATCGCTCGAGTAGCTGAAAGCTTCAAGGTGAACGAATCCACTGTTCGTTCCATTCGTGACAAGGAAGCGTCCATCCGAGCCGCTGCCAGCATATCTTTCAGCAAGAACGCAAAGTGTGCCTTAACAGCTCGCAACGAACTCGTTCTGAAAACCGAGGCTGCTTTAGTTCGTTGGATGGAAGCTAACCGCGAGAGAAACATACCGTTGAGCAAGCTTTCACTTCAAGAAAAGGCAAGGCGGCTCTATGATGGTTTCCGGTCAGCCGATCGAACTGATTCGCCGTCGAGTGTTCCCAACTTCAAGGCCAGCAACGGATGGCTGGACAGATTCCTGAAGAGACACAATCTGCGGTCAGCCCTCCTCCACGGGGAATCAGCTTCCGCGGACAAGCAGGCCGCAGACGAGTACGTTGCGAACACTTTTCAAGCCATCATAGACGCAGGTCAGTATCTGCCACAACAGGTTTTTAACATGGACGAAACCGGCCTGCTGTGGAAGAGAATGCCCTCGCGTACCTATGTTGCCATGGCTGAGTCTCACAGACCGGGATTGAAAACCCATAAGGATCGATTGACACTCATCATGTGCGGAAACGCGGACGGTTTTTTGCTGAAGCCCTCAATAATCTATCGAGCGAAAAACCCGCGAGCGTTGAAGAATAAGAACAAAAACTGTCTGCCCGTACATTGGATGTATCAGAAGAAAAGCTGGGTCACTAAACAGGTTTGCTCAGACTGGCTCAAAGAAAGCTTCATCCCGCAAGTCAGGACCTATCTCGAGGAGAAAGGCTTGCAGTCCAGAGTTCTCCTCCTCATGGACAATGCTGGGGGTCATCCCCAAGATTTGGATCTCGAAGGAGTGAGAGTTGAATTTCTGCCCCCAAACACCACATCGTTGATCCAACCCATGGATCAAGGCGTAATCCGTGCATTCAAAGCGCTCTATGTGCGCAGCCTCATGGGGAATCTCGTCGACCTGATGGATCAAGAGAATAGTATGACACTCCAGGAGTATTGGAGGCAATTCAACATCGCGACTTGCCTGGAAAATATCCAGAATGCTCTTCGAGGAATGAAAACAGACACAGTGAGAGCCAGCTGGAAACATTTGTGGCCGAATGTAGCACAAGGTTCGAACGCTAGCCCTGAAGCTGAAACTGATGCTGCTGTTGACGAAGCTGTCAATCTCGCCAGAAGGCTCGAGGGTGAAGGGTTCGCTGATTTGAGTCGGGATGATATCGACGAAATCATGGACTCCGATTCAATTTCGCTGTCTGATGACGGATCCAACGACCGCACTGAGATGGATCTCGAAGAAGATATCGAGGAAGAACCGCCGGGCGACGAGACCGAGGAGCAGGGTCTGACGCTTGAACGCCTTGGTCATGTTACGAGACTCATCAAAGATGTGCAGGACCGTATCGCTGAGTGGGACCCCGATATGATGCGTGCCGTCAGTTTCCGCAACGCCCTTGACTACGCGATCACGCCCTACAGACACGTCTTGAATCAGATGCGAAAAGAACGACAGCAACCGCCCACCACGATGTTCTTCGATTCAGCTCCCCGCGAGCACTCCACGGAGGGAACCTCAGTTACCAACGAGAGAGCCCCTGCTATCACAGATCAATCTGTAGGAAGAGTGACAACACGGTTGTTTCACTGCGACGCGACAGGAGAGAGAATGTGACACTCGAAAATGAGAAAAGAGGAAACCCGGGTCGGTGTAGGGTACACTCGACCGCGGGCCCGATGATGATGATTGAACTAACTGATGGATGCCGTGATGGCTGCTGGAGGCTGCCATCTTGGCTGTCACTTTTCCTCTTTCCCCTGCGCGGTTTATTCGAATCAGAGTCTCCGGCTTGGAGACTCTTCTCGGAATGGAATATTGGAGAACATCTATTTACAACATAAGGCAGCTAGAAAACACACCGAACCTTCGGTTCGTGATACCTGCATCAACGATCATCGTATCCGATGAAGAATGACAACCACGCGCACCATTTCCTTACATCGCTATTACATGCAATGCGCCGCGAGTAGGCACCGTCGCCGAATCGGCCAACATGCTTTGTGGATTTGCGATCAATAGTAAGATCGATCCTCGAACCGTGCAATAAATGTGTAGATACAGTTAATTGTGTGAACATCATCTTGGGTTTGTTTTCATTTCCTTCCGAGAATTACAACGATAAAAAAAATGATTCCATATTTGCTGAAATCTGCTATTCGCGGAGGGTCTTGGAACCAATTGACCGCGAATAACGGGGACTCACTGTACAAATAAAACAACGAAGACTTTTTCCCCTGTCTGGCCAGAGTCGTCACTGCTTGTAGCTCAGATTCTCGATAGTTGACTTAACGGGTTATGGGTCCGGCTGCGCTTTGATTGTGCAACTCTGTCTGTTCAACCATGGATCGGGACTACAAGATCCAGATCGAGAAACTGAAAGGCGTTGATGACTGGCCTGTTTGGAAATGGCAAGTCGGCTTGCTCCTTCGGTCACAGTCGTTGGAGTGGGTGATGGAGGGAAAAGCACATCGTCCCACGTTCAAGGATCCCAAGAATCCGACTGATGAGGAGGAGAAGTACGACGAGTACCGGAAAAGAGGGAGTGCCAGAGCCGCAAGCCTGATAGCCAACTCTCTGAGCAAGCAGGTGTCGCACCCTGTCTTGACCTGCGTGCACGGAGACGAGGTGTGGACCAAGCTATGTGCTCGATTCGAAAGAAGCAGCACGCAAAGGCTGAACAATCTCATTGACAGTTTTTTCCAAGCCAGAAGGATCGACTCAGAGGACGTGAGTGTTCACGTGGAAAAACTTCAGAAGCTATTTGTAGATCTGAACGACGAACTTGGGAAGCATGGCGAAAACAAACTGTCGGAGAGAATCCTGAACGGCAGGATTCTATCAACTCTTGGAAAGGAGTACAACCACTTCAAGGACCTGTGGGACACGATCCCAGCTAAGGCGCAAACGGTCAACTTGCTCATCGAAAAGTCGTGTGCCATGGAGCTGCGTGAGGCGACGGTGTCTACTCCGGCCGGGTCGGTCCTCGTAACGTCGCGTGAAAAGAAAGTGGCCGCTACTCCTGAAGGAGCTAGACCGAAGAAGCCTGAAAAACCCGCCGAGAAGTTCAACAGCAAGGGCAATGAAAAGCTGAAAAAGAAGTTCCCCTGTCGTCGATGCAAGAAACTCGGTCATTGGGCCGCTGAGTGCCCCGAAGAGTCGACCAGCGGAGTATCGAAAGAAACTTCCAGTCTTCTTGTGGTGCCTTGCCTCAAGACTTCCGAAGGAAGAAGCGAGTCAGATAAGTGGTTTTGCGACAGCGGCGCGTCGCGGCATATCACTTCGAAGAGAAGCTATTTTTCCTCGTACAAGGCTTTCGCCAAACCGCAGACGATTTCTCTGGGAAAGCGGGACGTGATCATGCTCGCCCATGGAGCCGGTGATGTGAGAGTGGTGTTTCACCATCCGGGTCACGATCGACAGGCAACTCTAACCGATGTACTTTTCGTGCCAGAAGCTAGTGCCAACCTGCTGTCGGTGCGCGCGTCGACGAAATACGGTTTCGTCACAGTCATCGATGGAGACACCGTGACCATTCAAGGAAAAGGGTGTGATACACCGCTGGCGATCGCAACCGCGAAGGACGGGCTCTACACTACAGTACGCTCCTTACTCGCAGTTGCCGCCATGAGGCACCTGATGATGGCTCAGTTCGACGTTAAAACTGCGTTCTTGTACGGAACTCTCGAGGAACTAGTCTTTCTGGAGCAACCTGAGGGCTTCGAGGATGGAACCGACAAGGTTTATCGGCTCAAATGCAGTCTATACGGCTTGAAGCAGTCTCCTCGCTGCTGGAACCAACGTCTCGTGCAGTTCTTGGAGAGCGAAGGATTGTTCAAGACCACGGCCGATCCGTGTCTCTTCCATCGTGTCAGTGACGGGAAATTTCTCTGCGTGGCCATCTATGTCGACGACGGACTCGTCGTCGGGAGCGATGACAAGGAGATCCAGAGTTTTCTTGAGCAGCTGAGGAAAGTCTTCAAAATCACAGTCGGGAGCCTTGATAATTACTTAGGCACGAAGATCTCGGTTTCCAAGGACAGTATCCGGATCAGTCACGAGGCATACATCCAACGGATCTTGAAGCAGTTTGCGATGGCGGAGTCCAATCCCGTATCAACGCCGGCACTGAAGGATGAGAGCGTAGAGAAGGAGCCGAGGACGACCCCTGAGAAAGTGCCGTATCGAGAGGCTGTCGGAAGCTTGATGCATCTGTCCAACGCAACTCGTCCAGACATCGCATATGCTTTGAGCAAAGCTGCACGTTCTTTGGAGAATCCGACAGTAAGCGATTGGCTGGCCGTTAAGCGTATTTTCAGGTACCTAAGACGCTAGGTTGATGTTGGAAAACTGAGCGCAGGATCAGTCCAGTCCCCGCGCGCCTGCGCACGATTCCGAATAAATACAGCTCGCGACCCTGGCAAGCTTTACACTTGTCCGCTATTCAGTTGCTTCGTTATTCCGTTCGCATCTCCGAGGGTATTTTCCTATACTGCTCCTTAGTGCTTGGCCCTCCTTCCCACTGTACTCGCCACAGGTTATGGGCCCAGGTTGTCAGTAGGAAGGTCTAGCAAGCTTTGGAGAGTGAAAAGAACGTGACTGAGGTCGAGAACATTGGGAGCTACGAGAGATAAGATGGACAAGCTCCAGGTCACTTTTTCGACGGTCACAGGGATTTTTCAGTCTGGAAATTTCAAGTTCAATCGTACTTGGAGGCGAATGGGTGGTTCGGCACTATAAGTGGCCAGACGCCAAGAACTTTTGCCCGACCGACGGGCGACGTTATCAATCCGGACTGGGTCGAGAGCGATGCCAAAGCGAAGGCGGTGATTGGGAATTGTCTCGAGACGACGGTCGTTAGGACCGTGATGGTTCTGCATACGGCGCAGGAAATGTGGGATCGTCTTGTGTCCCTGTACGAGTCCAAGTGCAGAGTGTCCGTCAGCTTGTTACTGAGAGAGTTCCATGAGTACAAGATGAGCGAGACCGATGATATGGCGACCCACATTGCGAAGGTAGAGCAAATGGTTCAAAGGTTGAATGATGTCGGACAATACATTCATGAGACTCAGGTAATCGCAAAGATGCTTGAGCTACCTAGGAAGTACATGCCATTGGTCGCGGCCTGGGATACTCTAGAAGATGAGAAGCAGACTGTCAAGAATCTGCTTCCACGATTACTGAAGGCCGAGAAGCTCGAACGTCTCTTCGGGGGAGCTCCTGCTCGGAAGACTGAAGAGTCTGCTGCATTCGCGATGAGGACGGGTCAGGGATCAAGCGGTACCAGGACGAAGTCAAAGTTCAATGGCAAGTGTTACTACTGCGACAGGATCGGGCACAAGAAGAGTCAGTGCCACAAGTTCGACAGGGACAAAGCTGCAGGCAGATCTGGTGGTTAGCAACGAAGTGCTGCAAAACAGGGCGGTGGACGCAGTAGCTCGCACTTGACATCCGAGCTCACGTCCAACGAGTTTCTATTCAATGTGCAAACTTCGGTGTCGAGCGAGGACTCATGGTTGGCTGACACTGGTGCCGGTAGGCACATGTGCAACAGAAGAGACTGGTTCTGCGACTATCAGCCCCTTGTGAAGCATCGCCCAGTTCTGTCGGCTAGTGGACATGTCATCGACGGAGTTGGAGTTGGATCCGTCCGTATCGAGAACTTTGTTGAAGGCAAGTTGGTCCGCGCAACATTGACTGATGTTCTACACGTTCCTCAAGTTCATCGAAATTTGATCTCGATTGGTGTATTAACCGATAGGGGCTTCGAAGCCTCGTTCTCGAGTACCGGTTTGAAGATAGTGCGTGAAAATCAAGTTGTAGCCGTTGGTGTCCGTGAAAGTGGAGGAAGACTTTACCGAATGGGGTGTCGCACGGTCGTCGAGAGAGCGGTCGAAGCCAACACGGTCGATGGAGGAGGCGCCCAGCCCCTGGATGTATGGCATGAGCGTTTCGGGCACGGCACGCTAACTATCAGACTATACAAGAAGCGGTTCGCAAAGAGTCTGTGTCAGGACTTCATCTCCTCGGGGACGCCAAGATGTCTGAGGAAGAGCGCTTCTGTGAGGCTTGCTGCCTCGGCAAGCAAGCACTCCTTCCGCTCTTTCCTTCGGCGAAACGGGCAATCGCCTGCGGTGAGCTGATCCATTTTGACATATGTGGACCGATGAGCGTGGAATCTCCGCAAAGATGTCGTTATCTGGCTGTGTTCGTAGATGATTTCAGTGGATTCTTACTGGCGTATCCGATTCGGACCAAAGACGAGATTTATGGTGCTGTGGAAGACGTGCTGACTGAGGCGTCGGCGGCCGGTCACAGAGCGAGGAAGCTGAGAAGCGACCAGCTGGCCGATATTATGACGAAAGTCCTCCCGTCAAGCAAGTTTGTCGAGCTGAAGAGTCGAATCGGAATGAAATGACAGTCCTGCGAGTGGGAGTGTTGGAAAACTGAGCGCAGGATCAGTCCAGTCTCCGCGCGCCTGCGCACGATTCCGAATAAATACAGCTCGCGACCCTGGCAAGCTTTACACTTGTCCGCTATTCAGTTGCTTCGTTATTCCGTTCGCATCTCCGAGGAAATTTTCCTATACTGCTCCTTAGTGCTCGGCCCTCCTTCCCACTGTACTCGCCACAGTTGACAGCTGCATCGAGTACAGGAAAAACGTGAATCGATTGGAAGTCGTTGACTCCCTGGAAGTGTTCAGCGACGCCGATTATGCTGGGTGCCGGAAGACTCGGAGGTCGACGTCAGGCGTGCTCGCTAAGGTGGCTGGTGGAGCTGTCTCGTGGTCCAGTCGTTTGCAGAAAATAACGGCATTATCAACAACTGAGGCAGAGTTGGTGGCTGCATGTGAAGGAGCCAAAGAGCTAATTTGGCTGAAGCGCCTGTTGTCAGAGATCTCAGGAACCTCAGCATCGCACAGTCCCCCTCCAAAGCTACTCGTTGATGGCGCGAGCGCAGTGAAACTGGCAAAGAATCCTGAGTTTCACAAGCTCTCGAAACACATCGAGATCCGGTACTTCTTCGTTAGAGAGAAAGTACTGGCGAAAGAACTTCGCTTGGAACATGTTGCAGGTATCGATCAACTCGCAGATGTCCTGACGAAACCGCTGGAGCGTGACCGGTTCTGCACCTTACGAAGTAAGATCAGCGTGCGAAGCGCTGAAGAAAAGGAAAGACCCTGTCTCTCCGGGGGAGGTGTTGAAAAAGGAGAGACTGCCTATAAAAAGGAATACAAATAAAACAACGAAGACTTCTTCCCCTGTCTGGCCAGAGTCGTCACTGCTTGTAGCTCAGATTCTCGATAGTTGACTTAACATTTACAATAAATCAGCCAGTTCAACCGGCACATCCTAGCCGGCACACGCACGAAACCTGTTTCCTTTCCGTAAGCTCTGAGTCGACTCCACCGATCCCCACTAGGAGCTAGGTAGGTGGAGGAGCCGGTGGTGGTTGGTGGGAACCCGGCATACTTCCGCCGGCGTGGGACGATGGTGAGTTGAATTCTTAATTGACGATAACTGGTACGATTTGGAACGACAGTATAGCGCTGTGTTGATTCGGTCTGCTTGACGGTTGGATTAGGATGTGATTCTCGAAAATGGTGCCGCTCTGCGGTGTGCAGACGCGGCCTGACGAGGTGAATAGATCGGATAACTCGTCTGCTGGATCCGCAGATTCGAGTCGGTATAGAAGTTTCACCGGACGAACGATCGATTTTCCGCTTGAATTTTTCACAGTGCATGCTCGTGCCAAGCCGTCGTCAGATGGGTGCAACTTCATTACCCGGACGAGAGGCCAGTACGATCGACTCTTCTCCTCACTTTTCAGCATGCACACATCGCCGATTTTCAAGGATCTCTCGTGTATCGGCTTTCTTTGATTCGTCATTCGAAGATACACAAGATATCTTGTGTCGCGCATCAGAAGCATGACCAAGCGCGTTCAGCGGAGAAGTAACTGTTTATTCCAGCAGCACCGTTTATATAGAGAACGACTACTTGACATCGTTATCGGACCTGCAGATCGGCGTACACTACATTCCTCCCTTCCAAGACTTCGATTCGAGAGAGTGGCTGGGGCGTCCCGGTCTTTCAGTCGATCGGGAGCGCAGCAGGAGACCTTGTGTCCAATGGAGGCTGCGTGCTTCTGAATGTTGGATTCAGAGATTCGGGAATCGGGATACAGCGCCCACAAGAACGCAATGACTTCCCTCCCTCCTCCAGGAGGTGACGCTTCTCTGGTCAGCTTGGACGGACCGATTCGCGGGCGGTTTATCGCCCCCCCCCCTCGAGTCTGGGATCCCGGGCATCATATACAAATCAGCAGGACGAATTTCATCAATCGTCCAAGAATAAGATTGATGTTCGTGAGTGAAAATGTCGAACAAACAATTCAATATTCAACCACACCATTGAAGAGGGAAAAATACTCCGGGGACACGAAAAATTCTGTAACCGCCGAGGGGGGTCGAGGCATTCCTGGATCCGCCCCTGAGAACGACTAGTTGACATCGTTATATTAGACCTGCAGATCGGCGTACACTACAAGATCGTGCCGGTATCGCTCCCAGAAGTCCGCCGGAATGTTTTGTTGGTGAATCCAACGTTTCGGAAATGCGACGGATGAGATGTCCGATTTGCGCTTTGGAACGCTGGCAGATAAGGGTATCATGTTTTCGCCGAGGTATGCGGTGACTAGATTTGCTGGCGGGAGTGCGGCGAGCTCGTTCGAATCAGTCGACACTGTTGTGATCGGGCGTCGGTTTACGATAGCTTGCGCACCGGAAAGAATTACTTCGAGATCTCGAAAGCAGTGAAGCGATCTGCCGAGAACTTTCCGGAGGCATCTTCTCACCGATCCGATCTGGCGCTCGTAGAATGGGCTGCCGGGGTGATGAACGACCAGGAGATGCGGTTCTCTGTCAGCCACTCGCCTATGTAGCCTTCAGCAATATGATTGGAGATTAACTTCAGCTCCACTTCTGCCCGAGGGAAACCTGCTCCATTGTCTGATATGAAGTTTCTTGCGCTGGGGTACAGGAATTTCTGCAGCGCTCGGAGGACCTCGTAAGCTGACATGTCAATTGTCAGCTCCAAGTGGATCGCTCTTTCCCGTCTTGAAGTAAAGCGGTGTGTTGAGGGATGGAGGCATTTCCTCAATGCGGAATGGTGGGAGAGATGCCGTCTCCTCTTGAGCTGGTTTGGCTCTGAATCGGCGGCAGCCCACGCAACTCCTCAACACTGCGTTGGTGATACGGCGAGCTTTTAATATGAGGAAGCGTTTGCGTAGCGAAGTGTGTTGGCTACTCCCCCCCCCCCCCCCCCCCCAGTGGCAGCAGTCTCTCGCGTGGATATTCAAAACGATCAGCTCGGCCCTGTCACCCTCGCAGGGTATGATGATTGGGCATCTTGCATCGTACGGGAGTATCTTCGAGCGCTCTAAGCGCGAACGACACCGGATGATGCCGTGCTGATCGGTGAAGGGAGAATACTGTTGAAAAGGGCTGGACGGGTGGATGATCTCGCATTTGTGCGCGATATCAAATCGCGTTCAGCCTGAACTGTCTCTGCAGCGTCCAACTGCAGGCGGGCTGCGAGCAAGGCCGAGCGTAGCGTCGATCTCCGACCGGACACGGTAGCATTTCGTTGCTTCTGACGGATAGCCTCTCCGTAGCGTTTCAGCCGACTGTACAACGCCTGCGCAGCAACCTGTACCAAGACGAGAATCGCTGCGGGTTGAGATAGTCGTCGACTGAATTCTCTGCGTTGTAATGAACGACATGGAATGTGTGCTGCTGTTGCGAGCGTTTTTCTGCCTCCGTTTTTGAAGTCTTCGGTTGCGACGATGGAGCTCGCAATCTCGGATCGTACATCCATTCTGGACCCCGAATCCATCGTGACCAAGTCTCAGGTGATGAGATGTCGGAGCCCCGTGATACGATATCCGACGGGTTGTCTTCCGATCTGACGTAAAACCAATCGTTCTGCGCAGTCGGTTTCTGGATGAGACGCACTCGGTTGGCGACGGAAGGCTGTCACCGCTCGGGGCTGCTGCGAATCCACGAAACACAGGCCATATTATCGATCCAGAAGACTGTTATTGAGGAATCTCCAGGAAGGAGTGGTGATCTGAGCTGTCAGTTCGTTCGTTGATCCTTCGTTTTTGAGCGGGCCACTCTGACTTCAGCTACGACGAGCTGCGTTTCAACTTTGTCGTCGGAGACAGTTCGTAGATATATCGCACAACCGTACGTTTCCATTGAGGCATCACAGAAAGCGTGCCGTTCGAAGACGGCGGCGTCGGCGGAGCAGGGAGCTGGTAGGTGGGAGATCCCGTCCAAGGAGCTGGTATGGACGAAGGGCTTCAGACGACTGAATATCCCGATGACGCTACTGCGTGCAGTGGCGGGGGCATGCTCGGCCGACGCTCTACGGCAGGAGAACGAGCCGGTCGACGAGGACTTCACGACTCCTGAGTCTACGCCCAAATCGTCGCTCGCGCCTAGGCTTGTTCTGCGGCCACGGTGCCTTCTGGAGCAACTAAACAGGCTCGAGGCGGATTCGAGTTGCAAGACATCCTATGCGTATTCAACCTAGGTGAAAGGTGTGAGGGCCGACGAGTTTCGTGTATAAATAAACACCAAAGTACTGCCTTATACTTCGAATAACGGAGCCCCCTGTGTGATTCATATCAGTTTCCGCCGGGATGGTGGGTTTGAGATTAATGAAGAGCTAATCGAGGCTCAATGGACCCATGCAAATCAAACAGCGCGTTGGGATCAACACAGCTCAGAGACGCAAGCCGGTGGTATCGCAATGGGTTATTGTCCAGTTACGCACCAGATGACGAGCCGGCAATAATCCGCAACGAACACCGAACTCCATCAGTGGTGCTCGCGGGTGACATTCAAGAGTTACGGCCTGACTCACAATCAGACGACGAGTCGGAGTCAGAGGAGGCATCCACGGATGAGAATGGAAGATGAGTCTCCGATCAGCCGACATATGGGTCAGGAGGGGACCAGGGCGCTCGCTACAAGAATCGTTGGCGGAACTTGCGGAGGAGTTGCAGAATGCCAGCGGGGCTGGTGGACCTCCTTATTCTGACCTCAAGGCCGGTGATTATTCGGTAACATCCGATTCGGAATCGTGTTAGCCCCGAGATGTCTATAGCGGTCGCGCGCAGAAAGCGGCTGGAGGCCGACATAAACTCGGAAAAGTCTTCTTCTGTCAAAATGGTATCCGGTAAATGACACACCGCCCCGGGGGGGGGGGGGGGGGGGGGGGGGGGGGGGGGGGGGGGGGGGGGGGGGGGGGGGGGGGGGGGGGGGGGGGGGGGTTTTTGGGGGGGGGGGGGGGGGGGGGATGGGGGGGGGGGGGGGGGGGTTTTTTTTTTTTTTTTTTTTGAGGGGGGGGTTTTTTTTTTTTTTTTTTTTTTTTTGGGGGGGTCAAGGGGTTTTTTTTTTTTTTTTTTTTTTTTTTTATTTTAATTTAATAATATCAAGAATTCTGTGGTGACCTGTGTCCCACTTCCGGGAAGCAGGCTCAGCCGGAGGCGATCGCAACATCGCTTCCCCTGGTTCTGCCACTGACGTGTTCGCTCCCGAATCGCGCTCCACAGAAGATCGGTTTTCACGGCTGCCAGTCAGCGAGTTGGATGTGATAAGAGAGGGAGATATCCTGCGACAGGTTTCATTAGGTTGGCTGACCTCGAGAACACACATGGTGATCGGTTCCGTTAAATCCTGTTGCACCAAAGTTTTGCCGCGGATTTTCACCAAGAACAAAATTTTCCCGATGAGCCGCCCGTCGAAGTTCAGTTAGAGTCACGGAATTCCGCGATCATTGAGCATATCTCGAACCACACCTCATAGAATTCACAGCCTTCATATAATAGCGAAACCGATCTCATCAGGGGACGATGACGAGCAAGTTTAAAGATGTTCCATGATCCCGGTCGGTATCTGCCCCAGATTCGATGGGACGACGGCGCCGCTAATGTTTCTCTGTTCCTTCAGAGTTTTCAGAAGTGCACTTCCTGTACTTCTAAGATTCATCCAGAATCTCTGGGAAATGAAGACTGAAGTGAATTAGCAAGATTCATGTCCGCTAAACGTTCATATCCCTTCGACATTAGCAATCTGACTTTTGCGACCTGCTTCATGCGAAATATTCATGACAACACCCGCCAGCATCAGACTACATCCTCTGTTGCTGATGGCCCTTGGCACAACCATACCCTGGACGGCACGGAAATTCTCGTGACGTTATTTATAGTCAGCGTCGCCATTTTCATCAAGCGAACAGCAATCAAGATGAGCCGAATAAGAATCGAAGGTTTGTGCTGATCGCCGCTTTCGGCATATTTCATGATTCATTTCGGCAGCATCACTCTTCCAAGCTGTCATATCGAGACTACGCTCCCTGCTGCTCAAACCATAGCAACCAGCTAGCGTTCATAGCCATATATTTGAGTGGCATTGCTCTCCACATCGCTCAGTTCATCTCGACCCGTGAATATGACTTGGATTCGATCTCTTGCCAATCGCCGCGATATGAAGCTTCTAATCCTCGTCGCGGTTTGCAGTTCATGTTTCCAGATCGCTGTTTCCGATGAATCTGGAGAGAAATCATCATTCCGTAGTACAGAAGAAGATTTCGACCATGACCGACCACCGAGGAGTTATCAGAGTGAGAATCCCGATCATGTCGACGAAGATATGGAAGATGGGAGGGGGCCAGTTGTGACTTACGACGAGGCACATAGGCGACTCGAGGCGGAAGGGAAGCTTGAGGCGCGAAGTCTCGTTTCGAAGGAAATGCATGATGGTGGTGATGACCATGAAGAGGGCTTCTACTCGTCCAGTCGGGAAACGCCGCCCACGAAGCCCGCCTCGTACGAAAACAAGATTACGACGAAAAAGTTGCAACATGCTCATCGTTCCCGTAAACAAGCGACATCCTTGGCAACCGATGATTCGGAGGGCTCCCGCAAAAGGCAGCAGCTGCTGTTTGGTTTGAACTACGTTAAGAGCTTGGTGGCCGACCGTCACATGGCCACAAGCCTTCGCAGCTCGACGAGAGAGAAGTTAGGCAGAGAGCTGCATCGGCTCGAGGCTGAAATCAAGGCAACAGCTTGGGACGAACAAAACCGCAACCATAACAAGCGGCGTGACAACTGAGTTCCAGGAGTGCGTTGTACGAAGTTGCTTGAACGATCTGGCGGATTTTGATCTTCAGGTCGACAAACAAAATCACTGATTTTCGCAGTTGCTCTGACTAGATAGGCGAAATCAGGTGATATTCGAACGCCTGGACCCGATTGTCCTCGCCCACGGGGGCCCATTCGATCCGAGCGTCGACTTGAGGGGTTTCATTAGGATGGCGTCTGACAGGATGAGTGAGCCTCGAAATGCTGATACAATTCAGTCGCCCACCGGAAGCATATGAAGCGACCTTGGAGCTTAGTTGCAATATCTGGAGTATTTCCGAAATCTCATTCCGAGCTCAACCATTTTGAGGCGAACCGATACACCTCAGAACACAGGTTTATCGGAGTTTTTCAGAGCTCAACGTACGATTCCATCTGAGTGGTATCGTCATTTCTTGCCCAGATTATGGAATATTGAGTATCGCGAGAGAGACAAAGTATCGTTCCCACATAGCGGACGCAACATGAGCGTGCAACATCGAAAGTAGTTCTTCCTAATGAAATGTCCCTCACATCATTGGAAAGGATGTGAGGGATCGGGATCAATGTGTTGGAACGAATATGCCGAAACTTCCGGTTGCGTATAGCGCATCGATTTTCAGGCTTTTAATGCTCAGCTCGACATTTCATTCATTGACGATCAGCGGAGACACTATCCGGGTTGAGAGGACTGACGCATTCCGATGGTTCTTCTGCCCAGAAAGTAGAAACTTCGAGGAAATAAACTGCAGGGCCCCCAGGATCCGATACTGCCTCCTTTGTTCTTTAGACCATCAATCGAGCGATGTAAACGGGTGATCCGAAATCCCACCGGCTTCGGATTTCCTAGGAAGCAAGGCTCCAGAGCAGCGGCGCGGAGTGACCCGGAGAGGGTGGGGGGGGAGGCCGATGTGGGCTCATGGCTGGGGCGTCGACTTCAGGGAGCGCAGGATGACTTCCCGAATCCATACTCGGGGATCAGTTTCTTGAATTTCAAATGTTTTCCCGGCCCAGTTCCCGTCGTCGAATCGGAGAGGCAAGTCGAGAGTCGAAGAGATGAGATTCAGAACGGCGAGCCCCTGAAGTCCCGCATCGCTTGCTGTGGAGACGTGGAGATCGATCCCAAAGAGAGCTGTGCGGCAATTTCGATCGAAGCGATTCGCCCAAGCGTGCTACTCACATCAACAGTACGGATCGGTTCGCAAACCGGGCGCCTCGCTCTCAGCTATCTAACGAAAGATTGTTTTGGGGATTCGGATCTGAGTTGTTTGTGACGACGCGACGTCGCTTGGAGCTGTCGACATGAACTATGCTGCACCCACAAGCATGTTCGCTTAACGAATTTCTGATTGCGGCGCCATAGTTCTCCCGAGAATGTGAGAAACGGAGATCGGTTCACTAGCGTAGCGGGGCGGGCCGCACCGGGCACGAAGACCGGGTCCGGGTTGTGGGGCAGCGTTTCTCCCGGCTGGGGCATCGGATCATCTCCCTGTAGCCCGGAGACTGCGTTCCTCAGTTCATGAATCGCGTCTCGAACCTTCTCCAGGCCCTGACGGCGGCGAGAGTGATCTCGCACGGACTTGAAATTGAGTTTTCCGCCGAATCTACACGCCCTCTGCATGAAATAGTCTCAATTTCCCAAAAAACCCTGATTCCGCCTTGGATAGAACTCGTCAGATAAGAGACTTTCGCATTGGACTCTATGAGGAAGAAGTTTGCCTTGAACATGGAGCATCAGATTGAGGGCCCGCCCCGGTCATCACGGAGGGTGGCTACGCTACTGGTTCGGCCCTCCATCAATACAGGCTCTCAGGTGGTTGAAGATTATCACGGAGCAGACGTCTGCGAGTTTAGGATGGAGGCAGCGATTGTAATTCAGCGCAGAAACATGATGCACAATCGCGTCGGGCAAGTGAAGGTTTTCTTCGGTATGGGCCGAAGGATCTCGAAGATCGCTGGAATCGATCTCTAGAAGGTTCCGCCGCCAAAACCGTCCGACGCTGAAACCTTCCATGAATGTTGTCCGTTCGGGCCGGAGTGTTCCTGCCACGCTACAGGATAATGTTGAAATCAACAACTGGCTCGAACCTGCTGACACCGTAGAGCAGCCCCTTCGGGGGAGGGTCTCGAACGAGGAAAACACCACCCTGTAATGGTTTTGAGACAGAAGCTTTGACGGCAACTAGCCTAGGATCTGATAACGTAGATTTTCGAGTCGGAAATATCTCGATAACTCGTCATCTAGTGAGTGATTCAGGGCTCGAATAGGATAACACACGAATATCCAAAGAGAGTTGTCAGCGTCTCATTGAAATTATTTTCGAGCTCAGATTTGATTGGAAGACGAAACGATGACAGAAACGCTCACGCTCCCGAGAGTCACATGGCACGTTGAGAATGGATTGTCGTGGAATAAATCACAGTCTGCTCGATTCATCGGCTAACCGGGATGACGACTCCGTTTCAAATCAAGAGAATAGTGACCTTCCTTATTTAAGCGACGGCTCAGCTCGAACACGGCACTTGCCTCACTTGCTAGTCGTCGAGCGGAGGCACTGAAACCATTCCGTCGCGATGAGGCTTTACATTGTCTTGTTCGTCTTTTACATCGTTGCCTCGGCGGCACTTGCAAAGCGGCAACGTATGAGAGCACGGCATATGAGACCACTGAGTGATGTTGAGATTAATCAGTATTTGCCTGGCCGTCCTGGCTATCCTATAGTAAAGCATGACGATGACGACGACCCGCAGGAGCCTTCACAGTTTGCCGCCGGCGATGGCCGCGCGGAGAAGAGCTCGTGGGGTCGCAAGAAGCGAACAAAAAAAGCGAGAAGGAACCGCGCGAGGATTTATTCGGAGGAGAATGATGAAGACACTGGACCCTATACTCGTGCTCCTGGGATAGAGCAATTCCTGAAAAATTGGAAAGACCGTTACGGGAAATAGCGAGATTACCGATAGGTTAAATCAGTGGAACGAGCCCAACGCATCGAGCAGATGAGAGGGCACTTTTCAACGATGTGGGAATAAATGCGTAAGACTTCAGAGTTGCGGGTTTGGAGCGGCGCACACAGATTTGTTCATTTCCTACGTATCCATAGTTCAATGAGCCGATACACAATGATTGCTCGCAATTACTTCCAAAAATTGATGAGAAATACCAATTGATGGTTATCTTCAAGAAAATAAGGTCAGTTGCGATTACGAATTACTTCGATCCACAGTAGTTGATTACCCAGTGATTGATTACTCTTCAATAACTCCTCAATCGATTTTCGAATACATTTCGATCGCTCCCGATTGATATCGTGTGCACCCATGAGCCAGAAAACCTATCAGCTAGAAAACCGATCAGCTAGAAAACCCACCAGCTAGAAAACCCATGAGCCAGAAAATTTGTGGAGTGCTCTCTGAGCCACCGAAGCTTCTATGCGCAGCATCGACACGACCCGGTGGACCGTGTTAGGACTGCATCGCTCAGTATAATCCGCGCCGCTGAGCACCTGTACGTGCATCTCAACATGACGGAACCGGAGAGAATGTTTAGGCGCATGGAAGTGAGCGAAATAAAATTATTCGGCCACCGGACGACCATCTTCTTCCAGGGGCTCTAACTTTCTCGACTTCTCATCGGTCTCTGATCGACGTCTAGCGTCCCGATTCAGGGACATGGTTATGGGAAGCTGTTGCGTTGCTCCTTCGAGTGGTCCAGGATGCTTCCGTAGGGGGTCATTTCAGCATTGGGAGCATTACAGAAACGGAAAGCCCGCAACACTCGCGGGTACCCCTCACTGAATTTGTCTTCCGGTCCTTTAAGTCGGCTGTTGGAATCAGGTCTTCATCAGCCGAGGAAACGCCATGGGAATCTTGAAGTTCGTCAATATCTGTACGGTCCATATCTCAGAATCCATTTCCTTCAAACTCCCGGACGATCCCGATCATTCCGTCCACAGCCGCGTTCCCCAGATCTAGTGCGGATATCGCATGAGGCTGATTCATGGCGGGTGACAGATATTCCAGCTCGCTCTTGTTATATCTTAGTTTCGTTCTTCGGGAGCCACACAAAATTTTCTCCAGGCACGTAGCGATCACGGATCGTCTCCAATGTGTCTTGAGGGATGAGTTTCCCAGCATATCCATGCACGTGGCGAGATGTTACCGTGCTCATCAATGAAACTTTCCTCGAACCAATCCTGAGAATTTTTTTGTGGTCCAACTATTCTCCTGTAGCACCCGGCGCAGCGGCAGAGACTTCATGTCCTTGTTTTCCAAAGCCCTCCTGTTCCTCGCTCTGTCTATGAGGGCCGGCTCGAGCGCCTGGATAGTGAGATGCTCAGGAATCCCGAACTTCCACTCGAATATTCTAGAATCCAGATCATTTTGAGAGCTGTCTTCTAAAATCGCGCATGATCAAGGACACGCGACTTATCAGGTGGTTCCACGTGGAAGCCGTGAGCAAATTATCCGAACTCCCTAGCGAGTTATCGCGAATCGTTCATCAGGTGGATCCAAGAGTTCACCGGAGACAAATCTCAGCCGACGAACCGACCGAGGAAGGAACTGCGAATGACTGAGGAACCACCGTACCTCGTCAACTCGCTTGAGCCGAGTTGAATCAGCTTGACTCGGACCTCCGCAACTGAAAGCGACGGTCGGTGAGGGCTTCGACCAGCATGCCCCGGAGGTGACTGAGGACCTGAGCATCACACTCTTGAGCGTTCTTGCGCATTATGATCACCGGCGCTTCAATCTGGGAACGGGGGAACGATGCCGAGCCTCAAGTCCAAGGCCTCCGGCAGCATGATTGGACCTCGCTTTTTGATTTGAACTTAGGGAGTGACATTGTTTCCCCGCCAAACGGTACTTCCTGGCTGTCTGCTGAACAACAACCATTGCTAACTGTTGAGAGTTCCGAACACTGAGCGTATCCTCCGGTTCCGGAATGAGGCGCGAAAGCAACCCAAAAGCTACCCTCTCCCTTTCCCCCAAACATAGCCTGAAATGATATTCTTTGGCGTGCAATATACATATCAAGTGAATAATTGTCAAATTCCGATTGTCTGTTCCCTGATAGTAGAATAGTCTCCCAAGTTCCATGGGAGTTTGCAAGTTTCAGGAGTTTACGTATCAATATAAGAGCAATGCACCGCCGCGCCGCACAGGTGCGCTCAGTGTTGCCGTTGGCCACGCGTTAGCCGTCGCTTGCGACCGTCACTTCGTCTTTGAATTCAGAATTTGAAATCGAAGAGTACCGAGCGCTCTTAGTCGTCGTTGAGCTTCAAGGCGGAGAATCAGTTCGAGAGTCTGATGAACCCTTACTAGATCCTCGCGCTATTCCTGGTGATCGACATGTCTATTGACGAATTAAAGTCCGCAAAGAACAATGCTCTTTATTGCATTGAAAATTTCGTGTATGAAGTTGATAAGGTGGCGAAAGAAAGAATCTACTGCCATTGTATCCGCCAGAAGAGAGACTTCTGTCCCGCGAGGGCTATCGTCGTAAAGGTATGAAGTTTGTCATAAAAATTGCGTTTATGAAATTTTGACGGAGCTGTGGAGCAGGTTACCCGCAGTCGCCACGAACGATCCTGAACCTCGAAAATTAACAGGTGACGACTTTCAGCATTGATTTACTCTTCCATTGTTTCCCCAAGGAACCCGAACCCACATGCGTCAAACGAACACATGAGCATAATCACGGAGTTGAGGCGCAGGACCTTCTCAGACGCACTGCCCGGCTCCGCATGAAGGATATGGTCCTCGAGCGGCCGGATAAATCCTGTAAGGAAGTTTTCGAGAAAGTACTCGCGGACGCATACGCACGGCATCGAGAGAGCCACAATCCACAGGAACTTGGAGCAGCCTTGCCGGCCTACAATAGCGTCCGAAGCTCACTCCAGCGGCATCGAGCAACAGTGAGGCCGTCACTTCCAAAAGATCGCGCCGATCTGGTGTTGCAAAACCCTTGGACGACAACATGCGACGGAGAGCCCTTCCTCCTTTTTGATGAGGGTTCAGAGGATCGGATCATCGGTTTCAGTACCTATGAGGCCATGAGCATCCTCTGTGATAGCACCGCCATCTACATGGACGGGACCTTTAGGGTTGTTCCGGCAATTTTTTCGCAACTCTACTCAATTCACGCATCGTACCTCGGAAAAATGATGCCACTCGCGTATTTCCTTTTGCCCGATAAGCAAATGGAAACTCGAAAGATTCTGAGAAGATTTCACCATCTGACTGTCCTAATTATCGCGTCTCCACAGCGACTTCGAGGCAGGGTTAAGAACAACCAACCACATCGAGGGCTGGCACAACAAGGTGAACAGGGCGCTCAAGAACCCACACGTCAACATTTTCACACTTATTACGTACCTAAAAACAGAAGAAAACTCGTTGAAAATAAGGAGGAGGCAACTCGAAATGGAGCAGCCCGCGACGCCCATGCGAAAAAAGTACAGGAACCTCAACCAACGCCTAATGCAGCTTAGGCTGCGTCTGGAATCAGGCGAGCTCACCCTCATCAACTTCATTAAACGCGTCGCTTTCCTCCTCCCCGAACCATGAGTCCTCCACCGAGCAAGATTTGAAATTTGGAGTTCGGAAGAATTGTGGTTTGATTGTACATTTCAAGTTGGGATTAAATATTTCGATACATGCGATATTTCGTTACCTGATTCGCATTCTGCTCCGTGAATTCTGTTTTTTCCTTACATGAGTCATATCAATTCTCAGCAAAAGTTCGTAGACGATCTCGAGAATCGTTCCTCAGCGCCACGCGCTCGCATGACTCCTGGTCACAGTCGCGAATGATTTGTCCTATCTGCAGCATGGGGAGTTCTGATTCCCTGACGTTCAGCGCACTCAAACTACGGCTCGCTTCAGTTCAAGCGTGTTTGAAATCCGTGATGTATGCAGTGGGATATTATAACTGCCGTCCTCTTCAGTCGAGCGCCTATCGGGATGGTACCCATCTTGGTCACAGCGGGGGCTCCAATACGAGCCAGAAATCCGCACGGTCTTGCGTCTCTCGAAGTGATCCTTGTTCCAAATCATTACTGAATTATCTGATCATCTTCGCCATTCAGTGATTACGGATTTCCCGTTACGGATTTTCGGATGAGTCGTGTCGACGCTGTGCATAGAAGCTTCGCCAGCCCAGAGAGCACACCGCGAATTTTCTGGCTCATGGGTTTTCTAGCTGATGGGTTTTCTAGCTGATGGGTTTTCTAGCTGATCGGTTTTCTAGCTGATAGGTTTTCTGGCTCATGGGCGGTAATCATTGATATTGCTCAGAAAGACCAGTTACAAACTTGAGTCACAGATGGGTCTACCGCGCTTCGTCTCATCCATGGTGAAAGCTTTCATTCCCGCTCAAGTATTTTTTATGATCGGACCCTGGTTTCTCGCTCTTTACACAAGAGAAAGGAGAGAAACTCAGAGGGTTGAACGTCTCCACTCGCTTGCAAACCGGGTGTCGGAAAATCTATTCGTGAAAGAAAACGAAGTTCTAGAAATCGATTCCGCCTCCGCCAATTTAAAGTAGATGGAGCAGCCTTCTCGTACCAGTTATCATTTGCGTTGTGTGAGCCGTTGTTTCCGAGGATTAAGCTTCCGAAAATCACCTCAGTTATAGTGTAGGGCAGTGGCGAAACGGTTTCCGGGGGGCGCGACCCCCCTGGTCAGACATGAGCTGCCGTAGTACGGAGTACGGCCTGTCCCCGTACTGGATCGATACGGAGGTACGGACGGGTACGGAAAGCCTCTATTGATGTCTTTGTGGTGAAATGAACTCCACTGTGTCAGAGTAGTCTGCCCGACGGGGTAGGGTTCGTACTCCGTACTACGGCAGCTCATGTCTGTGAGCGTGCAGTGGGGCTTCTAGATCAACCACACCTCCACTGAACTGTCACACCCTCAGTATTTATTACTCAGGGTCTTCTGTCACTCAATCAATCACTCATTCATTCAATCATACACTCTTGCTGCGTGATCACTAGAGCGCGTGAGTTCATGCACTAAAAAACACCTGAATATGCATGCAAATATGCCCAAAAAATAGGGAAAATATGCACTCAAAAAGCAAAAATATGCACACTTTTATTCACGAAATTTCCGATGGCAACGTTCGAAAGAGACGCCGCTTTCATTGATTACAGTTCACAATTATCGCCATCTTCAAGTTTTCCACAGTGAAACTTTGCCGGCGATCGCTGAGAATGTTCTTCAGCCTGGAGAAGCTTCTTTCGGCATCCGCCGACGTTATCGGCGCATACTTGAAGCATTCAATCTCCGAAGCGGAGAAGTCCGTGTCGACGCTATCACAGGATTTCCCCGGAGGACTTCTGCGATAGCTCTCAATCGAAGAAGGTCTGGATTCTTCTTTACTATCCACTCACACTTGCGGCGGACTTGTTCTCCCGGCTGGCCGGGAGCCTGCTTGAGATTTCGGAGTAGATTGTCGAAGGCTTCCAAGCTTTCAACAAGGGGTGCACCTTCTTCCTCCAATCGGGTGATGCCCGCCGGCAAACACGCGAAATGGGCTCTGATGTATGCGAGATCATTGGTGAGGGATTCTCTTCGCAGCACTGCCTTCGCTTCGCGAAAGCTCTCGGCCTCCTTCGAGTTGAGGACTTCAACGACCGAACGGAACTCGGCCAAATGTTTCGCATAATACAACGCGGCGTTCACCCACGTCCCCCACCTCGTGGTGACAGGTTCGGGAGGCAGGGGTATGCCAGCGGCAGTTTCGGTGAAAATCGTCTTGCGAGCGGACGACTTGATGAAATTTTTTTCCCCGCTCGTCACGAGGTCATACACATCCGTAAACAGAGATCGTATTCGTTCGCCGACTCTATGTACTCCGTGAGCGGCGCAGGTCACGTGGAGCATGCGCGGGAATATGACCTTTAATGCCGATCCAGCCTTCTTCATATATCCGGCTCCCTCCGAAAGGAAAAGGAATACTTGGTCGTGGCGGATGCCGGTTGGCCAGAGTAGCGTTAACGAATTGATGGAGGCTTGAGCAATTGTGGAATTATTTGTTCTCTCCAAGTGTTCAACGTTCAGGAGGAAATTTCTCCTGTCTGTGCCATCCAGTGCGCCAACGATCGTGTGAGCTATAGCACGACCACATGCATCCGTGCTCTCGTCAATCGAAATCCAGATGGCTTTATCTTTCAAGCAGCATCTGATCATGTCGATTTTCTTGTCATATACACCCTTGATGTAGCCCAAACGGACGGTAGATGATGCCGGAATTTGCTGCTTTGTCCACTTCTCCAAGAATTTCGTCAGCTTCGGGTTATCCAACTTCCGGAGAGCGATATCTGCAGACAGGAATTCCTCGCAGAGTTCCAAATTGAACTGTGACTTCTCAACCGAAGCTTGCAGGAAATGGATTAGCTGAGTTGCACTCGGAGGGTTTGACAGCTTTTTTTGACAAGCAGCGCCTTGTGTTTGGCGCCGCTCAAGTGCTGGCTGACGAGAATTTTTTTGTCAGCTCTCACGTCGCGTTCGCAAACCTTGCAAAGGAGTACGAGTCCATCGGTCGAGAGCACTTTGCGGCCAAATTCTTTGACGTAACCGTCCAACTCCGACCTCTGAGACGTGGACACTTTCGGCATTTTCGTAGCCTCACAGAAAGAATCACGTAAGAGATCACGCTCATTCACCGACGACGCACGACTCTCCGAAATCAATTCGAGGCGTAGAAGAAGAACCGTTAGAACTGCACAGAGGCTGTGCGCCGGCGCGCCGAGCGATAGCTCGGCGACGCGCAGAGCCTCACTCTGTTCTTTTCGAAAGAAGAAGAAGAAGAAAATACTCCTGTCGGAGCAAACGAGGAGAGCATAATTATTGTTTTTTTCAAAACGAAGAACGATATTCAGGATTTTCTTGATGCAAGCCTATGGATTTCCGTTGACTACGATAGTCAATCTTCCCGACATATGCCAAATTATACGTCAAACCGTTTATTATGCATTTTGAGCAGAAAAACAGCCTTCTATGCCTTTCCATGCAAAATATGCATAATGCATGAAGTCACGCGCTCTAGTGATCACACTCTCCCTCTGGCTTCTCTACCCTCAGTCTGGTTCTCTGTCCACTTCTCCCGAGACTGCTACCTACACGCCGGCAGCTTCGCCGGTCGACTGACTTTCTGGCTACTCGATTGAATTTCCATCTGCTGCTTCGATTTCGTCTCTGGCATTCGACCACGCTACCTAGCTGACTCCCGGCAGCTCTCTATGAAATCGGATATCTACTCAACGACGGCACATACCTAAAGGCGCATTCACACTGTTGCGTTTTGGAAGCGCTTCGGGGATGTGCCGCATCGGAGACGCCACGGCCGCAAGCAAAACCAATGGCGGGAAGGGAGTGGCAGGGCATTTAATTTAACCGTTGCACAGCAACTGCGGAGTTTCAGCGGCCGAGTTGGAGCAGTGTGCGTCGAAAGTGGAAGCAGCCGATGCACACGGCGGAGAGGTTACAGTCCGTTTCCCCGAATCCGTTTCCCCGAACCCGTTTCCCCGAGACCCGTTTCTCCGGACCCGAATATTCAAAAAGCTGCTTGCCAGTGCGGTGGGGCCCGTATGCTCGCTCGCTTCGCTCGCTCGCCCAAAACCTAACCTAACCTCACCCAATCCTCCGCCATTTGCATCCATAGTTTCGGGGAAACGGGATTCGGGGAAACGGATTCGGGGAAACGGGAGGACACCGGCGGAGAGCACACGACGACGGCCGCTACGGTGTTGATCTCACATTCAGTCTGAAGCCTCCAGCGCGAAAGCAAGCGGCAATGGCGTTCAAATGGCAAGATAGTCACATGGAGAGGTTTTTGGAAGCCTACAGGAATTACGAATGTCTCTGGGATCCCCAGTGTCCAGAGTACATGAAGCTGAACGTCCGGGAGCGAGCGTACCACTCGTTGGTGGCAGATCTCGGCCTTGCTGGCGTGACGGTAGCGGACGTCAAGAGCAAGATTAAGACAGTCCGCACCCGCTACCATGCGGAGCTCAGAAAGATCAGAGATTCGGAGAGAAGTGGGGCAGGCGTGGAGGACATCTACAAGCCCAAACTCTTCCCACATTTCGCAATGTGGAAACTGAGAAGATACGATGCACGCATCAGCTTCTCATTCCTAGTAGAAAACTTCACAATTCTCTTCTGTTGATTCTTCAGGTCTGCCCGCTTTTTCTCGAAGAATTGTAGAGAGGTATCCTCTATAACCGGGTGCTTCGATTTGTAATGCTTCGCAAACTTACATTGTTTCATGCTGTCATTCGTGAATGTTGCGCAGCACCTCAAACAGAGAGGACGGGGGTCATTTGGATCCTCGTTCCAATGAAAGCCATTGGCCAAGTATGCAGGGTCGTATCTTCTGAGACACTGCTTCGGTTTCTTGGTAACTGAGCTTGCACTTTCCTCTGCGGCAGCACCGCAAGACTTTCTCTTCAACCACTTATCGATGCTCATAACTGTGGGATCGAAGAGGACTAGATTCGTTGAGCGCGGTAATCATATATCACAGCCTGGTTGACATATACTCGAAGAAGGCTCTGCGTATGGGAAGGAACTCAGAAGTCGGAGACCTTGAGAGTTTCGACCCACGAAGAACCAACAACCTCCAGTCGATAGATCAATCTCTCGAAGAGCGCAACGTCTCATAAGGAATGGCGCGAGAACAAAGAAGTCGTTGAAGAGCGCCATATTACGCTGCCGCCTCCACAACTCGGAACTGCGCAGTACGACAGGAACGCATCAACCATAAAATGTCGGGCATTCCCCTGGGGTTGTGCTCCGAGATCGGTCCCGGGCCCCACCAAAAAAGTCGCCAGGCCCCACCAGTGGGTCCTGGCCCCATAGTTTGAGAACCACTGGCCTAGAGCATACTTTCACTAAGCATGCACCACATGAAACACACATTAACAAGCAGAGAGAGACGGGGTAACTAGATAGAAGCAAGTTCCATATATCTATTCATTTCTTCAACAGCCATTCAATCTCCCGACGGGAGCCCGAGCAGGGCAACCGACGGGAAATAAAATAACGGGATCTCCGACTTAGGGTTCGATTCGCATACTCCAAGAAAAGTCGCCACTCTACTCGAGTGACGTCACTGCCGACGAGCCGTCAGGCGGCATCGCACGATGCGCGCTAGACAGCACGTCGCCGTGGACACACATCTGTGTGCCGAGTTTGTTGTGTTTCCTCCTTAGCCTGCAGAAACCGGTAACTTGTGGAGAAAATAGAGACCACAGTTTCGCGATCTGACTCTTGACACGCGCGCTGTAGCAGTGTGCTACGGTTCCAAAACCACTCCGGAAGCCTTGCCGGCGGCGCGCGTGATTTTGAGTTTATTATTAAGTTAGACTGATGCGCTGGACACGATATGATAACAGAGTTAGAATCATCAGTTGTTTTCTAGCGAGCTTACGGTACACAAGCCCACGGCAGGCCGTAAAGAAAACGTCTAATTAGCCTTACAGTCACAAGCCGAACTCGTCGGTAGACTAGCTTAAACCATCGGTCTCAGAGACCCCGTCTCTTTGACCCAGAGTCGATCACTCGCGACTCAATCGATAGTCGGAGTGCGAATCGAACACGTGAGCGGATACGTTCCGAAAGTGCCCAAGACCCTGTGTTTTAACTTTCTTCCGAATTCGTCCGTCACAATACGTTTGAGGGTCCCGGCGTCGTTATAGTCAAGCCTCTTAAGAATGTTGACAAGCGGGATATCGTTTTTCGGAACCATGCATTTGTAAGCGAGCCTGGTACGGAATCGGTTGCACACGGATTGCAATAGCTCAACGTCTTTCTTGAACTGCGGTCTCCACACAGGGGAGGCATATAGCAGTTTCGACATCACGTAGGTTTCGAATAGTTTGATGTAGACGAGCGGATCTCTGGTTTCAAGGGTGCGAAGAATCCAGTTGGCGGTACGTAGAGCCGCCGACGTTGTCTTTCTAACGTGTTCAGTGAATTTGAAATCAGATGTTATGACAACCCTGAGATCAGTGATTGAGTTGGACTTCTCAACTTTGAAGCCAAAGTGAAGGACTTTGCACTTGTGAGTAGAGAGGCAAAGATCCAGTTTCCTCGCCCAGCCCAGATAGCAAACAATCCCTTCTTGAAGAATTGCGCGGTCCTCCTCGGTCGATGCCTTCGCGAAGATTTTAGAATCGTCGGGAGAGGTCAGGATGGAGACCTCCTTGGGAAGCGCGGCACGGGCGGAGCTGGTATACAGGATATAGCAAAGCGGCCCTGTGAGGACTGACGAGTTCATATATAAATAAACATCCAAGTCATTATTATGCACTTCGAATAACGAAGACCCAGTGTAGTTCCTATCAGGCCCAAGAATCGTTCCCTGCAGACAACCAGAGGTTACACGGGCTGGGGTGGAGAGGCAGTCATTGACCATGACAGCGAAGGTACGGTCGGCTAGGAAGTCCTTGATCCAGTCCGAGATCTCGACTCCGACACCGAGGTGGGGCAGGCAATCGGATAGTTTTGAATGAGTAACCATCTCGAAAGCAAACTGAAAGTCAAAGTAGATAACATCGAAGGGTGTGCCATCATCGAACATTTTGGCAAAATCGTACTGCCAGCGGAGAAGTTGAAGTTCGCAGGAGAGATGTTCGCGATGGGCAAATCGACCAGTAGGTTGAATTTTGTCAAGTTCGTGGAGATGGTTTCAGCCAGGACGCTTTCGAAAATTTTGCATGATGAACAGGAGAGAGACACATTCCGTTTGTTCTCGGGGAGGGTTTTATCGCCTTTCTTATGAATTGGGATGACGAAGGCATGCTTGAAAACTCTCGGTAGTTTGCCATCGTTCAAAGTCCTCTCGAAGATATTTGACATGGTACGCAGGCCTCCCAGCCACAGCCTTTCCAAAAACTTGACGGGAGATCGTCGGGAGAAACGCACCGAGAGTTCCTGAGTTTCTTGAGATGTCTCAGAAGATTGGGGGTCGAGGAGTCGACCATATCAATCATGTCGAAGGTAATGCAGATGGAAAAAATCCAAGAGTTTTTTTCGGGGGACATCCCGCCACTCCATACCTTCACGAGCGTACCTGGATGCCACAGGTCCCCACACGTCACCTTTTCGAAATTGAGTTCGTCGCAGTCAATCACGAAACATCGGTAATGATCGCGCCTCGGAGTGATCCTGGCGACTTTGGTCACTACAATGCAGTTCTTCTTCGAGTGGTTGAAGACCTGCTTAGCGCTAGCCTCCGAGTTATAGAAGGTGACAGAAACTTTCTTCGGACAGATTCGAAATTTTGTCTTGGGTAGAGATAGCTTCAGAAAGTCAGACCTGGATTTGTCCTGCTCAGAGGGTTCAAGAACTCGAAAGAACCTCTTGTCTTGACTGTTCCTGCTGTTTGTTTTGTTCGAGCTGCCGACGTGAGAATGGGATTCTCGGAGTGTACCGCGCCGCTCTCCCGGTTATCCGTGTTTTGAAGAAGCGGAACGTGTTGTCCTCTCGCGCGATAGTGATCTTTGTCGTTGATCTCTTTGTCGAGATGATGATTTCTTGGTTGAGGGAGCCTGCTTATTGTGTCCCTTTAGAGAAGATTCGGACTTCTTCTTCGACGATTGCAACATATTCTTGAGGGAAGCGATTTCCAAGATGAGCGCGGAGTTCATGCGTCTGATCTCCATATTCTCGGCACGGAACTCCTTCATTTCTCGCCTGAAAAGAGCGAGCTCCGCGAGAACAATCTTGACCACATCGTTTGCCGACGTCGTCTTCGAAGAGTCCAACAAACCCGAAGAGTCATCCGGCGACTGTATAAATCACCGTAATATCGGGCTCCAGACAAACTTTCCACTTGAAGGCGGCGATGATTTCAGTACTGGAGATATCATCCTGCGTTAGGTTGGAACAGGTCTTGAGGTGGACGAGTTTTTCGCAGTTACTGCATGAGATGATGCTGTTGAAGCCATGCACGACTTTGTCACAGTTTGGACACAAAGTGGACGTTTTCCTGGGTTTCACACTCCTGGTTGAGTCCTGAGATGTTGTGGAACCTCTACGAATGCTTGAAAATTGGAATTTACCGCAGCGACACGAAAGGCGACTTGCACGAACCGAGCGCTAGCAGACGATGATGGCATTCAGAATCGCGTCTCCCCGCCATACTCACCGAAAATCAACGGATCAGCGGAACACCGATCAGATGCCGCGAGATCGATGCTTTGTTCGAGTCACCCTCCGAAAGAGCTGTGGGCGGAAGCGTGGAATACGGCTGCCTACCTCCTGAACCGGACTGGCAAGTGCTCCGTGGAGGGGAAGTCGCCGTATGGGCTCTGGTTCAGGAAGGCAGTCGCAGCCTTGAATCATCTCCGGATTTTCGGTACAGGGTGTTACGCATACATCCCTCAACAGTTCCGAGAAAACTTCGATGCAAAGTCCGTGTTCGGTCATATCGTTGACCACGTGCACGAACAAGACGGGTATCGAGTTTGAATTCCGTCGCAGGCCCAGCTTAAGTGTAGCCACGACGTGCGGATCAAGAAAGAAAGAATCTGTAAAGATGTCTCAGTCACCGGAAAGTTGGACCCGGTAGAGAGAACGGGGACATCCAGATCTTCGGACCCAGTATCTTTCGGAATGTCGTTTGTTGGAGGACAAGAGGCGAAGCCGGACCGAGAAGGCTCATCAGACTCAGAGTCGGAGTCCTCGTCTTCGTCGTCAGGCTCGTTTGAAAGTGTGGCTGAAAGTTAGGATACGCAAGATAAGGTTCCCGCGGAGCACATTCCACCTGCTCAAGTTGTGGGTCAGGAGCACCCGCCGACCGAGAGATTCGCGCTATCCTTCAAGCCCAAGCAGACGGCACTGTTCATTCCATCAAGTCCCCGAGCTCTCATGCCGAAGCGGTCGAGACTGAGCCGAGGGATCAACGGCTTGCTGCTATGAGAGTCTATTGGAGAAAATGAAGTCTGAGTCTTGGTGGATCGACCGCGTCATGCAAGCGTCGTGAAAAGCAGATGGGTCCTGTGCATGGAAGACATCGGAAACGGAAAGCAAAAGTTTAAGGCTCGTCTCGTTGCGAAGAGCTACGCCTAAGAGCGTGGAATTAACCACGACGAAACCTTCAGTTCTGTGGCCCGGTACAGCACGGTACCATGTTCGCTTGCCGTGGCTGCCTCTCGTCGTCTGAAGCTTGCGCAATTCGATGTGAAGACCGCCTTCCTGTATGGCAGGCTCCAGGGGGAGATTTTCCTCGAACAGCCGGGAGGTTTCCAGTATGGCACAGACAGAGTCTTTCGCTTGCAGCGCAGCTTGTACGGACTCAAACAGTCTCCACGATGTTGGAATCAGCGGCTCGTGCAATCCCTCGAAGGAGAAGGCATTAGGAAAAGTACTGCTGACCCGTGTTTGTTCCATCGGGAAAAGGAAGGCAAGGCTCTTTACATTGTCATACACGTTGATTATGGTCTCGTTGTCGGAAGTGATGAGTGATGAGCCGTTCGCATAAGTCAAGCAGCCTACATGAGGCGGATTCTTGAACAGTTCGGAATGGCTACATCGAATCCTGTATCCACTCCAGCAACCAAAGACGAAAAGAAGGATGGAGACCGGCTGCCGGCGAACGTCCCGTACCGGGAGGCTGTGGGCACTCTCATGCACCTTACGAATGCGACTCGTCCCGAAATTGCATTCGCGGTGAGCAAGGCCCCAAGATCTCTAGACAGTCAGGCATATTGACTCGCTGTTGAGCGGACTTTCAGATATCTCCGAGGTTCGGTGGATGTTTGCATGCAGTACGATACCGATTGGACCGTTTACAGTGCGTTCGCTGTCTACAGTGACGCGGACTACGCAGGATGCAAGAAGACAAGGAGATCTACTTCAGAAATTGTCGCGCTCATGGCCGGCGGAGCTGTTTCCTGGTCGAGTCAGCTCCAGAAAACAACGGCGCTCTCGACGAGGGAGGCTGAGATCGTCGCCGCAAGTGAGGCCGCTAGGGAGCTCATATGGCTCAAAAGTCTTCTCAAAAGAGATTTCGGACCTGGGCAATGCCATACCTACTTTTTACATCGACAGTGCAAATGCTGAAAAGCTTGCCCGGAATCCAGAGTTTCGTGAAAGTTCAAATGTTGATGTGAGACATTTCTTTGTGAGAGAGAAGCTCCTGGCCAAGAGCTTCGTCTTGAGCATGTTGTCGGAATCGATCAATTGGCCGACGGCCTCACGAAGCCACTCGACTGTGGAAGGTTCAAAGACCTGCGAAGTCGTATTGGGATGAAAGGCCTGAAAGCCCACTCTTCCGGGGGAGGTGTTGAAGATATTGGAAGAGTCGACTCCAGGCGGCTATAAATAGCAATGCTGAATAAACGACGAATTGAACGTTTGCCAGCTCGGACACCACGATGTTCTCAGTAGATATCTCAACAGATTCCACCCCTGACTTTTTAGAAAGCGATGCGGGCCAGTAAAATGTTGCCGTCAGCAATGTCCAGAGGCGGCCGAAGGGGTGTGCAAGCAGGGCCGTCGCACAGGGCGCCAGCCCGGTGGGGGCGCCATCCTGGGGAAGTGCTCTTTCTGCGACACATCGAAATCACTTTCTTAATTTTAACGGAGGATTCCGTTTTATGGTTCGCTTCGAGGTGATGGAGTTTCTCACGGAATTGATGAGGCTTCGAACTGTTCCCTTTCCCCATATTTGTTGCTGTCTCTACCGCGCGTTCTGCGTGGCGCGTCTTGACTTTCAAAGACGGCGGTGTTACGCATTGATTGAAGAAGCTGTCCCTGGTATATGTACGTGTGTTCGTCTCATGTTGTGTTGGGTGCACTGTGAGACTCTCATAGTTCTGACCCATATTTGCTATGGGAAAAGTATCGCATAGGTCTAGCGCATGTTCCCGATCTGACCACGGAATCCTCCGTTCTTGAATTCACTTCAGTGGATACCTGGAAATTTTCCCTATATTATTGCGAGAGCCTCGTCGAGGATTCTCGCGTGTTATCACTAGTGATTGGATGTTAAGGCACTAAAAAACTGAAGGCAGGTAGATAGGCACTCAAGAATGACGAAATCGGTACGGAAATGTGATGAAGAGACACTCGAAATCGGCGAAATAACGGGAGGAAAACGACTTCAGGGCGATGAAGAAGTATCGCGCTCTGAATTATTCGTTTGGATCATCCCTGTTACACATGGGAATCTAGTGAGGCATCGTGTTGTCGGAAGTCAGACGACGCCTTCGATCAGAAGCAGATCTTCATACATACAGCAGAAACGATCTCTTTACGCCCACACTAACCAGAGGAGCAAACTTGAAAGAGGAATCCTTGTTAACTGGGAGGCCCTCTGCACAGGAACTCGAATTCTCCCTCTCGAAACGCGTTCGATTTGCAGAATGGTTTCTAATCCGACATCACGTTGAAGAACCCCGTGAACTTTGTCTCCAGTCTGCAGCCTACCAGCCCCTGTATATTTGATGGGTCTCTCCACATCTTGGAGAATTGGAATTGTCGGCTGTAACGATCTGTAGCTCCCGAGACTCCCGATGCTTTTAGCCGGCCGAACCGATCATGATCATTAGGGCTGCGAAGTTCAGACATTTTGCCATAAATGCCTGTGCCTGCCTTTTTCAGTGAATTTTGACTATTTTGGGTTTTTACTGCCTAAAGTGCCTGAAGTGCAATTATCGCGAGTGATCCTCGCGGTTTTCGAAGTCACGGCGACCCGATTCTGCCAAAGATTCCGCTATTCTGGAGTCGGCTCCCGAATCCAGAATGGCGTGCTTCGAAAGAGAGCGCGCGCTGCAGGAGAGCGTACGTGTGTGTCCGTGAAGCCGTAAGCACGTCGAGCACGTTCCTCAAGGGATTCGAACATCGCTCGTAATCAAACTTCAATCTCCACTCTCCGGTGTGATTTCGAGAAGTTTCCGGCTCGGGGTGCTTACAGATTGAACGTGACTATGCCGAAGAAAGCTCCCACATTGAGCGACAAGTTGGAATCATACGTCAATCAGTTTGGATCTGAGACGTTCTCCTCGGACGGCGCAGTTCTGTTGTGTAAAGTGTGTGAAAAATCATCAGAGGTAGTGTTAGTACACTACCGTCGGGGGTTGCGCGAAAGCACGCTTTTAACATTCAAATACGAAGGTGATAATCTCGAACGTTTTGCGTGTGTGTTCACGGAGCAACGGACGGCGCTGCGGAAGTCAGAAGCCGAATTCCGTTGTCTTCCACATTCCAATTGGTCGTCGAGTGAGTTTGTATCTATATAACAGAGAGGATTACCAATATGAAATCCGCTCGTTCCACCGTGGTTTTGTTATAGGTGGGTTCACAACCTGAGGGGCTGCCACTCAATAGAAATGGACAGTACTATGATCGTCATACCACCGACAATAGCATTTTTTCTGTATAACGCCGAAATTCGGTGACTTCCGATTGAATTTTTCAAGAACTGGATATTCCAAACCCAACGTGTGAAATATTTCAGATCAGGCTGCTAGTCTCGCCCAGATTGCTGGAAACCCTTTCCTCACACGCCTCTTCGACTCCGAACGAAACGGTTATTTATACGGATTTCAATGATCTGACGGGGGTCATAAATCTTCATCAGTGACAATGTTGTCGGGAACAAACTGTAACAATCCTCGAAATACAGATTCTCCCGTAAATCAGGAACCTTTCTGAGAAAACCGGAACGTTTTCGGTGCGACCTAAACGCAGTTTGAGCTCTTTACTTTGTTACAAAAAACGTTACATGAATGACGAAGTACGAGCATTCTGTCCCCTAAACAGAGACGCTTTCGCGTCAAAACGAGTGAACGGTGAGAAGAAATATTATGTGGACCAGCATATAAAAAGCGCCTCCCACAGAACTCGCCTAGAACGAGCCTTGTCAAGTTCGCAGCGGGTGTCGCTCTTGCCTGAATTCGTCAACATCTCGAACAGAGAGAATGAGTTCTACATGAGGTTATGCAAGGCTCTTCTCGAAGCAGATATCCCGTTGTACAAATTGCAGAACCAATCTCTCCGCCAATTCCTGGAGGTGGAGACGAATCAGAGTATACCGCATCACTCTACACTACGGAAGACTTACTTGAAAAAACTCTATGACGTTGCCATCATGCGAATTCGCGACGCAATCGGCGAATCGAAAATCTGGGTTCCAATCCACGAAACCACGGATGCCAGGGGCCAATGTGTCGTCAATACAATTGTGGGACCACTCGACGCCAGCAAACCAACGACTGCTTATTTATTGGGATCCGAAGTTGTGAGCAGGACCAACCACGCGACCGTAGCGCAAGTATTCTGCACCTCTATGAACATTCTCTGGCCAGACGACGTCAAGCACGATCGCGTGTTACTCCTTGTAACGGACGCAGCCAGGTATATGAAGAAAGCTGCGGGAGCTCTGAAGGTTTTGTTCCCGAAAATGATCTACGTCACTTGTCTTGCGCATGCAATCAACCGGGTGTTCGAAGAAATTCGCAAGCAGTTCCCTGTTGTTGATTCACTCATTGCAAATGTGAAGAAAGTGTTTGTAAAAGCCCCGTCGCGAGTGCAGACGTTCAGAGACATTGCTCCAGGTTTGGCGTTGCCTCCTGAACCCATAATAACTCGGTGGGGAACTTGGTTGGACGCCGCCTGCTATTACGCCAGCAATTTCGAAAAAATCAAAGAAGTTCTGAACAGTTTGGATGCGAAAGACGCGCTTTCGATCGAGAAATCCCAAGCTCTGCTCGGGAAGCCTCAACTCAAGTGTCAGCTAGTATATATCGCTACTAACTTCCGGAGGATACCTGAAGCGATCACAAAGCTCGAATGCAGCGAGCAAACAATCGACACGACGTTTGCGGTCTTAGAAGAGGTTGAAACTTTGATCGGCGTCGCGGTCGGACCGAAGTCCGATCCTATCCGGGAAAAATTTAAGTGTGTGTTGCAACAGAATGAATGATACGGCGCTTTGAAAGAAATACTTTCAGTTTTCCAAGGTGGGGAACTGATGTCAACGTCAAATCTCACTTTAAATGAAGTCTCTTTGTTCCGGTACGCTCCCATGGTCAGTGTCGATGTGGAGCGTACTTTCTCTCGTTACAAAGCAATGCTAACCGACAACAGACTTTCGTTAACGAATGAGAACGCGAGATATCATTTTATTCCTTTGTGCAATCCGTTCGATGCTTCGCAGGTGTACCTAATAAAATCTCAGAATGTGTCTGTGTCTCCATTGCTGTTTGTGCCTTTTTTGCCTGTTTTTAGTGCCTTTTCCAACAATTTTCAATGCCTTATTTGCCTTTTTTGCCTATTTTTAGTGCCTTTTCCAACAATTTTTAATGCCTTTTTGCCTGCCTATTTCACGATTTTTTAGTGCCTGAACTTCGCAGCCCTAATGATCATGTGTCGCGCCCCGCGTCGCGAGTCGCTCCCGATGCGACCGCTTCCTTGGTCGAGTCCGCGACGGCATTTTATGCAGCCCAGGAAGTCAGTGAAATCTGTGGGTTTTGATGGAATGAATGAGCGCCTCAGGGTAGGAATTGGCTAAACGCCAAGAAATAGGCATCCGATATAGGATAGGAAATCCGAAAATGGGCAAAGTCTGATAAATTATATTATGGATGGAAGTTATAAAAAGGCACTTCTGGGCATTTTGAAGCATTTGCCCGACCTCATCTGACATGAGCGAATTTGGTGAGGTGAGGGGGCGCTCTTCGGCAGTTCGCTGAGGGCGCAAACTACCCTATGACCGGCGCTGGCAATGCCGATTTCTGGAGTTGTCAGCGTCTCAATTGGATGGCGATCAAAAAATGAATCGGGATGAGACTGAACAGCTGCGGAATTTCGAATATTGAGGACGTAAGTTTTCGCTTCAAAAACCAGTTCCGCTTCGTTCCCTCGCATCATAGAAACGAACGGACAAAGTGATACTCACGGTCAACGAAGAATTTTTCGTGAGGACATCGAAACCGAACTACGTGAACCCGTAGCTTTTACCGTGAAATCTCATGAGAAAGGGGGACGTCACAGGCGAGAACTGGGAAGCTTTATTGGCTGATCTCACAAGTAAACCTCACGATTAGGGGTCGCAAAATAACCGCCAAGCGGAACCGCGGGTACTCCTCTGGCGGCGGGTAATACCCGAGCGGGTCCCCGCGACCTCGGACCGCGATTTTCGGGTGCCCGCTGGTCATGGCCGCCTGAGCGGCACGCAAATACGGGCACGAAATATGATGGAGTTGGGGATGGATTTGCAGTAAAAATGGCGGGGAAACTCGCGGGTACCCGCGGTTTTCGCCTAGAACCGCGGTTCCGCTTGGCGGTTCTTTTGCGACCCCTACTCACGATATCGGTATGTCGGGAAGCCGGTCTGAACCGGTCTCATTCGGTCGATTCTTCTCTTCAAAAAATTTGTGGTTCAACCTTCGGCTCTCCTCACTGCCATATTCTGCCTCGGTTGGAAAATGATCCGCGAGAACATCCGGGTGAGTTTATGCTAGGCACAATCCAAATGATCACTGATTTATGCAGCGCGAATGAGAATGATTTCAAGGAGTAACACGGGATAGAGAGTCAATTTTGCGAGCATACATCTAGACGTACCAAGAGAGTTGAAAGATATTGTCGTTCTGGGATGCTTCAGGGACCGATGTTCACCATCCGAGTGCTCAAACCGCTCTGTAGAGAAGATGATAGGAGAGGGTTCCTCAAAGCGAAGACAGAGAACGCTCGCGCTAAACTCCGAACAAGAACCCATGAGACGACCGAAAGGTACTCGTCGGATATAAGCTTTACCCACGACCAGTATTTCGATCTCATAAGGTCAACTCGTAAACGAATCAGCATCTTGTTCAAAAGACTCAGGACAACATCAATACATCGAATGACTGGATAGGTTCCCGTACTCCTGTGCAGCATACGTTGTCGATCATGTCACCAAATTCAATAGAGAGATCAGCCATCTACACCGAGAGTTGACGAAAATTCACCGGCGAACCCGGAATTTGATCGGGCTAAATAGCTGATCAAAGTGTGTCCCAAAATCCAAGCCTCCGGACCCCGCACCCTCGTCCGCTCGGGACCGGATCTCCCTGAGTCAGGTCAGTCAGACGCCAGCGACATCTGACGCTGGTCAATTGGAAATTGCGACAGCTCTGTGAAAGGCATCACAGTTTTGGATTGATGAATTCATGTCGCGAAAGAGCTATCTCTGGGATGCTCACACCAATTGTTCAAACTTCGGGATAAAGGAGTGATAATACGAGCCATCTCGTTCGGGAATTTTGTGGATGCCGTCGCAAAATACGAACTTGCACAAGTCGTGGTTGAAATTGCGGTATTCACGGGAAAAGAACCACAAAGACCGTTGAAATGAGAGGTGCCACATCAATCCACGTGCCTTCAACGGGATACAAGCATAACGTGCATCCTCTCTATATGCGCCTCGATGGGGAAAACGTTTCATCGCTGATCATCGCCAAAGGGAAGGAGGACGAAATGGAACGAGTCCCAGATATTTTTGTTCCCAAAAGCGGAAAAGCTTGTTCGACCCGGAGTGTGCTACGGGAATGGATTGACGTGATGCTCCCATTTATCCATCGGAATGGGAAGCGAAGTCTCCTAAGCTTGGACTCAGTAAGTACTCACAGAACGGAGGATATGGAACGATTCCGGGCTGAAAGATCCATTGACCAGATCAGTGGTTCTCAAAGCGGTCGATATGGACTAGGCCTTCCAACGGTTCCGGGGAAGCGGTCCTGGAACTGCCAGAACCGCATTTTTTCCGCGATTCTGACCCGCGAGGAACCGCGAAATTTTCGCGGTTATGCCCGCAAAGTACAGCTCATGTAACTACCGAATCGCGGCTGGAACGAGGGTCACCCGGTTGTGATTCAATGAGTATCGGAGCAGTATCTATGCCAGCTTGGCCTTGACTCGTCTCGTATTTATGTTGACAGCATTGTTGTAAAACTAACTTTATTTCCCCAGGCGACAGTTTCGTGGGATTCATTTTTCGAGACTCCCGTATCGTGTCCTGTCGCGCAGTTCTCAAATCTCTCAATATCGGCAACCTGGGGGTCGATATTGACCCCCCAGGGGTCAACGGGTAGGGCGAGTTTGAGAACCGCTGCATCAGATCATGATTCGAGCAGGAACGGCCGGATACTCGCAAGCGTTGGACATCGCGAACAACAAACCTCTCGAGACGACATGGTTCAGAAATCGATGACCACGTCGAGAATCGTGAGAGCAGCAACGTTTGAGGAAATTTCGTTAGGCCGTGTGTTCCCGGAGTCGTATCCTGGGCTCGGACGGCCTTGGGTTGAATTCCCGGAAGTTGTGTTCTGAATGCGCTCCGGGCTGAATACCTTGCCAGGAGTTGCGAGTTTGATGAAATTTCATCGTCAAGCACTAGAGATTGGGCCCTAAGATCCTACGTGAATCGGAGCTGCGAGGAGAAAAACAACACGTGGTAGAACTTTTTGTGAACCTGCAGATCTACAAAAATGTTCCAGAAGCGGACGAGCTGATAGTTGTCGGATAAGGTTCCGTTAAACTATGAGCTCTGTTGTGAATGAAGATAACTTTTTCAAATCGATCCGGAGATTTCTCCGAAAGCAAGGCTCCAGACGATTCTTCGGATTTTTCGACCGGTCCTATAAAGTGAGAAATACGGTAGTCTCCACGAGGATCGAGTTCATGGTTGATGGCGTTTTCCTCTATTATTTTGGCCCCAGTCTACTCTTGACCTCACGGACGTTTTCCGGCACAACCCATCGTTAGTACCAGCGGTACTAACGAGGTGGCGTTAGTACCAGCGGTACTAACGCCACCCCGATTTTTCCGACAGAGCCCAGATCCACACCTATCTGAAAAAAATAATAATCTAGATAATCTAGCCCACCGTTATGCCGCACACGATATACTCCTATGGGTTCGATGGACTCTCATGCTCGTTGGATACAATCTTTTCCTGAAAACATTCGTTGATCCTGTTCCAGGCAGAACGGGCAATGAAAATTCGGACCGTCCCGTATCTGAAAAAGCGCAAAATCACATGATATTTCTCCCGTCTGTTGACAGATACAGCAATTTGACACTCAAATTCGTCAACTCCATGAGATGGATCGAGGATGAGTGTCACCTGCCGGCCCTCCGGACGATGGTCAACGTGGATAATGACGTTTGGGTCCCTCGAGGAAGGGGGTTCTAAGGAGTTCTACGGGTCGATATCCATGTAGATCCAACTCACAGCTCGGGTGCGGGAGCTTCCTGAGTCTCTCCCGCTTGGAGCACGCTTTTGAACAGGACCAGACTCTCATTCCACTCGAGGATCCAAAGAGTAAATTCCACAAGTGAGTGAATCTTGGTCAGCGCTCAATCAGCTTCGTAAAACTTCCGCAGCTGAAGCTTTTGGCCATAATCCGTGTGATAGGAATGATTTTCGGTCGCGTATTGTGATACCAGATTCACTAGAGGAATTTGCTGATTTTCACAGGTAACTTTGATCGCGCTGTCCGGTCTCCAGAGGTTTTTCTGGACTTGATGGGTTTCTGACGATCTCCCAGGTTGAACGTTGGACGGCTGTGAACTTTTTACAACATACTAGATTCTGTTCGATTGCATTGAAATGGAATTGGTCTCACGCCCTCGCTATCCTGCAGTGGGCTTTTCATTGGTATCAGGTAATTTCCTCGCATTTTCGCTTTCTTGAGCCTTCAGGTAGTATTCTCCGATGGAGTTCGAGATGAGAAGAAAAGTTATCGCTGCCGCAACTCGAGCGCGTGGTCTCGAGAAGCTCTGACCGTCTGGCTCGATCATTGTGAATCTCCCCCTCCGACGCATGTCACAGACGTAAACTACCACTCTCGTAAGTTCCAGCTCAAGCGGTTCAATCGCGGTACGGGCAGTTTGCTGTGATTTTTGCGGACCGACGTCGGACCCCAATCAGAACAATTCGAACAGAAGAAGCTGTTTTGATCGCGCTATCAGGTCTCCAGAGGTTTTTCCGGACATTTTGGGTTTCGGACGATCTTCCGACATTTCACGTTTCGCGGCTGTAAACTTTGTACAACTAACTGCTGTTGCTCGATTATAATGGAACAAAATCGCTCTCGCTTCGCTGCCTTGGGCTTTTTATTGGTCTCAGATCATGTCCGCACGTTTTCGCTATCTGGAGCGTTTAGGTGATATACAGGGTGGTCCGCCGATCGGTTTTTTGGGTTTTTCTCGAAAACTATCAGCTCAACGAGAAAAAGTGTCATGGATGACCCCACTGGGAATCCGATTCTACATCTGGTAGGCATGACAGGACCTCTGAAATCCGAAAATTGAATTTTTTCCGAGACTAGACCGGTATGATGTTCGAGAATCTTTGCCGTCGTGTCTCTGGCGCTGTTGTAAAGCTGATCGAGGAACTGATGGAGCAAACAACGGGTTGGAACTTGATACTCGAGTTCTCGTGTTCGTAGGAACATCCTGTTGGATCTCACAGTTTGGAACATCGTTTGCCGATTCAGATGGCTTTGGCTCTGCTCACCGAGCATTCCGAGTTTCGTGATGGAGTTCCTTTTTGGTGAGAAGACGGATATGCTAGCAACTTACTTTGCCAACAACAGAGTTTCGGTAGACGCGAGTCGTGAGTATCAGCTGCTTTACCCCGACCGAAGACAGCCATCGGTGACGTACTTCGCAAGACTGGAGAAATGTTTGAGGAACTTCGGCCGCTTTGATTCCGTCCCGAAGGCTTTCCCCACGGCAGAGTTGGAAGCCAGCATTTTAGCTCATGTCGAGCGCAACCCGATGTCTTCGTCGAGGGAAACAGCGTTCCACTGCCATACGGACCACGCGACGGTGCTTCTTGTCTTGCGCAAGCACGGTATGAAACCGTTCAAGATAGGAAAAGTTCAGCATCTCCTGGAAAGCGACAAGCAGCGGCGACGCGATTTTTGCAACTGGTTCTTGGAACAACTGAACCGAGATCCTCAGTTTCACTCGAAAATTCTGTGGACTGATGAATCGAACTTTAGCAACAAGGGCTTCTTCAACCGGAAGAACACTCACTATTGGGCAACCGAGAAGCGTGGTCAGTTCAGGGAGAGTAATGTCCAGGTGAGATTCAGCTTCAACGTTTGGTGCGGGATGCTCGGATCCCGAATCATCGGACCGCGATTTTATCAAGGCACCTTAAAGGCCATTGACTATCAGAGATTCCTCGAGGACGAGTTGATCAGCTACATGGAAGACTTCCCCCTTCAACTGCGACAAGAGATGATCTTCCAGCAGGATGGAGCACCGCCACACAATGCAAGAAGGACCATGACTCTACTGAGATCGATGTTCCCGGGTAGGCTTCTGGCCACGAATGGCGATATCCGGTGGCCTGCGCGAAGCCCCGACTTGACGCCCCTCGATTTCTTCTTGTGGGGAAGAGTGAAAGATCTAGTGTACACCCCACAAAACATCCCGTACACTGATCTCAGCCAGCTACAAGAGAAAGTCGCGGAGGTTATCAGAAATATCCCTCCCGAAGAAATTCGCGCCGCTACAAGCTCCGTCCCTAGTCGCTGCCGAATGTGTATTGAGAACGCAGGACGTCAATTCGAGCAGCTCAGGTGATCAGCGAATCGTACCATTTGTCAGCACTTCAACAGCAGCCGATCTACTCCAGCGCGGACTAGGTCGGTCCTTGGGTGCCTGAAGTATTGCTGTTTAGGCCAGTTCCGGGAACCCAAACTACCACGATCGGCGGTCTTAGAGGAGGAGTTTTAGTCGGTATTATGGAGCCGAGAAATCGAGTCCTCCATCGAGTCCGACACTCCTGGGCCACCTTCCCAGGGTTAGTGCGTAAATGCATTTCTCCTTCCTCGGAGTCTCTTCAGAGACTCCAAAATAAAACAAAAAAAAAATCCAGGAACACATCCAAAGAATTCCTATTCACTCACACATGTCGAACCAACGGCCTCCTTCAGCTCATAAACCGACCAACCCATTCATCCGGCTCCACACTGGACTTTCTGCTCGCCTCCGATCCCCACATCGTTGATCAAGTTCCAACCCGTTGTTTGCTCCATCAGTTCCTCGATCAGCTTTACAACAGCGCCAGAGACACGACGGCAAAAATTCTCGAACATCAGTGGCTTGAATTTCCGATTCGAGACCCCAAGATTCTCCAAACATACCGGTCTAGTCTCGGAAAAAATTCAATTTTCGGATTTCAGAGGTCCTGTCATGCCTACCAGATGTAGAATCGGATTCCCAGTGGGGTCATCCATGACACTCTTCCTCGTTGGGCTGATAGTTTTCGAGAAAAACCCGGAAAACCGGATCTGGGACCACCCTGTAGGCCCGATTGAGTTCCGGAAAATCTACTCTTATCTACCTCTTTCAATTAAAAAAGAGTTATGAAGTGAAATCCTGTCTAGTACTGAAAGTATGAGTTCGTTCACAAGACCCATGCCCATCGAGCAGCTTCGAAACGGCGCTAGGGTCACTTTTCAACGGTCACCTCGTGTCTCAACAACTCTCGTCAGCTTGACCCATCACATGGTGTCATCTACTGGAGAAAAGTTTCCGTCTCGGGAAAGATAAATAAGGGAATGACTACAGGGTGCAGCAGCTGTTGAACATCCGGTTGTAAGGAATGGATGTGTGCAACTCGTGGAAGCTCAGTTCCTTGTTTCAAGTGTTTGGAGAATTATATGCGTCCTTCAGGGTCCCGATGTCAAGTGCGAAACATCCGCTGGTGGCCTGGCACCTTAGGAAAGCGTTTACCTGAAAAGCCCAATATTCCGCTCTATAGCCGTGATTTGCGATCGCTTCTCGCAGGCTGTTGATCCCGTTCCGATCAGCAGTTTCGAAGTAACACTGGAAGAGCGGCTGCAACGTCGAAACTTTCAGACTTCGCGAGTGAGACTTCTCAGGGAATGTGAGCTGCGAAGGCCGAGTTTGGTCATGATGATGGTCAGATTTCGCTGCTGAGGGAATATGCTCGTCCAAAGCGAACAGTGTTCGTCGGTAATGTACTCGACTTGCGAATGGTGTACGCTCCCGCGCATTCGCCTCATTCAAACCAGGAGTTGAATTCTCGAGTCGTGACCTCCAGATAACCCGCGCGTCGCCCACGTCCCGCAATGACTCGGTTTCACAGAATACGCGTAGCGCTCGTCGCATGTTTGATCTCCCTCGGCTTCTACTCAGGCATGATCAGGGAGGTTACAAAATCAGCCGAAAAGCAGCAGGCGCTAAATGTAGCAGAGCACGCACCCATAAGAACAGGGCTTAAAAATTATCCCACTCGCAATGAGACTGCTCAGAAAACTCCGATAGCAGGCTCTCAGTCCGCCACCACAGACCGGAACGAAACTGTTTCAACGTCATTTCCCGTCAGCGGCTCTCCGGGAGGAGACTCAACCAGCCCGAATAAATCGACAAGAGGGCGCTATCAAACCGGAGATCACTGGACGGAGGTGAAGAATGCTTCTGTGCCCTTTCTGAACGATACATCAAGTGTCTACGACAAGTACATCATCTACGGTGAAAAATGTCGGATCCGAAGCTATCCCTTCGACGATCCCGTCATTCTCAAGAGGTACTTCTCCAAAAAACCATACACTTGTTCCGAAACAGCCCAACCTTTCATATTCTACCCGAAAATAAATCTGGCTGCGGATCATCACTGTATTGGTTTCCATGAGACCGCGTTCAACCAGTCCTACGGAGGCAGCATTGACGATTGGAACTGCACTTACAAAGAAGTTGCCCGCAACCCCAAAAGCAGGATCGGAGACAGGCACTTCAGTTACGGAAGGTCGAAGCTGCTGGGAGTTGGAAATTGTCCGACGGAGGAATTCATCTGGGTCGAGTGTGAGCGACCGGGGACAAATGCAACGTACGAGCAACCGCTGATGCTCCCTCTTGTGAAAGCGGCGCGCGCACCGATCCGGCCCAACAACATTGGCAAGAAGCCGCTACACGTTCTTGTGCTCGGACTGGACGCAGTCTCACGACTGAATGCTCATAGACAGCTGCCCCAGACTCTGAAGTTCCTGCAGTCGAAAGAAAACTTCATCGAGCTTTTCGGCTACAACAAAATCGGCCCGAACTCAGCACCCAATCAGATCCCGCTTCTCACTGGGATACCCTTTGCGGAGCCCGGACTTCAAGATCGTGTGGCCTCGGACTACTTCGACAACCAGACGCGATTCATATGGGAAGACTATGAGGAACGCGGTTACAGAACTATGCACTACGAAGAGATGCATCGTTACGGTCTCTTTGTGTATCCAGCACCAATGGGCTTCAAAAAGGTCGGTAATCCGAAAGACAGTCATGAGTACCGCGTCCGCTTTGGAGTAACGGCCAATCTAGCCGAGTGTCGAATGTGGGAGTATGCTCATGGCGGTCCTTCTCTGATTAGGGAGCCTAGGAAAAGGGGCATGTGAGCAATGAGTTGCGGTTCATCTCTTGAGCGTTGTCTGAAAGGTGCTATGATCTCATTAGGCGCATAACACCTGATGATTCATATCTGCTGTGTTTGTTTCACAGATCCCAACCACCTACTGGCCGCGTCCGATCCTCCAAGCTATCGAGGAATCCACTCTGAGGGCAGCAGGTGACGACTGGTGCATAGGACCACACTTCCCAGCGAAGTATTACCTCGACTACACTTTCAACATAATGAAGATCCTCGGCAGCGACCGACCCTTGTTCTCCTACCAGTTTCTGGTTTGGGCGACTCATAATACCCTCAATGGAGGTCGGAGCGTAGACGAATATCTGCGTGAATTCTCCGCCAAAATGGAGAGCAGCGGAATATTGAACAATACGGCTGTCTTCTTCATTTCGGATCATGGCTTTCGATTCGGAGAGTTCAGGAAAACAGCACTCGGGAGGTACGAGGACATGCTCCCGTTCGGCTCCGTTCTCATGCCGGACTGGTACTTTGAGGGAAAATCGGGAGCGTTGGGAAACTTGAGGACAAACTCAAGAAGGCTCGTGACGGTATACGACCTGCACGCGACTCTCTTGGAACTCGCGGACCCTTGGAGCGAAGGCAGAATTATACGGACTGCAAATGGTTACAGTATTCTCAGCACTGAAATACCGAGCGATCGCAGTTGTGACGAGGCTGGTATCAACTTGCAGTTCTGTGCTTGTTTGGAACCACAACCGTACAGCAGAGGGAGCCTATTGTCGCAATCTCTAGCTGAATTCGTCATCAATCGAATGAACGACGTGATCCGGGAGAACAACGCCGCGGCAAAATGTCGAGAATGGTCACTCGATGACGTGGAAGACTTCGTACGACTTTCTGAAGGCGAGGAAGTGACTGATTTCTGCAAATCATCGATCAGGACGGAACCTTTCGCTCAGTTTGAGATCACTGCCAAGCTGACTGAATCAAACATGAGCTGGACACTGCTCTCAGACGTAGATCGGACCAGCTGGTTTCGGACGAGCGCTCAGTGCGCGAAGGAAGAATCCTTTGAGAGGTATTGTTATTGCAGATGAAAATCGGGCGGCTCAAGATAGTGAGATAACATTTATCAGCTACAGGGATACCGAATCCCGAGACCGGCCCCGTGAAGGAAGCGAAGTCAGGCCTGAAGGCGCGATCTGAGACACGCTACAACTCCACTAGTAATCATCAGAATCGATAGTGAAACGGGGTTGGATATTCGTGTTGCTCGCGATCGGCGCAGGCTTCTTGCTTATACCCGGATTCCGAGATTCCTGGCCTTTCAGAGGTGATTGATGTGAGTACTGTTGAGGCGAATGCTCCCGAAACTCCACCACAAGAGAAATCTGTTGTCGATGAATACCAAGCCAAGCAAATTCCACGTATCGCTATGATCCCAAAAGTCAATACAGCAGCAACGCATCTACGGAAAAGCTGTTCGCTATCTCAGAATCATTGACTCGTACTTGAAGTTGGACTAGAGAAAGAAGCTAGATGTTGGCAATCATCCCACAAAGGAAATCAAGCAGATTCCGGGCAGCTCCCGGAGCGATGGTAGCGGAATCTGAGGAAATGCTACATATTCCGCCATCCCCAAATGGACAGTCGTCAGTAGCAGATCTATTTGCGTGAAACTATGATCTTATTTCTCGTACACAATGGCCGGATCTGATTAATAAATGACAACTTGCGGCCACTTGCAATAAGAACTAAGGGGGCAGGTGAAAATCGGAACCAAGTTGTTGTCTGTTCTGGTCTTATCCTGTAAAAAATCCAGTAGTTACTCCCCCGTTGTCCGGGAAGCAAAATGAATGCTAGGTGTGGCGGACGGATTCCCGAGAAGATGATAACACGGGGTTTTGGTCACTTCAGGAACTGATCCGTTCACGTGTTCGATTCGCCCTCCGACTATCGGGTGAGCCGCGAGTGATCGACTCTGAGTCAAAGAGACGGGGTCTCTGAGAACGATGGATTAAGCTAGTCTACCGACGAGTTCGGTTTGTGACCGATCGGCTAATTGGCGTTTTCTATATGGCCGGCCGCGGGGGCATGTATACCGTAGGCTCGCTAGAGAACATCTGATGATGCTGTCCCGGCGCACAGATGTGTGGCCGCGGCGACGTGCTGTCTATCATGCACCGTGTGATGCCGCCTGACGGCTCGTCGCCAGTGACGTCACTCGAGTATAGTGACGACTGACGACTTTTCTCGGAGTGTGCGAATCGAACCCTGAGTCGGAGATCCCGTTATTTTATTGCCCCTCGGTTGCCCTACTTGGGCTCCCGTCGGTTAATTGAATGATTGTTGACGAAATGAATAAACATCTGAAACTTCTTCCTATCTAGCTACCCCGTCTCTCTCTTCGCTCTCCTGTTAGTGTGTGTTTCATGTTGAATATGGTTAGTGGAAGTAAGCTCTAGGCACAACGGTGAACCTCCGTTTGTCACACTAGGTATGAAGCGAATTCGGAACTGAATAAAAATGTTGCCCTTTCAAAGCAAATGAGCTCTCCTTGCCGGCTCTGAACATCAAATGAGCCGTCTTCGCCGGACTACGCCGATAGGTCTGATCACAAGACTATTCGCCCGCAGATGAACGGAGCCAAAACCGATGGAACAATGACAACAACAGAAACTCGCTATGCAAGAATAGAGAAAGAGTTCTGGCGGTCAGGTATGCTCTCCAAAGATTTTACTATTTCATCTTCCCGAAGAGAATAACCGTCTACTCGGATCACCGGCCGCTGATCAACATCGTCCCGGAAGCACCGGAGGACGTCCCACTGCGACTTCAGAGAATGCTGATGGACATCAAAAGATACAACATCATACTTTTGTTCAGGCGAGGCAAAGAAATCTTTGCAGATGCGCCACCTCGGTGCGCATTCAAAAAGAGTGATTCGGAACTAGAAGTACAGATATGCAGTGTAAGACTATCCGCTCTTCTTGAGTCAGGTTCTTCGGGTACCACTGTTGGAATTTAGACTTTGGAAAACGAGAACACAACTTGGCGGTTCAGCTTCCCATTCACACACACTCTTGTGGAGAGCGTTGATTTCCTATCACGATCGTAGCCGGGAAACGGCGGAGTGTTCAAATCGCGGGCGGTGAGACTGATCTCAGAGCACAATTACATAAGGACCAGCCGGCCTGCGGCCCGGCGTCGGTGCGCTGCCATGACTGAGCTGGCAGGGGCGTCGCGAATCTCGACCACAGTGAGCGGAGCTGTTCATCGAGGCAAGCCGTCAGCTTACTCAACCTGGCACGGTAACGCAGAGCTCGCCTCCGAAAGTTGCAGTTCGTCGCCGATCGCTTGTAAGAGAAGGTGGTGGAGGGGTGGGGTGGTTCCGTTTTTCCGGACTTGCAGTCCATGCAAGGGACTGCAATGTCGGATGTTCCTTCGGCTTGGCGTTTGCCCGCGAGAGGCTCCTACGTGTTGCTGTGGCCACACAAATGGAGTGACATTCGCAAGTTCGCGTTCTTCACGGTGCGGAGACGTCACACAGGGATCGAAACCAAAAAGTGGAAAACTATAACGGTACAGGCCAGCTGCTTTTCTGGATGCGTCATGGCTCGGAGTATTATCCACCATCGGTTTCGGTACTTGCATCCATAGTTCCGGCATTTCTGGAGGCGAAAAACCTCTAAAACACACCGATGTCGAGGGTTTCTAGTCAAAGCCCCCAGCTGCCCGAGTTCCTCGGGTGCAAATAGACATGGGCTTCCACGTCGAATAGATGTTCTTCCTTGCTTTGAGGATCCGCGTATTTTTGGGATCGAGACCCGAATAATTAACAGTGACGACCACCACATCATCATAACCAACAGAACCACATCCATTGCTTTATTCTACATCCAGCCACAATTCAGAGCGTTGGAAGTTGTCGACATAGTCGTCAACGCGCTGTCAGGATTAGACATGACTCTCCCAGTCATCGTAGCGGGCGACTTCAACTCACGAGTCGACGCAAACGCCGGTGACAAAAAAGGAGAGCATTTGTTAAGCTCGTTGGAGAATATGGGGTACTTTCTACTCAACAGAGCCGACGAGTGTACATACGGTTACAGCCCGTTTCCCCGAATCCGTTTCCCCGAAACCGTTTCCCCGAACCCGTTTCCCCGAAACCGTTTCCCCGAATCCGTTTCCCCGAACCCGTTTCCCCGAACCCGTTTCCCCGAAACCGTTTCCCCGACCAGAAACCCTCTCCTAATTTCGAGACCCTCGGGCCGGATGAGGCTTCTATGTGGAGCGCGGAGTCAACGAGAGCCGACTGGAAGGGAATGGAGTCATGTTGAGAAATTTCGGTAACTGACCAACCATGCGCGAACTTGGGCGGCTGGTATGCTTGTTGGATGTCCCGTAGTCAGCTCCAAATCAATCCTCGATTCTCTAGGAACTCCTAATACAATGCCTGGCTACAGTCGATTTGGTCTGATCGCGATCTTGGCCCTCATCAGAATTTACAGGGGCACGGTTCGAGGAGATATCCGACTGTTGCCCAACCGGAAGCCAAGCGGGAGCACGACAAGACTAACTACATTCGACACACCTTTCTCGCTCCTCACACTAGAGAGCGTGAGCAAGAGACATGGAGGGACACCAAGATAACCTTGGAGAAATTACACAAAGAAATCTGGGAAATCCGATGAGCTACTCGCCTCAGGAACTGGGTCACATGTAATATGTACACGAAAGGAGGATCAATAAATGACCATAACCACAACACTTGAAAGGCAATCTTCAAAAATCTGCGTTCATGGAGCGAGCTTCCTTGGGAGCTCCCCCATCTCGGTTCAGCGGAGTACCTTGACAGGGACTTTGAAAATCCCAAGCAGATCATCATCGTATAATAATCTGTGAACCTATGCGTCTGTGATGTATGTAGCTCCAGGAAAGACCACTCACTCACACCAGGCTATATGAATTGACGGAGGAGGACGATCGAATTCTTCTCGCGCAACGGTGGAGCCCAAAGCAACCCGTCGGTTCCAAGCCGGGAAGGACATAGATGGATCTTGACCAATCACAGGATTGGTTATCCCAAGAAACGTATACCCAGCTGAATAGTCTCAACCCCGTACAATTCCCGAGCTTCATAGCCTCGGGACGAGGCGAAAGGCATTTGCGACAATGCCACACGGCTTCGACTGAAGGGCGATAGAGCAGAACTAGAGATTTCTCCCTCTCGGAGACCCGCGGAGCTCTTGAGGGGCTCCGTCAGAGTCTACCGCGAGGCCTTCGGCCCGCAGAAGGCGAAGATATCATGAAACTCGGCCTGATGACCACTGCCTGCCGAAAAAGAGTCCAGTAGCAGATTTGAAGCTGGGGAGGGCCGCCGCTTTACAGTGAGCGCGGGGTTTGTTGTTGTTGGAGCTCAGGAAAGCTATCTCTCTCCCCTCATTGCGTCTCTCCCGCGAGGCGGCGGCAAAGTATGATAGATGAGCCATTAATCCATAGATTTTCGTCGAATCGATTTTCAACATCTGGGAGAATATTGTTCTGAGCCACATCCCAGTTTTCCCAGTTTCTCATAGAGATGAAACGGCGAATAAATCTCAAAATTAGCCTCGAGCACATCCGGGACCCGTCGGAACTTGTCCTTTGTGAAGAGAAGTTCTAGCGTCACGGTGCTCTGAAGAAATCCGGTAACCATGGAGGTTGAAGTAGTCCTATCAACGAAAGGAAAGCCGATCTACTACATCGAGCAATATTTCTATGAGGTTGACGGGAAGAACGATGTCAGCATCTACTGCCGATGCACGCAAAAGTACAAGAAAAACTGTCCTGCGAGAGCGACACTGACGAAGGTAAAGGATTTGTTGTGACTATTTTCCGCCCGTTTTTCTGAGCTCAAGATCGACGATAGTATACATACAGTATGCAGGCTGATGAGCGGAACGCTTTCCCGCGTTTTTCTGCGACCACGGGGAAAAGTGAGAACGAAGACCTGCCTCGGATTTCGATTTAACGTCCGACGAGCACACCAGATTACCGAGAAAGCCTTCTGATCACCGATTTGTATCGCTCAGATCGTCTCGAATCGCGAGATCTCGCGATAATGAGGAGCATGTCGCCAGTTTCATCCTCGGAGGATTCGTGTTTCCTGAAGGCATTCCTTCCGAAGAATCGGCATTTCCTCCAGTCGACCCTACAGGGAGAATGCATTCCTGCAGGGCGCGTTGAGTTTGGTGCCGTGGTATCTTTTGGTAGTGCCCAGCTCCCGGGGATCAGACCAAAGAAATTTCTTTCTTAGATTGTCTCCCGAGCTCAGCTCGTCGCAGAAGGAGCTCTCGTAAAGGAAAGCCAGGTTTTCGAGCCTTAGATCTCGGTGATGAGAGGACTTCCTTGTGATCCTATTATACCTCATAGGTGGTAAAATCGAAATGCCAGCTAGGTTCCCGTTTAGACTTTTTCGACTGGGCGGACTGTCGCCGACAAAAACGTGGCGAATCAACTGTATGCCGTGGCACTATCCGTGAGCGTCATTATCCAGTCAGATCTTTTACAACGTCGTTCTATTTCTGAAGGAAACTACACCTGTCTGTCAACGACTGAATGGAATCCACAACCATGAGCCTGCGAGTGAAGAATATGCGAAGAGGACAACTCTGAACGAGATGAAGGAGCGAGTCACAGTCGAGAGCCACAAGACCGCACGAGAAGTGTACAACGAGATCAGGGCTTCCTCCATAAGTGAGCTGCGAGCTGATATCGCGGAAGAAGAGATCGGCGCTTGCCTCCCAACTTTCGACTCGGCATCTACGATCCTACATCGAGCTCGCGCTCAAGTGAGGCCTCCACTGCCAACGTCGTTAGCAACTGTTGTGCTGGGCGACTCCTACACCCAAACGCTCGATGGGCGACAATTCCTGATAATCGACGACGGGACAACGGACCGGATTCTAGGATTCTCGACGGTGGACATGATGACCGCCCTTTGCGACGCTCCCATCGTGTACATGGATGGTACCTTTCGGGTGGTGCCGACAGCTTTCACTCAACTCTACACTCTCCATGCCTTCTATCGAGGTGAAATGATACCTTTTGCGTACTTCTTGCTCCCCGACAAACGGAAGGAAACCTACTGTCGCATGTTCATCCTTCTGCGGAACTTCGCTGCTTCAATCGGCTTGCTCTTCCGTCCACGAACTTTTCAGCTCGATTTCGAACAAGCAACGCTCAAGGCCATAGAGGAAATCTTCCCAGCGGCCGAAATGAAGGGCTGCAACTTTCATTTCGGCCAATGCCTGTGGCGAAAGGTGCAAGACATCGGCCTGAGCAACCATTACAAGAAACCCGAGGTCAAAAGCACTGTCCGATCAATCGGAGCGTTGGCATTCGTCCCGTTGCACGCAATCGACGATGCTTGGCTAGATATAAACGCAGAGTCTCCCGGGCCCGACCATGCTGCGTACAACGGTTTGGAAACTTTCAAGGAGTACTTCGTGACAACCTGGCTAGAAAACGCCACCGTTTTCCCGCGAGAACTGTGGAATCACTATCGCAATGACGGCGCCAGAACCACGAACCATCTCGAGGGATGGCACCAAGCATTGAATAAGGCGGTCGGTAGGGCTCACCCAAACCTCTTCGATTTAGTCAAACATCTCCAACTACGGGAACAAAGGTTCAGGAACGACATGCTGCTTCTGCGGCAGGGTCAAGACCCCCCTCGTTCACGTAAGCAATACCGAAAAATCACTGAAAAACTCATGAGGTTCGCCGAAGAACTAGAGACAAATCGAGTGACACTTCTACAATACGTGCAGAACGTTGCATCCGTCAAATCTCTAGTATGAACGCCTGCAAGTCCGTGAGACCTCTGACGAGCATTCCACGAGTGTCTATGATCGAAGATCGATCGAACAGAATACAGCTCCGTGGAGAGAGTCGATAATGCCTCACGGCTAGAATATCCAGTAGCCCATCGCCGTCACCAATGTAAAAGGATGATCATCAGACTTCTCGGCAATCAACCATGTCGCAATCGCCAAAGATCCGAGAACCCGTGGAACAGGTGCACGACCAAGAGACTCCTCTGGAGCTGTCCCAGACTGGAAGAGCAATATCATCATAACTGGCGCACAACAGTGTCAAGACCGTCAAAAAGTGAACCCTGGCAGGGCACGATTTCTTCTCTTGCGAGTCACCTCTCACCGTAACCAGAGGGACATCATGGCAATAAAGAAGGAATTGTCAAGTTGGAAGCTCGCATGATCGATGGTGAGGCCACGAGTTGTTTCGGTCTACGGAAGGATATATCGTTTTCATTTCGTTTTCAAATCGTTTATTGCCACATTGTGACAGTATGTATATGAAAGTATACAATAAATAGATAGATATGGTAGATATAGATATTCGACCACACTGAATATTTTCCCTCAAATGTTCGTCCAGTCAAAGTCTGCTGCGTTGTCGCAGTCGTACAGGTGGTAGATTCCGCATGTCCGTTCGCAAAGCTTGCACACACAAGTCTCGTCTGCTGTGTGCGTCCCGTTCCTTAGACAAATCAGGTGGTGGAAACCGTGAGTGGCTCCTCTCGTGATTCGGTGTCTGAGGTTGCATCTCGGTCCTTTCCACCAATTTGTTGTTGTTGCTGGCAGATCCCAAAACTTTTCGTCAACTTCGGTCATTTTGTTGAGCCATTGATCGCAAAGCGCTCTGAATGCCGGTGTTTCACGGAGGTTAAATTGTTCCTTCAATCTCTCGGTCATAAGTGGCGCTCCCGTCAGCAGGTAGACCAGTCTGTTTCTGGCTGTCCGATGGACTCCCAGTGTGCGTTTCAGGAAGCTCGCTTTGAGCTTGTCGAATCCTTCGAGTTGCGCGAGTGTCAGCTTCTCCCAAATCAGCTGTACCCCGTATGATGCTATTGGCGATATCTTCAGTTCGAATAGTGCTAATGCGGTATCCAACGAGAGTTCATGAGGTTTAGGGATCGAGTTGAACGCCATTCTTGCCTTTCGTATTCGGCTCTCGAGGTGTCTTGAGGCCGATACTCCCTTTTCGTTCAGGTGGACGCCCAGGTAGCTGAAGCTTGCAACCCTCTCGATCGGTTCGGCATACATTTTGAAGATGTCACCGGTCACGGGAGGTCCCCCTTTCCCGAATTTCATCACTTTGGTCTTCTCAACATTCACCTTGAGGCCGTTATTCTCTGAATATGTCTGGAGCGTTCTGAGTGACCTTTGCAGGTACGTACGTGAGCCTGAGTAAAGGACTGCGTCGTCCGCATACATCAAGGTGTACACAATGTCTTGGGCGTTTCGTATAGTATCGGGGAGGTCACTGAGGAGTACGGAAAATAGGAGCGGTGAAAGGTTGTCTCCCTGCGCAACTCCAGTGGTTTGAGAGATTGGCGGCAGCTCGTTGACACCATCCTCGATGGACACACTTCCGGCTTGCAACAGGCTCGCGATGAGCCGTAGCATCTTTCCTGCGACTCCTGATCTGGATAACTTCTCAAGTATCTTCGAACGTGGTGCTGTATCGAATGCTGAGCGATAGTCTATGAAGACTGCGTATAGTGGTTTGTTCGTCTTGCGCGTTGATGCGTTTATTCTCTCTAACAGTGTCTCGCACGGAAGGATATATCGTAGCGGTTACCAATCCCCGATCTCATGTGTGTATCGTATATGCTGATAGGATGAAATAAATCGAAATCGTGATGAATACATCGAGCACAACATTTGATCATTCTTGAAAACTCTTGTCCGGCCCTTACCCCATCTTGAAATCGATGACCTGGCTCAAATCAAATGATGCGAGCTAATTTTTTCAACAAATCATTGCATCTACCATGGTCAGCATCTCTGCTGAAATTCTCAGCATGATTCGTTTCGACTCCGCGCTCTACATAGAGGCCTCATTCTGCACGAGAAAATCGAAAATAGGAGAGGGTTCCTGTTCGGGGAAACGGTTTCGGGGAAACGGTTTCGGGGAAACGGTTTCGGGGAAACGGGTTCGGGGAAACGGTTTCGGGGAAACGGGTTCGGGGAAACGGTTTCGGGGAAACGGATTCGGGGAAACGGGAGGTCACCGTACATACATCAGCCACAATGGAAGCAGCACAATCGACTTATGCTTCACAAACTTCAATCAAACAACGAACTCAATAGAGGTCATCAACCACTAGTCAAACCTCCTAGTCAAACTGGACTTGCCAGTCACCGTTGGAGAAGCTGTCAAGCAGTCCGTCAGAAGGTATTCCAGAGACATTGACACAGCAATACTAGAAGGAAACCAAATTTGGTCAGCGTGGAACGTCGCACGTAACGAAGCCAACGTTGACGTGGCAGACGCCGCGCTCGGACAACTAATAAAATCGGCGATCAAAGAAAGTCATCCAGCCAGGAAGGCAAAGAGATGGTTCACGAAAGAATGCAGTAAACTCCTGGCAGAAACGAAGCGAAGTCTCTACAAAGCACGCCGAGGATCGACTGAGGCTAAGAATATATACACACAGAAACGGAGAGAATATCATCGTGCAATAAGAGACAGCAAGCGCCTCTGTGCAGAAAAAGATGAGACGCGATTGGTCGCACTCGCCGAAGAGCAACCATATCACTACATCAAGAGAGGAAGAAATAATAACCCCTGCAACGCCCCACCAGAAGTAATAAAAACGCACTTCGAACATCTGCTCTCGGACGAGACTGCGGAGCCGCCGGAAGCAACGGTCGAACTGCCTCTAACATTCGACCAATGGCTCTCCAATGTACCATGGACGGCGCACGCAGTCACAGAAATCGTCAACGCCCTCCCGAAACGAAGAAGCGCGGGTCCAGACGGAATCTACTACGACCACTGGAAGGGAAGTATCAGCCTAACCGCGAAACCTATTGCGGAACTGTTCGACAGAATTATGGAAAACGGCAAACTCCCAACTTCGTGGCATCAAGCGAGACTTTCGCTGCTTTTCAAAGGGAAACCAACAGACCCCAGAGACGACCTCAACTACTTCCGCGGCATAGCAAGTGAAGCAACATTGAAGAAAATCTTCTTCAAAGGGATCATCAGGAGACTCGAGCACACGATAGAGTCATACCTGCCACCCCAACAGTTTGGCTTCAGACCGGGTATAGGCACCCATGATGCCATACACGTGGTTATCTCCGAAATCGAGCGGTCGTTGTCCAGACCGGAGCAACACTTATACGCCGTCCTGATAGATTGCCAAAAATTTCCAGGTATTCACTAAAGTGAATTCAAGAACGGAGGATTCCGTGGTCAGATCGGAAATATGCGCTAGACCTGTGCGATACTTTTCCCATAGCAAATATGGGTCAGAAGTATGAGAGTTTCACAATGCACCCAACACAATACGGGACGAACACACATACACCAGAAACAGCTTCTTTAATCAATCCATAACTTCGTCGTCTTTGAAAGCCGAGACGCGCTACGCAGAACGCGCGGTAGAGACAGCAACAAATATGGGGAAAGGGAACAGTTCGAAACCACATCACTTCCGTAAGAAACCCCGTCACCTCGAAGCGAACCATAAAACGGAATCCTCCGTTAAAAGCATTTGACCTAGCGCCCCGACATAGGATGGTCGAGGGATTCAAACGTGCTGGCGTCAATGGTCAGATGCTCAAGGTGATCGAAAGCTTCTACCACGCAGACACTCTACGTGTGAATACTGGAGGCGGCGTATTCGTCGAGGTCTCACAAAATCGAGGCACGCCGCAAGGCGATCCCCTCAGCTGTTCGGGTTTCGCATTACTACTTGCCGAGCTTCCAAAGAAAATCGAGAGTGAATTCAGAACAGGCTGCATCGCTATGTTCGCAGACGATATAATCATCCTACACAAGAACTGGTTGCAGGTCCAACAGATGCTCAATCTAGTCGCTGAGCACCTAGAGAGTGAGGGACTACAGTTGAATCCTACCAAGACGGTAGCCCTGAAGTTCAGAAAAGGAGGTCCTCTCGCCAAGCACGACCGCATACTGTGGAGAGGCAAAGCCTTGGAGATGGTATCCTCAGCCAGATACCTCGGAATACGACTCCAGACTACAGGCACATGCTTCACTGAACATGTGGAAGAGGTGTGCTGTAAAACGCTGGCAGCAATGTACGGCGAGGCTGGCGATCCGTACCAGTTGTCAGTGAGCACGGCCCTGAAGCTTTTCTACCTGAAGGCTCAGCCGAAGCTTTCGTACGGCATGAAGCGGCTATGGCCACACCTGTCGAAAGGAAACGTCGAGTCTTTCGAAAAATGCTTCTGTACATACCTGAAACGCGTCTTCAGAGTCCCAGCAAACTCGAAGAACCGACTGTTGTACATCATGGCGAAGCTAGAGAATCCCTTTGCCGAAAGAATGAGGGAAGCACTGCACGCTGAGACCACCCCAGCATTCCTCGATTTCTACGAAGAGTGGAAAGCCAAGCACAACGAAGCCTCAAATCTCCTGGAGAATGACCCCATCCTACTCAAAGCAGAACGGTGGAGTGCGGCCCAATATCCGAAGAGACATCTTTTCACGCGCTACATCATACACTGATACCATCATGCGTTGTGTGAAAGAGAAGGTTGGCACGCTCCGAGCGATCACTGTATATGTAAATTATGTGGACAAAACTGTCCACGGAACCATGCCCTCGTGTGCGAATCGAATCCCAAATTCGAACACCTGGGGCGAGCGAGAAGCTCTAATGTGTAACTACACGCAATAAATGTTGTTATTATTATTATTATTATTTGGGATCGAGACACCTGACCTCAAGGGAAGCCTTCATGGAGATCGATTTGAAACCTTTCTCCCGCGCGATTAGCAGAATCATTCCTTTGCGCTATGTATCCTCCCAAGCTCAAAAATTCGAGACTGCTCACCTTGGAGAGCCCCAACATATTCTCGCAGATCCTCATGTTAGCCCTTCGGTGTTGGGGGCGACGCGCCGACCATCCATATGAGCATCTGCGGTCGCCAGTGACATGTGCATGACATCGATTGGTCAAATGGCTCCTTGGATGAGCATCGCTTTGGCTTCTCCGTGTTGCTCTCACTCCACAAAGGGAACTCCACGCGCGAGTTCTCGTTCATCAGGCTGTCGAGGCATCGTAACCGCAACTTCGGAGGTGGCGCTCTATTACAGTAGACTCCCGATAATTCGCGTTTTTTGGGAGTCTATTTCAGGGAACTCGCGCGAATTGCGAATTATCGGGAGTAGCCAAAACTAGAGCTTATCGACGATACGCTAATATATTCTGAATATTGAGATGAGCCCGATAAAGTTAGAAAGCTCCACAAAGTTCTTATCGGCCGACAATGTGATATTTCAACGATTTTGGAACGATTGAGGAGGAGGGAATTCCTGCAAAATTGGCGATTACGTGCCCTGCGTTCACCGAGGGCGCCGGATTTACTCCCTTCGACGTACATTTGAACGTGGCGACTTCACTCTCCCCTTTGCGCATGGAAGACAGGCTCTTTGGCCTCTCAGGACTCTCACCGACGTCCAAGAGAATCTCGCACGTCAGCTCGACCTCAGTTCCAAATCATCATCGGGGGAAGGGGGAAGGGAACCTCCTCCTGGAGATTCTCGAAGACTCCGGAAGAACGTTCGCATTACCAACGTACAACTTGGTGGAGACGGCCGAACGCAGTTCCCTCCACCGCATTTAGCTGCGGTCATAACTTTACCGGCTCTGGGTATCAAAATTGCGAGGGAACATGATCTAATGAGCGCGAATTAATGGTGATTCCCATGCGCGAATTGCGAATAATGAAGATTTCCGCGAAATATCGGATGCTTCAATATAGAGCCTATGAGCGAATTGACGAAACGGTACTATTCTGTTAGGCGGGCGGCGCGCGAAACCATTGCTGGAGAAGCCGCCAGCACACACTGGTCGCGGCTAGAGCGACGGGCAATGCACCAAGGGGAAAGGCGCGCACTTTGAATTCCATAACTCAGGAGCCGAGCCAGCCGCAGCCCTCCAGCACGGGCTGAGGGTCGGTGCAATCAAAGGCCCCCCGAGCGAAGCGAGGGACACGAACTAGCAGGCGCGAGCTGCTCGCGTCCCTCGCTTCGCTCGGGGGGGCCTTTGATTGCGCCGAGCACCAGCCCGTGCTGGAGGGCTGCGGCTGGCTCGGCCGTTTGTTGTCGCTTCCCTTTTCCCTCTCTCTTTGCCGCCGTACGGCCGCCGTGAAACTCGCCATTTACGGTGTTTTTCGCGCCGCTCCCGAACCGCCCGCCTAACAGAAAAGTACCGACGAAACTACTCAGAAAATCACCGCGAATTGCGAATTATCGGAGTTTCCGAATTATCGTGGGTGCGAATAATCGGTAGTCTACTGTAGCACGACTCCGAGGATTGCCATTGTGGCGCTCCATTGCGTCAGCGAGTTCACGACGGTTGAAAAATTCAACGCATTCGATAAGGGTTCCTCCGTTTGCGATCACCCACAGGCTGGTGATCAGAAGTGTCAGTAGCTTCGAAAAGTGGATGAAGCTCAATCCGAAGCGGCCGCCAGCGCGCCCTGTGACGTCATTTCCCGAGTTTTCTTCATGATCAGAAGTGTCAGTAGCTTCGAAAAGTGGACGAAGCTCAATCCGGAGCGGCCGCCAGCGCGCCCTGTGACGTCATTTCCCGAGTTTTCTTCAGTCACTAACTGGAGTTCCATTGAAAAGTTTGCGGCGAAAATTAGTAGTCATCCATGAGCCCTCTGAATCTACCCACACACCGGATTCCAAAGCAATCGCGGCTTTCCTTCTGGCACTTGCCATAGACTCCAACGTGACAGACGCAGCCCGCCACCTAAGCCGTTTATTTGTTGTGTGGATGGATGTGGATAGGACATTATTCGACATCCCCGCGGCAAGAAGCGGATGTACGCTGACAAGAGCGCACGTTCAGATAAGGTTCGCCGTGCTGGAGTGAGGAGGTTCTTCACCAAGCTTTATCGGGAAACGAAAGTGTGGTGTGATAGCTCATGGCATAAGAATATTAGCTCTTGTACAGGACGTTGCTTTTATTTGGCTCCTGGCTCTTGCGCGGGCTCGTCTTCATATATCTCCCTGTAACATCAACGGTTCCAATAGTTCGTCAGGATCACGCTCAATAGAGAGAAAGCGCATATATTTTCATGGATTAGAGACAATCATGCCACCGTACCCATCGTTTTTTCAGTCATTTTATGCGGCTCTGGGGACACAATCAAAAGACGAGTGAAAGAAGAGCAGTGACACACTGAAGGCACAAGAAAATCTACTCGGTCCCAACGGGGAGAGAATGGCTTGCCTTTCTCGGATTCGGTCTTCTTACAATTAGTGATTCCTCCTGTTGATTCCTCCTGATGAAAATAGTAGTAAGCAATGCCAGCCATCAAAATGGAAAATATGACGCAATATAGTTTGCTGGCGCACACCAGTACTCCGTCCCCCTCATCGTCATCCAGAGTTCTTGATATTCGGCTCGATCTGCTATGCGATCGCCCAGCATACCTTATCGAAAATTGGTCCGCTCTCGATGCATCTTCCGAACGTTTTGATCTCCTGATCCCCCCTGCGGATTGGAACACATGTATGAAATAAAGTTATAAAGTTATGCTGCCGAGCATAACTGAACTATGGTTCAAATGCAGATTCCCCTCCCGCTAGCACGGAATCGACTCCCGGGAACAATGGAGCCAATCTCATTGGAAGGGAACAGACTGGCTGAACCGTCGCAGAGGGGAAAGCAACCTCCACCTGCTGTTAGACCGTTGTCCATGGGCACCGTTGCCTGCATCGCAAACTGTATTTCGTTGTTTTTCAAGTTTGATAAGCCGAGGGTATCGCGAACAGATCGGGTGCGGTTCATGATGTATTTGTCACATTAACGGGCTTGCGACACTCTGACGGCTCGCCGTCAAAATCATCCGACCAGAGTAACGTTACGAATATGCGCCAATGCACGGTGTCACGAACTGAAATGTCGGTAATCCAGAACAATGCCGCAGAACGCACTCCGACTTTGAAGAGAAGATTCTGAGATCCGGAAGAGTCTCGTGAGAGCTTTGTCCCCGCCGTAATCGATCAGCTTCTCAGGAAGTTATTTCAACAGCATCGCTTTCCCTGGAAGTCAGCCATCAGATGGGACGGCGATCGGCTGCATCGACGTTTTTCTCACCGGGGCGAATATCGTACCACGTGGAATATTTTCAAACTCACCTTGGATGCATAGTCATTGTGCGGAGTTCGCGTGAGTCATGAAACAATCAGATTCAACTGGTAGCTTGAACAATTGATCAATAATCCCATAAAAACGATAATGGCGCAAGTGACTCATCATGTGAGAATCCGCGGCGAGATTAGAGATCGTTGCAATCTGAGCCCTGTGTGGCTCTGGTTCCTCTAGCTTCGTCTGACTTCAACTCTAATTCAGGGGCAGCAGTTTGCCTGACGGCCGATCTCGATGATCATGGCTCCGTGTTTCGGCGTCGGAACTCGCCGATATCCTCGCCCGGAATATACACGTCTCCGAGAAACTCACTATCGGAGTCGTTGCTGTTTTTAAGTCTCGCTTGTGCCATAAACCACCGGTCGACTCTCCCAATTCGGTCAAAAATTATGATCGTCGATCCCGGTTTTCATTTGAATTTAACGTTGACGGCTGCCTCCTCGCCGCCTTCGCCTCAATCAGCTTTGACTGCCTCCAGATGCTCGCCCGTTCTGCTTCAGTCGTCGCAGAGCCAATTTCTTTGCAGCATGGAGGCACAGGGGTGTGCACCCGCTATCCCGAAAACCCGGTATCCCGAACGGTGAAACGAAGGGCGTCGGTATGGAGGTTGGATTTTTTTTCAATATTGGCTATCAGGGATCGCGGGTATTCAGGATAACGTGTTCCGAGATACCGGTTCTCGGGATATTGGGGTTCAGCGGCCCTTCGTTTCGCCGTTCGGGATACCGGGTTTTCGGGATAGCGAGATGTAACAGGCACAGGTCCTTCGCATTGTATTTTTGTTGGCTTTTGACCACTTAATCATTCGGGATAGAATCACGCGTCGAACCCGAGCAAGCAATCGTTTGCCATCGGAGGACGTTCAATCACTGACTGAGATCAGCGAGCTACACGGAGAGATCGTGGATGAGCGAGCGGGTTTGAGGCAGCGGTGCTCAAACCTAGACCCGCGAGGCCATCTCTGATGGCCCGCGACTCCTGATCCGTAACAGTCAAAGCTTTTAGTGTTAAAGTTTTCTCCATGCGCTTCCGTAACCGCTGACTATTAGAGATTCCTTCCATCAAAGTGGGGGCGATGGACTGGAGACATGCGACGTGCCGCTCGCAAGAGCTGCGATATTTGATTAGAAATATTTCGTCGGACTCACTAAAAGGATGTCGGTTGTACAGATTCAGATTCGCCTCCTCAGCAGAGATGGGCATAATCATAATCATGATTATTATTATGATTTTAATCATAATCATAATCACAGGATCGGCAAAATCATAATCATCATCATAATCACAGGATTTCTATGATTATGAATTTAATCACAGAGATGATTATGGTTATAATCACAGAGATGATGATGATTGTAATCACAGGGATGATTATGGTTATAATCACAGAGATGATGATGATTGTAATCACAGGGATGATTATGGTTATAATCACAAAGTTGATGATGATTGTAATCACAGAGATGATTATGATTTCATACGATCAGTCAGTAGAAGGAAGGCCCCGGAGTTTTTGGAAGATTCTTTCAGCGCTCCTTCCGCTTCCATAGACAATCGCCTCACCCAATCGTATGATTACGCGTATGACGCCTGTGATCATGATTATTATGATTATAATCGTAATCATGATCACAGGATTTCTGACGTATGATTATAATCATAATCATGACTATGATTTCGCTCATCTCTGCTCCTTAGGTGTGGCGAACAGGCATGCTCCGCGATGGAGCTTATCATGGGCATACAGCGATCTCAGAGATATTCCCCGTCTGTCAACACGAACCTTGAACAATCCTTTGAAACATTGAAAAAAATTTCGAACTACTTTTTCTGTTGCGGACAAAAATCAATACGCGTTAACCACATACCTATGTTCCGTTTTCCCCTTTCTCCGGAATGTATGAATGAAATCATATATCTTACGCGAATATCGAGCATCTCTCTGGTATGAAAATGCCGGCAAAGCCTGCTGGCCCGCGATGGATTTCTGACGTGCAATTTCGCCCGCGGTGGAAATCTACAGAGCACAATCGGTACGAGGAAATACGCAACACCCGCTGTGTGAACATGAGACGTGGTCTTCGATTAATTAGCATCGGCCCTGTTACCTCGCTGCCCTCGATCCTCGGACGGCAGAACCGCGAACACCAGCACCGGTGCGGCGGAATCTTCCATGCAATGAACGAATTTCGGATGGGACTCCCCTCATCACCGAGATGAAATAAGAACGGTTTTCAGCTATCTCGCGCGGTTCTCTTCGGTACGAAGTATTCCTCGTACAATGTCCAGAGACGATGCACAGGGTATGACACGTCGGTCTGATCGTCGAGAGAATCCTTATTTATTTCAAAACTTCGTGTTCGATTCCACCCGCGCATCATGGACACAGGCCGTCCTCAATCGCTCCACATCATTCCTTCTCGTTTCTCCGGCTTCGTTCCGTGGGGCGCGGGCCGTCGTACTTCACTCAGTGAGACTTGACGGTGAGATAAAATTGCCTAATGCACCGTTGAGAAGTCGATCAAGGGGCCGCAGAATCGAAGACGCTGCGGGGAACGAGGGGTGTTACATTCTGGGATCTTGAGGATATCCATGCATTTACTGGGTCAACAAACTTCCAGGGCTCATCTGCCATGGCCAGCGTTATGTGGGGTTCACTCACGGAGTTTCAAGAGTAAGTTCCCAATATAGGGACCTTGAACAAAGCGATGCGCGCATTAGCCCCTTGAACTATATCATTCGTGCCCCAGGTAAAGATTTTAGATGTAGGATGACCGACTCACCCAGAGCGAGAAGAAGTAACTGCAAACCGTCCACCAAAGTAGTGACGATAGGGAGAGGAGTGAGACCAAGCTTCATCATGAAACTCACAGGAAGAAAATGATGTGAATTTTCACAAGTTGCGTTTCGCTTTTATTTGGACTGCCGGCGGCCACGGCGATAGATTATTCGCCAAGAGGAACCCGAATGGTAGGGGAGGAGTTATCCATAGAATACAAGGTTCTTCCATTAGGGCGTCATTCCCGAGAAAGATTCCTGAGGCACACTCTCGCTCGTGTCGGCCGTTTCGCGAGCTGTGCGTCACGGGCGCAAATCGAGCGTCGCACTGTCCGAAGAGCTCTCGAATATCTTTGTAAGCAGCGACCAAGCGTTGACGCGCTCAATGACGCCTCGTCTTCTCCGCCATCGTATCCTGGACGACATGCATTCTCACTCAGCCAAATCCATGATTGTGAGATCCTCATTGACGAACTGAACGAGGAACAGAATTCGTTTTGCGATTGGTTTCACGTCGAGAGGGATTACTCGGCAAACTTTTCGCTTTGTCGAGAAGTCTCTCTGCGACTCACAGCTGTAAACCTCTTACAGACACCATTTACTGCCTTTGTTTCAATCTAACGATAAGACCATTTCTCTGGGCTGATTGTGAGAATAACTATGGAATGAAGCCTATGCGCTCCACGAACGCGGTTCCACCGCGATCCGTCAGTATTCCTCAGCAAGGAACGAGGACGGCGGAACGAGAGGCAATGCGACTCTCTCGCAGATGATACGGCCTTCAGGCCGAGCAACAAAAGCCCACTCATTGAAGATGTATGGAACATATTTTCCAACAAACGTGAAACATGATGACGAGAGAGAGAGAATCTTGGCGTTTTGAACTCATGATTGGAAATCCGATTGCTCCAAACCATTGGACTGCTTTCAAGCCGACTCCGGAAAGCCACGGGTTCATTGATACGGCAATCTTGGAGTTCTCCCTCTCAGGATAGCGGATTACCACAGCCTCAATTCCGAGGGCTAACGGGTGTACTCAGAGGATATTCTGCGCGTTCGCTCTCGCCCTGCGCTTCGCGAGCTTCAAGTGCATCTGGCGAGGGCTCCACGATTCAACTGCTTCTTCGACGAGTCTTCGACGAGGGAAACTCCTGTCCTGACTCGGTGTCGTAAGCGGGAGTGCTACTCGAATCACTTGAACGCGCAACGAATTGTGTTCCCAGATAGGTTCACGACGCGTTCGCAGGCTTGAGTGGTTGATGACCTTCCTGCCCTGACGTGCCTGTGATCCTCGCAAAAGGTGGTCGTTCCGATGGGTCGAGGGTCCATCGGAGCATGCGTCGTGAGAACTAGGCCTTTGAACAAACTCTGGATTGACGTTGAGAACTTTCCACCAGTACTCATCACGGCTCTGTATCACAACTCTTCACGGATCGTTTCGTATAACTATGCTCAGGGCCGTATTTCCCATTGGGCCAACTAGGCCCGGGCCTGGGGCGGCAAATTCCGGGGGGGCGGCAGGATCTGGAGGGGAGTCGCGAATCTCCCATCCGATTTCCTTCAGCTCCTGCTTCCTCCAGCTTTTGTTGAGTCGATCCCGCATGGATCTCTCGATCGACCGAACAAACAAAGATTTCCGTGATAGCCGGCTCAGACATAAGCTCGGTCGAAGCTCAGCATTCGCTGTGATAGAGCATTGTCATATTTGATCATTCACATTAGGGGGAAGAATCGTCTTCTAGTTGGAGAAACTCGTACTCATATTTTGGTGGTTCCCACCTCTTCGAAGGTGGAAGAGGAGGGGAGGGAAAGGAGTTCCGGAGAGGGGGGCGGCAAATTCTTCGTGCCTAGGGGCGGCGAATTCCTAAATGCGGCCCTGACTATGCTGCCTTCGATTGTTGTTTTGACAAATCACGCAAGATGAAGATGGCATTGAGAGTTTCAGAATCCAAGCTTGCCCTAGTTTGTCCCAACAAAAAACGAACGACGCTGAAATTGCGCTCTGCCTGAACCGATGTCGGCAGAACCTAGAGTAGAATCTTCCGGAAGCGTTCGAGCGAAGGTCCGCTCCCGCCCCCGAGATTCTTTTAGGCGCACGATGCCCCGCTGACCGGAGAATCCGAAGGAGTTTCAGGATCATCGGAGACCGAATCCCAAATGAAGTCGATCCATTCCGAGTTCCTCTCAGAGTCTCCTTCGAGCGCGGTGCGATCTTCATCGATCAATTCGCAGAGGAAGAGCGCTCCCGCGTGTCTCTGAAACCGCGGTTTCAAAACCGCAAAAAGTTGCGGTATCCGCGGTTTTGAAACCGCGGTTGAAAACCGCTGCAAGGCCTACTGAGAACTTGCCGTCTAGCTCTCGATTCAGTGGAGCCGGCTTCTCGTGCCTGGGAGCCCTTGCTACCCTGGAATCCCTTCACCATGGTGATGTGTGAGGCTTGTTGATTTCGCAACGAACTTCTCTCCAGAATTTGCACTTCGTTAGAGCCTCATGAACGCTTTATGAAGCATCGGCGAAAGATGAACCTTTATGAACAGGTTTAGGAACTCAATCGCAGCCCTTCTCATCAAGTTGAGCTCGTCCTCGTCCCACCCTACGGAACAGCAATCTTCTGTAAATAGCAATGTGGTTGCACATCCGGAATCTAAGAGGAAGGGAGTCGCCAAAAGAAGGACATCGACCCCTCTTAGATTAGCAGAAATGCACTCACGGTGATATTGATCGGTTAAGAAGAGTCAATTTCAGTTTAAGAAACGAAATCGTGAACCTGAGTACGAGAAGCGGGAAAGCACGTTCCTGTCAGGCCGGAAAGCAGAACGCCAGGCCTCGAAGCTGGATCTCGCATTTGGCATCTTTCCGACGAATACGGAAACTCATTTGGGAGTTCCAGATGTTTCAAACTGTCCACAAGACATTGTTTGACTAACTCGTTACGCTGACTCAGAACTGGATATTCGGTTTGTGATTCGCCTCAGATCCCCGAGGTTGCGTAGGCGAGGTTTCTTGGTCCATAGCTTCTTCCACGTGATCTTTTCGAGCCTGAACTCATAGAAGCATCCTCTGAGCTCCAACTGTAGATACTCATTGAAGAGCGCAAAACTGCCATCAATTATCCCCTTGAGTGTGGCAACCGTCATCTTTGGAAATAATTCCTCTCTGAGTTGGTGGAACCATGTATTGGATCTTGGGGGTTTCGGAAATCGATCCGTAAATAGAAGGAAGCAATGCCAGCTATCACCGCCGCGGAAAACTTTACGTAATATAGTTCGCTGGCGCACTCCAGTACTGCGTCCTCCCCATCGTCATCCAGCGACCCTGAAATCCGGCTCGATCTCCCGGATCCCCGACATGGTGAGAGCTCAAGTCCCCGGATGTACGATAGTCTCGTTTTGGCGAGGCCCATGGTTTTCGTCCTTGCTGCCGACTATTCCTTTGCAATTCAGTGTTGCGCTCCTGGTTTACCAATCCGGTCCGATTACTGGGGAAGAATGCGTTACCACGTGGCCCGAAACAACGAATGAATGTTGACCTTGACATTACGTCTTCAATCCGCGAGAGTTGTTCAAGAGGCTTCTTTGGGAGAGCCAAATTCAATCCATTTCTCACGGAGAGACCCCCTGTCAACGCAGTGACACAGTCTCGTGTCAAAACATCTCAAGTCAGGGTTGGAGCTCCCCCGAGCAGCTTGATTTAGCCAGCCTCATTGGTCCCCGCCGAACTCCTCGTCCAGTCTATCGCTATACATAGACCAATCCGGTTACCAACAAGGATTCCTCCAACGGAAAGTAGGTTCGTACTGAAGAGCTTCCTGTCCATCGCGTATGCTTGGGCCTCCGCTTCATCTTCCCGTCAATGAAAGAACCCGAAGTTCTCGAATATTTCAGAGATTCACAGTGGTGAGAATCATCATGGAAGCTGGTACAAGAATGAGTTGCAGTGCGTTCCGAGGCTGGAGAAGCGAAGGACTTCTATTGTGTTATCGTTCCCGGTTCAAAGTCACTCCACCTGGGAATACTGCGCACACACACAGAGCGCAGCTGTTTTGAGCTGAAACCGATTCGCTGTGACCTCGACAACTGGTCCAACCGAGGAAATTGAGTATCGTAGCAAAGCCATCCGATAGGGGAACTCGTCGAGAGTTGCGGTACCGTGTGAGCGCTGCAACATCACGGATCGTATCGCGGCCGTGAAAAGCAGTTCCGAACTTGCATTTCGTCGCAACCTTGGATTGAAGCCACGGCAGCTGTTAGATTGTCCGCCGTCCTCCGTCGCCCCAGTTCGCTGACAGAATCACGATTGAAAAACACAGGGATCTGTTCGTCGAATGTGGAGAGATGTGTAGAAACCTACAACGCCATATGTTCTGAAAAGAGTGCTTGTCGCATTCGTCCTGAATATTATTTAACTCAACATAACATACCTGACATCCTCAGGAGCTGGCGATTTGCCCAGATTTAGAATTCGTTCTCGTCGCGATCTGTTGGTGCAGTCGGGGGCCTGAAATTTTCCCTGCTCCAAGGTCGGGGCGTGATTAATCTCTTATTGCGAGTGCGCCGATCTTCAAACGTAGATTATCGAAGACGTCGATGGAAAGCAGAACTGAAAGGCTTTCCCGATGAAATACAATCAAGGCGCCCAGGTTAGAATGCGACGCTAAGTGTACGTTCGAGGTTCCCGCATAGGCTCGCAATTTACCACCAATCTACCGATAGTCGTGTCATCTGGCAAGTTCTGTCAGTCGAGCTGCCGTCACGGAGGTTCATCGTCGCGCAAACACCTGAGAGTTTCTGTGCGTCGTAAAACTAGGAACGGCATGGATAATCTCTATTGTAACGGAGCAACGGATCCGAATGTAGGAATGTGTACCTCGATTTGCGAGCGCGCTACGACGATTCGTTCCCAATGAATGAAAATCGCTCGCCTGTTCCTGGGACAAAGATTGAACGATCACAGTTTTGAGTCATTTCCATGTCGTGTGTTGACAGACGAGATCCTATTTCATTATCGACAGTGCGCTTTATTCAACTCGGCGTCCGGACACCCGCGTAGAGTCATCATCCTGACAGTCTCGCTTTTTTTCACAACGTGGGTCGTGGCGGGTGCAGTGGCCTACGGCCCTGACCTCGGAATCATCATCATCCGCACGAGCGGCTAGCAATGCATCTGGATGGGTTTTGGATCTCAGCTGTAAAATAAGCACTCATCATAAGCACCACTTATTGTTAGTACCAACTCGCCTACGGTGAATCATAGATTGCTCAGCATTCAGCAGTCTTCCGTTGCTGCTCGCAACAATTACGAAGGTTTGGATGTGGATCTTTCTCCGGGCGATTCCGGCTCTCCGTTTATCCTGCCTCTTTAGAACGGCAGGAACGGATCACCCGACAAAGGCTACTCTCGATCATTATCAGCATACAGTGGTGGTCAAAATTATAAGAACGGTCAACGTTCCCGCTGAAGACGTCCAGGAAACGTGGAAAGTTTTATTGCTCAATAGTTGGTATGGCATGGTAGGTTAGATTGGCCCCCGGCCAATCCATCGTAACACGCAGAGCCGGGACGAAAAAACTTGGGCGGCGTTAGTACCGCTGGTACTAACGATGGTTTGTGCGGGAGAACGTCCGTGAGCTCAAGAGTAGACCGAATACCGCATTTTGAACGATGACTTGTGCGAGTTTGTATTTTGCGACGGCATCTACGAAATTCCTGAACGAGATGGCTCGTCTCATCACTTCTTCATCCCGAAGTTCGAACTATATAGTTGAGTCTCTTAGTTCATTCTGCTACATTAATTCATCAATCCAACGCTGTGGTGCCTTGAACTGAGTTGCCGGAATGTCCAACTGACGAGTCTCGGATAACGCTGTCTTCTGACTGATCTGACACGGGGAGACTCGGTCCCGGGTGGACGTGGGTGCGGAGGCCGGCGGCTTGGATTTTGAGGCACACTTCGGTCAGCTATTGAGCCTGATCGGATTCCGGGTTCGCCTGGTGAATTTTCGTCAACACTCGGTGTAGATGTCTAATCCCTTTATCGAAATAGTTGACATGATCGACAACTGGTAAATGTAGATGTATGCTCGTTCAGTTGACTCTTAATGATACGTTGCTCCTTAAAATCATTCTTATCCACGCTGTGTGAATCTGTGATCATTTTGATTATGCGCGGCATATTCTCACCCGGATGGTTTTGCGGATCATTTTCCAACCAGAGCAGAATAGGGCGGTGAGGAAAACCCCTCTATTGGAATTCTACTCGTGGTAATAGACTCCCACACGATATTGTCCGAAAGGCACGGATCTGGACGCGATGACATGCCCCACTTTATAGAAGTACCTAGCTGGAGCAGGCAAACGGATCTAACGCCACCAGACACGCCCTTTGATAGCTCTTGAGTTCCCGGAGAACTCCACTCTCTAGGAGTTCCATCTCTGAAGATTTGAACTTGCCACTCAAGCGATATATATATAATATATAAGCTAACGTATCCTCACGAACACATCCCTCTTCCAAGCAGCCAATAATTGAGCCGAGTTGTGGGATTGTTCTCAAGAATGCCTAGTTCAGAAGAATGACCATGACCTCCACATCAACAGGGACATTTATCACCTGACCGATGTTATCGTAACAACCCTCGCGACGCAAACGACGAATTCGCTCGGAAGGAATCCGTGACGAAATCAATCGATCAGTCAATGATCCCATCCGGGTAGATTCTGCAATCTGTACGCATAACACTGCTCCCACTCATGTTCGGGATTTCGGAGGATTCACACACTCTGAAACAATTCCCACAAAGTCGGAAGTGGCTGATATCCTCGTCAGGTGATCGATCGAGCAGAAAATTCGCGTTGCTAGAATCAATCGGCCTCCAAATCGAATCCGTTTCCCAAGGAGTTTCGTTCAAACTGACGCGTAGCGCGTTCTCACCTTTGACCATGTTGAGACCACTTGCTTTGTAGCACAACCCCCAACGAGTCTGGTACTTCTCTCGAAAGAGAATCATGGTCGTTCCTCACCGGAAGACTTGGACAAGTGAATAGCGAAACAATATTCATAGTTGCTTCAGAAGATCCACCGAACCACATCCTAGAGAGGCATCAACATACATACAATAACTATTCACCACAAACTCAATCCACCTGGAAACTAGTTCTGGGCAATGCTGAAGCGACGGCTACGTCCGCGGCAGCCTCTACACGACGATCACGGAAGGGTTGCGCTCTCTCGGCGTTCGTTCTAGCCCTCTTAGCAGGCATAGACTCATCGGCGACCTTCCGCTTACAAGGGAAGTACACGACATGATCATCGGGTTCGGAGCTGAGGTGATGGCTACGTGTAGGTCCACCGTAGAGGAGAACACCCTGAGAACATTTCCCACGAATGCGCTATAGCCACCGAATACGAGCACTTCGTTCATTCCAATTTCTACCCTGTTCAAGCTGCTCCGATTTCGCGATAAAATGTTCCAAGGGGCTTCATTACAAGATGTGTACTTCGCATATAAGAGAAACGGAAAGGCTAGACACCATGGAGGTGATATCATATTTAGAAACATAAAATATCCGAAGTATCCGAAGTACACATCTTGTGTTACGGATACAAATCCGAAGGACACTGGAGAACATAGGTAGCACTTCTCAAAGATCAATAAATCACCCGCGCTCCGATTTCCCCGACCTTCTCTCCTCGCTCTCTCTCTCCTCATCCACCGGGTGATCGCCGTCGCGGCGATCTCCCGATGTTGACACACAGCATCTCGGCCGCGTCTGCAAAAGCAGAGACCGACCGCAGTCAATCTCGAGGAAGAGAAGTAGGGGCTCGGAACCGGGGTTTTCGTCCCCAACCCAAACGACTCTTGCCTACAACCCGAAACCGACTTCCTAGTCGTAATATTGGTGTCAGAATCGGTTCGAAGCCGCTCGCCTTACGCCAGCTTCGACCATCCGGACAGCAGTTCCGATCTGCAACTCATCACCGCACCAGGAGCACCGATTCCCATCGAGCTCGAGAAATCGCTGCCTAGCGATCTCCAACGCCGCCATCGTCGTTGCCGAAAGTCCACCAAACGTTTCGGAAGTTGCCACTTCGCCGGAAAGCCGTAAGCGAATCGACCTCCCACGTGCCATCTAAGTCTCGTACCGAACCTCGAACTGTTCAGAAAAATCTCGAACTGAGGCTGTCGTTGAAGCGAGCACATCATCCCGTACTGTCCGCCGGAAAACTTTGTGAATTTCGCCAACTTAGTTCTCGAGAGGTTCACCAGAAGTTTCTGGCGTGCGAGTCTCTACTCGGGAAGCCGCAACCCGCATACGCTGTTGTCGGCTGGCCACCAGGCTCAATCTTCTCCCACACAGTGGACTAACAGAGCCGTGTTCTAACGCCGTTCCCAAAAACTCTGATTCCACCAACCCTGGATCGAGAATCCTCACGATCGATTCAATCGAGTTTCGCGGAATTCATGTCATTTGAATCGGCCAACACCACAATCATCATGCCCAAAACCGATGGCTCGGAGCAGACCCAGGTGGACGACAAAGTTCCAAGCGAACTCCTCGCTCCACAGCTCCAGCGCATCCTGAGCACCAGACGCCAGGCGCTCACCCGTCAGATCAACCTAGCCAAATCCTTCTTGCTGGTAAAGTCTGAAACAAAGGACTCTTTTCGCAAAGCAGATCGATTCAGGCGAGTGATCCTTCAGAAATACTGCGAAGTCGACGCGGCGCTAACCGAGTACCAGAGAGCTTGCCCCTGTACAAGCAGCTCCGTCAAAATGGACGAAGAGTTCGCGAAGCACCTCGATTACACGAACAACAAGGATGACGTGATCGAAGAACTTTGCGAGAGAATGGAGACCATTGTCGATGCCTTGGGCTCAGTTCCGCCATCGTGCACGACTCAAGTAGTTGAACCCGAACCGCAACGCGAAGAAGTTCTTGAAAATGGACCAGACCCCATCCAGAACGACGAACTGAATCCTCACCAGATCGATCCCCAGGATCTCCCTTTAGACGAATACGGGGAGCAAACTGAGCAGCAGGACAGCGAACAGATCTACTCAGGCAATCAGACCGTTTATACCTCAGAGTACGCCGACAACGCGTCTCCCCAAGATGTGAATTCCCCGTCCCCGGTTGGGGCCAGTACGAGTATCCATGTCAATCCTTTCGGCGGACAGCCGATCTACGTGGCTCAAGACCCAGCAACAAAAGTGCAGAAGTTCAACGGGGATCCGCTGAAGTTCAAAGAGTGGTGGGACCGTTTTCACTACTACGTCGACGCCAGACCCTTGGAAGTGACAGAAAAGTGCCGAATCTTCAAAGACTCGCTAGTGGGCAAAGCTGCCAAACCTGTGTTCCATCTCCATGTCAGTGCCGAGAACTACGACACCATGAAGAGGCTGATCCTGAAGCGGTTCGGGGATAATTCAAGAGCCCAGAACACGCACGTACACCGCATCATGAACCTGTGTGCCGCGCCGGATCTTCAAAATGACGATAAGTTCCAAACTTTCGTTTCCAATTTAGAACAGCATGTGCACTCGCTAGTGGCTCTAGGTAATAGCTTTGCTAGTCTTTCAGCGTTGCTTTCTCCCATCGTACTTGCGGCATTGCCAATGCAATACCGGAAACGTTTCAATTCAAAGTGGGGCCACAACTGCGACGCGAGCATATCCGAGCTAGAATTCCTCATGAGCTTCTTAGAAGAGCAGGCCGACCTCATTGAGAAATGCCATCAGCAGTCTCGAAGCTTCCAGAGTGGCACCAAGTCCGCGCCAGACAAAGGCAAGAAAGACTTCAGTTTTCCCGGCAAAGGCTACTCAGGCCAAAAGCAGAGAGACTCAAAAAACCAATATCAGAAGCCTCAGTACGAATCTAGATCGCAGTACTCCTTCGCAAGTGGCTCCTCTCCAGTGAACCATTCCTGCATTTTTTGCGAGAAAGATCATTCAAGTTTCAAGTGTCCTCGCAAGATGACCAATCAGCAGCGCAGAGACGCGGTAGAGGCAAAAAATGCCTGTCTCAGGTGCCTTCATAGGAATCACCAGATCAAAAAGTGTCGATCACGTTTGAGTTGCGGCAATTGTTCAGAAAAACACGCCACTCTGGTGTGTGTGAAACCCAAACAGCGTGTTGAGTTGGAAGATCCGCAAGCGGTCACCATCAGTACGTGTCAAGCTTCGAGCAGCTCAGGCGTCAGCAGCGCCGTGCTGCTGCAGACAGCGTACGTCTGGGTGCAATGTGGCAGTCGAAAAATCATTTGTCGAGCTCTCCTCGACCCGGGATCAATGCGTTCACTCGTTTCCAAAAGCTTAGCAGCCTTACTCGGAATCAAGCCGCGGGGTTACGAGTCCGTCAGAATCCACGGGATCGCAGGCCAAGCGTTAGACGAAGATCGAGTCGAAGTTTTCGAATTCACAATCAAAAGTAGATACTCCGAAAAGGAGCTTGCGATATGCTGCCTCTCGGCACCTATCGTAATCGAGGGCCCAATCCCCAGAGTTGGTGACGCTAAAGGGTTCTCCCCGGTAGCAGATGCTAAAACGGCAGGGTTTCCGGAGCAGGTAGACTTGATCATCGGAAACGACTTTTTGCCTGACGTCTACGACGGCATGTACCGAAAGGAGGGCGGACTCGTGGCTACGCCAACGATTTTCGGTTGGGTGTTCTGGGGACAGGAAGGTTCAAATCAAATTTCAAACTCTGTTGTCACGTCATTTGGAATTGTTCATTCATTCGCTGTCCAGCACAGCTCAAGTGTGATACCCCAGATCCGAAAGTCGAAAGAAACTCTGGAAAATCTGGAGTTCCTATGGGACACGGAAATGCTTGGAATCGAGAGCTCGATGCCGAACGAAGATCAGCTGTCCGCCAATCAAATGGAAAAATTTTTCGCGGACACCGTCCGCCGCGAGGAGTCCGGTCGTTACGTCGTCAGCTTGCCGTTCAAAGCCACGCATGATGCTCTGGGCGATAACCAAAAGCTGGCGTACCAGAGACTGGCCGGATTTCTCAAGCAAAACGCTAAAAAAACCGAGTGTACTCAAAGCAGTAGACGACGAAATAATCAAATACGTCAACCTTGGATACGCGGAGCGAGCGGAACCTCGTAAAACTAACGAACCGGCCCACTACCTACCAATCCTCGCAGTGGCGAAAAAGTCGCTGGCCAATTCGGAACAGCTTCGCCTCAGGGTAGTGAAAGACGGTGGAGCGAGGTCGCGCGACGAAGCCTCGCTCAACGATGTTCTCGAAACCGGCCCGAACCTCCTGCCGGATATCGTGAAAGTTCTCCTGAACTTCAGAAGAAGGCCGATAGTTATCATCTCAGACATCGAATCTGCATTCATGCAGTACCTCATCAATGAGAATCAGAGAACCTTCCTTCGCTTCTACTGGCCTCTGGGTGTCTCGAAAAACCCCGCAGCGCCGATTCTGGAGTTCTGGGCAACGGTGCTAGACTTCGGAATAGTTTCCAGTCCGTGGCTGCACTGCGCGGGCATCCGATACCACTTGCAGAAGGAAATCGAAAAGCGGCCAGAGCACGCGAGAATCCTCCGAGAAGTGCGAGAAACATTCTATATGGATGACATCGCTGTGGGAGCCCTCTCTGCCAGTGAAGCCGAAAGCATCGTTCGGCTCCTGATCGACGTGTTCAAAGCCGGCCACTTCCCGCTCGGCAAGTGGGCCTGCAACGACGTGCAGGTCGCTGCCTTCATCGCGAGATTCGCCAACGTCGACGAACGCAGCATATCCAGCGCGCGTACCGACGCGAAATTCCTCGGCGTCGCTTGGGACCAACGTGCCGACTGTGTATTCGCCAACATCGAAACGGCCAAGTCAATTCTGTCGTCGGGAAGGCCCAGCAAACGGAAACTTCTCAAAGGAGCAAGCTCTATTTTTGATCCATGTGGAATCATTTCTCCAATTACGATCAACTTGAAAATCCTTCTCCAGACCTTTTGGCAAAAGAAAGTTGAATGGGATGCGCCTCTGTCGGACGAGCTGCTGCAACTCTACAGCACCGCCGTGTCAAATATAGATCTAGCCGACTCCGTCAGAGTCAGTCGTTGTCTCATTCCAAGCCATCCCAGCAACTATCGGAAGGAACTTCATGTATTTTCAGACGCTTCAATCAAAGCAATGGGCACTGTCGCGTACTTAAGAGTATTTCCAGAAAAAAATCGGTCCGCCAAGGCAACAGTGACTCTGGTTTTCTCCAAGTCGAGAGTGGCACCTCTCAAAGGGAGACATACGATCCATCGACTCGAATTAGCGGCAGCCGTTCTGGCCGCCAGAGTAGGCAAAGTCATTTCTGAGTATCTCGCGGAAGAAGTTGATCGAGTGTACTACTACACCGACAACTCAGCCACACTCCATTGGCTCAGAGAGAAGCCGGAGACTTGGAAAACATTCATTGCCAATAGAGTCAGAGAAATTCAGCAGGTTTCGAATCCGAGCGATTGGTCGTATGTTCGAACAAAAGAGAACCCCAGCGACTTAGTCAGCAGGGGGACGCCTCTCGACACTCGGGAAATCAGAGAGTTCTGGATGCACGGTCCGTCGTGGTTGTCAAGTCAAGGAAGGCCAGAGCCACACGAGCTCAACAAAGACGATGTCTACGATGAGTGTCTCAAAGAGAAGCGTCCACAAGTTCTCACTACGGCAATTCTGACGGCGCTTCCTGCCGAAACGATCTTGGGAAACAAAATGTCTTGCTGGAAAAAGGCTGTCAGAGTTCTCGCTTATGTTAAACGATTCGCCGATTCAGGCAGAAAAAGTGTAAATTACAAATCATGTCAAGTGGATGCGGAGGAATTCGAGGTAGCGGAGCTTGAAGTTTTCAAACTCATCCAGAGAACTCACTTCCCGGATGAGATCTACTCCGCCGGCACCGCGATTTCCAAAGCAAGTCCGCTATTCCAACTGAATGTTTTCTTGGCAAAAGACGGTTCCTCAGGGCCCGTACCAGATTAGAGCGATCAAACGACATCACTTATGATGAGAAATATCCGATCGTGCTTCCCGGGAAGGAGCCCCTGGTGGATTTGTACCTGAGGCATGTTCACGACGACCAATGCCTCCACTCAGGTGGCGTCGCGAGGCTCATGCATCAGGTTCGCTCCAGATACCTGTTAACGAGCGCCAGGCGCGCAGCCAAGAGAGCAGTCAATGGATGTAAAATATGCGTCAAGTTTAGAGCCAAACCAGCACAACTTCCAGTTCCGCCGCTGCCAGCGTTCAGAGTCGAATCCAGCGCTCCCTTCGCTTTCACCGGCATCGATTACCTGGGACCGGTCTACTACAAAAACGAGCAAGCGGAAAGGAGCAAATCCTATGTCTTGCTCCTCACATGTGCCGTCACCAGGGCCCTAAGACTGGAACTAGTGGCGGATCTCACGACGTATCAGTTCCTTCTTGCATTCAGACGGTTCCTAGCCAGGAACCCATCCGTTCAGAGAATCATCTCTGATAACGCGAGGACGTTCACAAGAGCAGAACGGGAACTCAACCTGATATACGAACATGCCAAGACGTCGACGGTGAGGAACTTCTTCGCCGCGAAGAAAATTGAGTGGTCGTTCTCAACACCGCAAATGCCATGGGCCAACGCGTTCTTCGAACGACAAGTGCAGACGGTTAAACGACCGCTGCGAAAAATCTTAGGCACCCACGCTGTATCTTTCAGGGAGTTGGAAACAATTCTGGTAGAGATAGAAAAAATGGTCAACGACCGCCCAATTTCCGCAGTTGTAACCGACCCCGATGAACCCAGAGCACTCTCGCCGGCAAACCTCCTTTACGGTTACGCTAGCCCCGTCGGTCTCCCCGACACAAAAAAAATAATTAATGATTGCCAAGCTTCTTCAGCCACGGTCTTCGCTGACCGCTGGAAAAAGCAGCAAAGTATCTTGCAAGGGTTTTGGAAACGATACCGTAACGAGTACCTTCAGTACCTAAGATCCCTGCATTACGCGAAACCAGTCGCAAGTAGGCCACTCAAACCAGGCGACGTTTGTTTGTTGCACGCACAAGACGCGTCTCGGGCCTATTGGCCTATGGGAGTCGTGCAGTCCATCCATGGCGGCAGAGACACAGACCGTCGCGAGAGATCCTGCGTGATTAAACTAACAACGGGGCAGATCCTACGGCGCCCTATCCAGCTATGCTACCCGCTGGAAGTCACGCAATTCTAACCTCTAAATCCAGTTAAGCTTCCCGCGGGGGAGGGTTCACACTCATGAGTGAGAAAAAATCAAATCGAAAAGCGCGAACTCAAACGTATCGACATGATCGGAAGAGATATCGATAGAAATCAAAGAGTTGTAAGTAGTTTAAGCTGTGCCACTAGTAGGAGATGCGTTTCGGAAACGAAGTTGGAACTGTCGTCAATAGCATGACTAGGTAGTTCGACTGCATGCGAAAATCAACTATCGGCTGCCGAGCCAACACGATGGATTCCTTAGGCATCATTCCAACAAGATAGCCAGCGCCTCACACCGTGCGAGATAATTCATTCAGATATGCAGAGGAAATGAAATATTAGTTTGGGTAATACTGCTTCGCAGTCCCCGCCGGAGTGTTACGGATACAAATCCGAAGGACACTGGAGAACATAGGTAGCACTTCTCAAAGATCAATAAATCACCCGCGCTCCGATTTCCCCGACCTTCTCTCCTCGCTCTCTCTCTCCTCATCCACCGGGTGATCGCCGTCGCGGCGATCTCCCGATGTTGACACACAGCATCTCGGCCGCGTCTGCAAAAGCAGAGACCGACCGCAGTCAATCTCGAGGAAGAGAAGTAGGGGCTCGGAACCGGGGCTTTCGTCCCCAACCCAAACGACTCTTGCCTACAACCCGAAACCGACTTCCTAGTCGTAATATCTTGTAATGAAGCCCCTTGAAACATTTTATCGCCGAATCGGAGCAGCTCGAACAGGGTAGAAATTGGACTGAACAAAGTGATCGTATTCGGTGGCTATAGCGCATTCGTGGGAAATATCCTCGGGGTGTTCTCCTCTACGGTGGACCTACACGTAGCCATCACCTTAGCTCCGAACTCGATGATCATGTCGTATACTTCCCTTGTTAGCAAGACCAACACTCCTGGTTTTCGATCGGACCATGGTGACGAGACCGAGAGTTACCACTTACCACAAACCTCGTTATTTGTTTATCTCCCCGGTCTGTGTCTTACCGCTTCCTGCGTTGGAACCCGGGAAGTCCTATATCTAGTTCCGCACCGTGTCTGTCGCAATTTACCCACTCCGGTCCAATCACCTAGAGATCTGAGTTCCCACAGAAGTGCGCGTTACAATACCCGCCCTGCCGTTCACAACAGAATTATATCAGTAGCATCCCGAAATTCCGCACCTAACGTGGATTTTATTCGCCATCCGACACACCTGGCTAGAATGTGTTGTGTTTTCCTGAACGACCGTGCGGTACGGCGCCTGACCCCGAAGACTTTCCTTGAGCAGCGTCACTTGGAGGACGAAGTACCACCAAAGTGCATGTGTAGCCCCAGGAAAGACGTTTTCCCGTCAAAACAGTGTCCGAAAGTTCTGCGGCGATTCTAAAGAAGGACAATCACTTCGGCGGGGCGATAATTCAACAATGACACGAGATGTTGAATATACCGTATGTTGTTGAGACGACAACGACGACGTTCCAATCACTGGTGCGCTTCGGATTCTGTCGTTGTTTCCTGGTAGACAGTTGTTTGCGAGCACCACCAATCGTGTAGCGTTGTCTCCAACTGCTTGAACGGGGATGCAGGTCCCTGAACTATACTCCTGAAGAGAGGCCAATAATTATGCGCCTCAGTGAGTGAGATAGCAAAAATCACCGGAAGGTCAAGAACAATGGTGCATAACGATGGAAGCGATTCCGGGATAGGTCTGATCATACTTTCCCAAGCTTATGACTATGATTCCGGGGTCGGTCTGATTACGCTCCTCAGATTCTATAGAGGTATTTCGGGATCGGTCGGATGATGCTTTTTCGAGTCCATGGAGAGATCTCAAGCTTTCCTTATCACACTTTTTGGAACCTATAAAGGCGATTCGTGAAGATGTCCGATCGTACATTCTCAAGCCATACATTCCCATGGGGATGATGCTGAAGTCGGTCTGATCAGCCAATGCTGCGCTCGCTAAAAGATAATCTGACTTCTGAAATTAATATCGATTGCTCTTTTCACTGTAACTTGAAGTGGTAATTCGACCAAAAAGAAATTTACGTCACGTAGTCCGCTGCGTGCTCTTCAGACCATCCAACATTATTGTCGCGAAAAACGCATCAGATATCTTCTTTGTCTCCCCCAGTCTTCACTGGCAGCGCAGGAAACGCAAAAAGGCCGCACGGAGGCCGGGCAGCGTAGTCAGCCGACGGCCGGCCAGTGGTTAGTGAATTGCCTCATCTCTTCGAGGGATCTCGGAGATGACGTTGACGCAGGTTCATTTCATGGAGATCCAGTTCAGAACGGCGCGAAATACCATAAAAGATCCGAGTGCAAGTCCTGAAATGGGATGTCATAGATTTTCTCATCAGTTCATCTGCACTATGGAGCCAGCATATTTGCGATTTGAACTTTCAGCATAACCTTCATAATCTTACAGTCTGGAGCCCCGCCACGGGCACGACTCTCGCGGCGTACAAATAGCTGCAGTTCCCCATTACAATTAGGACTTTCTTCTTCCGGAGATACCTTCCGCTCCCTAGAGAGAATCGAAGTTTAGCCGTTCTGAGGATGTTACCGGTTAAGGATCTAGATCACATCACCAGAAACTTTGTTGGACTCTCCTTTGCTCCACGGTGATGGTGGGAGAGCACTCTGCGAAGAAGCTAGGCGAAAATTCTCTACGCACCACAGCGCATATTCTCGAGTGCGGGCGGTCGATCTCATCGTTTACAACGCCAATCCACCGCGCGCTTGGCCATGGAAGATGCTTCAGAACCAACATTTTGTCGAATATGGCGTGGTTCCAGGATTCGTGTTAGAGAGGTGTTCAGACGGTGTCGGATGCTCAACCATCACTTGCTATGTGTGTAGTGGTATCATGTAAGATTCCTATTCATACGTCCCGGGTTCGGTTCCCGGGCGGCCCAGGGGTACGTACCCACTTCCCAGAAAACCTACTTCCCAGAAAACCCACTTCCCAGAAAAGATCGCTCATTTCCCAGAAAGCTCACTTCCCCGAAAACCTCCTTTCTCAATCCGAGAGGAGCCAAAACCGAGCTACCCTTCTATGCCGGTAAGACTTAGTTAGTTCAGGGTATCTTTGTTGATGATAGCTTTGGTACGCACCCGGTATCCCGAAAACGGCGAAACGAAGGGCGTCGGCATGGAGGTTGGATTTTTTTTCCTATATGTACTGAGTACTAGGGCTTGCGGGTTTTCAGAATAGCGTGTTCCAGGATACCGGGTTCCGTGACGGCGGGTTTCAGGGGCCCTTCTTTTCGCCGTTCGCGATACCGGGTTTCCGGGATAGCGGGCTGTAACCGTCGCTTTTACTACGCTTAGGGGAGCTGACAAACACTCGGAGCGCACGTCACGCTTGAATTTGTAAAACCTCTCCCACTTCCTAACGTTGTCGCCTCCGATAGACTCAATGGACTGATTCTACACGGAAATATGGGCGCCAGCATCATCTTCCACAAGCGTCTGATGGCGTACGCATCCATCGGAATCTCTGAAACAAAGGCCCCTCCATCATTTCCATATGAAAACTAGGTAGTGAATCTGCGTGTAAAGCGTGGTACGTTCGACAAAGAAACCCGGAACGAAGTTTCAGCGGAATAGAAGGGTAGCTCGGTTCTGGCTCCTCTCGAGTTGAGAGAGTGAAGTTTTCGGGGAAGTGGGCTTCCTGGGAAATGAGCGACTTTTTCTGGGAAGTGGGTTTTCTGGGAACTAGGTTTTCTGGGAAGTGGGTTTTCTGGGAACTAGGTTTTCTGGGAAGTGGACCCGCGCCGGCCCAGGTCTGTAAAGACGACCTGGGTGGCGCGAAAAAGTTCTCGAATCAGATTTGGACCACCTATTTGAAAGCTCGTTTAAACTGCTCCATTCCCGGCGCAGATTCATTCTACATCAATGAAATTCAAGACGTATTCGAGGATGTCCCGGGTCGCACATTCTACGCCGTCTTCACCACACCAGCGACCGGTTTCTACGGATCGGCCGTGTGCGCTTTCACCAGGGAGGCCATTGACGAAGTATTCGATGGACTATACAAAGAAAACCGGGATGGCGTATGGTCTCCCGTGAATTCGTCCAACGTACCGAAGCCGCGACCCGGCTCGTGTGTCGAGAACACCCGTAAGCTATCTGAGCAGGTCTTGTTATTCCACCGAGATCATCCACTCATGGACCTAGCCGTCAGTGGCGTAGGGCAGTGGTTCTCAAACTGGGGTCCGCGGCCCCGAAGGGGGCCGCGGACCCCGCGGAGTCGGTCACTGACTCCTCCGGCTTCACTGTTCAAAGGTTGATCGCATCCAGCACAATGGGACTTTGAAGCGCTCTGCAGGTTTAAGATTCCGTTTCCGGTAGCTCTGACCCTGAACCATGTTCAGAAATGAGTAACTTCGAGGCGATCGCTTGCGATGCTTCCCGCTATTCAAGCCCGATGAGTCGCACTGGACGGGCGATTATCCAATTTTCTACAGGTACACATACATCAGGCAGATCCCTCGTGAAAGCGGATACATCGCGCACGCCATGAAATTTCCGGGTGAGCTTTACAGTCCGGGAATAGCCCAAGGCCCCCATCAGCTCGGTGAACGTTAACTGGGCCCCTGGAACTAGTGGGCCTCAGCGTCAACTAGACCCCGGGCGCTGGACTACGGCCCCTGGCTCCAAGTAACGGCGACCTTTGCCGGCCCGGGTGCATCGCCGACTTGTCAGATCATAAATCGGCACACTATGTCGCCGTAGGTTTTCTGACTTACCACCTTGACCCACCACCCATGCTTGCGAGGTCGCTTTCTCCGCGCTCGCAGGATTGAAAACGAGCAAGCGAAATCGCCTCAACGTCGAGGCGGATCATCGTCTCAAATTTCCATCATTGAGCCTGACATACGTGCTATGATCTCGGAGCAAAGCCAATATGCTCCATCACACTGACTCACATTCGTCCAACTGAGGAGACGAACTATTGTTTCAATTGCCAAATACCGTTTCAGTCACCATGATCTTCATCAATAGATAAATTGCGGAGTTATGGAAGTTCATTCAGCTCCCAGAATTTTCTGTCCTTTCACAGCGGGACTGGTCGGCGAGGAGATTCGCTGGCGTTCATTCGCAATTATGACGAATTTGCAAGCTAGCTCATCAAATTTCCTAAGCCTCTTGAGAAACCATCCTCGATGAAGATCTCCGAGAAACTTGGCTTCGCTGTCAAGCTGAGAAAATAGTATAAATGCTGGGCGTGCCTAGAACACTCAATTGGCATTGGAGACTTGGGGGGTCCGCACAAACTCATGATCGATCGGGAGGGGTCCGCGGGCACGAAAAGTTTGGGAACCACTGGCGTAGGGAACCAACCGTTCTACACGAGGTCGGTCAGCTATTCCGGCTGCTGTTGCTGTTGGGAGAATTTGATGATCCCAACAATCCTATGACTGTCTTCATGATCGTGATTATGATTTTTTTTATCCCCGTTTTGTTCCCGCATTCCAGTTCGAACGTACTTTTCACCACAATCACGAAGACGGAAAGACGGAAAATGCGCGGCGACTCTTACAACGTAATCTTCGCTGGTACAACGGACGGCATCGTGTATAAGATCGCTCAGAATATCACGGATGGTGCGTCGGAATCCACCGCAAAGCTCGCGGCCACGTGGACAGTTACGGATGAGGAGCCTGTACGAGTTTTAGCCAAGTCCCTGCACTCACTCTACATAGGGTCTGACTCTCGTAAGTGTCTTTTGGACATGATAATTTTTCAAATCCGAACAAGCATTCCCGTTAGCTCTGAGAAATTTTCGGAATCGAGGAGAGCAAGGCTGATGTCTCATCCTTCTCATGGAGATTATTCGAGAAGATCCATTGCAAGGATAGGCTCCAGAATTCGTACCGCAATCGAGGATGGAACCGAGGGAGCGCAACGACGATGGCGCAACAAAGTTGATGGAGTAAAATTCTCAATATTTTCCTTCGTTGCTCATCCTGCCCTTGAGAGCTTCCGAAAGATTCATCAGATTCTGATTCCATTGGAGAACAATGATCCAGCGTCGAGATTACGTATTCTCCTGAAATCGAGATAATGGCTTGCCTTGACAGCCCGCGAGTCTTCTTCTGCTACTGGCTTCTTTTCCAACCGGAAAATGCGGTATAGATACAGAACGTCACATATCCATCTCAAAGTTTCTCATTCGATGTTTTTCTTGGTCGAATACTCAAGATAAACTTCGGCATTTTTCGCGCTTCTCTCGAGAAGTTAAATGCTGCATTGCGACGTTTGCGTTTCGGATCTGAAATCTTCAATTCCAGTCAGCGATATTCTGGGTAGGCCCGATTCCTCGTTGACAGTGTAGATGAATTGATACCTCTCGTGTTTCAGGCGTCACCCAGGTTTTCTTCAGAGACAACTGTGCAAGCCGCCACTTCATCAAGGAGTGCTGTAACTTGGACCCATACTGCGATTCCTGTGGTTCCTGCCAAGATTTGATGGCAGTGCCTGGCCTGATCAATAATGATGACGACTGGGAAGACCTATTTGTGCAGCCATGTCCTTGTATTAATCACGCCGGCTCTAGTCAAAGCCAGAAGGAGCCTACCCCGAGTATTCTCGCAGGTATCTGTCAGGAGACCTCTTGTCTCCTTGAACTGCCGGTACACGGGTCTACGGTAGAACCCCGCGGTGAGAATACCCGCGAGGAGTGATTCCGTGGACGACGATCCCGCGGCGAAATATCCCGACGGAGGGGCGTTGACTCGTTCCATCGAGTGATTTTCGCCCGCAGCTGCCCGCCACCGTGGAATCATTTTCCGGGGGATTTTCGGCCGCAAGGTTTTTGCTGCGGGATTCTCGCCGCGGATTATTGTATTGTAGTTTGGTATGGTATGGTAGTTTATTGATCCAGATATGTTTTCGTTGTCAGTTACAGTCTTATTGTATCAGCCTTTCATGTCAGGCGCTGTTAAGCAGAGTCCTTTTTCGCTGAGTCTGTTCGACCGGACCGACGTCTCTGTTCGCCGAATCGGTATCGAACTCATGCGCTCCTCCAGGTTTGTCTGATTCAAGTTCATTTGTCTTCCTGGGTGTTTTCTTTCTGCCGTTATCTTATTCTATTCATCTTTTGGTAGGCTATCATTTGACGCCTTTCACCCTGATATACCTGAAGGCGTTTTGTCTCTGAGGAGACGCTCGCGCGGTCGCAGAGAGCTGTTCGCCGTGAGAAGTCCACCGAGACCCATGATGGCCATCGAAAGTTCCGAGGACCTTCCCATTGTCCCCATCGAGAGTCTCGACTTTTTAGCATCAAACAATCTCACCAGACGTCCCTCTGAAAGAGCTCTGGATCCCGCAGATCCCCGAGGTGCCGACGATCCGTTAGCAGTCATCAAGATGATATGCAGAGCTGTACCCATTATTCTTTTCGTGGTTGGCATAATCTTCAGTTTTATCATAATCCTGAGGCTTTACACTGTTTTGGGTGAGATTTTGCTTATATATCACGTCTGCAAGCTTATCTTTAATAAACGTCATCTGCTCTTCTGATAATGCCGTTTTCGTTATTTCAGAAGGAGTATATGTTCCCTCAAATTTTTCTGACGTGCATGTTGGCTCCCCCGCCACCAGGCAGCCCAGCCGATTCTCCATTAGGGATGCATATGCCGCCAGCTTACGATTTGTTCCTTAAACGTGTACATGTGTCGTTGCTCATCTGCCGACAATTTCCGGCTTTCAAGCTATGTGCGGGTGCATTGCAGGGCGTCTGCGTCCTCCGCCCACAGGGCGAAGATACAGATACTGGTGTGATTCAAGCCCGGCGATTGTCTCAGAAACTGACCTCCATGCTATCGTCTGAAATCCTCTCAGGATGCAAGAATAAAGAGATTTTAATCAGTCGAGATTGATTAGACTGATGTGGCCATGCATTGTTTTCATTTATGTTAAAGCTTCTTTCCTCTCCATTCATTTGTTAGCGCCCTGGCACCTTTGAATTTTGTAGCCAAAGTCAAAACTTTTCCTTTCCGTCATGCTTTGTTTCTGATAGATTTCGTGATGATATTCTAGCAGCTTCGAGCGACCACAACCCAAGAATCAGAGTAGATGTTCGTTGTTTATTGCGAACGGTTTTTGTAGCCTTTTGCAAGCCTAACTTCCATCCTCAACACTTCCCCTGGAAGATTGGCTTGCCAATTGGTTCAGACCGATTTTCTCCCTAAGGAGCACGAATCGACTCCGGTCGAGTGCCTTCGTCAGAATGTCTGCGAGCTGATCAACCCCGGCTACATGCTCCAAACACAATTCCTTGCAGAGGTACTTCTCCCTCACAAAGAAGTGACGGACCTCTATATGTTTGGTCCTTTTATGGAATTCAGGGTTTTTCGCGAGCTTGACGGCGCTAGCACTGTCGACAAACAACGTGGGCACCTGCCCTCCGGATCCTAAGATCCCTCCGAGAAGACGATTGAGCCATATCAGTTCTTTCGCGCCTTCACTAGCCGCAACGATCTCTGCCTCGGTAGTCGAAAGGGCTGTCGTACGCTGAAGCTGACTGAGCCAGGAGACCGCTCCACCGGCTACAATGGCAACGACACCAGTTGTCGACCTTCGCGTCTTTTTACATCCCGCATAGTCCGCATCGCTGAAGACTGTCAATGATGGTTCCCGCCGTTCATATCGTATGCAACTGTCTTGTGTGCCTCGTAGATACCGGAAAATACGTTTCACTCCGTTCCAATCGCTGACCGTTGGGCTCTCAGAGGAGCGAGCCGCCTTGCTGACCGCAAAAGCGATATCAGGACGCGTCGCCGATGCTAAATGCATCAGACTTCCAACAGCTGCGCGATACGGCACCGGAGCTGGAAGTTTTTCCGCCTCCTCAGTACCCTCATTCGTGGCTGGAGTGGATACAGCGTTCGCCTCAGCCATGCCAAACTGTTCGAGCATCCGCATAGTGTACCCAGACTGACTGATACTGATCCCGTCAGTGTCGCACGATATCTTCATACCGAGATAATTATCCAGACTTCCCACCGTGATCTTGAAATCGTTCTTCAGCTGCTCGAGGAAGTCGTGGATTTCGTGTTCGCCGCTCCCTGCGATGAGACCGTCGTCTACATATATGGCAACATGAAGAGACTTTTCTTCTCTGACACGCGAGAACAAACATGGATCAGCATGGCTTGTTACGAATCCAGCTTTCTCCATGAATTGCACCAAGCGCTGATTCCAACACCTTGGAGATTGTCGCAACCCGTACAGCGAGCGCCGAAGCCGATATACTCGATCGGTCCCATCTTGGAAACCTTCTGGCTGTTCCAAGTAGACTTCCTCGTCGAGTTTGCCATACAAGAAGGCCGTTTTGACATCGAATTGTGCCAACTTCAGACCACGCGAAGCAGCAACGGCTAACAAACAGCGAACGGAACTATAACGTGCCACAGGGCTGAACGTTTCTTCAAAATCGAGCCCAAATTTCTGATCCTGGTTCTCCTCAATCGAAGCAAGCTCGTCTTGCATCGCTTGGATCCACTCTTTCTTTTCGGCCGACGCAAGGACCTCTGCATACGAGTTGGGGTTTTTCGCGGGAGCCTGACCTTCTACAGCCTGCAAGACAGCACATTGACTCCACGCCCGAACTGCTCGACCTCCTTGCACTTTCTCTTTAGTTTCACAGCCCGACGACGAGCTCGCCGTGTATGATTCAAACTCCGAACCGTCCGTAGGAGTCTCTGGCTCTGTTTCTTCCCCGTCAGCGCACGGCAGTCCGAGAGTCACCTTAGCGTTACCAGGCGAACGTGTTGCCGGTTCAGTCATAGACGAACACGATGTCGGTTCAGAGAAGCCGAGACAAGTTTTCTCCGTCTTGATCCTCACATCATGGCTCAACACCACCGCGGACTGGGAGGGTACCCAAACACGATATCCATCGCGCTCGTTGACATAGCCAATGATGTGACCAAAAACAGCTTTTGCGTCGAATTTCTCACGATGTCGTTTTGGAACATGAACAAAACAGCTTGTTCCGAAAATCCGTAGGTGTCTGAGACTCCCGACAGATCGATTGAACCATAATTCAAATGGAGTTTTGCCAGGGACGGACGACTTCCCAGTTCGATTCAAGATATACGCAGCAGTACTACAGGCTTCGGCCCAAAGAGTTTTCTTCAGCTGACTCACACTGAGCATGGACCTCGCAGCCTCAACTATGGTGCGGTGCTCCCTTTCAGCAACCCCATTCAGTTCAGGGGAATATGGCGGAGCAACACAGAAATCAATTCCTGCGAGAATCTTTCGAACCTCTCGGTTGTCGAATTCCTTTCCTCCATCAGACCGGAACTTCTTGATGACGTGGCCTTGAGTCATCGTTTCTGCCAGAAACTGTTCCAGACTTTTGCAAACTTCATTCTTCTGTTTCAAAAAGAACAACCGACGAAACCCGCTGAATTCGTCTTTGAAACAAACCAAGTAGCGATGTCCTCCTTCCGACACCGTCGGCATCGGGCCGCACAAATCGGCATGGATTACTTCCCCGACTGAGGAAGCCCTCTCCTTTCTAGGACGATACGGTAATCGATGAGTTTTACCCAGTGCGCAACCGTCGCAGACCACGGGGCTCTCCTCATCTCGGAAATCTACATTCATCCTCTTGAGCAGCGCTCTGACGTGACGTTTATCTTGGTGAGCAAACCGCTCGTGATACGTTTGTAGATTCTCCGACGCCTTCATCAGATTCGCTTGATGACTTAGTTGCGGTCGCACTACGGAAACATTCATCACGTACAGCCCTCCATTGAGAACTCCAGTCGCGACCACCGTATTACTTTTGTTCTTGCGCACTTCGACCGTCTTTCCATCGAAGATGGTCCGATGACCAGTTTCACTAGCAGCTCGTACCGATATGAGGTTAGCACTGGCGTCGGGCACGAAGAGTACGTTGCTCAGAATTACTTCGTGGCTGGAGCCTCGGAGGAGCATCACCATCTTTACATTGCCTACGCCGTACGCTAGCATTGAGGCCTCCCGTTTCCCAACGAGAACCTTCTGAGGTACACCAAATTCTTCGTAGGACGCGAAGTTGCTCTTGTCGTTGGAGATATGACTTGACGCACCGCTGTCACAGTACCACACGCCCGTCTTCAGCATCTGAGATCCGCATCTCTCTGCCATCAGGACCGCTGGATCTTGATCACTCTCCTCCAGTAGAACGTGGCATCTTTCCTTATTTCCTTCAGACTTGCTCTTCTCTGTGCACTCGGCCGCCCAATGTCCCAACTTGTGACACTTTCGACACGGGAATCTCTTCTTTGGTTCCCGACCCTTTTTCTTCTCGCTACCTACTTTCTTGATCGGTTTCGGATCCCTTTGTTTATCCAGCACGAGAGCAGTGGCCTCAAGGGCCTCATTCGCAGCCTTTGTTCCTCGAGATTCTATGACGGATAATTTCTCGATTAGAAGTTTCAACTTCTGCTCAGCGATGGGGATTGTATCCCAGATATCCCGGAAGTTATCGTACTCCTTCCCTAGAGTCGACAAAACTCTTCCGATCAGGATCCTCTCCGAAAGCGTGTTCTCTTTGTGTTTTGCCAGCTCACGATTCAAATCCGTAAACAGCTTTTGAAGCTTCGCAATGTGCAAACCAATGTCTTCCGATTCTTTCTTCTTCGATTGAAAGAATGTTTCGATCAAGACATTCAAGCGTTGAGCATTGCTGCGCTCGAATCTGGCACAGAGCTTCCCCCAAATATCACGGGCATTGGAACAAGTTACTACCAATTCGCCAATTGATTTGTTCAAAGCGACTCCAATGAGACTCGATGCTTTAGCATCATCTTTCATCCATTGTCGATGCGCTTTTCTTTCAGCTTCTGTAGAAGTTTGTGTCACTGTCGGTTCAACACTGTCTTCTGAAATCAGCTCCTCCAAGCTGTGGGCGCGGAGTAGCAAGCTTATTTGCCACTTCCATTTGGCCCAATCACCCGGCCCCTCAAGCTTGTCGACCACGATTTTCAGATCCGACATACTTCTACTTCTACAGCTGCTCTACGTTCTTGAGGTTGTTTCTCGACTCCGCTTACGCGTGCAGCGTGACTGAACCCATAACCTGATAGATTTCGTGATGATATTCTAGCAGCTTCGAGCGACCACAACCCAAGAATCAGAGTAGATGTTCGTTGTTTATTGCGAACGGTTTTTATAGCCTTTTGCAAGCCTAACTTCCATCCTCAACAGTTTCGTTATCAATGACCGATCGTATTATGACAGCCATTCACAATGGGTTCGGGTGCGATTTATTCTGGTGGGATTTCTTCCGTTGTCGGCATGTATGGGTTATCGATGCTGCTAGCCGTCTCCTGGATTCTTTCGTATTGTAGGATTCCCCAGATGACGACACGGATTCGACTTGATCACAATTTATTCGCTGTTCTCGAGTTTCGGTTGCTTCCTTGCAACCGCTCAACTTCCAGCACCTGAGACCGAATGAATGTTCTAGCGGGGATGCACGCGGAGAGCAGCGGGCGGAGAGGGAAAACCATTCCACTCTCCGGCCGCAACTCGACAATCTCACATGACTCCCCCGATAGAGCAAAGCCGTCCCGGCGCATGGAATAAGAGAAAATTACAAGCTGTCTGAGTATTCGCTCTATTTCTAGTCAAGTATTATCTGAGAATTAATGAAGTCGTCCTTCCACTTTGGAGGGCGGCGTGTTCGGCTGCCAGCGCGCTGCTGATGTTGTCGTGCTGAATCGGCGATTGATGGTTGCTGGATGCCCTCGAAGTCGCCGCTTTGTGTACGATTGCCTGGCTCGTTTTCGACAACATTTGCATCGATGGCCTGGGGCTCTCCCTCCGCTGGTGCAGAGGATTCGGCAGTGGGCTGTTCAGAACCTGGTTGGGTCGGTACAAACGGCTTGAGTCTTGCCGCGTGGACAACATGCGGCTTGACTCTTGGTCCTGGCAAGTCGGCGTCCGGTTCTGGTGACACCTCGAACGTCTGTGGTCCTCTCTGCGCGGTGATTTTGAAGGGACCAAAGAAGCGTTTCTGCAATTTATCTGACTGCGCGACCTTTCGCAAGGGAAAGTTAACCAGAACAATATCGTTGATTTTCCACGGGTTCTCTATCCTCTTCTCGTCATACCTGATCTTGTTGGCCGCCTTCTCCCTGTCGCTCAGATCGTGCGCTAGCTGCCGGGCCTCCTCCAAGCGCGTGCGGAGACTCTCTGCGTAAGTCATCACAGAGAAAGACGATGTCTCCGGCGGTGATGGTAGCCTCACATCGAAAATCGTGGTCGCCTCCGCTCCATGCACCAAATAGAACGGCGAGAACTTTGTTGATTTCTGTGGGGCTGTATTGTACGCGTGCACGGAGTATGGCAGAATTTCATCCCAGTTGTTGCAGCAGCTGTTGATGAATTTGCTCAGGATGTCGGCAATAGTTTTGTGGCTACGTTCGCATAGCCCGTTAGTCTGGGGGTGGTAGGGGGATGTTCGTCGATGGGATACGTTGAATGTTTTGTTGACAAGTCCCAGAAGCTCCGACGTGAACACTTTACCCTGATCGCTAATCAGAACTCTCGGCGCTCCAAACTTCAGGATGATGTCTTCGATCAAGAATTTAGCGACGTGTTCCGCTGATCCATTTGGCAGGGCCCTGGCAACCAGGAACTTCGACAAGTGACAGATCGCGGTTGCAATGACCCTGTTCCCGGACTCGGTCTCGTTGAATGAGAGTAGGTCGATTCCCACGGTGTGGAAGATTTGATTCGGCGTCTCGATGTGTTGGAGCAGGCCGAATTTGCGGGGATCTGTCTTCCTCTGTTGACACTGTCTGCACGATCTGACGAAGCGCTCGGCGTCAGCATACGCTCGCGGCCAGTAGAACTTCTGCACTATCTTGCCGTACGTTTTTGCTATTCCGAGGTGACCCCCCTCAGCGTGCGTGTGCGCCGCGCCGAGAGCCTCGTTCCGGAGACTTCTCGGCAGCACGAGCAAGTGGTTCTCACCAGTGCGAGCAAAGTTCCTTTTGTAGAGTATTCCGCCAACAACCTCGAAGGATGGTGATTTGTCGGCATTTTCCCACGTGCTGGCCAGCGTCGGATCCTCCCTCTGCTGATCGGCCAAAGACTGTAGGCTGATCGCTGCGAGCTGTGGGTCTTGACTGACTTTTGAAGTTGTGGGATCTGGTGACCGTGCCGTTCTGGGTGTGCTAGGTTCCGGTGGATCTGGTTGGTCGGAAAGAGCATGATTAGTACTGGAGTTTCTCTTTTCCTTCCATACCTCCGGATAGCGGGATAGACAGTCCGCGTCTAGGTGCTTGCGCCCTTGTTTGTATACCACCGTGATGTTGTGTTCCTGCAGTTGCAACGCCCATCGTGCTAGCCTTCCAGTGAGGTTTCTGGCCGTCATCAACCAGCACAATGCATGGTGATCGGTCACGACAGTGACTTCTCGACCGTATACGTACGGTCTGAACTTTTTCGTGGCCCAAATGACGGCCAGTCCTTCCTGATCCGTCGTCGAATACCTTGTCTCAGCGTCAGATAGCGTTCGCGAGGCGTAGGCGATGACGCGCTCGGTCCCTCCGGCGTCCGTCTGCGCGAGAATAGCGCCTATGCCGTATTTGCATGCGTCTGTGCGAAGGGTTACCGGGAGCTGGGGGTTGAAATGTCCGAGCACCGGTGGGTTTACTAGGCGGTCCTTGAGGCTTTCGAATGTCGACTGGTGTTCTGGCGTCCATGTGAACGGCACCCCATTCTTCAGCAGAGCGTTCAGCGGCGCTGCAAGTTTTGAGAAATTTTCGATGAATTTTCTGTAATACGAGCAGAGCCCAAGGAAACTTCTCACCGCTTTCTGGTTTGTTGGCGTCGGGAAGGAGCGGATCGCGGCTGTCTTCGAAGCGTCCGGTTGCACACCTTCTCGCGTTACCTCGTGACCGAGAATGCTCAGCTTGGTCGCTCCGAAAGAACATTTCTTCAGGTTCAGCGACAAGTTCGCCTGATCGAGGCACTGGAGAACGTCCCGGAGTCGATCGTTGTGTTGCTCGATGGACGCCCCGAACACACACAGGTCGTCGAGGTAGACTAAACAGGTTTTCCATTTTCTACCGCGGAGTATGGAGTCCATGAGTCTCTCGAACGTAGCCGGCCCGTTTGAAAGGCCGAAGGGCAGAACCTTGAACTCAAACAACCCATCGGGGGTCTGGAAAGCAGACTTCTCTCGATCTGATGCGTTCAACGGGCATTGAAAGTATCCGGACTTGAGGTCGAGCGACGAGAAAAATCTGGCGCCCGCCAGGCAATCGAGCGAATCGTCGATTCGTGGTATGGGGTAGGTATCGCGACGAGTGATTTTGTTGAGTTCTCTGTAGTCCACGCAAAACCGAATCGATCCGTCCTTTTTCTTGACGAGGACGACTGGACTATTCCACGGGCTGGAGGACGGCTGTACGATTCCCTGGTCGAGCATCTTAGCAACCTCTGTGGCGATGATCTCTCGCTCCGCCGGGGCATACCGTCTCGTGTATCTACAGCGAATGGGTTCATGTTGGCCGGTATTGATCTTGTGTGTGACAAGGTGTGTCTGTCTAGGTGGTTCCTCTTTCCGCGGGAAAAGCGATAGAAATTCTTTTAGAATGTCCTTGATCGAACGTTTTTCTGTCTCTGAAAGTTCTTTGTTGATTCTCTCTTCTATGTCTCTGAGCATATTTGCCGTGCTTGTTTGATCGGTTCGTTTGTTATGTTCGTGCGTCAGTGTGGCTAAGATCGGGCTGTCACCTTCGATTGCAACTTCGTGTGCTGTTGCAACGTGCATGTTTCGTGGAATCGTTATGCGTTCGTCTGTGTGGTTTTCCAGGAGCAATGAACTTTTATTCTTTTTGACTGCAATCAAAGAACTCGCGAATACTATGCTCTTTTTAAGTAACAAGGCTTCAGTTGGGTGTGCAACCAGTACGCTCGGAGGACTGCAACTGGAGCGGGTCTCAACTTCGACTTTAGTGATCGTTCTCGCTTCCAGGCTGATCGTATGAGCGACGACCACCTTGATTCTATTGTCTTTTTCTTTTGAAATCTGCATTGCTCCTAGGCTACCCAATGGACTCGATGAGTGCGTTTTCGGATTGACTTGTAGGTCGTGTCCCTGTCTGTTGAAAGTGATTTTATCCTGTTTGAGATCGATTATAGCCCCGTACGTGCGCAAGAAATCAACCCCAATGATCAAATCGGTTGCTAACCCATCAATGACGACAAACTCATACGGGACATAGGACAAACATTTATTGATGCCGACTTGAAGGACGCACGAGCCTCGTACCGGGATTTCGGATCGGTCTGCTGATCTTAGCCGCAGTTGAGTTCCTTGGATGTCTCCTATTTGGTTGCTTTCCAAATACTTCGAGTTCACGGCCGATATGTCGGCACCAGAGTCGATGAGTGCAGTTGCCGGTTTTCCGTTCCGAACTTCGATGGTGATCCTGTTGGTTTGAAGACTCGTGGCGTCCCCACCCTTTTTGGGGGAAGGTGGGGACTCCTCACGTCAACGGCTGTCGCCGTTGGGGGCTGCGCTGGGTCGCACTGGTGGGAAACCGGCCATACGAGATCTGCAATACTTCTGGATGTGACCTGCTCTATTACAATGGTTGCATATTGGGTCACCTTGTTCGTTGCGCCGGTTCCCGAAGAGTGTTGAGTTCCCTTGGAAGTACCCGTTGTTCGGTACGATGATTGGTGGTGATCTTGCCGTTGAAGCCGAGGTTACCCGCGCCGGTGATTTTCGACGTTCGACCGACGATCTCCGGCCGGTTGGTCCTTGCCAGGTGACGTGTCTCGCCGGAGAGCGTGCTCGCGAGAGCGCGTTCATCGAAGGATCCTCTTCTTTGCAGTTCACGAATGGAAGGGTCTCGTCGAGATTCGCTGCATGCTCGCGAAGCTCCTCGAGGGTTCTCAGCCCTCGACCCAGGATGATCGACGCATCCTGCTGGGAGAAGGTTTTTACGTAGCGGCGAATGATTTCTGTTTCTGTCATTGTCGCATCTACCTGTCTGCAGAGTTTGAGGACGGTTTCCAGGTGGGTCGAGTACGCCTGACCTCGCTGGAAGATCAACTTCCCGAGCTTCTCTCTCGCGGCTTCGGATCGTTTCACCGAACTTATGAAGCGCTTCTTGAAAGCTGTTTCGAAGTCGGTCCATGTGTTGCAAAATTCTCCTTCGTTGTCGTACCAATCGCCTGCAATGCCCGTTAGGCCGAACGCAACCGCGCGCAGCTTCTGCATGTCGGTATGACCGTTGAATGCGGCAGTACGATTGAACGTTCGTAGCCAGTCGGTTCCATCGCTCTTTCCGTCGAACTTAGGCACATCTCTTGGCGTCTGCACGACGAGCGACTTCACCTGTTTGCAAAGTTGACTAACCTCGGCTTGCTGATTTTGGTCTGATTTTTGAAGAATCGCGTTGATTGCCGGGACGTCGTTCTCTGTTGGAAGAGTTTCAACGTCGGGATGATCTGATGGGAGCGGTTGGATCTGAGGCGCGGCCGGTGCCTGTTGGACGATGGGTTGATCTTCGTTGCTCGGTTGCTCCTCGTTGATGTGCTGCTGCATGGGTCCTGGATCTTCTTCCTGGTTGGCTTGCGGCGCAATTTGCTGGCTTTGGTTCGGGTCAAGCAGTTTTCCTGACCGCGTTGCCCGTGGTGAGTGTTCTAGACCCATGACTTGCGTTTTTCTTCCTCTGCCCTGCTCGGTCTTGAAGGTTGATTTTCGTACTTCGCGGGAGGTAGGGTTCCGAATCTCCACCACTTGTAGGATTCCCCAGATGACGACACGGATTCGACTTGATCACAATTTATTCGCTGTTCTCGAGTTTCGGTTGCTTCCTTGCAACCGCTCAACTTCCAGCACCTGAGACCGAATGAATGTTCTAGCGGGGATGCACGCGGAGAGCAGCGGGCGGAGAGGGAAAACCATTCCACTCTCCGGCCGCAACTCGACAATCTCACAGTATTGCATTCTCGCTCTTAAGGTGAATTCACACTGTTTCACTTTGGAGGCGCCTCCGCAGTGAAAGCTCCCGTTCACTGCCGATGAACGCACGGACTCGCGTTCATCGCGGATGAACGCAATGGCGGCTCTCGAGAGGGTGGATCGGACAGCCGACATGGTTCGTGCGGGTAACCGTCAGAAGAGTGGAACTTGGAATCATGTGTAGAACTTAGATTATGTGTTTCTCTTGTCTTGGGCTCTTTCTTCCGCTCTTGCCGTGAACTGCCGGGGGCTGCGTCTTCGTCCTCTTCTACAGCTCGGTGGAACACTACCTTCGTCCGCCCCACCCGTTGGAACGCCGCCACCGCGTTCATCCGCGATGAAAGCGATTCCGTCCGTTCATCGGCAGTGAACGGGAGCTTTCACTGCGGAGGCGCCTCCAAAGTGAAACAGTGTGAATTCACCTTTAGTTTTAGAATCCTCTTAGCAATTATTGTCGAAACCATCACCGCAGTCATCATGCTTTGTGCCAGTGAGAGCATTTGCCACATCCTGCAGTTCACCTGTGGCTTCGGTTCAGGTTTTGGAGGCGATTCCCTGTGCTTGTATGCCTGCCATAATAGCCTTCCTCCGATCGTCGCCTTGTCTTCCGACACGCAAGGCGTTTCCTGATCTGACTGCAGTTCGCAAGCCTTTTGCTCCAGGCACAGCTGGGTAAACATTCCACCTATGGTCTGCATTATGTTGCAGGACAAACCTTTTCTCATGCATTTCTCACCACAATCAAGATAGCTAAAATATGATTCTATGGGTATAATATTGAGTGCAAACATTATTATGATGAAGTTTATCTGACCTCTGAGCGTTTCCATGTCTCCAGTCCTGACAGGGCTTCAGGAAAACTCCGGTATTGCAAGGTTTGGTGAGCCAGTCGCTCCTTTGTTCTGAAGTGGGTATGTATTCGATATTAATCTGTCCTTTCGAGTAGACATCCTTGATGAGAAAATATTTTAGTTCAATGTGCTTTGTTCGTCGATAGAACTGCGGCTGTTTGATGAGCTTGATTGCCGCCATGTTGTCCATCTCAACCTATAAAACAGAATGTGCTCCCCGTTGTTATCTATGCACTTTTTAACTGGACGTTCCTTAAAGTTGAAACTTGTCGGAAAAGGACTATCGGGTTCCTAGGTACCTATGCAGTCAACCATCGTTATTAGCGCGGTGGTCCGTAACGTTTGGGACCGAAAAACCGTTCGTGTGGCTGGACATCGTTGTTTTTCGTTGATGAGTACGATGGGGGCTTGGGGTAGTCGTTATCGAACCTGCTTCGAAAACGAAGTTGTATTGAGGTGGTGGTATTTCCCGTTTGTATTCCGGAGGATCCCACTTGAGGTTAAACTACGACAGAGGGCATATTCAAATGCCTCCAAAACGACAGTCGATCGGAGTCTCGACGTCCGCAGCGAAGAGAATGAGAACTCGTAGAGCATTGGAAACGGTGGAACAACGTGAAAAGAGATTAGAGGATGAACGTGTCCGGAAATCTCGACGAACTGGAGAGCAATGTATCGTACGACAGGAGAGGGACCGACGACGATACGCAGCAGCGCGGGTGACGGAGTCCGTCGATCAGCGATTATCGAGATTGGAGGTACAGAGGGAACGTATGACTTCGTCCAGACGGTCAGTACACTCAGGATTGAAACTTGCCGCCCGTAATTACGATCCCGAATATGAATATGCGGTCCATCCGAGTATAGTTATAGGGGAGATGGATAAGATCTGTCAGTTTTGTCGTGCCTTCAAGTTCGGACACGAGGCCCCCGGTATGTGCTGTATGCGTGGACAGGTGATATTGGCGAGGTTGGAATCGCCACCTGAGCCACTACTTTCATTGACCCTAGGGGTCACCAGGGAATCGAAGCAATTCTTAGCGAACATCCGTAAGTACAATTCGTGTTTCCAAATGACATCTTTCGGTGCGACGGAAATCATCCGAGAGAATTACATGCCCACGTTCAAAGTGCAGGGGCAGGTTTACCATCGTGTTGGGTCGTCATTACCGTTGTCAGATGGTGAACATCAATTCCTCCAGATCTATTTCATGGGGGGGTCAGAAGAAGAGACGAACCAGCGTCTCCGATTCAACTCCAACACAGACCGGGGAATCGTAGCGAAATTACAGGCCTTCTTTCATGAGCACAACGAGTTAGTCCGTCATTTTGAGACCAGACTCCATCAGATGCCAATCAACGATTACGTCGTTGTCATTAGAGCGGATAAGGTCCCACCGGGTGGGCATGAGAGACAGTTCAACGTACCCACAGTCAACGAGGTGGCCTTAGTCATGGTGGGAGAAGAATTCAACCGGCGAGATATTGTGCTGCGTCTTCAGAGTGGTGGTCTAGAGCGAGTCGCCGAAACCCATCGATCGTATGATGCTTTACAATATCCTTTGATCTTTTGGCGGGGTCAGGACGGGTACCACTTCAACATCAGGATGAGAAATCCGCAAACCAGGGAGGAAACCTCAAAGAAAGTCAGTTCGATGAATTTCTATGCCTATCAACTGATGATCCGGGACGACAGAGATAACCATATCCTGAGGTGTCGACAGTTATTCCAGCAGTACGTCGTCGATATGTACGCTAAAATTGAGACCGAACGACTCCTCTTCATTCGGTTGAATCAAACAAAACTTCGTTCGGAAGAATATATTCATCTACGTGATGCAGTCGTGGCTGATGGTAACGTGAACCCAGACGACGTGGGGAAGATGGTTATTCTACCATCTACGTTCATTGGGAGTCCGCGTCATATGCACGAATACGCTCAAGACGCCATGACTTATGTTCAGGTCTACGGACGTCCTGATTTATTTATCACTTTCACATGTAACCCTACATGGGAGGAGATTGAAAAGAGCCTATTGCCAGGACAGGCGGTCCCAGATCGTCCCGACATCATAGCTCGTGTATTCAAGTTGAAGTTGAAATCTATGATGGATTTCATCGTCAAATATCAAGTTTTTGGAGAGACTCGATGTTGGATGTATTCCATCGAATGGCAGAAACGTGGTTTGCCCCACGCCCATATTCTGGTCTGGTTGGTCGTGAAAATTACACCGGATCTAATCGATGAAATAATTTCTGCGGAGATACCTGATATCAATACAGATCCGGTCTTATTTTCGATCGTGACCAAGAACATGATTCACGGACCATGTGGAGTGATGAATACCAACTCTCCGTGTATGAAGGAAGGAAAGTGTTCCAAACGCTATCCGAGAATGCTGCAGAAAGATACCATCACAGGGAACGATGGATACCCCCAGTATCGACGAAGATCAATCGACGACGGGGGACAGAGTTTCGTTCTCACTCTTCGTGACAACCCCATAACAGTCGATAACCGGTGGGTTGTACCATATTCACCGTTGTTGTCGAAGACATTTGGAGCACACGTGAACGTTGAATACTGTTACTCAGTGAAGTCAATCAAATACATATGCAAATACGTGGCCAAGGGGAGCGACAAAGCAGTTTTCGGGGTGGTGAATTCGACAGGACCCCTAGATGAAGTAGAGAAGTACCAATTGGGTCGGTATATTAGTAGCAATGAAGCCTGTTGGAGAATTTTCTCCTTCGCTATCCACGAGCGACATCCTACTGTGGTCCATCTCGCTGTCCATCTTGAAAATGGTCAACGTGTGTATTTCACGTCGGAGAATCTCCAGATGCGGGCGCGTAATCCACCACAAACGACCCTGACTGCCTTCTTCTCGCTGTGTGGACAAGATACATTCGCGAGGACTCTCCTGTATTCTGAAGTACCAAGATATTACACTTGGAGTAAACCTTTGAGGAAGTTTAAGCGACGAAAACAGGGGAGACCGGTTCAAGGTCACTCGAATATTTTTTCGAGTGACGCTCTGGGTCGCGTGTACACTGTACATCCAAATAATAGAGAGTGTTTCTATTTACGTCTGTTACTCATCAACGTCCGAGGTCCCAGATCTTTCCAAGAATTGAGGACTGTTAATGGTAAGGTTTGTGAAACCTATCAAGAGGCCTGTCACAAACTGAATCTCCTGGAAAATGACGCGCATTGGGACACAACCCTCAAGGACGCGTCGGACACGGCGCGCCCGCGACAAATCAGAGTATTATTCGCCATAACATTAACGACATGTTCACCTTCGGATCCGATGAATTTGTGGGAGAAGTACAAGGATCCCATGAGTGAGGACATCTTGCTTCAGGCACGGAGATCAAGGAATGATCCGAAAATGGCGCCAACGGCGAACATATACAACGAGGCGTTAGTACAAATTGAAGAAGTTTGTTTGACTATCACCAACAAATCTCTGAGTCAGTTGGGAATACCCGACCCCAATCGCTTGATGAGGAGTTTGGACGATCGTGACTTGAGCCGAGAGACGGAATATGACACGGAAGAACTGGGTCGGTACGTTACCATAAATTTACCGAAGTTACGAACAGAACAACGTAGAGTATATGATGTGATATCTGAGGTGATTTCTAAACAGAGTGGTGGGTTATATTTCATCGACGCCCCAGGGGGTACAGGTAGAACATTCCTCATATCCCTCATATTGGCCATGGTTCGTTCTCAAAAGAAAATAGCGGTAGGGGTAGCGTCTTCTGGAATCGCAGCCACACTCTTGGATGGTGGGAGAACAGCGCATTCTGGTCTGAAGTTACCAATAAACCTCCTAAACACCGAGATGCCAACATGTCACATCAAGAAAGGATCGGGTATGGCAACGGTGTTACGAACATGTACAATCATCATATGGGACGAGTGTACGATGGCGCACAAAAAAGCTTTAGAAGCACTGGATCGTACCATGAGAGATTTGAGAAACGATTCACGATCGTTTGGGGGAGGTCTGATCTTACTTTCTGGAGATTTTCGACAAACCTTACCGGTGGTTCCACGTGGGACACCAGCGGATGAACTCCATGCGTGCCTTAAATCGTCTGTCCTATGGAAACACGTGAAAAAATTGACTTTGAAAACTAACATGCGAGTCTAATTACAGAACGATGAGACCGCAGAAAACTTCGGGAAACAATTACTCGACATAGGAAACGGTACAATGACGGTCAATGAAACCACAGGATGTATCCCTCTGCTATCAACGTTTTGTACGATAGTATCAACGAGGGACGAGTTGATTCGGAGAGTGTTCCCAGACATCGAACAGAACTACACGAACCACCGGTGGTTAAGTGAACGAGCAATTTTAGCGGCCAGAAATATTGACGTGAACGTCACAAACACCGAGATTCAAAGTAGAATTCCTGGAACCAGCATGACCTACAAATCTATCGATAGTGTTCAGGACAGTGATGAAGCTGTACATTACCCGACAGAGTTCCTGAATTCATTAGATTTGCCCGGTATACCCCCCCATGACCTACATCTGAAAAGTAGAGTACCAGTAATTTGTTTACGGAACATCAATCCACCACGTCTGTGTAACGGTACGAGACTCGTGATCAAAAACGTAATGAACAACCTGATAGAGGCCACCATCTTGGTCGGAAAATTCGCAGGAGAAGATGTATTGATACCACGGATTCCAATGATCCTTACGGACCTCCCCTTTCGTTTCAAACGGTTACAATTCCCCATACGAGTCGCATTCGGGATGACAATCAACAAAGCTCAGGGCCAATCCTTACAAGTTTGTGGAGTTGACTTGGAAAGTCCATGTTTCTCTCACGGACAGTTATACGTAGCCTGTTCTCGAGTGGGTAGCCCCACGAACTTATATGTGTACGCCCCCGAAGGTGAGACAAAAAACGTGGTTTATCCCAAAGCCTTGGAATGACACAAAAGGAACGAATGAACCCACTCAATTCTGAATCAAATCAATCTGAACAACTCAAATGACCGTACAACTGAGACCATAAGTAAATTCAATAAAACGAATCAACTCCATCGACGCTCAGAAGCCATCTCTCCCCGTTCCAATTGATACCCGAGTCGGATCCACAAACGCTCGAGGGTACAGGAAGTCATTTCCAGGATGAAATATTCGAGAAAAAGGAACCCAGAGTCCAAGGGAGTTATTTTAACAGTCCCGAGGGGGGGGGGAACATCACCCCCATGAACATTCCGAGAGGGAGGGACCGAAACTCGACAATCCAACCAGAGCCCGTAACCCGAGCATTCTAGAAAAACAAAAATCTCCAATCTCACTGGGGTCAGACACACCCGAATTGAAACCCCACGACCATAAAATCGACGTCGTCTTCGACCACGAAGAGTGAAACTGATAAGAACTGGTCGAGGAAACCTTCATCGTTGAAATTTCCACCATTACCCATTGGTAAATCCCAGGGGCGTAGCGTGGGGGGAGCGGGGGGGGCGGTCCGCCCCGGACGGCACTCCCGAGGGAGCGGCATTTTGCTGATGTGTGCCCTATGGCGGGTCGTTTTTTTGGTTGTCACTCCGCGTCGGAGGCGCTTCCAGGGGGCAGCATTTTCCGGATTTTTCAACTCTTCGAGGTCCGCCCCGGACGGCACTCAGACACCCTACACCACATGTAAATCCTCAAAACTATCCCCAACCCAGTACCTCAAACCCAACTAAAGGTGGGTCAACCAACCCCCTGACCCGGGAACAACGAATCAACCTTCAAAAAATTATAAATACTGGGGTTATTCTCGATGAAACCTCGCATAGTTGGTCAACGACGAAACTCGAAACTCAACTACGAAATGAGTCAGGTCCCCGAGGGAAAGCACATCAATACCGGTGACATGATTTCGAAAGCCCCCAAGAAAATTATCGGTGAATACCTCTAAATCCAAACCACAGCAATACAGTCGAGAATCGCAACTTTATCTATATACCCCCACCACAGACACTGACCAGGTCCCGGGTCCGAGTAAGACCACTACCCCCAAAGGAAACCACGGACCGGCCGACGGAAAAACCATGAAACCCATCAAAAGACCTCTTGGTAAATACCAACGAATACTACCCACAGGTATAGAGTTGAGGATCATAATTCTGAACTCAATATCCTCAACACAGACCAAGAAGTGACCCCAGAACCCGCAAAAAAAAAGCGTCGCCTCCTGAAGGATATAACTGATCGCACAACAGGCGGACTGGTAATGGGTCGAGTCACCGGAAAACCTCCCCTAAAACAGTGGACGAACGACACAGGATCTGGACACCTATTTACGTTCACGATCCAGGACGAGACCGCAGAAATGAAAATCGTCGTCGCGACCCCGAACGTCCAAGAATTATTTGAAGAAATCAAACCAGGTCTTTGCTACGAGCTTTCGCTTTTCGAAACGAAACCGCGCAACCCGAAGTTCAGAGGTCCAAGTCCTTTCGAAATCCACCTACGCAAGGTATCTCCTATTCCCAACAACAGACATCGAATATCCATGTACAACGGTTAATCCAGATAGTTAACTCAAATACGTCTCCAAATTCTAGCTTAGTGTGGTCAAGCAGGTTCAGAACACGGACCTTCCACCGGTAACGATCACTTCGGTCGAGCTAAAAGACCTAATGAATCTCGAAGAAAACAGCACGGTTTCGGTCCAAGCGATAATCTTCGACATCCAGCCCGCCCGCTCCATACGCTGTGGAGACGGTTCCACAAAACTGAAGCAGAACGTCCGCCTGGTAGACACCTCCTTGAAAATCGTGACACTGGGCATGTGGGGAGATTTCGTAGGCACGGTGGACGACAAGGAGGGTACCCTGGTAGCCCTCCAAAATCTACGGATTTGGGATTCGTATGATCGGCGTACCCTAACGACCACCCCCGGTTCACTCCGAATCAAAGACTCCCCCTCGGAGAACCCAAAGACTCAAAAACTGCTCCGATGGTGGTCCGCCCAAGGCCCCACCGAAGAATTCGAAGAACTCACCTTACGTGAGACACCACAACCTGAATAAACGTCCAACCGTTATCCACAACCAACTTCGTTTCCCAATTCCATAGGACATTGACGACAACGTTTCCGAACGTTCCCGTCTACTCACAGTAGTCAAAACCAAAACAACCATTACGTCCACCATTCGGACGATTAGGTTGAAATCAATGCCCCTCTGGACCCGATATCACCACCCAAGGTTCGGTGTGTTCCAACGCGAGTTATATCACCCTCATAATGTTATCAAGCACCGAACTAACTTGAGACTTCGAACAGACCCCGATTGTTCAAATCACCCGCGTAAGGGAGGGATGTAACACTTACAGATCAAGATGGCTGCTTCCGACAACCAATACCACTCACGAAGCGATAGTCCACGAGACCCATTTTCACTTCCAATTCAATTTTACTACCATAGACCTTTTGTCCCCACCAATGCCTCGTACAGCCCCCCCCCCTTTGGTCGCGCGAAGCGCGACGGGCTTTGCTAGTATATATATATTTTGTGCTTCTCATGAATGTCCAGCTCGCCTAGGAGCTTGTTCAACCACATCGATGCCTTGAGAGTTTCAGCAGCAGCTATAAACTCTGATTCGCAAGAGCTGTTTGCCACATTCGACTGCTTGGTCGTGTGCCATACGATCGGGCCTGATTGTCTGGTAATCAGGGTTCCAGACATGGATTTTCGGTCTTCTGGATCTGATCCGAAATCGGCATCTGAATATATCATAGTTACCTCTGCTGGATCGCTTTTGTACGTTAAGCCAAGCGATGGGCACGATCCCAAGTATCTTAGGACTCTGAGTCCTGCTTCCATGTGTTCTGGGGTGCATTTGTCGAGGTATCGACTTAGATACGAAGTCACGAACGAGATGTCAGGCCGACTCCCAGTAGCCAAGAACATAATCGATCCGATCAGGCATCGGAAATCTTTCCGTGATCTCGGGCCGGGCTATACAGAGATACAGAGAGGGGTCACATGGGGTTCTTGCAGGTCGGCAATCCTGCATCTTGAAGCGTTTCAATACTTCTTCTACATACTTGGTTTGGTGAACGTGAATGTTGTGATTCTTATCTATTTCTATTTGCAATCCTAAGAAGTATGATAAGGGTTTCGATGTAATCTTTAAGTGCTTTTGCAGGTTATCAAGAAACTCCATTGCTAACTCTCGGGTTGCGGTGGCCAGCAAACCGTCGTCCACGTATATGCAGATTATGGTCCTTAAGTTGCCATTCCGAGCAAAGATGCAGGGATCAGTTTTTGATTGATCATATCCCATTGATATGAGTATATTCGTAAGCTTTTTGTTGAACAGATTGCTGCTTTGCTTCAGTCCGTAGACTGCACGCTGCAGTCTGAGTACCTTCCCTGGTGGTATGTTTGACAATCCTTCTGGTATTCTAATGTATATTTCATCTTCTAACTCTGCTGTCAGAAAAGCAGTACCGACGTCAAATTGGCTCCATACTTTTCTTGGTCCTTCTGTCCTGGCAACCGGACTGAATATTTGGTCTGCTGAATAGTCTTTTCCTTCTTGTTGAAGAAAACCGCGAATAACTAAACGTGCTTTGTAAACTGTCGTGTTGTTTTGTGGATCAACCTTTTTGCGGAATACCCATTTGCTTTGTATTGCCTGTCTGCCGTCTGGCAGATCTGGCAACCTCCATGCATTCAAGTCTTTCATCGCTTGAAGCTCTTTGTCTATCGCCTCCATCCAAAGCTTCTCTTGTGGGCTTCTCATCGCTTCAGTGTAGCTAGAAGGCACGCTCTGGTCTGCCGCTTCCTGCACGGCGTTGCCTTCAGTGTTTCGGTCATCATCCGCTTCGTGAATATTTGCTTCAGCTCTGTATCTCAGCGGACGTCTAATTTGTGACCTGGGTCTCAACGCTATCTCATTTTCTGCCTCTGTGTCCGAGTCGCTCAGCTCTGATTGTTCTCTGTATCTGAGTGGCGCTCGGATGCTTGACCTGGGCCTCAAGTTTCTAATATTCTCAGGTCTTTCATCCGGCTCTTGCATTTCGCTTGCCACGAGTTCATTCTCGTCATGCTCTGGTGCCTCTCCCGCCCCAGATTCATTCGACTCGTTGTGTTGAGTGAAACGAACCCCAGAATTCTGAATTTCATTGTTCTGCAGTTCGTTGGCCTCATGTTCTGGAACCTCTCGTTCTCTGAGCAATGGTTCTTTCGAAAATGTTACGTCCTTCGTTGCCACAACGCTCATGGTTTCTGGGAACCAGATGCGGTATCCCAGTCCATGTGGGAGAAAACCGACGAGCTTTCCGAAAATTCCTCGTCTATCCAGCTTGTCCCTTATGTTGTGAACAGAGGCGTCAGCTCCGAAAGGCTGAAGTTTACCCACATACGGTTTCTTTCTATAGAAAATCTCGTATGCAGTCTTATTTGATTCCTTATTGATTGTTACGATGTTCAGTACGTCTACGCAATAATTTACGGCCTCTGCCCAAAGGAACTTCTTGGATTCCAATCCGGCACCGATCAGAACTGCTCTCGCCAAGTTGATTATGGTTCTATCACTTCTTTCGCTCTGACCGTTTTGTCTTGGATTTTTAGGGCATGAGAAGGTCTGCTCGGCACCGATTTTGTTCAGTATAGCTTTTACTTGTTCATTCATGAATTCTCCTCCTCCATCAGAGTGGAATCTTTCTATTTCTCTGTCCGTCAGGTTCTTGAACCATTTCACGTAATTTTCGATGCATTCGATGGCTTCATCTTTTGTTTTGAGAAAATATACCCTTCTGAATTTAGAGAACTCATCCGTGATCAACGAGAAGTGTCTTGCATTTGCTATGGATGGGGTCGACGGACTGCACAGATCAGCAGTTACCGTGCCAGGCCTCTTAGCCTTTGCCTCAATAGGCCTACTATGGTATGAAAATCTTGTTTGCTTCGCTGCCATGCACGTCTGGCATAGGCTTAGGTCATCATAGTATTCTATACTCTGTAAGTCGAGAAATCGCTTCACGTAATCCTTATTTATGTGAGCGAGCAATTCATGTATTCCTTTAAGACTTGGATTTGATTCTTTTTCTCTTGTATTTCTGCCCGTGATGTTGAATCCTTGACCAGATTCCATCGGGTCTTCCATTTCTTCATCAGGATCGCTTGCTGCGATTTCATCCTGGTCGCTCGCATCATTTTTCTCGACACTCAGTCGATAAAGACCATTCACTTTGGGTACTTTTATCTTCAAGTCATTCTTGGTAATTGTGAGTTCATTTTCGCGAAATCCTACTTGGAAATTCTCATCCGTAAGTTGGCTTACCGCTAGCAAATTCTTCCTGATTCCAGGAACGTAAAGGACGTTTTCTAACTCTAGATCTACGTTCTTCCTTTCTCCTCTAACGGTCAATCGGATCGCCCCCTGTCCCAAGACTCGCAGGCGTTGAGAGCTACCCAACTTGACCTCCCGGGTGTTAGAGTTCTTAGAGAATTGCGTAAACCATTTCTTAGAGTTTGTAATCGTGTGACTTGCACCACTGTCTACCAGAAATTGGTCGTTCTTGAAATCTTCCTTATGATATTGAGTTAAGAAAGCTGCCGCCACGTTCGCTCTTGGTTGTGGTGGCCTCGAGGTTCTTGGTGGACCGAAATTTCTCCTAGGTCGGCGACAGTTACTCTTGTAGTGTCCTCTACCTCCGCAGTTATAGCAGCGTACATTTTGCCTATTCTGTCTGGCATTACTTGCTCCTTGAGTATTTGCTCCTTGACTACTTGCTCCTTGATTGCCTGCTCCTTGTTGGTTCTGAGTTTGTTCACCTCTGTTGTAATGAGGTCTATAGGAGCCATGGTGCCTATAGGGCCGCCGACCGAATCGTCGGTTCGAACCGCCTCTATTACCTATTCTCATTTGAGAGAAAAGTGCCGTAGCCTGGCCTACTTCTTTGTGTGGTCGTTGGCGAACCGTTTCAGCTCTTATTATTTCCATCAAGCTGGAAATGTCTTTGTCACCATCTGATCTTGCTGCCCAACCCATTCTCAATGGTTCCCAAGATGCGGGTAAGGCATTCAGCAATTGCTCTGTCTGAACTTTCATGTCCATGGTCACTCCAGACTCTACGAGATCCGTTTGCAAACTTTTGAATGCTTCCAAGTTCTCATCGACGGTTTTGTTCTTCGCAAATTTGAATGTCATTACTTGGGTGATTGCTGTTCCCTGACGCAGGGTTGCCTTAGAACCAAATTTTTCTCTTATCTTTTTCCATATTTTATTTAAGCCCTTATGAACACACTATCCAAGGGTTTCCAGGCGACTGACAGCACGGTGCCTCTTCTCATCGCGGGTGATTTGAACACCCGAATGGAGCTCGTGAACGATGCCCGCACAGAGGCCCTTAGCGAGACTCTCTCCAGTATGGGGTGTTGGGTGGTGAATGACATCGGGCTTTTCACGTTTGAAAACCACATGGGACGGTCGGTAGTCGACATCTTCGCCACGAACCTTCCGAAAGAGGCGGTGACGTTCCTCGGCACCAATCATGCTCTGAAGGAGGGCTCATGTCTGAAACCGCATCACCCCATCGGTATATCGGTTAGGCTGGCTTGTTCGGGGAAACTCAAAGAACGTCGTCGACCACTCCCCAGGATTCTTGACATCCCTAAGCTACTGGCAAACTCCGCTGAGATCCTACCGGTACCGTCCCAGGTGGATGTCAACGAATATGCTCTTAACATCGCGTCCGTCTTCAGAAACAGCATCACCGACCGTGCACCGCGGAAAAATAGACCGTGGTTTGACAGACTTTGCCAAATTGCCAGAAGAGGACAGCTCGCGGCATCTTCGCTGGCGAAGCAGCACCCTCCCCTCAGACCTCTCGCGGTACACCTCAAGACACTCTGCAAAAGAACGTACAAGACGCAACGACAAAGCTACTTGTCCCGTAAAGAACAAATGCTTATCGAGGAAGCAGAGTTCTGCCCGTACAGATGGCTTAGACGAAGCTCATCGACCTCATGTCCGGTAAATAAGGATTCCTTGATCGCACACTTCAAAACCATCCTGGCGTCCCAGAACTCGATCCCGACAACGACTCGTTGTATCGCAGTATGGGACGGGCCGACGTCATTTGAGCGCCAAATTATAGCGACCGAGATGACCTTAGAAGAAATCCTTAACACACTGAAATCACTGAAGCATAGAAAGGCCCCAGGTCCAGACCTGCTCACGAATGAACATATCAAGAGTGCGCTGTTCCTGGCCCCCTGCTGGCAGGCCCTCTTCAATGAATGCCTGAGAACCAGCAGCATTCCGGAAGATTGGAGGAACACAACACTCGCGGTGATCCCCAAAGGAAAAGGAGATGCAACCCAAGCCGAATCATGGCGTGGGATAGCAAAGAAGAACGCTGGATACAAGATGCTGGCTAGAATCCTCAGGACTCGACTGAGCGACTTTCTGGAAGCACTACACATCATTCCTGATGAGCAGCATGGTTTCCGGAGGGATAGATCGACCAGCACCGCATGCAGGATTCTTCTGGACGACGTCCGAGAAGCCCTCCAAGAGCCGTGACAATTCGTCTTCGCGGTTTTCGTCGACTATAAGGCGGCGTTTGATTCAGCGCCAAGATGCAAGGTTTTGAGCATACTTGCGGAAGTCGGGGTGCCGAACACATTCCTCGACTTGCTGGCTTCGATTCTCCAGGTCAACCATATCGTGATTGATGATGGAGTCGTGGAACATGAACCTTTTGAACAAACGAACGGTTTAGCTCAAGGTGATTCGCTTAGCCCGTTACTATTTTCAGTCCTTCTGAAGGACCTTCCTTCAGAGGTGTGTGACGGCGACGACCGGATCAAGATCCTGATGTACGCAGATGACATTGTTGTGTACAGCAGGAAACGGATCCTAGTCCAGCAGGCCCTCTGCTGACTTAACACTGTGTCGAAGAGGCTTGGACTCACCGTCAACGCGAAGAAGACGGAAGCCCTCAAGTTCCGCAGGGGAGGCAGGATCGCCGAGAAGGACACCCTGGCGATCGGCGGCAACCGACTTGCATTTGTGAACAGTTTCCGCTACCTCGGGGTAACACTGCATCACACTGCCGCGACTTCTGCGCTTCATGTGAATGATCGCTGCAGCAAGGCCATATTCGCAATGCGGTCAATTGAGAACCCTCACCTTCTATCGATCTCCACCGCACTCAAACTCTTCGATATTAAAGTCGCACCTGTCGCGTCATTCGGAATCGAGGTGATCTGGCAGGATCTAGCAGTCAGGGACCTTGAGACGTTCGACAGGATGAAGGCCTGTTTCATCAAACGTGTATTCCGCCTCCACACGTCAACGAGAAATCGACTCGCATATCTTCTCGCAGGTACCCCGACATTCACTGAGGACCTCGTGAGACGTTTCAGGCTACCCCACACTGACGCTTACCGCGAATGCATACACCGATGGGAGAGGAAGTTCGACGAGGTCGATGCGGAATTCTTCGACACCGAAGCCATGCGAAGACACGAATGGAAGGGCCCCGGTAGAACTAGTAGACACATTGTAACTAGATACGCGGTACATGGATTTCATCATGTCCTTTGTTTAACACCGGGACATCATGAAGTGTCGCCGGATTGCCGCTGTAGGAGGTGTGGAAGCCACTGCCCAACCTATCACGCGGGAGTTTGTGAGGGAGTGAGGTCCCTCAACAGTCTGCATGGGGTAAAGCCGTTGTGACACTCAAAGATCTAGTCGACATATTCGTATGTACATAGTTATACGAATTCTTTTATACTTTTATACTGATGCTCCATTTGAGCGAATAAACATTGATTGATTGATTTTCCATATTTGGTCAGGAGTGACAGTTTCAGTGCTACGTGAACCTATATTTCAACACCCGTCCACCAGTGCCAGAATATGCTCTTTCCTGTTCGATTTCACTAACGGTCCAAGATGATCGATGAATACTTTCTCGAAAGGTTTGCGTTCCGCTCTAATCACGTTTGTCAATCCCTCAGTCTTGCCGCTCTCCTCCTTGTTACAGATACACTCCAAACATGCCCACAGATTCCGCTTCGTGAAATCTCTCATTTTCGAAAACCAATAGCGTCTCTTTATTAGCTCCATCGTCTTTGCCGCCCCGAAATGCCCAGCTTTGTCGTGATACAAAACCAGCATGTATTTCCGCAACGTTTCCGGGACTACAAATAGTTTCTTCCCTTCTTCAATTTTGTAGAGTACTCCTTCAACCGCGCGGAGCTCCGATACCAGATTCTTCTCACGAGAATCTCGATCCTCCTCTTTTTTCTTCAATATTTCCATCCGTTGTCGTATGTCTGGGTCCGCTGCTTGCACTGTACGATACTGCTCCTCCTCTGTTTGGATCATTCGCACCTCTTTTTCGTCAATGTCCGTCGGCCACTCCTCCTCAGCTTTCTCTTGAGGTTCCTCGTATGGGTCTCTACTCAAGGCATCAACATGACTCATAGATGTTCCTGGTCTGTGCTTGACCTCGAAGTCGAACTCCGAAATCTGATTGAACCATCTACTCGTCTGTGGTGAACCTCCTTTTGCTCGAAGTGCCGCCACAGCATTGCAATCGGAAACCACCGTGGAATGCTGACCATAGAGATAATGTAGAAAAAGTTCCGTGCTCCACACGACTGCTAGTTGCTCCAATTTCGTTGGATGGTAATTCTTTTCGGCCGCCGACAACTTTCGGCTGACAGCATACACCATTCTCCATCTTCTTTCCGATTCCTGCAACAATATCGCTCCTAGTCCGACCAGCGATGCATCGGTATGCAATTCCGTGGGCCTGCCTGGCTCGAGTCGGCTCAACGACGCTCCCACCATAGCCGCCTTCAGCTTTTGGAATGCCCCTCGGGTCTTCGCATCCCAACGGAATACCGCGTCTTTCTTCAAAAGACTTGAGATCGGACTGGCAATCGTCGCATAGTCCTGGATAAACCGCCTGAAAAAGGACGTCAATCCAAGGAATCGTCGCACGTCGTGTATGTCCTTCGGTTCCGGAAATTCCCATATCGCGCCCAACTTCTTCGTGCCGGGCCGCACACCGTCTTTCGAAATCCGGAATCCGAGGAACTGTACCGTATCCATGAAGAACTTGCATTTCTCCAATCGAATAATGAGCCCCGCTTCTCGCAACGCCTTCAGTATCTCCTCAATCTTTCCCAAATGCTCTTGGTACCGATCCGACGCCGTTATCAGATCGTCCAAGAACGAGAACGTTTGTTGCGAACCAACCAAATTCTTCACTTTCATCATTAATTCCTGAAACTTTGCTGGCGCGTTGCTCAACCCCATCATGAGCACCTTCGGCTGAAAGAATCCATCTGCCGTCATGAATGCCGCCCTCCTGGTCATTGGTATCTGAAAATACCCCCACGCCAAATCAAACGTTGAATACATGTTCTTTCCTCCAATCTCATCAACTCGTGTGGTTGAATGCGAATGTATTCCGAACAACACGCCTGGAATAGCGTTCGGCACTGCGGGAAAATTTGGGACACTGGTCAGACATAACGATTGATTACAATGACGTTTGAGTGGTAAGGGGCTGTGTCACTCTTACCTTGCCAAGAATCCAATTCACTTGATTTCGTTTTCTTGAACCAGTCGCTTCGTGTTTAGCACACTCACAGACGATTGCGAAAGTGCGTTGCCCAGGGCCGCCGTCTCGAAATCGAGTAGAGATGAAAGGAGAGAGGAAGAAATTCGGGCGAGGCTTACGCTTGGGAGAGGGAGGAGGCGAGCATGAACGCACGTGCCGTCGAATTATTTCCATCTTCGTTCTTGTCCGAACATGTCCCGGATCTACTTTTGTTAGAATATTTTAGATATTCGTTCCAGTCAACTGTTTCCCAACCCCGCATTCACTGTTCTACTTCCTGTACCGTAGTCTGGTAACATCCAGCGTTAACACTTCGCGCGCTGTTTGAAACCCGGTCTTCATCTGACCTGGTTACCGTCTACTAGAATAGTTACTTTCTCCCTCTCATAGTTCCGTGTTCACCAAACTATATAAACGTATCTGAATAAAGCACTTATGAGCGTCTTTTCTGACTTGTACCTCGCTTGCCTTCATTCCGTGAAAACGTCTAGAGTGAAACCAGTGCAGCAGCAGTACGCTTGAGAGCTGACTGAGCCTAGTATTTCCAACATACGTTATCAGTAGAGTGCGTACCTTCATGCAAAATAAAACCAGGAAATATGCAAAATATGCACCGAAAAATAGATTTTATGCACGTTTATGTTGATACGTGCGAAGGATTGTATGACTGTTACACAGTTAGACGACATTAATTCTCAAATTTTCGAGAGTGATATCTTGTCGACGGTCGTTCAGGGTATGTTTCGAACCGGAGAAGGTCCATCGACTTCGACAGATGCCATTGGAGCAAATCCGGACTAAGCGACCCCCAATGGTCCGGAGCTGCGCCCCGTCTCTTGAACTGAACCAGTGAAATTCTCGATGAATTTATGCAAATATATGCTCTGAAGCCCATTTGATTCATTTTTGAGCCACATTTGACGCCCGATTCATGCAAATTTATGCTCCGAACCCCATTATATGCATATTCGAACGGAATATCCAAAATTATGCATTTTTATGCATTTCATGCATTTTGCATGAACATACGCACTCTAGTTATCAGCACGAAGGACTTCTGATGTACTGTCATCTTCACTCCAATCATCCGAGCCGATTCAACTTCCGAAGATCCTACCGACCCTACCAACCTCCAACCATGGACCTCTCAGCAACTGAGCCCCTCGCACTGGTTGCCACCGCTGAGGGCCTCCAGGATCCGCCTGCAGGTGGCGGCGGTGCTCCTGGTGGTGGCGGTGCTCCTGGTGGAGGTGACACCCCTGGTGGTGGTGGTACCTCTGGTGGTGGTGGTACCCCTGGAGGTGGCGGATCTGGTGGAGACACTCCGTGCAAGGATGATACTCTCGAGCCACCAAACCTCACTGACATGAAAAGCCGGGTTGTTACTGCCATACTTCAAGAAGACGGATCGAACTACCTCTCGTGGAAATCACTGATTCCACTGAGCCTCCAGACCATCCCATATGCTTGGGAAGTCACAACTGGGACTCTGACTGGAGACAAAGGGACTACCGATGCAGCAAAGAAACAACAAGCCAAGTACAACAAAGGCAACGTTGCCGCAAGGTATGTTCTCCTAAACTCGATCCATCAAAACATTCTACTCAACCTCTTCTATGAAAATCTGGATGTCATCCCGGCCTCCCTCATCTGGAAGAAACTCCAAGAAAACTACTCCAAGTCTACTCCGGCCCAAAAGTTTACAGCGGTATGTAACTTCATGAATTGGGTCTACCGGAATGACAAAACTATACTCGAGAACATCAACATGTTCAAGCGGCTGAAATACGCCTTCGAGGAATCGAAAGCTAACTTCCCTGACGACATTGTGTGCATTGCACTAATCAACAAACTTCCATCATCATGGACCTGGATCAAGGTTCTTTGGTTGCCCAAAGAAGAGAAGGACCAAACCTTTAGCGCACTAATCACTTTGATCCTATCAGAAGCTGCCCGGAAGGAGTCTGAACACCCTGAGGCTCCCGTCGCAATGATTTCCAGGACCAACAAACGATACAACAAGTGGCAGAAATCATTCAACCGGAAAACATCGCAGCAGTCCGAAACTCAACAAGCTTCGACTTCCAAGAACATGTCACATCAGGCAACTTCACGCACCATGAGGAGCACAAGTCAAACTACGATCTCTTGCACCTACTGCAAGAAGCCGGGACATAACGTCAAGAACTGTTTCGCTAAGCGAAATGCGAAGAAAAATTCTTCCCCCTAAGCTCACGTCACTGGGTGCTATGCAACTCTGAGTGATGAATCTTGGGATCTAGAACCAAGATGTTTTGGAGACCCTCAGGAATGGATCCTCGACTCTGCCTGTAACAACCACATTGTCGATGACCGCCAGCTGTTCAGCTCGTACAAAGCCGAAGAGGACATCCGGAACGTGAGGCTAGGCGGTGCCCGGACACTTCAAATCAAGGGTTCAGGTACTGTTGAAATCACGGTTCTCAATGGCAGCGGACGATCTAACATCACTCTCCACAATACGCTGTTTGTCCCGAGCATGGGGAAACGCCTTCTATCCCTCAGCAAGCTAGCTAGCGACAACTTCGAAATTAGCATTCTTCCCCATGCAATCACCCTCAAGAAGGATGGTGTTGAGCTGTGTGCACCGATCAAGCAAGGACTCTATGTCCTCCAGGTCCTGCCTGCTTACCAAGCAGTTGCATTGCAGGCCACGGCAACAAAACCCCCAATCTCCCTTCGGGAAGCGCATGAAGCTCTTGCCCATGTTGGCATCGATAAGGTAAAAGGGATCCTCGAACAAATGCAAATCGAATACCTTAATGACTTCACTTCATGCACTGCTTGTATTCGCGGCAAGCAAACCAGAAACAAAAACGTTTCCAGGTCACCGAATGCAGTCGCCAAATTTACCGGTACTATTCACGGCGATCTAGTTGACATCGGTGTTAAATCCTACAGGAACTCTCGATACTACCTTTCCCTCACAGATGAATTCTCAAAATACAGAAAGGTGTATCTCCTCCAGAGCAAGGATCAAACTGCAGAATGCATCAAACTGTATGCTAAGTGGTACCACAACCTAACGGCAACGAACATCAAACGACTCCACACTGATGGTGGACTCGAGTTCGACAATGCTGAAGTTCGCGACTTCCTTGAAAGCATTGGAGCCGAATTCACTAAGAGTACAGCCTACAGACCACAGCAAAACGGGATCAGTGAAAGAACTCAACGCACGCTGAACTCCCTCGTCAGGACCCTTCTCAACGCTACTGGTCTCTCATTCGGCCTTTGGGATGAGTGCCTGAACTATTGCACTCAAGTACTCAATGCAGTAACTATTCACAAAACCTTGCAGATATCAGCCTATGAGATCATGCACAAGAAAAGGCCCAACCTTAGCATGCTCCACCCGTTCGGCACGCTCTGCTACATGTATGACAACAATGCGGCGAACAAACTCTCAGCGAAGAGCAATCCCGGGAGATTCGTCGGGACTCTGAACCCAGTCACAGGCTGTCGGGTTTGGATCCCCGGGACGCGCATAGTGAAAAGCTCAAAGGATGTCGTATTTCCGAAACCAAACGTTTTTCCCAACACAGAGCAAGAAAGCGACAACGACACGGAACAAACTTTTTTTTTTTTTCTTTTCTGGCGGGTAATACCCTATTGGGGTGTGTTTCTCGAGGGGCGGTTGCGGCCATGGCCGACTTGAGCTACTTCCCCGGCATTCGCCGTAAGTTGGAGATGGGAACCATGGAAACCATCTCCGGGGAAGTCGGCCGGGAACGAGATTCGAACCAACGACCTGCCGCTCGCGAAACGTCAACATGGCCAAGCAAATCTGCACGTAACATGCAGACCGCTCAGACCACTCGGCTATCGCGTCGGTAACAAACTAGTGAACAAACGACGGACGCTGCCACTCCAGAAAAACCCGAGGAGGAGAGTGGTAGTGAATCTACAGAAGACGCCGGTACCAGCCATACCGCTGAAGCAGGTACCATGATGGAAGCAGAGCCTCCAGAAGATTCTCCACAACAGCGACAACCGTCTACAAGTGGCCGCAAGAAAAACGACGACATCCGACAAACCAGAACCGGCATGGTTCTCCGAAACAGATCAACATTGAAGCCTCCCGACAGGTATGACCCTTCTGCATACCAAGTTGATTCTGAATATTCTGACGATCCCAAAAGCTACAGGGAAGCACTGGAATCTGCTGACTGTGTGAAATGGCTTGCTGCAATGCAAGAGGAGATGGACTCCCTGGAATCAATGAAAGTCTGGACTCCCGAAGAACTCCCTCCTGGACATCGTGTAATCGGCAACAAGTGGGTGTTCCGCCGCAAACGGAATGCTGACGGTCAAGTATGCAGGTGGAATGCAAGACTCTGCATGCAAGGGTATTCCCAAGAATATCAACGGGACTACTTCGACATCTTCGCTCCCGTATCTAGGTATGACTCATGCAGAATGCTATTGAACATTGCCGCCCAATTCAAGTTACATGTGTACCAGTTTGACGTTAAGACAGCCTTCCTCTATGGGAAGCTCGGTGAGCAGCTGTATACCCATTACCCTGAGGGATGTGGTGGCAGGAAGAGAGGGACACTTCGACTTCTTCGCAGTGTCTATGGACTGAAACAGTCGAACCGTTGCTGGTTCACTAAAATTCAAGGCATCCTGACAAAACTCAAATTCTCTTCTTGTGACCAGGACCCCTCTGTCTTCATCCACAAAGGTGGTAAGAAATTGTACATCGCTTTGTATGTCGATGATGGGCTGGTAATTGGTGAGTCAGAAGACACCATTTTAGAGTTTCTTGCCGAACTAGGTAAAGATCTTCAAATAACCTCTAAGAAAGCTGACTTATTTTTAGGTATAGCCATAACTATAAACCCTGATCACAGCATATTCCTTCCCCAAGAGCACTACGTAAATGAACTCGTCAATAAGTTTGGATTGAAAAATTCCAGACCAGCGAAAGTCCCAATAACGAAGGAGTGTCTAACTGAAGACTCATCTGAGCCAGTTGACACCACGTCATACCGCCAGCTGATTGGCTCTCTCCTCTTCATCGGCATGGCTACAAGGCCGGACGTGTCGTTTGCGATTTCGTTTCTATCAAGGTATTTAGACAAGCCTACGAAGAAACTGTGGGACGCTGCAATCCGGGTTCTCCTGTACCTCAAAGGTACTGCCAAGTATGGCCTGCTGTACCGACATGAAAAAGGTTCTGAATTTCAATACTACTCTGATGCTGACTGGGCAAACTGCACCAGCACCCGCAAAAGCATGACAGGAACTCTTGTCCTCGGTTTTGGAAGTGCACCAATCTATTGGTCTGCCTCACGGCAAAAGATTGTGGCAACAGATGTGTTGTGATCGTGCTCATATTATCAATTTGTACCACTGGTTTCTGATCAATTCCGGTGGTAGTCAATTGATCAGAAACCAGTGGTACAAATTGATAATATGAGCACGATCAATCTGATCGTCAACGATGAGATCTTCCACAAGAGGACCAAACACATTGATGTGAGATTCAGGTATGCGAGGGATCTTTACAAAGAAGGTACCGTTGATATCATCCATTGCCCCTCTGCATCTCAAAAAGCTGACGCTCTGACCAAGATTTTGAACACGACGATGTTCATCAAGGCCCAGCAGTACCTGGTTTCTCCCAATGTGAATTAGTTGCTGAACTCAGCCTCCTCTTCACTGTTTCATTGTCTCCTTTGAATGTTCTATTCACGTCCAGTTTATCTTTATGATTCACCCTTGCTGAGAGATCATATGCGCAATTCAATGTACTCTCAAATGATTTCAATCCAGAATATTCTCAGTTGCCAACTCCAGTTCAACCAGTCTCCTTCTCTCCACTTGAAACCAACTGGTTTCACGAGGAGCACCATGAGTCAGGCATCCGCTATCGGGAACTTTCCGTTTGAGAAACGACAACTATTCCAAGGTCTTTCCGGCTCCAAATGTAGCCAAGGAGTTGTCGCCTGCGTTGTTCATTAAACCAGCAACCCTCACGGAATGCAGTTGAAAATGTTTTTCATCACAATCTGCTGTTGCCTGCTCGCCCCGTCGCTCCAAGAGAATGGATTCACGTATAGTGACTGTGATCCAGATTGCCAAGAGGCAAAAATCAGCTGCACAATCAGTGAAGTGAACAAGAACCTCTTCCCATGCATGTGCATGAAGAGTGAGCTGAAATGTCGGGCAGTCGCTGATGCCGAGACAACGTGTATCTCCCCTGACGGCGTGGTGACTGGTGGCTCTGCCATCTGGAACGACTTTGAAAAACATCGTGCCCTGACCACTACCACGCCAATTTATCCTCCAACTACCTCCCAATCACCACCAACGGTTCCACCAAAACCAAATCCGGAACCGTTCGTGAGGACGAGTGTTCCCATAATCCTCCTGGTGATATTCATCTTCACGACTCTTCTCAGCCTCTCAGCGAATGTCTTCCTCTTAAGAAGACTAATGCCCATTCTGGATATAAAGGCGCGTTCATGTTTGTTTACATCCTTCACAACTTCTAATAACCTCGCGGCTTCGATCACAGCCTGTTTTGAAAGATTCACCTTTGACAAGATGCACTGTCCCCCAGACGCTTGACACAGAAAATAGTTAGCCAAATCATAACATTCGAGATTGTTGAAGGCAACTTTGACAGGAACAATGATCTCCCCGTCAACAAAAACTGTCAGCGGTGTGGTCGTCAGAATCATCTCGGTCTGCTGGGTGCTGCTTGATACTTCTTGTCCGGTCTCGGCAGCAGCAATGTTGTTGCGATGAATCTCCTTCTGGGAATCTCTCATGAAGATTATGTGGTCCTGTTCCACCTTCCGACTTTGTGATCCTCCTAATGAGACGCTGATAGCTGTAGTTTGGTAATTCGTGATGAGATCGAGCACAACGCTTGTCCCACAAAGCGCCAACAAAAGACAACAAAAGATTATGAAAATAATAATCCAGAAGACACTGTGTCGACCTTTCATGGCGTCTGATTGGACACTGATGCGATTTACTAACCGATTCTCTCCTGATTCACAATCAGGCTCACGGGCACTTGATTGGTGACCCTCATGACCTTGGCTAACATGACGATTCAAAATCTCCTCGAGGCGTGATCGTGCCATCCTTGCATTGAAAGCTTGCGTTCTGCTCAAAGAGGACATACGATCATCTGCACCAGCCGGGTTAGTTTCTCCAGTGTCCTGAAACTCTGACTGAGTTGCTTGCCTGGTCCCTCTCGTGCAGTGCTTGGTTGATAGCTCATCGTTTGATCGTCCACTCACTGATCCACTTCGACCGATCCCGATCCTGGCAGTTCGCGGATCAATCTGAGTATCCTGTGGACCAAATGTGTCCCTCAGGCGTTCCTCTTCTTCGATTCGTCTCAGCCCCTCCAAAAGTGCTTGAACTTCAGGGGAGAAAAAAAACTGATGTTCGGTCCCACTAGTATCCTCGTCTTCTTCAAAGCTTGGATATTGCTCACGTAATTGTTCCAGTGAACGTCTGGCTTCAATGCGATCTTGGGTAATCCGCTCCTCCTCATTCGGGCTGTGGTAACGGCCCAACTTTTTCCTCACAGCACGTTGTTGGGGAGCCTCCGTTTACTTGGGCGACATCGTGAAGAGACCACTGCTTGAACCTCAAGAAAAATTCACCTCACGGGAACCGAGCAGCAGAGTCTGAGCAACGTCCCAGTTATATATCACAGCCAATGGATAAAAGTCAACGTCGCCATCTTGTTTCGCGCCAAAACTCATCCTCCATCCCAAATGTCATTCTCGAAAGATTATGCAAAATAATGACTATCAGTTCTACGGAGTATGGAAAAAGGGAGGGTATGTTAGAATATTTTAGATATTCGTTCCAGTCAACTGTTTCCCAACCCCGTATTCACTGTTCTACTTCCTGTACCGTAGTCTGGTAACATCCAGCGTTAACACTTCGCGCGCTGTTTGAAACCCGGTCTTCATCTGACCTGGTTACCGTCTACTAGAATAGTTACTTTCTCCCTCTCATAGTTCCGCGTTCACCAAACTATATAAACGTATCTGAATAAAGCACTTGTGTGCGTCTTTTCTGACTTGTACCTCGCTTGCCTTCATTCCGTGAAAACGTCTAGAGTGAAACCAGTGCAGCAGCAGTACGCTTGAGAGCTGACTGAGCCTAGTATTTCCAACAACTTTCTTCATTTGCCATTGACTCGATTGTCTGTTCGGCCTCACTTTATTTCCATGATGATTCACTTTTGAGTACAGCAAATTCACTTAATGAACGCAATCCTCAGATATGACTTTTGTACCACACAGCGTCGGCTCTGTAATTTCAAATCGATTGGCATGAAGCTTTCGTTCCGAGCGCATCCTGTCGTGATCGTGATTGCTTTACGGCTCTTGGGTCGCTGCCGCGTCGCTGCTTCCTCACGACGCGACGTCGGCGGACGGGATCCTCCTCGTTGCGACAAGTCAATGGGTTCTTCTTCGGCTTCCGGAATGCCGTTCAGGAGAGCATTGTAGGAGAGTTCTGCTTCCGCATCGTCGTCGTTATCCATGGATAGACTGGTTCTAGAAAGCGCTTCGCTCTGGTCTCGTTCGTCGCTCCCGGCGTTTCGAGCCTCGTTGTCAACTCGGGTCGCGTTGCTGTCGTACAGCGGCTCGCTGACTGCGAAGTGGAGGGAGCGACGGTCAAACGCTCTCAGGTCGACCTCGGTCGCCGCTGGAAAGTAGAACCCTGGGACGTGGTTACTCGTCACGATGATGCCCCGCAGCGAGTTAGCTGGGATCACTAGATTCCTGAAGCGGACGCCAAGCTTGCGCTCCAAGGGCAGTCGGTCAAAGAAGTTCTTAAAATCCTCTATGTCCCACCGAGACCAGTTCACATCGTCGGCCCATAGATAGGGTTGTTGCCACGACTTGTGAAGTTCGATGTTGTGTACATGCCCCATGCGGAAGGCACGCTCACTCAGCAAGGCGGTGACAAAACTGGTCTTACCAGTGTTCGAGTCTCCGCAGACCCACAAGACTCCGTCGTTGGAGCGTGCTTCTTCCCAGGCTTCCTGCAGGGCACGTGCCACGGGTGTGTCGAAACTCGACAACGCAAAGGCTGCATGGCGCTGGTGCGATTCTTTCGTCGTTTTAGCGTGCGCCTCCATGGCGACGTCTTCGAAATGTGAGTCGAGGGCGTTTTTCCACGTGTTGTACACAGTAACCCACAGGAAAGGGTTCATGTTTTGATGTAGCGAAACGCGTCGCGAGTGTTATTGTAGTTCTGCATGGCGGTAATTAGAAGCTCTTGTCTTGTGACTACCGCCTGTTTTTTCTGTGGTACGACCGCGGACGTTTGGTCGGTTGTTCTCGTGCTGTTGTTGCTGGACGGTCGTTCGTAGTTGTCGGCGTTGTACGCGTTGTCGTTGTTGTTGTTGCTGTCCCCATTGTCCTCGATTGCCAGCCCTGCGGTCGCCGCTCGCGCGTTCCTACTTTCGCATTGCAGCGTGGCTGCTGCTGCGTCTCCCGAGCTCGATATCCAGGACTGGTTTGATTCTTGTGAAGTGCCTGCGATCGGGTCCCTGGTTGGGGCGCCGTGTTGACGTGGCACAATCAATGGCAAATCCCCTTCGCTACGGAACGCCGACGCGTCCGCCGGTAGCCTCGCGTTAGCTCGTTCGAATTCCGCTTGTTCTGCCGGGGTTTCCTCGTGGACAGGTCGATAGCCGGATATTCGTCGCGCGGGCTGCGCTTTTCGCATGTAGAGCCGTACGGCAATCTCCTTCTGCAGACACCTGCTTGGGGACGACGTTCGAAAGCTGCGTGTTCTTCGCACACGGATTTCTCGAGTGGAACCAAGCCTAAAGTTTTCCCTCTCTTTCTTTTCAAGTGTCATGAGTCGACGGAGCGTCGGTGCTGAACAATCCCGGACCCGATACATTTTTTTTCGAATATTTTGTTCGATCTTGGTGTTATGTATCACAACGGCACGCAGTGAGTTTTGCTCGGAGACAATCAATAGTGAATGTTGCGTTGCGTCGTTGAATGTGTCCGTGTCAGATCTCGGCTGGGAAGACTGGATCGTCGAGCCGCGGATTTTGACCATTAACTATTGCAGAGGTCAAACACAGTTTGATAAACGATATTATACAAGTCCTCGCGCTGCGCTTCAGGATCGAATTCGTTACGTGCTAGATCGCATTGTTCGACCACGTCCTTGTTGTCATCTTTCGAAGCTGGAGGCACTCCCTATCATGTATCGGGACGCCCGAGGTGATGTCATTTTCGGTCAAATACCGCATGTCATTGTGTCCGAGTGTCGTGTACTGAGCTCCAATTCGCCATCATTGTCACCGTCTTTGCCGAGCGGTTGCCGGAGCGGTAGCCCGCTCCAAATTCCGGCACTGGCCGTCGTTTTGGCGTGTCGTACGATATTTCATTGAGTTCGGGCAGCATATTGTCAGCATTCGGATGAATAAATGAAGGAGTATGTTCATGCTCACGCATTGGTCGCTTATTCGACATTTCTGTTGTTAAATTGTGGCACATGGGGCAGTGTAGGCTTCTTGATCGAACTTGTTGTTGTTGTAGTTGTTGTTGTTGTCGGAACTTGTTTCAACCTGTCCTTGAGACTTGATGCCACTCGAAGGAACGTGTACGTTCCGTAGGCCTCTCGTCTAAAGCTTCTGAGCCTTGACCCGAACCACCCTTGGTCGGGGTTGCTGTTGACGTTGTCGGAACTTGTCTGAGCTTGCTCTTGCAGACCCGATGCCATTCGATGGGACGCGTTTGTTCCGTAAGCCTCTCGTTTTGAGCCATCGATTTTCATCCCGAATCGCCTGTGACATTTGTCGTTATTGAATTTGTCGAGACTTGTCTGAACCTGCTCGTGCACACTTGATGCCATCCGGTGTGACGTGTTCGTCGGCGCGCTTCTCGCCTCAAGTTGCCGTTCCTCGACTTGAACCGGTGTAGCCCCACTTCCTCGAAAAACTTTTCGCAGAAACCCACTTCGCAGAAACCCATTTCGCAGAAACCCACTTCGCCGAAATTTTCTTCTTCCTCGTCGGAAGCCAACTTGGCGGGAAGTGCCTCTCATAGGTACGCAACCTGAGCGCACTTGATCGGGTGTTCCCAGTCTCAACCGTGCAGAGCAGCTCCAGTAACTAGCCTCCGCTACATGAGCCGCGGGTTTTCGGGGGATCCTGTACGTCAAACGCCAGACATTCACAGCCGACCCGCGAACCCGGCATTGCACGCGCAGATACACTGATGTCGGAATTGCTTTTTTTCGCACAACTGCTGCATTTTTCTGTACATTTGGCAGACCATACTCGGGAGCTCATGGTTGCCGGGGTGGTAGATTGAGGGAATTGTTCGCACAAATTGTCCATCAATATCGAATAGTCCGTCAAAAAATGTGAACTCTTCACATCGAAACCTCCGTGCATTCGATCGAAAGTCTTCGGAGAACGCAATCAGTTGCAATCATTCGAAACGCTCTAGATGGAGTAACTAGAGGGGGGTTCACATCGACTTGAACGGCATGAGGATCCTGGTGTCAGATCCGGTTGTATTCATTCGTACTATCCATCCGATAACCCATCTGCTGAAGAGATGAAAGAGATCACTTTTATTGCTCAAATATTCACGTTGTGCTAGTTGTGCTCGATGTGAAACATTGATGTCTTTTCAATGCTTTCAGAGCGTTCTTTCCGCTACAGTTGTGATGGGAGACCGAACCTTCTCGTTCGGTGAAAAGATGGCTTAGTGCGTGTAATGAGCTATATCACATAGAATCACAGGGATAACTTTCGGATTGCGCGTGTGCTTTTTGGAATTACAATCCGGGGATGTTTGAGGCCACTTCGTGCACATAGGTGATAAGATCGATCTCATTCAATTCGAGTTCGCCAACCAAGGAGATGAATCGCTCATTCAGCGCGCGGTATGTCGCGTTCACTCTTGGAGGCCGTTGTCCAGCGTCCAACAGGAGCATCTGATGTCTGAAGCTCTCTTCCTGTGCTTTAAGATGCTCGATCATTTCGTAAAGGTTCACATGTTTTTTCTTAACAATTCTGTTGAGCGCCTGATGCCACCCTTCGATATGATTAGTCGTCCTGGCTCCGAAGTTCGCATAATGGTTCCACAACACACGTGGGAATACGGTGTAATTCTCTAGCCAAGTTCGAATGAAATAGTCCTTAAACATGTCCACTCTCTGGTACGCAGGATGCGCTGGATCAGGCGCTTCCGCCTCAATTGCCAACCACGCTTCGTCAATGCGATCTAGTGGTACGAGGGCCAATGCGGCGATAGATCGGATGGTTCGTTTAATATCTCGTTCCTTATAATCGTTCGTAAGCCCGACTTCTTGGACTTTGCGCCAGAGGGCCTGGGTAAAGTGAAAGTGACAGCCCCTGAGCTCGGCCAGGGGGAACTCCTGCTTGATCGCTTGAAGAGCTGCTTGCTCGAAATCGAGCTGGAATTTCGGCGGTTGAAACACTTTGCCGATTGATGTTGCGTAAGACCTCAATAGCGAGAACATTCGTACATAAGTCTCCTTGCTTTTGTCTGGTGAGAGAAAGTAAGCATACGGTATCATTTGATGTTTGTAGAAACCATGCAACGTGTAGAGCTGTGAGAACAACTTAGGAACGATACTGAAAGTCCCGTCCATGTATATTGCATCAGTTTCGCACATGGCGATCATAAGCTGTGCTGTGCTGAAGCCCAGAATCCGTTTGGTCGTGCCATCGTCGATGAGAAGGGAATCGGCTCCGTTTCGCGCCCTCGTCCACTCGCCTTCGATGACGATTTCTGTGCGTGACTGCGGAAGTCTTGGCCGCACCTTTGCGCGTGAGCGCTGAAGACTACTACGAACTACATCGAACGACGGTAGCGACGCCCCAACTTCTTCCGCATGGTGGTTCTCGGAATGACTGGTGATCGATGTTGCCAACACGTCGGTGTAAACTTCTTCTAGGCTCTTGTCCGCCCGAGCGAGGACTCCCGTCTCCATCGCATTCACAGTTCTCCGCTTCATGAGATCGCCATGCTGAGGCGGGTGGTCGTGCTCTCCACTCCTCCGAATAACCATCGGTTCCGGCGCCTGGAATAACCTTTTATTCGAATGGAGAGGCAGAGACGGGGAAGGGAATATCAGCTGTGATACAAAAGATTATGGCAGTGGTTCCCAAACTGGGGTACTCGTACCCCCAGGGGTACGCGGAGCGATTCCTGGGGGTACGCGCGAGAATTTTCGATTGTCTCAGCCAAGTACCGTATTTTCGCATATTGCGTCTCGAGTCCCGAGATGACAACAGATTTTCGATCGGTGACAACGCCCTTTGGATATTTCTGGCGTTTCTGGTAGCACAGATGTGAACAAAGTTGGACAAACATCTCTTCTACGCGCATAGCTCAAAGTGGACGATTCGGGGGTACTAGGCTTTGCAAATAACCGCATTTCAGCATAACCGCGGTTGCGGTTGACCGAAAACCGATGACCGATAACCGCAATCTGAGTTAGCCGCAAGAATCGGACCAATAACCGCCGTTATGACCGCAAATGACCGCGGTTATACGTTATCACAGTGGTTCCCAAACTTTCGAGTCCCGCGTACCCCTTCGGCCTCATCCTGGCCTCCGGCGTACCCCCTAGGCTGTGCAACGGTTATTTAACCGCGGTTGTAACAGCGATAACCGCAAGATATTCGCGGTTATTAACCGCGAGTGGATTGCGGTTTTAGCCGCCTTAAACCGCAAGACAGCGAGAGCATTCCGCAATGCGGTTCTGCGATCCCTCGAAGATCTATGTGTTTCGAAGCTTCCGGAAACAACTGAGACGCGCGGAAATCATATGGGAACGTTCCCCTCAGGGGAACGTTCCCTCACTGGTTCTCACTGGAGTCTCGAGCGCGGCCCCGAAGGGTTATGAGATGTGTACTTTGTCATCGGGAATGGCTCGCTTCAGTTGCTTGGGCAAAAAGACGAGGATCCAATCGCAGGTTTTACTCAAAATTCCGTCTTGAGTTATGATAACGTATAACCGCGGTCATTTGCGGTCATAACGGCGGTTATTGGTCCGATTCTTGCGGCTAACTCAGATTGCGGTTATCGGTCATCGGTTTTCGGTCAACCGCAACCGCGGTTATGCTGAAATGCGGTTATTTGCAAAGCCTAGTACCCCCGAATCGTCCACTTTGAGCTATGCGCGTAGAAGAGATGTTTGTCCAACTTTGTTCACATCTGTGCTACCAGAAACGCCAGAAATATCCAAAGGGCGTTGTCACCGATCGAAAATCTGTTGTCATCTCGGGACTCGAGACGCAATATGCGAAAATACGGTACTTGGCTGAGACAATCGAAAATTCTCGCGCGTACCCCCAGGAATCGCTCCGCGTACCCCTGGGGGTACGAGTACCCCAGTTTGGGAACCACTGCGTTATCATAACTCAAGACGGAATTTTGAGTAAAACCTGCGATTGGATCCTCGTCTTTTTGCCCAAGCAACTGAAGCGAGCCATTCCCGATGACAAAGTACACATCTCATAACCCTTCGGGGCCGCGCTCGAGACTCCAGTGAGAACCAGTGAGGGAACGTTCCCCTGAGGGGAACGTTCCCATATGATTTCCCAGCGTCTCAGTTGTTTCCGGAAGCTTCGAAACACATAGATCTTCGAGGGATCGCAGAACCGCATTGCGGAATGCTCTCGCTGTCTTGCGGTTTAAGGCGGCTAAAACCGCAATCCACTCGCGGTTAATAACCGCGAATATCTTGCGGTTATCGCTGTTACAACCGCGGTTAAATAACCGTTGCACAGCCTAGGGGGTACGCCGGAGGCCAGGATGAGGCCGAAGGGGTACGCGGGACTCGAAAGTTTGGGAACCACTGGATTATGGGACGCCGCGCGAGCGGGATTTACTGTCGGGAGTGCCTCACCTTGACTATGATCGCCCGCGCTGGACATCCAGAGCTCCTGAATTTGACGCACCGAGAGTAACTTCTCCCATTCGCACATTTGTCGACCTCGTACAAGTAACTGTCGATTTCAAACATGGGCTTGCCTTTGGACGAAGGCAATTCGCTGATATTCATCTCGACAGCATTCAAATCACAAGTTGCCTCTCGAGCTGCCAGTTTCAAACGACGCCTATGCCGCGCCTTGGGCTCGCTTGGACATGTACCGTTTGATGTGGAGTTGTATTCATCCCAGTAGTTTCCAAACCCCCGAATTTATGATCAAACGTTAGATGTGGATAATTGATCCTTGCGATCATAATCATCAACAATCTAATATATAATAATATCAATAATAATCATCAATCAATCATGCTGTCAATGAGAAAGAGGACAAGGTGGAGAGGGCAGGGTTCGATTGAGCGCACCGGACTTTGGCATCGATGGATCCACCATCACGCCGAATCAGCCCTCGACGACGAAGACGAAGTCTTCGGCGAAGTGGGTTTCTGCGAAATGGGTTTCTGCGAAGTGGGTTTCTGCGAAATGGGTTTCTGCGAAGTGGGTTTCTGCGAAATGGGTTTCTGCGAAATGAGTTTCTGCGAAGTGCTTTTCGGGGAAGTGTGGTATAACCCTTGAACCAACCTTGGCAGTGGTTGCTATTGACGCTGTCGGAACTTGTTCAAACCTGTTCTTGAGATTTGATGCCATTTAAAGGAACGTGTTCGCTCCGTAGGCTTCTCGTCTCAAGCTACTGATCCTTGACTCGAACCGCCCTCGGTCGGGGTTGCTGTTGACGTTGTCGGAACTTGTCCGAACTTGCTCTTGCAGATCCCATGCCATTCGATGGAACGCATTCGTTCCGTGAGCCTCTCGTTTTGAGCCATGGATTTTCATCCCGAATCGCCTGTGGCATTTGTCGTCATTGAATTTGTCGAAACTTTTCTGAACCTGCTCGTGCAGACTTGATGCCATCCGGTGTGACGTGTTCGTCGGCGCGCTTCTCGCCTCAAGTTGCCGTTTCTCGACTTGAACCACCCATGGCAGTGGTTGCCATTGACGCTGTCAGAACTTGTTAAAACTCGTTCTCGAGACTCGATGCCATTCAGAGGAACGTGTTCGTTCCGCAGGTTTCTCGTCTCAATTTGTCAATTCTTGTCCCGAACCGCCCGTGGTGGTAGTTGCTGTTGACGTTGTCGGAACTTGTCTAAGCTTGCTCGCGCAGACACGTTATCGGCATTTATTTGTGTTCATTCGGCGCCGAGTGCAGGCGACGGCGGCTGATTGTTGGACCTGTGGCCGGGGCGGGGCTTTGTGGCCGACGTTTTTCCCTCGCCGGAGGCGGTGCTGCCGGCCACGATGGGTTGAGTCTCATTCTAGCGGTTGTGTTTGGAGAAGATGTAAGCACCGATGACTTTGATCGCTCGACACTTCTTCAACGCGTGCAAAGTTAGGCACTGCTCGCCAAACTTTCTGAATCCACGTCCGTTCTGAGAATACCATCAGTCGGTCGGAAAAAAGTACGTGAATCTGATTCGTGGTATTCCGTTGTGATTGACAACAGCGTTTTATATGTTGCTGTCGTATTTGCGCCGAGAAACGGTTACTCATTGCATCCGAAGTGTCAGGCTCACATAGTACTCGTTGTGTTATCGGTGATCAGTGCAAGAATTCATTGTGAATCATGTGTTCTCTGTTGCTAATGCGCTGATTGATAACATTTACATGGATTGTTCATTGCGAGCCTAAGTGTTGTGCGGGTCGACAGGCAACGAGGATGAGTTCTGAGGCACATCGCACAACTCTCTCACAAGGCGCATTGAAGGCAAGTACTGCTAGGTTATCGAATGCTCGAAGTGCACTCCGTTGGTATTATATGAGCATCGCGTCATCGATCATCGAAGATTCATTCTCATTGTTTCCATTCCCCTTCACAGCGTATCCTGAACGGGAGAGAAGTGTTCCGACCCGTGTTTCAAGTTATCGTGCGTATTAGTCATTGGCCGGTGTCCTGAATTATTGCACCAGTTTGGGTTCCTTTCAATTGACGTCAACATCTTCACTTGTTTTGGTTGATTGTCATTTTCCAGGATTTGATTTGCCTCACTCGACTGCGCTCGGAGGCATCGTTTTAGGATGGAACTCAGCTGTTTCCACGTATGTTCTGCTGCTCGCTATGTATCGTTAGTGCTCTCCGTCTAGATTTAAGGCAGGTATGAGAGTTAGAGTTGAGGGATGAACTGTGAGTGAGTGCCGAACGCTATTCCAGGCGTGTTGTTCGGAATACATTCGCATTCAACCACACGACTTCGGCTGGAGTCCGGTTGTCTTGTTGAATGCGAGTCGTTCAGTGTGAACGCAGTGAGAAAAAAGTGAGTGGGCATTCGACACGCTGACATTTGTACTCGACGCGAGTGAAGCTGAGTATATATTTTGGAGGTCTCTCTTCCAGACCTGTTATCGTTGTACTCGCCTTCGAAGTGATTGCTATTGCGGCTGAGATGGCCGGCTCGATTCACGCTTTCTCAGAGTCTCATCGTCCGCCAGGTTGGTCACCAAGTCAATTGTTTCCATATACTCTGAAGTCCGGAATGAGTGAGTGGCGCGTACTCCGAGGTTGGATTCCCCAGCGTAGTCTCTTAACGACTTGAGCTCAGTTTTCAATTCGAACTCAGTCGTCCTGGGGGCAACCCCATTGATTATTGTTTCTCAATTTGCAACCCATGATGATGATATCCGTGTGAGAATCGCCTGAACAGTTGGGGAATGATATTCTAGTGTCGATGGTCGTCTGAATTTGCTGCCGCATCTGAACGAGTAGCGCGCTCATGGCTGTATTCGTCATCATTTCCTTATTGTGATTAGTGATCACTTAAATCGTACGAATTGTGGTCTGTGGTAACTGAAGTAACTAACGTGGTTGATGCATTCCCTTATCTCGACATTGTTGCCGAACACTAGATCTAAACAACTCTTATTGTAGGTTGTACACTCATTCGGATTATTGGCAAGACCCAGTGCGAATTCATTGCGCATGAAAGACACTATCCTCCGTTGCTTGCACTCTTCCATCACATTGATGTTAAAGTCGCCACATAGCACAACCCCATGATGGTTTGGGTCGGCTCTCAGGATATTGACATTCTTCCGAAGGAAGCTTTTTGCGTCCTGCCATGAAGTATTTGGATTGAGGTAGAGTGTTATGATGCGAACCGACTGCCCGTTGAGCATGACGCTACACCAACACAGATCGCCGGCCTCGTCGTTTGAGAGTGCCGGTTGGACTACGTTTGCCATGTAGTTCGACTCAGCTGACTTCGCGTAAATCGCAACTCCACCAGTTCTCCCGCATCGCTCATTCTGTGCAAGTAGCCGATAGCCGTTGACGTCGATACAACTCTCATTCGATAACCAAGTCTCGGTCAAGCAGAGTATGCTAGCTTTCATCATAACAACGTCAGACACGAGGTCTTCCACGTGAGCGTTCAGGCTCTGAATATTGAAGTTCAATAGTAGCGTTGCGTCATCCTCGAATATTTGTAGCAGCTCGTGGTCTCGTGTCAAGAAAAGGTGATTATCCAACCGCCTGAACTCACTCTGAAGTGATGAGAGTGTCGGAGACACTTCTGGCGTCGAATGATAGAAATTGGAATCATCTTGCCGATTCACGAGCCATAAACCGTCTAGAGATCTGACGCGAGACAGTGCAACATACACAAGTTGTTGTTGCAGTTTTCGGTGATAGTCGACGTCGTAATTTGCATTTTGAAGGCATGTTCTGATAGACGATCAAGTCGTTGTCAAAAATAATATGCAGTTCATGGACATGTTGGGACTGATATTGGGATCAACGCGAAACAAGTGCGCATTTTGAAGGCATGTTCTGATAGCCGATCAAGCCGTTGTCAAAAATATTACGCAAGTGCGTCGTCGCGACCATGCGGCACCGAAAAGTGTGAGTTTTTTTTTCATTTTCTCCATATGACCATGCTTGCTGTCGGAGCATGTTTATGAAATGCGCAGTTGTTTTCTCGCCGCCGCTGGTTTGTCGGGACATGTTCTCTTACTGCGAATTCTCTTTTCGTTGATGTTTCGGTTACAAGAGAGCCGCTTGTCGTTGTCCGTCTGTCCGTCTGTCCGTCTGTCCGTCTGTCCGTCTGTCCGTCTGTCCGTCTGTCCGTCTGTCCGTCTGTCCGTCTGTCCGTCTGTCCGTCTGTCCGTCTGTCCGTCTGTCCGTCTGTCCGTCTGTCCGTCTGTCCGTCTGTCCGTCTGTCCGTCTGTCCGTCTGTCCGTCTGTCCGGAACAACGCGTCATCATTGTAATGAGTTGTCTAACATCCAGCTAGGAGCATGATGGACACAGCCTCGTCCCAAGCTACGTGGACATGGTCGGAACGGGGATGGTTACAGCCGGTCAGCACTCCCTGGAATCCGGAGACGCCAGAGATCGACGAGCGCTTGCTGTCTGATATGACGCCGGCTTTCAACATGTCCTGCAACAGTTCTCTGTGATCGAACTTGGGCCACAAGCTCACCAGGAAGGACTTGAAAACGCTCACCGGGTCGAGCTGCTTAAACGATGTCGTGATCAATGGGTATCTCAAGGCCATTGTTCGTCGAGGGGCACAGAGACCCAATGGACCGAGAACCTATGCTTTCGAGAGTCATTTCTATACCCATTACGTTGCGCACGGGTACGGCGCCGTTCGGCGCTGGACTAAAAAAGTTGATATTTTCAACTTTGATATCCTGTTGGTACCAATCTGGGAAAATTTTCATTGGGCTATGGTCGTTGTGGATTTTCGTAGCCGTCAACTACGATATCTCGATTCGTTACATCGTCGCAACGAAGCCTGCCTGGAGCATTTGTTGAGGTACCTTGAACAGGAGACGTGCGAGAATCACAATGTCGCCAATTTCACTCAGGGCTGGGAACTACGTTATGTGGACACGGTGCCTTTACAACGGAACAATCACGATTGTGGCATATTTGCCTTAAAGTTCGCCGATTACGCGGCACAAGATCGCGAGATAAATTTTTCCCAGAAGAATATGCCCTATCTAAGAAGGCGTATATTGATAGAGCTGATCACGTCCACACTGTTCACTGAAGGCTATGGGAATGTGTGGAAAATGTGACTTGGTCGCTCACAATTCTTTAGATATTGCCGTTTCCCGTTGACTAGCTGAGGCCACAGTATGGCCAATAAAGTAACATAATATTATGTATATATATAACATATATATTATTATATAAATAATAATAATCATAACAGAGACGATTTGCAGTTTTTTATCGACATTCAACACTCGATGGTGTTTCGCGAATTCAGAGCCGTTTGTTGTCAGCCCATTCCGCAGCAGCGTCTGTCACATTCAAATCCGTTAGAACATGCCTTCAAACTGCGCACTCGTTTCGTGTCGATTCCATGATCTGTCCCAACATGTCCCAAATTGCGTTTTAATTTTTGGCATCGACTCGATTGTCTGTTTTAACATGCCTCCAAACTGCGCACATATTCTTCGTCGATTCCGATATCTGTCCCAACATGTCCATGAACTGCGTATTATTTTTGACATCGTCACGATCGTCCGTTAGAACATGCCTCCGAACTGCGCTGTTATTCCGCATCGATCCCAATATCTGTCCCAACATGTCGACGGACGCCAAGCTTGCGCTCCAAGGGCAGTCGGTCAAAGAAGTTCTTAAAATCCTCTATGTCCCACCGAGACCAGTTCACATCGTCGGCCCATAGATAGGGTTGTTGCCACCTTTTGTAAAGTTCGATGTTGTGTACATGCCCCATGCGGAAGGCACGCTCAACCAGCAAGGCGGTGACAAAACTGGTCTTACCAGTTCGAGTCTCCGCAGACCCACAAGACTCTGTCGTTGGAGCGTGCTTCTTCCCAGGCTTCCTGCAGGGCACGTGCCACGGGTGTGTCGAAGCTCGACAACGCAAACGCTGCATGGCGCTGGTGCGATTCTTTCGTCGTTTTAGCGTGCGCCTCCATGGCGACGTCTTCGAAATGTGAGTCGAGGGCGTTTTTCCACGTGTTGTACACAGTAACCCACAGGAGTGGGTTCATTTTTTTGATGTAGCGAAACGCGTCGCGAGTGTTATTGTAGTTCTGCATGGCGGCAATTAGAAGCTCTTGTCTTGTGACTACCGCCTGTTTTTTCTGTGGTACGACCGCGGACGTTTGGTCGGTTGTTCTCGTGCTGTTGTTGCTGGACGGTCGTTCGTAGTTGTCGGCGTTGTACGCGTTGTCGTTGTTGTTGTTGCTGTCCCCATTGTCCTCGATTGCCAGCCCTGCGGTCGCCGCTCGCGCGTACCTACTTTCGCATTGCAGCGTGGCTGCTGCTGCGTCTCCCGAGCTCGATATCCAGGACTGGTTTGATTCTTGTGAAGTGCCTGCGATCGGGTCCCTGGTTGGGGCGCCGTGTTGACGTGGCACAATCAATGGCAAATCCCCTTCGCTATTGGTGGCTATTGACGCTATCGGCATTTATTTGTGTTCATTCGGCGCCGAGTGCAGGCGACGGCGGCTGATTGTTGGACCTGTGGCCGGCAGCACCGCCTCCGGCGAGGGAAATATTTTCTCTCAAATATTTTTTGTCAGATATTTTTCGTCCTATATTCCTTGCCAAAATTTCTTATTTTCCATATTCTAAAAATTTGTCACATTACAGTGATGGCTCCCCGAAGAAGCCAGAGGACCCGGAACGACTCGTGCGATCCCCTGGAGGGGCACGCCTGCAGAAACAGGGCATCAGCTGGCTCCATTTACAGTATATCGACATGTTATCGTTTCCTGCACAGTCCCGAATCTTTTTTTTTCCTGCTGACGATTCGAACGAGAATCCGTGAGTCGATGTGCGATGATAATTATCGTTGCTTCCATGCAAGTCTTATTGAGTCTTGCCACTGTATTCCGATTCGACCGTGATCGTTTTTGCGGGGTCATTTACGATGGCATATGGTCGGTTGGCTACCATCTCGTTGCCGATGTTGTCAGAATTTGTTCATGATCTGCACGCTCGTTTTCGTTGGTGTTTTGATGATGGGAGCAAGTCACGCGGCAAATTCCACGCACCCGAGTTGTCTTCGTGTGTCGATACGACTCCTAGATTGTTCGTGAGATCAGGTTCATAATGCGCTCGATCGATTTCTCATTCACATTCGACTGTCGGACTTTGCCAGTGTACTGCGTATTTGCATTCTCGTTCCTTCGAATCTCTGTCAGAACATGCCTTCGAACTGCGCGTTCCGCGTCAATTTCAATATTTGTCCCAACATGTCCATGATCTGCGTATTATTTTTGACATCGTCTCGATCGTCCGTTCGAACCTGCCTTCGAACTGCGCACTTGTTCCGCGTGATTCCAAAATCTGCCCCAACATGTCCCAAACTGCGTATTATTTTTGACATCGTCTCGATCGTCCGTTGGAACATGCCTTCAAACTGCGCACTTGTTCCGCGTCGATTCCAAAATCTGTCCCAACATGTCCCAAACTGCGTATTAATTTAGGCACAGACGCTATTGTCTGTTAAAACATGCCTTCGAACTGCGCACTTGTTCCGCATGATTCCAAAATCTGCCCCAACATGTCCCAAACTGCGTATTATTTTTGACATCGTCTCGATCGTCCGTTGGAACATGCCTTCAAACTGCGCACTTGTTCCGCGTCGATTCCAAAATCTGTCCCAACATGTCCCAAACTGCGTATTATTTTTGGCATAGACGCTATTGTCTGTTAAAACATGCCTTCGAACTGCGCACTTGTTCCGCGTGATTCCAAAATCTGCCCCAACATGTCCCAAACTGCGTACTATTTTTGGCATAGACGCTATTGTCTGTTAAAACATGCCTTCGAACTGCGCACTTGTTCCGCGTGATTCCAAAATCTGCCCCAATATGTCCCAAACTGCGTATCATTTTTGACATCGTCTCGATCGTCCGTTAGAACATGCCTTCAAACTGCGCACTTGTTCCGCGTCGATTCCAAAATCTGTCCCAACATGTCCCAATCTGCGTATTAATTTAGGCACAGACGCGATTGTCTGTTGAATCATGCCTTCGAACTGCGCACTTGTTCCGCGTCGATTCAAAAATCTGTCCCAACATGTCCCAAACTGCGTATTATTCTTGTCATAGACTCGAATGTCTGTTCGAGCGGCGACACGTTGTCGTTACCGTTGTCGTTGTCGTTGTCGTTGTCGTTGTCGTACCAGAATGATCATGTAAGTAGATGATATTCATTTGTAGTTGTGCATCACGAGGACCCGCCGAATTGTCGTGAACTCTAGTTGTTGGCTGCAACCATGAACAACCTTCCGATCGAAGTAAGTGCTTTTTGCCATTTCCATTCCGATTCTATGCGCCCAATGTATCTTATTCATCGTATTGGTAGGAGACACTGCACCAATACGATGACAATTCGTTTTTCGGTTGTTTCGGCTTCACCGTTTGATGAAACTCCCTATCAACCCCGATGTTTTCTCGTTCCGAAAGCTGAAGCGCTATTATTTTCACAGATGATTGGCGAAATACTCAAGTGTTTGCATCAAACGGATCGGTTAGAGTGCGCGGCTACGTGCTCAAGATGGGCCGAGGCGCTGACTGATTCGCGCCTTCTCGAGGACGTTTGGGTCGTGCTGCAGATTACCGCCCATGAGCCAGAAAACCCGTGAGCTAGAAAACCCATGAGCTAGAAAACCCATGAGCCAGAAAACCCATCAGCTAGAAAACCCATGAGCCAGAAAATTTGTGGAGTGCTCTCTGAGCCAGCGAAGCTTCTATGCGTCGACACGACCCGGTAGACCGTGGACTTCGTCAAAGATTTTTTCTGCTAACGGGTGCATCGCTCAGGACTATCCGCGCCACCAAGCATCTGTACGTGCATCACAGCATGATCAAACGTCACTCCCCCATTGGAGGCGAAGACCCCAAAACATCCCCACAGATGGGACAACAGGAGCAGTATCGGAATGACGGTTTCAATAAAATTGGAGCTTAATCTTATATTCATTCCACACAGCTCCGAATGATGAATGAGGGGCGAGAGAAATGAAAGATGGAATGCAACGCTATGATTGCAATCCGAGAGGATATCTAGGCACATCTTCGCCAGCCACTGATTACGGATTTTCCAAATAAGTTCCCGTCTGTCGCCGCTGTGCGTTTGGAAAGATAAACTTGAGCAGTTCCATAAGTGGTCAAGATGCAGTGTCGACTCACGCATCATCAGAGACCGATAACTCCATCTCCCGAAGGAGGAGAGAACGGCGTGAGTTGAAATGCCGAAGGAGATCCACCGAGAAAGCAATCAAGCATGTGGTCCGGCTGACAATGAGTCGTGTCGACGGCGCGCCGTGCATAGAAGCTTCGCCAGCTCAGAGAGCACTCCACGAATTTTCTGGCTCATGGGTTCTCTAGCTGATGGGCTTTCTAGCTGATGGGTTTTCTAGCTCAATGGTTTTCTAGCTCATGGGTTTTCTGGCTCATGGGTGCACACCGTGCTGCACGGCCGGAAGAGAAGAATTCAGCGGGCTTTTTCGGTGTTGAGCAAGAGCAGCCGACATTATGTGAATCTACGTCTTTGCGAAGGTACATGTTGTCGTTTTCGTATCTTCGATGTTTATATATATAATGATTCGATTGACGATTATATGTAGTTGTTGATCGAACGAAATCTTTGTTTCAGTCGATTTGCGCTTGTTCTCGCCGGTCAAATTCTGGCTTCGGATGGGCGGCACCTTGCGTCGATTGGAGCTCGTTGGATGTGTTTGGTCCGCGCCAATCCTCAATGGGATTTTACTGCAATGTCCAAATCTCCGGAAGCTGAAAATCAACCGTGAGTTTCCGGTATTCTCCGAATGCAACAAAATATTTGTTGGAATTGTGAGAACGATACTTTGTTGCGATTAGAGTTGGAAAGTCTCTTCTCATGAGCAGGTTCCACGTTCGCAAGAACTACGCTTGATGACTTCAAATTGCCTGAGGAATTGGACCCCCAAGCGATCCGCGGCGCGATGAGCCATCTGCAGGAATTTCATCTCGGCACCCCATTAACAGATGAAATCTACGATTGTCTGCTCAGCTGGTTGCCCGTGAGGCTCAGTTTTCATTTGTCGAATATGTGGACCATGTCACCTGCATTTCTGTTTGCACTGCCTCAGAAACTCGGTCCATCGCGAAAAATCACAGGGCTTGATTTTGGCGCAACGGACTTTCAGAGTGCTGCTGTCATCGATCTTCTGCAAAAGTGTTCAAAAACGGTGGAGAAACTCCACGCAGCTCGATGCTTCATATACCGCCGTTTGCCATTGAGTACGTAAGGTCGAGGTATGGGAAATTTTATTATTAAATAACGTAGATGATGTGTGTTTTTTTTCTCGACATTCACCATTGGTTGAGGTGGGGAGGGAGAAAATGACAGAAATTGTCGATGCATCAAGAGCTGTCGCGTAGACGTGTTCGCTATAATTTGTAATGTCAGAGTTTTCGGCCAATCGTTTCGGGACTCAGTTTCAGTTTCAGTCATACAGATCGATGAACACGTAATTCGTTGTCAACTCAAAGGTTCAACCACTTGTTGGTTTCACACAGCATTACACGTTTCTGGCGAGATCCATTGCAGAGCTAGGGTCCGCTGATTCCGTTGGTACAGGGGCCGCGGGCAATTGCTGATGATGCAAAAGGATAATCTGACGAGCGAGAGGTAGCACAGGGACAGACATCCACTCAATGCTGCCGCGAAGCGAGTTGCCATGTGACGTACGTATCGTCTCATGAGCCAGAATTCTCGCGAGCCAGAATTCTCGAGAGCCAGAAATCTCATGAGCAGTGGCGGATTTAAGGAAAAAGGCGCGGTCGGCATCTTTTCGAGGGGGCCCACCTCAGTGATGCTCAGGCCCTGGTATTCGAATGAAAAGTCAGCCATGAATATACAGTCAATTCACTAGAATTCCTCTATGAGACGCGAACTTTTGGGTTAAGCTGTTGTACCTTGAACCTCAATGTTTTCTTCCTGAAGGGGCCCACGACCAGTTTAGCAAGGGGGGCCCAGTCGGCATTGTCCCCCTTGCCGACCGTTAAATCCGCCACTGCTCATGAGCCAGAATTCTCACGAGCCAGACAGCCCTCCCTCTCGAATTCAAGGAGAGGGCTGATCAGGCAGAAGTTAGCTAATGTAAGCTTCTGTGTTTCGTGTCCGCTGTGGAAACCAAATGATAATCCCTCTCACAGGTCTTCAATTAGAGCCTAGTCTCGAAACCCTAGTCGACATACTCTTCCATATAGCTCCTTTATGAATCGAGTACGATCGCACAAAGCCTTGATACACAAGTGATCCCCGCTGACCAAGAGAGAAGTCAAACTTTGGAATCATCATCGCTATCAACAGAACACATATGTGAATCCACGGAAACCAAGAATATATGGTAAAAACACCGATTCCGCAGCCCTGTCTGTGAAAATTCAAGCAGAGACACGGGCTTAGCCATAGCAGAGAACGTGACACAGAGAAGCTTCGCTGCCTCACATTGAATCAGCCCTTCCCCCCGATTAGAGAGGGGGGATTGTCTGGCTCGTGAGATTTCTGGCTCTCGAGAATTCTGGCTCACGAGAATTCTGGCTCATGAGAATTCTGGCTCACGGGAATTCTGGCTCGCGGTACCAAACCGTGACGTAGGGTCGACGAGTATTAATGGCGGCCACAAGTCGTCGGCTGTCATGTATTCGCATTGATGACCGGTGGGTTGGATTTCAGCGTAGCGCACTTGAAGGAAGCGTGTCAAGGATTTTGCGGCAAATAGTAACTCGACAGTTTGTGATATTTTACATATTCATTCCTTTTTTTGGCGCGAGTGCCAGCGTGCGCTCGAGGCTTACTTGTTGGTATGGTTGGGGACGACGAAGTGTCCGCCGTCGTTCATGATTAGGGATGGAGGTTTGTCGCGACGAAAATGCTTGAAATTCGCGGGATTTCGCGGCTCCCATAGACATCCTATGGAAAATGGCCTCGAAAATGCCGCAAAATTCGCGGAAAAATCGCGACCCGCGACAAACCTCCATCCCTATTCATGATGTATGATATGACATCCGAAGGCATGTTAAAAAGACAATCGAGTCGATGCCAGAAATAATACGCAGTTTAGGACATGTTGGAAAAGATATTGGAATCGACGCGGCACAAGTACGCAATCCGAAGGCATGTTCAAAAGACAATCGAGTCGATGCCAGAAATAATACGCAGTTTAGGACATGTTGGAAAAGATATTGGAATCGACGCGGCACAAGTACGCAATCCGAAGGCATGTTCAAAAGACAATCGAGTCGATGCCAAAAATAATACGCAGTTCATAGACATGTTGGGACAGATATTGGACTCGACGCGGAACAAGTGCGCAGTTTGAAGGCATGCTCCGACAGACGATCGAGTCGATGCTAGAAATAATAAGAAGGTCATGGACATTCGAGTCGGCCATCAAGGACCCGACGCTTTTGTTTTTCACCTCCAACTCCGCTCCAAAGGCGTCTATGGGGTACAACCCGAAGACCTTTTCGACTAAACTTCATGCGAGCTACCCCCTCGGATGGTTTTCAGGTGGACTTGTCATTGACAATACCTAGTTGGTAAGCAACCTCTTGCTTACCACTGTCTTTCCCGCTGTTTGGCACCCGTCAAGCGACGCGTGGCGACATTGCACATAGCTTTCATCTGGGCCATTGTTGTGAACAGGGCCGACTAGTCCATCTACTGTCAAATATCCGAATGAGTGACAACCCTGTTTATTGCGAAGCCGCAGCCAAAGACACACGCCGAAATATTCATTTATGCAGCATTTTTCAAAGACAGTTATGGACAAATCCGTGAGCGTTGGACCAACAATGTACATAGTATGATATATTTGATATTTGTTGGCACATGCAGCAATCGTGGGTGACGGATTCTAAAGGGAAACGACGGGTTCCCGAACGATACCGTATCACCGTTTCCACACATTTCCGTAGCCTTCGGTGAACATCGTGGACGTAACAAGTTCAATAAAAACACGACGACGTAAATGAGGCATGTTTTTTCGACAAAAATTCATCTCGCGATCTTTAGCTGCATAGTCAGCAAATTTCATGGCGAATATGCCGCAATCGTACGTGTTCCGCTGTAACGGAACGGTATCAACGTGACGTAGGTCCCATCCCCGAAGAAAATTCGCGACGTTGTGCTTTTCGAACATCTCTTGCTCGAGGTAATTTGACAAACGCTCCAGGCAAGCGTCGTTGGGCCGATGTAACGAGTCAAGATAACGAATTTGCCGGCTACGGAAATCCACGACCACCATCGCCAAGTGAAAATTTTCCAATATAGGTACTGTGATAACCCCTCGGTTATCCAACGTACCGAAAAAGTCTGCATTCATCGATAGTTAATAAAAAGGCAGCACGCCTAGTAGAGATGTTAATTCTCCCCTCACGATAACGACGTGTCTTTACTGTTCTCACCATCGGTTACTTCAGTGGCGACGAAGATGCTCAGTGCTCAAGATGTGGAAGATATGTTCAAACGCATCATGAAGGAAATGCGAGGTCCTGTGACAGAGTCGGTGTCATCAGCAACGCAAAGCCCACAAGCCACCGTGATGAAGACGCTCCACGACCGCATTGCAAGCTTCAAATACGACCCAGAGACCGGACTCACGTTCGAACTCTGGTTCAAGAGGTATGAGAGTGTTCTGAAAACGGATGGGGCAGCGTTGGACGATCCGTCCAAAGTCCGACTGATCGTTCAAAAACTGGACCAAGATGCGTTCCAGAAATTCGACGCTCACATTCTGCCTCGGACATATTCTGAGCTCAAGTTGGACGAACTGATCTCTACGCTCAAAGAATTATTCGGTCATAGAGGTTCTCAGTTCGCCCGACGGTACCAGTTCCTTCAGACAAGATGCGAAGATACGACCAAGGACACGTTTGATGATTACACGGGGTTAGTGAACCAACGGCACGAACTCTCGGACATGTCCAAAGTGACGTCGGACCAAATGAAGTGCTTGGTCTGGATCTGTGGACTACACGGGAGTCAATTCAATGACGTTCGCGAATTAGCTCTTCAATACGTCGAGGATAATCCAAACTGCACGCTGAGGCAACTCCATCAGCACGTGAAAAATTTCACACGACTGCAAAGTGCGTCCAAGGCAATCGAAGGAGCGAGTTCAACTTCGGTTCACAAGATTACTTCAGAAAAGCCTCCGCGCCCTTGCCGTGGTTGCGGAAAACCTCATTTCAGAGATGCATGTCCGTTTCGAGAGCAAACCTGCCGCTGCTGCGGAAAGAAGGGTCACATCGAGTCCGTCTGCTTCCAGAAGGGAAAACCTGCACACAAGAAACCCGATCATAAGGGAGGCAACCACCACGGCCGACGTGGCAAGGCTCGAGTCAACGCGATCGAGATCCAAGGGTTCCAGGCTAGCGGCGTTAGCAAAATTCTCAAGGACATATCCATCAATGGCAAGAGTCTACGGATGAGGATGGATACTGGGGCAGATGTCTCTATCATCAGCTTGAAAGATTGGAAAGACCTTGGAAAGCCCAGCCTTCATCCATGTGCACGCCCCATGAGAGCGGCCAACGAAGGCATGCTGGATTGCCGGGGTTATTTCCCGTGCAAATTCACTCTGGATGGCCAAGAGGCCGACGGCGACTGCTACGTTGTGAGCCATCCCTACAGACTTCTGGGATGTGAGTGGCTTAGGAAGAACATTCGCCTGTGGGAACTTCTGACTGGCGATGCAGACTCCTTAGCAGTTCACAATGTGTCATCCGGCAGTCTCGTTGAAGAGACCGAGAAGTTGACGACTGAGCTCCAGGCGAAGTTTCCTCAGGTATTCGCCACTGGTCTGGGCCGCTGCACGAAAGCTCAAGCCTCTTTCAAGATCAAGGACGACGCTGTACCGGTTTTCCGCAAGAGTCGGCCAGTCCCCTACGCGAGTCTCGAGAAGCTCGCAGGCGAACTCAGTCGTCTGGTCGAGAACGGAGTCATCTCACCAGTTTCACATTCGGATTTTGCTGCACCTGTCGTCGTGGTCAAAAAGAAGACAGGAGACATCCGACTGTGTGCCGATTACAGCACTGGTCTGAACGAGATACTTCGAGATCACCATCATCCACTCCCTACTGCCGAGGACGTTTTCACAAAGCTTAATGGCGGGGTCTTCTTCTCTACTATCGACCTCGCTGAAGCATACCTCCAAATCGAAGTGGCCGAAGAATGCAGGAAAATGCTCTGCATCAATACTCCCAAAGGGTTGTTCCAATACAACCGTCTCCCATTCGGTGTAAAGACAGCACCAGCTATATTTCAACAAGTCATCGATACCATGATATCTGGATTGCAGAATACGGCCGCTTACTTGGATGATATCGTGGTGACTGGGAGAACGCTACAAGAACACAACGATTCACTGCGGTTGCTGTTCGAGAAGATTCAGGATTTCGGATTGCGAGTCCGACTGGAAAAGTGCGCCTTCCTGAAAACCGAGATAAAGTTTCTCGGACAGATCATCACCAAGGACGGCCGGAAACCGGACAAGGAAAAGATTGAAGCAATCGCCAAGATGCCGGCGCCCAAAGACGAAAAGGAATTGCGCGCGTTCCTTGGGATGATCACGTACTACACTGCATTCATGCCAGCGCTGCGGGATCTACGCCTCCCGCTAGACCAGCTGTTGCAGAAAGGAGCCAAGTTCATATGGTCTCAAGAATGCAAGTCCTCGTTCGAAAAACTCAAAACAATCCTTCAGTCAGATCTGTTCCTCACGCATTACAATCCAGATCTACCATTGATCGTGGCCGCCGATGCCAGCAGTCACGGTATCGGGGCCGTATTGTCGCATCGCTTTCCAGACGGGAAAGAAAAAGCTATATTTCACGCTTGCCGTACGTTGACCAAGCCGGAGAGAAATTACGGTCAAATAGAGAAAGAAGCCCTAGCGCTGATTTTCGCTTGTAAGAAGTTTCACAAGTATATCTATGGTCGCCGATTCCTTCTACTGACTGACCATCGACCGCTTCTCTCCATCTTCGGCAGCAAGACGGGAATCCCTGTTTACACTGCGAACCGGCTGCAACGTTGGGCTACGATGTTGATCGGCTATGATTTTGTCATTGAGTACCGCCAAACGACGAAATTCGGACAAGCCGACGCGCTTTCGAGACTGATCGCACAGCAACAGAGTGACAAAGTCGCAGAAGACGTCGTCATTGGATCAGTCGAATCCGACGTCGTCGCTTTGTTTCAAACGTGCATCGAGACTCTTCCCGTCACTCACAAGCAGGTGCGAGAACTCACCTCTGCGGACGATGTGCTCCAAAGAGTTCTGGGACATGTCCAAGGTGTCTGGCCGAAGAAAGTTCCCCGGGAAAGTCCCTTGTGGTGCTATTTCAACAGAAGAGACTCTCTCTCCGTCGTCCAGGGTTGCATCATGTCGGATGAACGCGTCGTGGTCCCGAAACCGCTTCAGAAGAAGGTTTTAAACGCACTCCACGCCGGTCATCCAGGTGTCTCAAGGATGAAGCGCTTGGCGAGAAGCTTTGTGTATTGGCCAAAAATCGATTCTGACATCGAAGACGCCGTACGTAGCTGTACGGCCTGCGCCGAGTTGAACAAAGATCCTGCCAAGGCACCACCGCATCCTTGGGAAGCATCGACACAACCATGGGAACGAGTTCATGCCGATTTCGCGGGTCCGCTGGACGGTTGCATGTATCTGATTGTCGTGGACTCATATTCTAAATGGCCTGAAATCTTCGAGCTGAAGTCCGCGACAGCAAACGCCACGGTCGCGAAATTCACGGAGCTGTGCGCGCGGTACGGTAACCCGGAAACTCTGGTGACGGATAACGGAGCTCAATTCACATCCGAACCTTTCCAGGAGTTCTGCAGGCAACGCGGCATCAATCACCTGAGGTCTCCACCGTTCCATCCGCAATCGAACGGCCAAGCGGAGAAGTTCGTGGATATATTCAAGCGGAGCTGGAAGAAAATTCGGAGGGAGGAGGGGCGTTCAGAGTCCCTCAACCGCATGGTGCTGACGTACCGTAGCACGCCGGGCTCGGGAGGCAAGTCACCGGCAGAGTTGTTCCTGAACCGGAGGATGCGGACCGAACTCAGCTTGCTGTTTCCACGCTCAGAGCCGCCGACCGAAGCCACAAGGAAATCTCTACAAGCGCAGCGGACGGAAAGCCGTCCCAGGAAGGAAGCGAGGAAATTCAACGCAGGTGATTCCGTCTTCAGTAAAGACTACCGAGCCCCGAATAAACCGACCTGGACCCCAGGCACAATACTGCGACGAAAGGGCGAGGTGCTCTACGAGGTTCAAGTCGACGGCAAGTCATGGATCCGGCATATCAACCAGCTGAAGCCGCGCGGTTCACGAGGCCGCGAAGAACGACACGACCCTACTCCCAGCGTTCCGCCTGCGCCAGTCAGCCGGGCTCTCCTTCGAGCCATGGCGCGTTCACCGCGGTCCTCCTGCGAGCCACAACGGGATGTCACACCGTTGTCCTCGGACCAGTCACCAATGGACACTGATAACGCACCATCAAGCGGAGAATGCTCCGATGATGACGGATTCGGCACCCCGGCGGAAGAAACGGATTCGGACGTTTCGGCTCCGGAACCCTTGCCGGTCCTTCCTCAAGTTTCAACCAGGCCCCGCCGGCAGATCCGGCCGCCGCGCCGACTTGATGTGGATCCCACAAAGAAGCATTCGTATGACTAGATTCCAATTCATCCTTCTCAGTGGGGGAGGTGTGATAACCCCTCGGTTATCCAACGTACCGAAAAAGTCTGCATTCATCGATAGTTAATAAAAAGGCAGCACGCCTAGTAGAGATGTTAATTCTCCCCTCACGATAACGACGTGTCTTTACTGTTCTCACCATCGGTTACTTCAGGTACTAACAGAATATCAAAGTTGAATATATCGATTTTTCTGGTCCAACGACGAACGGCGTCGTAGCCATGTGCAGCGTAATGGGCGTAAAAATGACTTTCAAACGCGTAGGTTCGCGGACAGTTGGAGCACTGCGCCCCTCGACGAACAATTGCCTCCAAATACGCATTGACTATCGCATCGTTGACACATCTTGAACCGATGAGCGTTTTCAAATCATGCCTGGAGAGTTTGTGACCCAAATTTGATCGCAGAGAACTATCGCAGGACGTGTTGAGAGACGACGCCATTTCGAAAAACAAGCGCTCATCGATGGCCGGCGTTTCCGGATCCCACGGATCGTTCTCCGACTGCAACCAACCGCGTTCCGACCATTTCCACGACGTCCGGGGCTGAGCTGCCGAAACCATATTCCTGTTGGAAATTCAGGCAAAATTGTTAACCATTGCAGCAAAGTAATCATGTTTGAAATGATTTCATAGTTCGGAGCATATCGACGCGGAACAAGTGCGCAGCTCGAAGGCATGTTCTAACAGACAATCGAGTCGATGCAAGAAATAATACGCAGTTCATGGACATGTTGGGACAGATAGTGGGATCAACGCGAAACAAGTGCGCATTTTGAAGGCATGTTCTGATAGACGATCAAGTCGTTGTCAAAAATATTACTCAGCTCATGGACATGTTGGGACAGAAGTTGAAATCGACGCGGAACAGGTGCGCAGCTCGAAGGCATGTTCTAACAGACAATCGAGTCGATGCCAAAAAGAATACGCCGCGGACAAGTGCGCAGCTAGAAGGCATGTTCTGACGGGGGCTCAAAGGAACGTGAATGCAAATACGCAGTACACGGGCATATTCTTTTCAAATACTTTCTCTCAATTATTCTTTTCCAAAAATTTTTCCTCGAATACTTTCTGCCAAATATTTTCTCTCAAATATTTTTTGTCAGATATTTTTCGTCCTATATTCCTTGCCAAAATTTTTTATTTTCCATATTCTAAAAATTTGTCACATTACACTAATGGCTCCCCGAAGAAGCCAGAGGATCCGGAACGACTCGTGCGACCCCCTGGAGGGGCACGCCTGCAGAAACAGGGCAATCAGTCGCATATCCAGGGCCGGATTTCCCATTAGGCTAACAAGGCTACAGCCTTAGGCGGCAGATTTGTGATCGGCGGCGGATTTTTCCTCGTCGTCGTCCGTCGTCCCCTCCCTCCGGCCTTCCGCAAGAAGCGTCTAGAATCTATGATGCGAGTTTTCAAGCAGCGGAGTTTGGTATATCGGTTCCGGCATTCGCCTGTAGAGATTGGGAGCCGTGGAGGCCATTCATGGAATAGCCGGCTGCAGGGATCGAACTCGCAACATACCCTCCGAGAAAGCTTCACATGTTGCTTTGCGAGCATGCTTCTGTGGCACACACTGCTTAGACCGCTCGACTGTCTCGTCGGTTTAGCCATCTCGAGAGCTACGCCGTAAGCTCTCTGTCCCCGCACATACCCTTTTATGAAAATCCCTCCAAAAATCAAACAGGAGACCGTCCGAAGGGGACGCTCGGATTTCAGCGGAACGCAAAGAGCGAAGGCCTGACCAGCCTCGATGTTCGCAGGGTCACGTGTTCCGCCGTTCCATGGACCCTACGCCTCGAAACAATAGAATCGCTCACGTACTAGTTTGACTCTCGGATTTTTAAGCGAACATGAGTGGCGGTATTCCGAGCCAGCCTTGGGCGGCAGAATCCTAAATCCGGCTCTGCGCATATCAATGCGAATATATGACGGTGTGCACCCATGAGCCAGAAAACCCATGAGCTAGAAAACCATTGAGCTAGAAAACCCATCAGCTAGAAAGCCCATCAGCTAGAGAACCCATGAGCCAGAAAATTCGTGGAGTGCTCTCTGAGCTGGCGAAGCTTCTATGCACGGCGCGCCGTCGACACGACTCATTGTCAGCCGGACCACATGCTTGATTGCTTTCTCGGTGGATCTCCTTCGGCATTTCAACTCACGCCGTTCTCTCCTCCTTCGGGAGATGGAGTTATCGGTCTCTGATGATGCGTGAGTCGACACTGCATCTTGACCACTTATGGAACTGCTCAAGTTTATCTTTCCAAACGCACAGCGGCGACAGACGGGAACTTATTTGGAAAATCCGTAATCAGTGGCTGGCGAAGATGTGCCTAGATATCCTCTCGGATTGCAATCATAGCGTTGCATTCCATCTTTCATTTCTCTCGCCCCTCATTCATCATTCGGAGCTGTGTGGAATGAATATAAGATTAAGCTCCAATTTTATTGAAACCGTCATTCCGATACTGCTCCTGTTGTCCCATCTGTGGGGATGTTTTGGGGTCTTCGCCTCCAATGGGGGAGTGACGTTTGATCATGCTGTGATGCACGTACAGATGCTTGGTGGCGCGGATAGTCCTGAGCGATGCACCCGTTAGCAGAAAAAATCTTTGACGAAGTCGACGGTCTACCGGGTCGTGTCGACGCATAGAAGCTTCGCTGGCTCATAGAGCACTCCACAAATTTTCTGGCTCATGGGTTTTCTGGCTGATGGGTTTTCTGGCTCATGGGTTTTCTAGCTCATGGGTTTTCTAGCTCACGGGTTTTCTGGCTCATGGGCGGTAATCTATATGACAGCCGACGACTTGTGGCCGCCATTAATACTCGTCGACCCTACGTCACATGGCAACTCGATTCGCGGCAGCAGTGAGTGGGTAAAAAATATGTGACAAAAAATCTATTGAAAAAAAAATTTTTGATCACGAATATTCGTGGTAGAGTAATGCTTGTCGAATATTTTTTGCCAAATGTTCTTTGCTGAAAATTTTTCTTTGCCAAATGTTTTTTTTGTGATGTCTTTTTGTGCCTGTTCGTCCGATGGTCAACGTTTTCCCCTCTCAACTTTTTCGGCACCTCTTTCTGACAGCTTTTTTTTGGCACCATTTTCTGTTAACTTCTTTTCGGTTTTTTCTTCCTTCTTGACTTCTTTTGTCGACGTTTTTCTCGATAATCCTCTTCTCCCAACTCCTTCTGTCAACTTTTTTCCCAGCTCCTTCTGTCAACTTTATCCCAGCTTGCCGTCAGCCCCCGGCTCCAAATGATCAGAGTAATGAGTCTTTTGACGTTTTTCCCGCAATTAGAGCTCGGACGACAGCAAACAGGTTGAGATGCAGGAGTACTTCAAAGGAATCCCAAACTGGAAAAACTGCCCCGACTCTTTTTCCAACATTAATTCTTGACTACAACTCGTCTTCAACTTCTGAACTCGATACGAGAACGCGAACGCTCTCCGCGACCACGAACATCTCCTGCGAATGTCTCGGTTGCGATCGTTTTCCGTCGAATATGATTCCTTCGGGGCCCTTGCATGTGATGCCTCTTAATTCAATATCGTACTTATATTGGATGGGCAGGTAAATATTCCAAGGGGTGCATATACTGCCAACTCGTCGCCCGTTAGGCATCGATCTTTTGACTCTTGGAGAGATATCACAGCAGGCAAGTGTGAACAGATAATTTAAACAGCCTTTATTCTCATGGTTGAGTAGCATCTGATTGGAAGGTATCGCACGCCGCGTTTAGATCGTCAACCAAACGCCGACAGACTTGAGTCGCTTGTGAATTCCGAACATCGGTGATTGAAATATCGGGACAGCGATCTCCCTGGAAAGGAAACCAGCTCTATTACTAATTGATAGCAACATGAGTGCATCACATCACGATTGCTGCCAGCACGATACAATTTCGATCGGTAGAAGGCCACCTACTGAACGACAGGATAACAAGAAGTCGTAGCATCTCAAGAGGATCCCGTCGCACATCTGCTGCACCTCTTCCAACTGGCGATCCACATGCTCACTGCGAATCAAGTCAGAACATCCCAGAAGTTTCGTAGCCACCTGGAACCCAACGACGAGACGTCACAATGTAGAACCGCGTCCCCATGCAAACGACGAGCGCAACATGGCATGCCATGCAGCAGGAGGAAGATCCTATCATAGACAACATGAAGCGCCATAAGACGCAGCTACAGTTTTCATTGCTCATGTAGTTTTGGAGTTCTTTGACCTATGATCTTCGGCCAAACGGCCCCACGTTGCTGATACACGAAAGCACCCGACAACAGATAACTCACCTCATGTGATGAAGTGGTGCACAATAGCTGGTACCCGGTCGCATCTCGCAGCCCGAGCTGCAGACAAATGCACCACTGATAAGTGGAACTTATGGTTCCACGACTTCCACAGGCATACGACCCATCATCACGAGAGTGAACCTGCTGCTCACAATGTTTCTGAGGACATGCTCTGTAGACCATATTTTGCCTACAAATGCTCACGATCGCGGCACGCGTCCAGCAACGAAAACTTTCAGTAGCGGCGGGACACAGCTCTCCAACACGCATTAGCACGACGGCTAGATTGACGGCCTGAGACTCGGACGAGATCATACAACAGGCATTCGCTTCGCGCAGTACTGGGACCAGAAGATACCTACCGACATCCGACCACCAGGTCAACAATTCCTCACGGCGATCGGCGTCGACGAACGAATCGACGATGGAATCAGCACCGATGTCAAGAATCAGCATTCCGTTAAGAGATGTGACGCGGGCTCCCGCGATGAACGCAACAGAAACTCCGACATCACCTGACTCATTCAAAGAGTGATCCCAGTTACGGAGACGAATGACTTTCTCTGATTCATCGGTCATAAAGGCTTCCTGTTTCCATGACACATGCTCGGCAGGCACGCTGCTACCACGAGACAACCAGCTCTCCGGACATTTCACGAGACCACAAACATCGATACGAGAGCCGAAAAGTGACGCATCGATTTCATTGGGCGAAAGAAAACCGTGTCCTAGACATCGACACCCTCCACGTGGGTTGGCAGAAATAGTAATTGACTAGAGCTCGTCCAGCGTGAGCTCATATCGACTTTTCGCTGCGACGCGTGCTCCGTCGACGACCCTGCACACATAACCGGTAATATCATGCTGCTGCCTAGCCCTCAGCTTCGCGCGACGGCGCTCATGATGCTCATATGGGACGAGGATACGGATGCTGCCACTTTCATCGGATACAACCAATGATAGGAGTCTTTCAGTGCCTCCACAGCGGCTAACATCATTCATACTGATGAGGCGAGCAGAAATCGTTCCGCCAGTACGAAGAGGCGTCAATTCACTGATGCACACCACCGTTCTGTCTCGAAGGGGCTCCGGATACACTGCAAATGAACACGATTCTCAAGATCTATGCCGATGAGCTCCAGGAATCCAGGAATCTACACTCATTTCCAGGAGCAAACAAAGCCGAATAGAATGAAAATCAGATATCGGTTCGCGTTTCTTATTGGCTTAAGCCCATCAATGATGATGAATACAGCCATGAGCGCGCTACTCGTTCAGATGCGGCAGCGGATTCAGACGACCATCGACACTAGAATATCATTCCCCAACTGCTCAGGCGATTCTCACACGGATATCATCATCATGGGTTGCAAATTGAGAAACAATAATCAATGGGGTTGCCCCCAGGACGACTGAGTTCGAATTGAAAACTGAGCTCAAGTCGTTAAGAGACTACGCTGGGGAATCCAACCTCGGAGTACGCGCCACTCACTCATTCCGGACTTCTGTCGTCGATGTTGTCGTAGATGTCGTCGATGTCGTCGAGGTCGTCGACATCGACGACATGTTGGGACAGATATTGTTACGACGCGGAATAACAGCGCAGTTCGAAGGCATGTTCTAACGGACGATCGAGACGATGTCAAAAATAATACGCAGTTCATGAACATGTTGGGACAGATATTGGAATCGACGAAGAAGATGTGCGCAGTTCGGAGGCATGTTTTAACAGGTGCTATATAAAAAGAGCGCAGGCGAAATAGAGCGCAGGTAGCAAAAGCGCGCGAGTAGAATTAGAGCGCATTCTGAAGGAGGGCGCGGGTAGAATTTGAGCGCAGGTAGAATTGAAGCGCGGGTAGATTTTGAGCGCAGGTAAATTTTGAGCGCAGGTAGATTTTGAGCGCAGGAAGATTTCGAGCGCAGCGTCCTAGCGCGCATGTAAAATAAGCGCACGTATAAATTGAGCGCCAGAAAATGCGACAAAGAGACAACACACCGCATTCGATCGCTTTGTACGTCCCGAAAAATTCTACCAACGCCTCTGTCACTGACGCAACGCAATGAGATTTCACAGCATCAATCCTCGCGATCATGCGAATCCGCCCCGCGCGGCGCTCTTCCAGGAGTGGCATTTCAAGAGATTCAGCCGGAAAATATTCAAAAAGCTGCTTGCCAGTACGGTGTGGCCAGTATGCTCGCTCGCTTCGCTCGCTCGCCCAAAACCTGACCTAACCTCACCCAATCCCCTGCCATCTGCATCTATGATCGGCCAGTTTCTGATACCTACGAAAACCCCGGCTGTCATTGCGCTGCTTGCCAGTACGGTGTAACCATTATGCTCGCTCGCTCGCCCAAAACTCAACCTCACCCAATCCCCTGCCATCTGCATCCATAGTTTCGGGGAAATGGGGGACACCGTTCAAAGTCACTCTGTTGGGTAGAGACCGGGCCGCGTTCTCCAGTTTGTCGGCGCAGTGTTCACGCGGGAGCGTTGAATTTCTCTTGCGCTCAATTTATACGTGCGCTCAATTAACATGCGCGCTAGAACGCCGCGCTCGAAATCCCCCTGCGCTCAAAATCCACCTGCGCTCAAAATCTACCTGCGCTCAAAATCTGGTTGCGCTGAAAATCCACCTGCGCTCATATACTACCTGCGCTCATGTTCTAACTGCGCTCAAATTCTACCCGCGCTCTGATTCTACTCGCGCGCTTTTTCTCCCTGCGCTCTTTTTTATTTGCGCTCAAATCAACGACCACGGTTTTAACAGACAATCGAGTCGATGCCAAATTTATACGCAGTCCATGGACAGGTTTGGACAGATATTGAAATCGACGCGAAGCAAGTGCGCAGTTCGGAGGCATGTTCTAACAGACAATCGAGGCAATAGCAAGTGAAAAAAGTGGATCATGGGCAGTGGCGTAGCGAGGGGGGGTGCGATCGGGCGATCGCCCCCGCCCCGTAATTTTTCCGTCCCATGTTAATTCCCTATACCGCGGTGTCCGAAGTATCCAACCGCCCCCCCATAACATAGAACCGCCCCCCTCAAAAAAAATCCTGGCTACGCCACTGATCATGGGCATGTTCGGACAAAAATGAGGATACAAGTATTTCGACGACATCGACGACATTGACGACATCGACGACAATAGAATATGCCTTTGGGCTGCGCATATATTCAGCGTCGATTCCAATATCTGTCTCAACTGTCCATGAACTGCGTATTATTTTTGACGACGTCTCGATCGTCCGTTAGAACATGCCTTCAAACTGCGCACTTGTTCCGTGTCGATTCCACAATCTGTCCCAACATGTTCCAAATTGCGTATTATTTTTGGCATCGACCCGATTGTTTGTTGAAACATGCCTCCAAACTGCGCACATATTCTTCGTTGATTCCGATATCTGTCCCAACATGTCCATGAAGTGCGTATTATTTTTGACATCGTCTCGATCGTCCGTTAGAACATGCCTCCGAACTGCGCTGTTATTCCGCGTCGACTCCAATATCTGTCCCAACATGTCGTCGACATAGACGACATCGACGACATCGACCACATGTTGGGACAGATATTAATATCGACGCGAAATAACAGCGCAGTTCGAAGGCATGTTCCAACCGCGTGGACACACTTCCCCGAAACTCATTTCCCCGAAACCCGTTTCCCCGAAATCCATTTCCCCGAAACCCATTTCCCCGACAATTTCTCTCGCCCAATCTGAACGGGCTGCAGGCTAACTTAGCGGGGCTTGAGAGAGAAGCGAACTCGTCGGTTTCCGCGTCTCAATATCCGTTCGACGGAGTCAACACCGAACCTCTCCCAATAGGAATTGCTTGATGATCATTGATTGAACCTGAATAGATAATTGATGTCAAATATATCAAGATCAGACAGCATGATAAGTTTTTCGACAATTCTGGGCGGGCGGCGAATTTCGAGGGTGAACTGAGGCCTGTTTTGATAGCACCTGGGTCTCAGCATGCCCAACCATGTTCGTTACGCAAAACCATTTCAAGGCCCCATCACGGGAGAGAGTCGACCGAACTCTCGACGCTTGCAGAAGCGGTGACCGTCGTTGGCACATATTCGTAGCCTGCGCAGTCCCGCCAAGTCAGCCTGCAGTCCCGCTAAGTCAGCCTGCAGCCCGTTCAGATTGGAAGAGAGAAATTGTCGGGGAAATGGGTTTCGGGGAAATGGATTTCGGGGAAACGGGTTTCGGGGAAATGAGTTTCGGGGAAGTGTGTCATAACCGTTCCAACGGACGATCGAGACGATGTCAAACATAATACGCAGCCCATGGACATGTTAGGACAGATATTGGAATCGGCGAAGAATATGTGCGCAGTTCGGAGGCACGTTTCAACAGACAATCGAGTCGATGCCAAAAATAATACGCAATATGGGACATGTTTGGGCAGATATTGGGATCGACGCGGAATAACAGCGAAGTTCGAAGGCATGTTCTAACGGACGATCGAGACGATGTCAAAAAAAAATACGCAGTTCATGGACATGTTGAGACAGATATCGGAATCGACGAAGAAGATGTGCGCAGCTCGAAGGCCGAGTCTAATAGACAATCGAGTCGATGCCAGAAATAATACGCAGTTTAGGACATGTTGGAAAAGATATTGGAATCGACGCGGCACAAGTACGCAATCCGAAGGCATGTTAAAAAGACAATCGAGTCGATATTTTTTTTTTTTTTCCAGCCAAAAATAATACGCAGTTCATGGACATGTTGGGACAGATATTGGACTCGACGCGGAACAACAGCGCAGTTTGAAGGCATGCTAGAAATAATACGAAAGTCATGGACATTCGAGTCGGCCATCAAGGACCCGACGCTTTTGTTTTTCACCTCCAACTCCGCTCCAAAGGCGTCTATGGGGTACAACCCGAAGACCTTTTCGACTAAACTTCATGCGAGTTACCCCCTCGGATGGTTTTCAGGTGGACTTGTCATTGACAATACCTAGTTGGTAAGCAACCTCTTGCTTACCACTGTCTTTCCCGCTGTTTGGCACCCGTCAAGCGACGCGTGGCGACATTGCACATAGCTTTTATCTGGGCCATTGTTGTGAACAGGGCCGACCAGACCATCTACTGTCAAATATCCGAATGAGTGACAACCCTGTTTATTGCGAAGCCGCAGCCAAAGACACACGCCGAAATATTCATTTATGCAGCATTTTTCAAAGACAGTTATGGACAAATCAGTGAGCGTTGGACCAACAATGTACATAGTATGATATATTTGGTATTTGTTGGCACATGCAGCAATCGTGGGTGATGGATTCCAAAGGGAAACGACGGGTTCCCGAACGATACCGTATCACCGTTTCCACACATTTCCGTAGCCTTCGGTGAACATCGTGGACGTAACAAGTTCAATAAAAATACGACGACGTAAATGAGGCATGTTTTTTTGACAAAAATTCATCTCGCGATCTTTAGCTGCATAGTCAGCAAATTTCATGGCGAATATGCCGCAATCGTACGTGTTCCGCTGTAACGGAACGGTATCAAGGTGACGTAGGTCCCATCCCCGAGAAAAATTCGCGACGTTGTGCTTTTCGAACATCTCTTGCTCGAGGTAATTTGACAAACGCTCGAGGCAAGCGTCGTTGGGCCGATATAACGAGTCAAGATAACGAATTTGCCGGCTACGGAAATCCACGATCACCATTGCCCAGTGAAAATTTTCTAATATAGGTACTAACAGAATATCTCTGAACCAGATGAGATATCGAAGTTATGCTTGCGCGAAAAGTTGCGTCTTGAATTGCCATTTTGTTTGCGATTCGTCCGCCTCCAAAAGCTCGAAGCGTCGAGATTTGCCAGAAGAAAAACCGCGGAAATCTGGTCTCGTCTATGGGACGCCCATAGTGAACGTCTGTCAAATCTGAACCAGATGAGATATCGAAGTTCTGTTTGCGCGAATAGTTGCGTCTTGAGTTGCCATTCCGTTTGCAATCTGCCCGCTCCCGATAGCTCAAAGCCGTGGGATGGCAACTCAAGACGCAACTATTCGCGCAAACAGAACTTCGATATCTCATCTGGTTCAGATTTGACAGACGTTCACTGTGGGCGTCCCATAGACGAACCCAGATTTTCGCAGTTTTTCTTCTAGCAAATCTCGACGCTTCGAACTTTTGGAGGCGGACGAATCGCAAACGAAATGGCAATTCGAGACGCAACTTTTCGCGCAAACAGAACTTCGATATCTCGAGCAACAGACGGCTTTCTATTCAAGACTTCAAGACGCCCGCCCAACTCCTGAGACCGCGACCAGTTTTGAGCGGCGGTCATCCGAGCTATCGACGAGAAATGACCCGTGTCACACGAAAAATTCATGCGAATTACGCTGACATCCCGTGTGCGAATAGCGAATTATCAACACTCGGCGAATTATCGGAGTGTTTAACATGAGGCCTATGGGCGAATTGACCGATATTCTGAAAGAATCAGTGCGAATAGCGCATTAGCGGGGGTCCTCGAATCAGCGGGGGTGCGAATTATAGGTATTCTGTAATCACACTGAAGACCGCTCTCTAGTTCCCGCAATGAATTCGAACCTGATTTCGCTGAGCCAGCTTGCCAGCGATGGATTCAAGGTCGCGGTAACTGCAAAAAGGATCACCATGTCATCAGGAAAGACCAGAGCGGTCGCCAACAGACAGAACGGTCTGTACGTTTTGATGGCGGACCCAGCGGATGAACCGAAAGCCCTGCAGGCCGCGTGCGAGACAAAGGTCAGTCTCCGTGAAGTTCATCGTGCTCTCGGTCACGTGGGGGAGGATAAAATCCTAAAAGTGCTCCGACGAGGTGGGATAGAGTACATAGACGCTCTGCCATCGTACTCTTGTGTTCCCTGCAACCTCGGTAAACAGCATCGAGTACCCTCTCACGACAAACCAGAAGAATGTCGTGCAACAAGGCCCGGCTTCATACATGGAGATACGTTGGCTGCTACTGAATACTCTCTCGGAGGTAAACTATACATGTTAGTTCTTACCGACGACTTTTCTCGCTTCCGTCGTTGCTTCTTTCTCCTCAAGAAAATCGAAGTTGCCTAGTGTATCTAGGAATATGTCCCGTGGTTCCACACTATCTTCCAAAGACACATTTTCCGTCTTCACACGGACGCCGGCACCGAGTTTTTGACAGGCGAAGTCCGACAATCAATGAGGGACATTGGTTGTCAATTTAACCAAAGCAATCCATACGAACCACAGGGAAATGCAGTCTCTGAAAGATCCATGCGTACATTAGATGAATTAGGTCGATCCATGCTTATTGACAGCTGTCTGCCAACAAGTTTGTGGGCGGAAAGTTGTCAGTTCACTTGTGATGTTCTGAACGCAATTACTATCAACCCCCATCCCATCTACCGATACTTCGGCTCATGAAATCTTCATGGGAACAAAACCATACTTTGGATCCTTCAGACCGTTCGGCTCAGATTGCTCTGTTCTTGATTTGCGACCTGGTCGTAAGAAGTTCAAGGCAAAATCAATCCCTGCAAAATTGGTTGGACTGAATCAAGGCGTGTTTGGGTACAGATGTTTGCTGAATGGGACTCGCACTGTCATCACGTCAAAACATGTCACGTTTCTGAATACAGCACCTCTTGCTGGCAAAGATGACTCGATTAATGCTGTGCCAAGTGATGGAAACCACAAGGACAAACCTATATTCAAAGATACAAACGCAAAACTTCCGCTGGCCGAACAATCAGCCGAGAGTAGTGAGCAGCCGAGCGCCGCGCCAAACGCACCAACGTCGATGGCGCCGGATGAAGAGGAAGAGGAGCAGCAACCCTCTCCATCTCCAGCAGCAGACGCTGCCGGTCATATTGTTAGGTTAGGCTCTCCGAGTCGGGCGTCACGTCGGGTGTCGGCGGGCGCCGTGCCTTCCGTTCTGCCGGCGCGGGCGGTGCCACCGTCTCTCCAGCGCCAAGGGCTGCTGTTCGCGGGCGTTTACCACCCAAAGTTGGGCACTGTTGCACGCCGGGAGCAGCACAACTGACCGCCGCGGACTGCTTGTCGGGCTGGCAAGCCTCGGGGTCTCTGTTTTCGTCGTTCGGGGCCCTGTCATCTTCGTGTTGGTTGTTGATGAACGTCTGCCATTTTTCAACGGCCTGTACGACCGCAAGCCGCGGGTGGCGTCTGGCCACAGCCTCAACCGCCGCGTTGTAGAATGAGGCGTTCACCGCCATCGGGGTGCGAAGCAGGAGGCAAACATGGGCTGCCTTTTCCTTGCACAGTAGGGTGGATCGAAAAAACATTTTTTCCGAAATCGCGAATTCCCTGGTGATGAAATCGTGTGGACAGTAGTCGGTATCAAGCAGAAAAAAAATGACGTGCGTCGGACAACATCTTCAGTCTGCGCATTTGAGTCAAAGTTTCAAGGTTTTACGTGAGAAAGTAGAAATTTCTCTATGAAACACCGAAATTTTGAGTGGAACGCGCAGACTGAAGATGTGGTGCCACGGAGTGCAGTTTTTTTTGAGCAATCACGCTCACCAGCCACACGATTTCAGCACTAGGGAATCCTCGATTTCGTAAAAAAAGTTTTTTCGATCCACCCTATTGCACAGGCTTCTTGCGCCGTTTTTCCGTCGCGGGTTGGAGCGCTCCGCTCCAAAGCACATCAACGTCGTCACGTGCGGCAGCCGGTTTAGGGTCCGACGTAGACTGGCGACCCCTTCGCTCGAAATGCTGCTGGCGAGGCACGTCATGTGCCAGGCTTTTGCCGTCGGCAAATCTGGAAAGACGAAACGGGAGTGTTAGAGGCGCGGCCATGGCGAGCGCTCGCGTATGCACCCTAGCTAGGGCGAGGTAGATGGGCCAGCGGGCGTACTTGCCTCGTCGGTGTTGCACCATTGTCTTTCCGTCACGGGTTCGCCCTTTGAATTACGTCATCTGCAAAGTGAAGCGGGAGGCTTTTAGTTCTCCGCTGGAAACCTCTCGCGCCGCATGTTTTCTGGCAAGTTTCTTTTCGAATTTGACTTGGACCACTTGACGTTGAGAGATGGGACAGTGAAACAGTTGGTACGGAGAAAGTTAACATGCAGAATTTGGAAACCGTCACGGCCCTGTGTCCCGGGGCACTCCGTTCTGGGGCACCCTGCCTGGGGCACCCTGCCTGGGGCACCCTGCCTGGGGCACCCTGCCCGGGGCACCCTGCCTGGGGCACCCTGCCTGGGGCACCCTGCCCGGGGCACCCTGCCCGGGGCACCCTGCCTGGGGCACCGTGCTCCGGGGCACCCCGCCCTGGGCACCGTGCCCCGGCCTTGTGACTGGTGCGCCAGTGGTCTTACCTCTGTTTCATCGCCGAGAAACTGTGCCGAGGCGCTGTAAGGCGCCGCTTTTGAAGGCTTCCTGGGTGAGGGTTTTCGGCGAGGCCAACCATGAATTGGCGCCCTCATTGGTTGCCGCTGCCCGCGTGGTGGCGCTCGCGTCCGTCCAACAGCGCCGGGACACGGACATTCTCACTAAAAACATGGCGGCGCATAAATGTAAACAACTCATCGCCGGGAAGCCTTTAGTGAAACGACTTGAGAAGCTACGAATCGAACAGCTCACCCATTTTCTGGAGCAGCGTTCGGCGCCGACTCCCTTACATTCATAAAGGGCGATGATTCCTTTCCGGTTGCGCGACGCGACGTTTCCTCACTGGCCTGATGAAGATGAAATCGCTCTGGCTCAGATGCCATCGGTGATTCTTCAAGCTAGCTCCTTCCTCGTCATTTACCTCCGTTTCTATATCGCATCAACGTTCCATTATGCGTGTAAGTCGGCTTGCCTGAGCCTCCGTCGCTAACGACTGTCGGAGATCGCTGCGGTGCAATTCTGCTCCGTGGATCTCCGCACTGCATTCTTCCATGCGATCGGGGTGCTTGTTAATTTCAGTGCAGTGCCCGATAACCAAACTTGAAAACCATGATGAGAACTCTGGTGATGTCCTGCGAAAACTACCCGCCCAAACATAATCTCGCTCGTAGCATCGCATCGTTTGCGCGCTGCTCCTCTCTAGTTGAGAACCGGTTCGGTTTTTCCTGTTCGAGAGCCTTCAACATTTCGAATCCTCACTGCTCCGCCCTCCCATTCACATAGGCTGTCCTTTTCCACGAGAGACCAGTCGCCGACATAAAGACCTCCCAGTGACGACTTGTTCACGTTTATGCGCCGCCATGTTTTTAGTGAGAATGTCCTAGACCCACAGCGCCACTGTCGTGTGTGTGTGCCTCAGGGCACACAGCCGGGGCACCCTGCCACGGTCCTGTGCCGCGAGGCACCCTGCCACGGCCCTGTGCCTCGGGGCACCCTGCCACGGTCCTGTGCCCCGGGCTTTTCCAAACACTACCCTACGGTAGCGAACGACTTCTCATCGAAGATGACGGTTTCGACGCGGGAATGGCATACAAGCCAAGTAGCATATCGATGGGGTCGTGGGATTCAATCTTGATAAACGGCTCATATTTTCCAGAGGACGATGAATGGCGTGAGTTCGCCGTTCCTTTCTCGCAAAGGATTCGAGGGATTGGAGGAATGCAGCTTTCGAGAAGAGTTCAGTGTCGGCTCCAACAGTTCATACGTCAAGCAAGAGACGATCGGAGGCAATGTCATTGGCTGATCCCAGTCGAAGTCTGTGACGAGACCGGTGAAGGCTTGTCAAGCAAAGAGTGGCTCATTGTGAATGATTGTTAGTGGTATGAATTATTCTCGGCTCATTTCGTGCCGAGTTCCGATCGGTCAGTGGCGCTAGTCATGTCGAGTTCGCTCTCGGAGATTGATCTGTTGACATTGCACAGCCTGTATGTGGATATGGACCTCGCAATAAAGCAAAAATAGCGGCATTCTCGACAATGGTTCGCCTCGTTCTTAATCTAACAAGGGAGGGGTTAGACCAGTGTTTCGCGGTCAGTCACCAGTTACGGCGACTTTTTCAGGAGGCGCGACGTTGCAAGGGCAGTTCAAACTGTCCAACCACGGCTCGTCAGAGAAACAAGATCTTCAGACTGGAAATCCTCGAGTGCATGCTTGAGTCTGATGCCGTCATCACGTATCGCGCCGTGTAGCGGAGCGCCTTCGAAGGATCCAATAAGAACGAGGAACACTGACCGCCCCGAGGCGCTCTTTTCTGGTCGGGCGCTCAGGATTTCGGTCATCTCTTCATTTTCAGTTATTTGAGGGACCGATCGGGATACAAAGATCGGGATACATACGGGAGAAAAGATATAAAAGAATCCCGGATAGAACGCGTCGCAACGCGTCGTATAGTTCCTATGAGTGAACTTCGTCGTCGGCTTGAACGCTCTGTCCAAGGGGTTTCTATCAGGGGCAGATTCAATCGATCAATATATTTTCTTCCCCCTTCTTTTACCGAAGCGGGTGGAGAATCGGTACATAGGTCACGGCTGCGGGAGTACATTAAGTTGAGAGAATGACATGAGGGTCCCGTTTGCATAACCTTCATAAGCATCTGAGATACGGCGAAAATTCGGTCAAACGTAATCGCTTCCCGAGGTTTCTGAGAGCTCGCAAAGATGCTTCGCTGTCATGCCATGGACCTTTTCCCAACGTGCCAGAGAGCCCGTTCAGCTGGGGTTCCATGGCGGCTAAGCCGGAGCTGACGGCAAGGAAACGAGGAGTGCGTCGCAAGTCGCTCAATGCGCTCCGGTGCGCAGAATCACAACGGCCGCTAACTGCGTTTTACTCCTTGGTATTCGGGCAGACGGTTAGAGCTCTCGATGAAATATTCGAATTTGGGAAAGGTCGTCGCCAATGAGCTTTTCCGTTCGCAAGGTTCTCCAAACGGTTTCATCATCATTCGTAGTTCAACCCTTGACACTGGTCGTCTTTAGCTCTTCAGTTCAGCGATCTCAGTGCAATTTTCCATACGAAGTTTCGACTTCAATTTCCGAACACAAGGATGGACCGAGCAGGTCAATTCTTGCGCACAGTAGATGGCGCAATTCATGGCAAATTTGCGTGGTGTGACAGTGAGGGCAGGTACGCCGGTGGCTCCGACGTCGGAACATCTGAGTTTTTTTTCAGCGAAGAACGCTCCACAAAAGACGGATTCCGCATAATACGGTGTAGGAAGTGGCGAAGGTGAGTTACCTTGACAACTTTTTGGCAAATACATATTACATTATTCTCGGGCGTACAAAGAACGCTACGTAAGACGAACCTCGCGTAAGAGGAACATTCCGTATAACGAACCTCACGCAAGAAGAACCTTCCGTGTGGAGTAGACGTGGGCTCCCGTACTACGGAGTACGGCACCGTACCGCACTACGGCGCTGCGGCGCCGTACCGTACTACGCAGTACGGCACGGTACCATACTACGCAGTACGGCACGGTACCATACTACGCAGTACGTCAGCGTACCATACTACGCAGTACGGCACGGTACCGTACTACGGCACTGCGGCGCCGTACCGTACTACGCAGTACGGTACGGTACCATACTACGCAGTTCGGCACGGTACCATACTACGCAGTACGTCACCGTACCATACTACGCAGTACGGCACCGTACCGTACTACGGCACCACGGCGCCTTACTGTGGTACCTTCCAAGAATTTTCGAGCCATCGCGTTAAGCCAATAGAGCTGCCGGTACGGCGCTGTAGTGCCGTGGTACGGCACGCTCCGTAGTACGCCCACGTCTAGTATGGAGAACCTCGCGCGTGCCTCGAACTAATGGTAATTACGGTCGACACTGGTCCTGGATACACAAGGTCCTTCTTAGGCGAGATTCGTTTTACGGAAGGTTATTCTTAAGCCAGGTTCGTTATGCGGGAGGTCCTTCTAACGTGTAGTCATGTTTGGTTTTTTGAGGTTCCCCATACGCGAGAGAATAGGGTAGACATAGCTCATAATGAGTACCGAGGCTTTCTGGTATTTTGGTGCTCCTTGAGACCTAAGTTCTTCCGATTAACATCGGATTCCTGTTCACGTTGGGATATCAACTGAGATCGAATCTTCCACAGCCCACACTTTTGCAACGTCAGGGGAAAAATCCAGCCTAGTGGCGAGATTGTTCGGATCAGGCCCGAGATCCACAACCACTTGCCAGAACACGGAGGTCATGGGAGCAGTATTTACACCGCAAGAGGCCGATGGCTCCGGGAAATACGGCAAAATCCGAAACGACCTCCGCTCAGCGTACTCCTAGAAGAGCGACGCAGGTAATCCGTTCGCCGCGTCCCACCCATGTTCCGCTGTTATAGGAACCAGGCGAACGAACGACTTCATCGAACGAGCTCTTAACTCGGAAAAATCTGATTCCAGCCTACCGATCGAAGAAGCCGTTCACATCGTGCCTGTACAGCACCTGCGTACACTGCGACGATGGAGAGCCTCCCGGAGACCCGGGCAAGTGCATACTCTGGATGAGCTTTTCACTGCGCTGACGAAGGAAAATCTTATCGGGTACAATCGAACACAAGATGGGGAGCCACTGATTATTGTTCGATGTCCCGAGTTCGACAGTATAATGGTCACGAGCAAGCGCCTCATCCAGAACCTCCAGAGAACCACCATGATCCAAGCGGATGCAACATATCAGGTTCTACCGCTCGGCTTCTGTGAGCAATTGTTCACAATTCACGCGAACTGGGTGAATCCGGGGAGGAACTCGCGATGCCATGTGAGAAAATCGAGAATTGCGTTTGGTCGAAATCTGCCTCATTTATCCTCATCCATTAACACTGACTAATAAGCTCTCAATCCTAGGTTGGGATGGTTGCGTTTGCCTTCATGAATGCGGCCAGCTCACCGGCATACGTGGAAGTGCTCCGCGCACTCCAGCGAGAGCTTCCAGATCTAGTCGTCAGGGAATATCTGGGAGATTTCGACCAGGCCATGCGATCCGCAGCTGCTGAAGTATTCCCAGGCGTGCGCCTGTATGGATGTCTATTCCATTATGCGCAATGCTTAGTACGACGCGCAAACTCGCCTAAAATCGGATTTGCCGAAGAACTTCGAAGCCCCGGACCCATTCTGAAGCGATTCTTGGCCTTTGCTGCTCTTCCCTTACTTCCACCTGAGTTCATCGCTCCAACCTTTGAGGCTTGCAGAGTCGCTGCTCTTAAAGTCCACCAAAACGTGAGTACCCTCGTCCGGAAGAATGGGTGAACGGACTGATTGCTCATTTGCGATGGTATATCATCAGTCACCCGGTGTTGATATCTTGACCGCATTCCTCACGAGTGCTGCATTATTTTCCAGTTCAGGCCTTTCGCCGAGTACGTTCGCCGCCACTGGCTTGGCACAGTCGGAACAGAAAATCTCTCATTGTTCGGCGCACCGACCAGGACGAATAATGATGTAGAATCTTTCAACGGGAGCTTGAAACGAGAGCTAGGAGCTCATGCAAACATTTGGACTTTGATGGGTGAGTTTACCGCTGATTCTTTTACCCCCTATCCTCCCTCTGCTCACGGGAGCGCGGACGCAAATTTAAATGTTTCGGATCCATTCTCCAGCGCAGGGATGGGCACTTTCGTAATCATGATTAAGATTTTGATTATGATTTTTGCCAAAAATCATGATTATCTGATGAGAGTATGATTTTGATTATGGTTATGATTACATTTGATTATGATTATGGTTATGATTACATTTGATTATGATTTTGGTTATGATTAATCATAGTCATAATCATAATCATTTTGTAATCATAATCATAATCACAATCACCCTGTGATCACAATCATAATCAAAATCATAGAATAATCATATTCGTAATCATAATCATGGGGAATCATACACGTAATCATAAAAAAAATCCAAAATTGGCCGAAAATAGAAGGAAGACGTCCGTATTGGGGGTTTTCAGGGTCGCTGAGTACGATTCAGTCGTTGTTTTCCATATCAGAGCCTCTCCCGCCTGAACGATGACTTATGATGCTGGTACGAGGAGCCGGGAGACGGTGACGATGCTGCCTTCTAACAGCTTACTCGAACCTTCACACCCGATTCAATGCTCTTCGCTCTGGCTCGCTTCGATCGTTTGAGTTACTTGAATGAGCGTAGGTCATAAACCTCTGTGTGAGAAGCGACCGCGGGCTAGATTGTGCGTTTACATCTAAACAAATGAGATATGCATTAAGATGGAGATGGACCTCTGTTGTGTCTCTCGCTTCGGCCAAACAGCGAGTCCGGGGGTTCGGCCCGGGACCCAGGCTATTGTTTATCACCAGGTTTTCCGCGAGAATGTGTTTTGGGATTGATTGGCAACTGACCAATCACCGCTATTCACCCGAAAACGGGGAAAGGGATGCCGTCAATTGCTTGAAATGCATGTTCAACTGCCCACAGCACACAGTTTCCAACAGCAGAAGCAACAACAACGGTCTTGCCTTCTATCATCGTTCAACAAGGCAGGTTAGCAGCGATCCATGGTGATTTTTCCATTGAACGCTCCTGTCGTTCACCCACATTTTGTATCTGGTCAATCCTTCCAGTGACATTGACATGTTTGTTGAGAGTTCATAAACCGATTGTCATGGAACTTCTGTGGGAAATTCTCACCGAACGTGCGTTCACCTAGAGCAGGGGCTCCCAAACTTTACGGTACCGCGCCCCACTTTCCATAGGCTGAATGGTCGGCGCCCCACCATGGGATGACGATCGAGAGCAGATCATGTGTTCAACCGCTGACATGAATGAATTGGAGAGCGCTGTTTCTTCCACCAGCTATAGATTCGTCGCGTATACGTACAGGGCGGCCGACCCTAATCAAACTTGTAACCTCCCCCACGGCAACGTTAATAATCTCCCTCAGTCAGCAATGAGCTGACAGCTCTACTAAAATTCTTCCTTCCTGCATTCGAGAAACCGAGAACTCAATTGATCGAGACGAGACCCAATCATGCGTTCCGACTAAGTTTCCATTCGACTCCGAATAAGAGTCTGAAGCTTGAACCAATCGGTAGTTCTTCGGATTTCTTCACTTGGGTAGCTAAGTTCCCTCCACAAAGAGAGTTCCAATGAATCCATCAATCCCTGCGAACGTTTTTGCGAGCGCAGAAACTATCCCGCCCGAGAGCAGCCACTCTCCAGCTCGAGCGAACGAGTGAACAGTGTGACCATGCTTGTTGTGGATGTATGGACGTAGCAGACAAACAGAGCACAATAATAAACGCCATGCATCAGGCAGTGCCTGGCTCCCAAGCCGGTCGGTTGTGTCTTCGTTTCCAGTTGCATGCATGACAACAATGCTCATCTCAACAAACAATAAAAGTACCTGCCACGAAACTGCAGAATTAGCGTCGCGCCCCACCAGGAAACCTCCCGCGCTCCACTGGTGGGGCGCAACCCACAGTTTGGGAACCCCTGACCTAGAGAACTTTCTCAAGAGTCCGCTCGGTGAGGGTGGTTAAGCTTGTTGATTGAATAAATTTTGCGTGAGGCTCTGATATGGAAAACAACGACTGAATCGTACTCAGCGACCCTGAAAACTCCCGATACACACGTCCTCCCTCTACTTTGCGCAGATTTTGAGGGTTTTTCGTATGATTACGTGTATGATTACACTATGATTATGAATTTGATTATGATTTTGCTTCTGAAAAATCATATTCATAATCATATTTTGATTTTCTCGTAATCATAATCAAAATCATAATCAAATCCCGATTTTTCCAGAATCATAATCATAATCAGATCACGTTCTGATTTTTCCCATAATCAAAATCATATTCTTATTCGTAATCATCTAGGTGCCCATCCTTGCTCCAGCGGAGCTTTGTGCCAGGTGTCAGGATGAAAATGTAGAATACATTCAGTGGACGATGGGCGTCGACAACATCCGCTCCGTACCCACCAAAGCGACGGTTTCGAACCGAAAAGTCATCGAAGAGTGTTGGGACCTCCTGACCAGAGGGCTAATGTCCCCAAAAGATGTCGTCGAACGTTTGAAGTACCGAGTCGGAGCTTGTGAGTTTCTTGAATTACTGTTTCAGAAGCGGTCGCAACTCTCGTTTCGCAATTGAAATATTCGAATCCCGATTTTCATACGTTATATATTTCCCGGTCTGTCAGCTCGAGCGCGGAAGCACATCTTCCCAAGCAATGAGGCTGGACTTCAACAGTGGCATCAATGGGTGGATGCCCAGATTGCTCTTGAAGATCACAACTATATGTGGAAGCCGCTACACCTCCATGACCATGGGTACGCCAGAACGTTGCCACCGCCTGCGGATCACGAAGATGCGCGATGCCTTCCTCAAGATCTCTCACTAGTCAGCGTCAAGGATGCCGCCGAGAACTCACTGGTCCCCGGAGAAGAATTCCCTCATGACCTCCAAAGTGAGCGCCCGAAACCTCAGAATCCGCCCATCTCTGAAGAGATGCATGCTGTGATCACTGAAGCGCTGACGAAATCTCCAGCTCAAGTTCTCGTGCGTGTATCAGGCCTTGCCGTGACTCGCGATAATCTGGAGACTTTGAGAGAACACCAATGGCTCGACGACATCATCATCGAATCGTATTCGAAACTGATAGTCAAGAGAAGCAAGGAGGAACCACTCTCGCCGAGAGTTTACGCATTCAGTCCGCACTTTTTCTCAAGGCTCAGCGAGAACGGCTACAACTATGACGCTGTCAGTAGATGGACCCAAGGGGACGATATTTTCGAGAACGATATTCTGCTCTTCCCCGTTCACTCCCCCAACCACTGGAGCATGGCAATCGTTTCCCTCCGCGACAAGAAAATCAACTTCATGGATTCCATGGGCAAAAAAAATGTGGAATGCGTGGATATACTGAAGCGATACCTCTCCGACGAAATGGCGATGAAAAAAAATTGTCAACTCGATTTTCATGGGTGGGTCCTCTTCCCACGAACCCCGAACCTTCCTCAACAAGAAAACGGGACCGATTGCGGTGTGTTCGCATTGAAATATGCGGATTACGTGGCTCGAGGTATCAGCATCAACTTTGAGCAAAAGAAGATGCCATATTTTCGGCGGCGCATGATGTTAGAGATCTTGAACTCAAAAATCTTCCCGGCCGGTTCCGGTGAAGTCTGAAGTTTGTCGAGGTGAAGCTATTTTACATTAGTGTTTGTGTTCTCAGAGAACTCCCATGGAAGAATATGCGTCGATCGAATCGAATGAAATTCAGATTTGCGGGAACCGCCAAGTCTACTCTGATTCCCTGTTCGTTCCCCATCTCAACGTAATCATCCCCTAGAAATTCAATCAACCGCTGTCAAATCAAAGCAAATCTCGCAACAGGGCTTGGCTGTTGGAAAGTCAGACAACCATGAGCAAAACTCTCTCTGTTCCGCGGGCAGGAAGCGCCGCCCATCTTTCCTCCTTTCCCTCGAACTCGCCAATCGGCCGCCATCTTTGCATGCGATCACTTGGCTGCCCTCCGTCATATTCTAGCCGTTCAAAATGGCGGCGCATCGAGGAACCGAGGGAGAGGAGGATGGGATCGGTGGAGAGAGGGCTCACGTGATTCGAATAGTGTAGGGTGCTACAGCCTCATCTGTGCAGCCTTGAGTCAAGGCCCTTGACACGTCATCCTCTGTTTAAGACTTATAATGCTATTTTCCTCGCCAGGAATCATGAATACAGTCGATCATCAACGGCCATGCACCGGCAAAACAAACCGGTATCGAGGGAGCTTCCTGTGGGTCACACGGGTGAACCAGGATAATTATCTGAGGAGGCATGACAAACGGGTGTCAACGCAGGATGCGATCACGATTCACCAAATCATCAAAGTATATGGGAAATGCGCTGCGTCGGGGTTAATAAAGCCAATCCTGAATGCAACAAAATATGTCGTTTTTGCTCGCGGGATCCGAGACGATTCGACGGGATGTGGCCGAATGACATTCAAATGTCTCGAAGCTCAATGCGGCCGTTAGAAGACGGCGTCCAACAGGGGGCGCGCTAAGGCTTCCTTCCAAAAGTTGTAACGATGGATCGAGTGGGTGGCAAGATGCGTGAAAGCGACGGAACTAAGCACGGGACCGTACTCTGGTACGACCCGCAAGGGGCATACCATGCGGACGGTTCTCAGGGAGTCGCGGAGTTCATTTTCCATAGGGAAAAGACTGCCGCGGACGGCAACTTGATAGTTCGCTGCAAACATTGGCGACGGTAAGTTTCTTGACGTCACCCGTTCTTATGCTCTGTTTAGTTGATTGCACGACCCTTTGCATGTAAATCGCCAATGTCATAGAGCAGTGGTTCCCAAACTGGGGTTCACCGACCCCAAGGTGTACGCGGAGCGATTGCGGGGGGTACGCGAGAGAATTTTCGATTGTCCTGGCCAAGTACCGCAGCCGCTGGATATTGGAATTGAGTGCTGAGAGGACAACAACTTGTCGTTCAATGTCAGCACTTATTGGATATCTGTGGCGTTTTCGGGAGTCTAGATGAGAAAGATGTTTGAAAAACCTACCCCGCTCTGCATGGATGGGTGATCCGGGGATACGCCAAACGCCAGGATGCGGTCGAAGGGGTACGCGAGACTCAAACGTTAGGGAGCCACTGTCATACAGGCATTGTTTGGCAGCCAAGAGAGTGGTTGACAAACCATGAGGCTCTCCCCAGGAATACATTCCGCGGTGTTAATATTCGCACGCAGTTCCGAGTCTTCTATCTTCTCTTATCTAGGTGTATTGTTAACTATGGAATCATTCAATTCAATTCAAGGCGCTTTATTTGCATAAAGGTTTTTCCGCCTGGCAACTCGCCAGGCGAAGAGGTGATGGATAGTTGAGGATCGGGGAACATATTTGGGAACAACAGAGATCTCAGAGCGAAGGTTATTAAGTTTTATGTTGAAGAAATGAGAACATTTTGGCGAAGAGAGAATTTTCTTGAACGCACGTTTGTCGGCGTTCTCGAAGAGATCCGTGATGGAGGGAAGGCGGGCAGAAATCTCGAGTCGGTCAACACGACAGCGGACCGCAACGAGTCGGATAAATCTGTTTCTGACTGCCTCGAGCTTCTTGAAGTCGCCCCGGAGGCGGGGGGCCCAGACCGGGGCACAGTAAAGGAAACGCGGCTCTATCAGGGCTCTGTAGAGTCGAATATAGAATTCGGGTCGCTTCAAAATGAAGCATCGAAGGATTAGATTGGAGAGTACGGATGAGGAGCGTGCAACTTGCTCAGCATGCTCGCTGAAGCGAAGATTGGTCGGGAAGAGCACTCCCAGGTCGCGAGTTACCGTCAGTGAGGGGATAGGGGCATTTCGGATGTGGTATCTCGTTGAAGAAGATTCCGGGAGCAGGGAAACGCACTTGGCCACGGAGATGAGCATCCCGTTTTCATCAGCCCAGTCGAGGACGGCGTCAACAGCAGATTGGAGGCGGGACGGGGCCGTGTCGTCGTCGATCTCCGTGTAGATTTTGAGGTCGTCTGCATAGGCTTTGTAAGAGATGCCTGGAGGGATGTGAGAGCGAATGTCGAGCATGAAGATGTTCCATAAAATCGGTCCCAAAACAGACCCCTGGGGGACACCAGAGGGGGAGGGTTGGGGGGAGGAGAACGTGTCCTGTTTCATAGATCCCGAAAGTATTCATTCGTTGATTGTGAAACTTCTTGAGCTAATGGGGGAAGTCGTGAAGAAGGTGCACGGATGTTTTCCACATATAACGAACATGTTCTCCGCACGTAATACTGAAAGTTCCTGTTATTGTGGTTCTTCGTTGTTGTCGGTCAATTGTCGAGTTCGTCGAGTGGAACACGGAACTTTACTTCGACAACGAAGTCCACTTGGCGGATCGGAATTCCACTTGGCGGACCGGAAACTTGAGTTATGACTCCTAAGCGAGCGTCAATAGGATTGAGTTTTCGTGCTGCGAAGAGGACTGAAGGAGGAAAGAAGACTCGGGAATCATTCAGGTCATGAACGTACACCACGCGAGGTGTCGTTGGAGTCTTTGGACCGACGGCAAGGATCGGTCGGGGGTCGGGGAGTGGGCCGGGGTGTAAATTCGGAGACGGAATACAGAGCTTCTTCCGGATCACAGTTAGGAGACTCACGACTTTTGGAGGTACAGGATCTACAGGAGGTAAGGAACGTCCGAGAGACGGGGGTCTTTCTTTCGTGATATCTTGGAACGACTGTTCGAGGGACGGGGTGAAAATGCGAAAATCAAAAGTAGGTTTCCGTCGTCAGAAGGCTCACGACACCTGGAGTTGAAGGATGGACGAGAGGTTCCACTAGGAAGCAAGAGGAAAAAGACTAAACCTGTGCGGGGGAATGAAATGAGCGACCAACGAATGGACAGATTATATACCGATCGTATACGACATAGTAAGGCTCGGTCGAACGAGACAAGTCAGGAGCGGAAATCACGGACGCAAGGTCAAAGGAATCGGATGAGTCTCCTACGAGGTGGAATCCATCGCGAGTTGAAATGTGTTGCATTGCACGATGATCCCAATTACGATTATAGTGGTCATCCGAGTGTGGTTTTCGGGAAAATGAACACAAAGTGTGGGTTTTGTCATGCGATGAAATTCAGGAATGAGACTGAGGGGTTGTGTTGTGGAAAGGGGCAGAAGAGAATACCCGACTTAGGTGCACCACCCGAGCCGTCGGCATCGTTGATCGCTGGTCAATCAAGGGAGTTGAAACATTATCCGGTGCACCGAAGAAGGTGCACCGCAGGAATTTCAAGAATTGGATATAGGAACGGTCGTCCCAGGACCAAAATAATCGGGTTACTTAGGAAACTCGGAATCAGTTACGTTCCACGGACAATAAACGGATGCTCATCAGTTAAGAACTACTCGGTTTTGCCTCAACCTCCCCGCGGCGGAGCGCGAGTGGGTACGCTAGTGTTCCATAAAATCGGTCCCAAAACAGACCCCTGGGGGACACCAGAGGGGGAGGGTTGGGGGGAGGAGAACGTGTCTTCAACTCTTACGACGAATTGCCTTCCGGCGAGATAGGACGAGCACCACGAGACAACACTTTGACGTATTCCAAGCCTGGACATCTTGGAAAGTAAAAGGACGTGGTCTACCCGGTCAAAAGCTTTCGAGAAGTCAAAGAAGATGGTGTGGACTTTGAGGCCCCGCGAGAAAGCGACGCCCCAGTCCTGAACCACTTCCAGGAGTTGGGACTCGGTCGAACGACCTCGACAGAACCCGTGCTGTTCGGGGTCGAGGAGATCTGCGGTGGAAAGGTATTCAATCAGATAGTCGGCAACAAATCTTTCCATGACAATGCAGGCTATGGAAAGCTGAGCGACTGGACGATAGTTATCAACCACCCGTCGATACCCCTTCTTGTGGATGGGTGTGGTCACCGCCAGACGGAATGCAGCGGCACTTCACTGTCCGCGAATGACCTAGAGAAAATGAGTTGGAGAGGCTCGGCGAGCTCCCCTGCAAGGTGCTTGAAGAGGATTGGGGGAAAGACATCAGGTGTGACGGAGGTCTTCGAGCTGAGCTTGGCACGCTTGGAGAAGACGGACTGAACGTCAAACGACATTGGGGGACTGAGATCCAACGATCGCTCTGTGGTAGAGGGACGGGGGACGTGGTGCGTGTACACCGAGGCGAAAGATTTTGCGAATTGTTCGGCAATATCCCTCGGGAGAGTGATTAGCTCAGAGCCCACCGAGGAGCGTAAGGCCTGGACGGAGGTTTGACCTCTGAGTCTCGAGTTAGCGTATCTGAAGAAGGCTGAACTGCTCTTGAAGCGAAGTTGAGACTCCTCCAAGGTCCTCAGGGCACTACCGGCAAAGAAATCGAGCCAGTTGATGTGGGTGAGTTCGGCGGACATGAGTTCGAAGTTAGCCTTCCGAAAGCATCGGAAAGTTTTAGAGCGAAGGCAGTCTGATGGAATTGCAAGCTTGAAGGAAAGAGCGTCGTGATCCGACTTGAACGGTGGGTTATAAGCGGACGTCCAGATACGGCTACTACCTAGCAGGTCGTTTAGGTTTTTGAACATGCGGCTCTCAAACTGTCGACCCTGGTCTGTAGTGATGGTGTCGGGAACGCCAAATCTAGCTATCCAAGTGGCGATGAGAGCAGTTACGACCGTTGTAGTCTCCATATTGGGGATCGGAACGACTTCAGGCCATCTAGTGAATCTGTCAACCATCGTGAGAAGGTATCTATTGCCACCTGAATTCGGTAACGGTCCGACTAAGTCTACATGGATGTGTGAGAAGCGAGCCTTTGGCATCGGAATGATCTGGGGAGAAGTTTTCGTATGCCGGGTTATTTTCGATGCTTGACAATCAAGGCAAGTTTCGCACCAGTTTCGTATGTCGGCAGCTATCGTAGGCCAGAAATAAAGATTACCTAGCAGTTTTCTCAAAGGTTTGCTTGCGAGGTGACTCACGTTGTGGTACTGCTCGAAAATCTTACGCCGAAGTGAGAGTGGAACATAGAGGCGGTGTCTGGCTCCGGACGTATCGTAGATCAGGCGGATTCTGGGTGTGATGTTTATCGGTTTCAAGGTAGGCACCGACTTTAGTTTTGCCAATTCTTCATCGTCCTTCTGGGCTTGCCACACTTCTTCGATGGTCCACGCTGGTGGCACCTGACGGATTATCGCATCGATTTGGTTATGTCGAGACAGTGCATCTGCTACGATATTTTCGCTTCCTTTGATGTGCTGGATATCTGTGGTGAATTGCGCGATGAATTCAAGATGGTTTGTTTGTCGGGGGGATCTCTCTGTCTTGGAAGTGATAGCCGTGGTCAAGGGTTTATGATCGGTGAATAAGGTGAACTGACGGCCCTCGATCATGAATCTGAAGTGTTTGATCCCGAGTACCATGGCGAGAAGTTCTCTGTCGAATGCCGAATACTTCTTTTGTCGCTCATCTAATGCCTTTGAAAAGAATCCGAGAGGAAGCCACTTTCCGGAGGTTTTGTCCTCGCGCTGTAGAACTGCTCCGACTGCGGTTTCTGAAGCGTCAACAGCCAGAGATAGCCTTGAATGTCTCTCTGGGAAAATCAGCATGGTGAAATCCGCGAGGAGTGTTTTTGATTTTTCGAAGGCTTCCTGGGCTGCAACAGACCACTCGAGATGCTTCTTATTGGTCAACACGTATAACGGAATTAGCACCCGTGCAATGTCTTTGACGAATCGACGATAGAAGTTTATCATCCCCAGAAACCGCTGGAGTTGCTTCACGGTTCCCGGTGGTGGAAATTTGCAGATGGCTTCGATGCGGTCTGGTAGCGGGGAAAGTCCTTCGGCGGATACGAGATGGCCGAGGAACTTGAGCTCCCTGGCTGCGAATCTACACTTGCTCGCGTTGATGACCAGGCCGTGTGCACTCAAACGCTCAAATAAACGTCTGAGGTGGGACCAATGCTCCTGTTCATCCCGTGAGGCGACTAGAATATCGTCAATGTAGACGAAAACAAACTCCAGGTCACGCGTGACCAGATCCATGAAGCGCTGGAAAGTTTGTGCCGCGTTGCGAAGGCCGAAGGGCATGCGAGTGAATTCGAAGAGGCCGAATGGTGTACGGATTGCTGTTTTCGGAATATCTTCTTCCGCCATCGGAATCTGATGGAACGCTTTGACAAGGTCGATGGAGCTGAAGATCTTGCATCCCTCGAGATTGAAAGCGAAGTTTTCGAGATGTGGGACGGGATAAAGGTCGGGCACCGTCATTGCGTTCAACGCTCTGAAATCGCCTACCGGACGCCACGAACCGTCCGGCTTTGGAACCATGTGCAGCGGCGATGCGAAGGCACTCTTGGATCGGCGGATGAATCCATCTTTTTCCAGCTGCTCGAAGTGTTTTCTTGCAATATTGAGTTTCACTGGGTCTAACCTGCGAACCCTGCAGGTCACCGGACGACCTTTTGTCTCGATGTGATGATATGTCGACGGTTCTACTTGGCTTTTGGGAGGCTTCATGCCCGTCAACTCAGGCAGTCTCTCCAACAGAGCCGAGACCGCGGTTGGCACAGCCTGTCTCACTATGCTGATGCCCATTGACGGGTGGTTGACAGCGGTGCACTTGCTCGAACGGAGGGTGTTGAGATCAATAAGTCGTCTCAATCGGAGGTCAGGAGCCAGATTGTAGTGCGAAAGCAGATCTGCCCCGATTATTGCTTGTTGAATGTCAGTGAGTAGGAAACTGAATTCGATTGGCTTACCTAAGCCGAGATCAAGGATACATGTTTTTTCGCCATACGTCTTGATGGGAGTATTGTTGGCAGCAAAGAGCGTAACATCATTGGAGACACTTGCGGTGCCAGTTTGGCGATGAAGGCTCGAAACGTCGCTGCCTGAGTTAATCAAAAATTTGCGGCCGGAAATTTTGTCGATGACGAAAAGACGTCTCGACTGCTGGTCGACTGTGGATGCCGCACCCGCGCCGACCGCTGCTAGTTTTTTGGGTGTGAGTTGTACTTGGCGCATCCGACAACACACCGTTTTGCCTGGTCTCCAAACTTCGCGTGATACTTGCAAAAGAGCTGCTCTCTTCTCTGGATCTTCTGGTTTCTGTATTTGTTGGAAACTGCGGCTACATTGAATTCCTCTGGAGTTTCCTCGTACCCGGGACACCAAGATCCTTCTTCACCAATTGCGGTTCGACGATTTTCTTTGGAAATTTCCGCGATCCGCTCGACGGGAGGGTTTGATGAGAACATCTGGTCGGCAATAATCACAAGATTAGTGAGAGGAGTAGTCTCAGTTACAGGGAGAACATTTTGCTGGATTGATATCGGAAGGGCGCGTAGCCACCAGAACTTTTTCATGTAGTCATTCATCGGTACCACATGCTCAGGTCTCGCCGAATGGAAAATAGTCTCCAATTCGATCAAAACCTCCGACGGTTTCTTGTGTGCCACGTTCTTCAACTCACACAGCCGATCCAATCGTTCTAGGGTTGACGGTTGACCACTGGCGATCAGTTTTGATTTGAGTTTATCGTAGTCTCCAGGTACGAATTGCGGTTTTTGTGTTATCTCTCGTACCTTGATAGCCGCGCTCTCTGGGAGGACAGCGAGCACCTTGTAATACGCGGTTTCTTCACTGACTATTCGCGCACCCTTGAGCTGAGCCTCCACCTTTGTGAACCATGCAACCGGGTTTTGAGGCCAGAAAGTTGGTAAGGAAAGGCTGACAGCTGCTAATCCAATAGCGACCCCGTCGAGACTTCCTTGGTCGACAGATGGTTTTGATTCTGTTGATCCTGACGTCGGTGGCTCAAGCGGTGTTTGCATCGCCGTTGTCAATGTCTGGTCCGATAGGAGTCCTGTATTTGTGGGTCCTAGTGGCATCTTTTGTAGGTTTTTCCGGGTCACCACTGTAGAGTAGGGAAAGAACGACTCGTAGATCTTGACGCTTACTCCGAACTGCTGCGCCTAGCAGGCGGTATTTTCATTTATCTTTTCCGTCTGGATGAGTGCATTACGCGTTCGTCTCCGGGCCGCTACAAGTTCCTATGGGTTAACTTCGTCGTCGGCTTGAGCGCTCTGTCTATGGGGGTTTCTATAGAGAGTCAGACTCATTCGACCAAGCTATTTTCTCTCCCGTATGTATTTGGAAAAAAATGATGACGCCATGTGAATCCAGGAGATCGTGTGCATCCATCCTCCAACTCTCGTCGCGGAACTCCAACCTAGCGTCTGACACTTCCCTTGTGAGATCGCCTTTCAATCGGTGGAACGCCCTCTCTGCGTCGTCAGACCATGCGAAATCCTCGCTCGTCTTAAGGAGAGCCCTCAGCGGAGCAGTTTTCTGCGCACAATTTGGGATGAATTTCGAAACGTAATTAACAATTCCCAGAAATCGCCGTACCTCCTTAGGATCCCGCGGGGTGGTGATGGCCTGAATTGCGAGGACACGATCCTTCGGTACAGCTATTCCGTTTTCGCCGACGTCATGACCAATGAACCGAACCGACGAGCGACAATACTGGAGCTTGCCTTTCTTGAGCTTGAGGCCGACGCATCTGCATCTGTCGAAGAAACGTTGGAGATTCTCATCATGCTCTTCCCTCGTCCTGCCGTGGATCAGAAAGTCGTCCACGCAGCTCAAGACAACAGGGAGGTCCGAGAATCTGGCATGGATCACCTCCGCGAAGCGTTCCGAAGCGTCAATGATACCGAAAGGTAGCCTCCCGAACTGAAAGTTCCCTCATTGGGTGGCGAAGGTGCAGATGTCGCTGGATTCTTTATCGAGCGGAAGATGCCAGAATGCAGAGTCCCCATCGACAACTGTATAGAACCGAGCTCCACTGAGAGCTGCGAACAGTTCTTCTGTCTTTGGCATCGGGAAATTCTTCCGCTGCAGATGGGGGTTCACGTAGCGTGGATCGAGGCAGAGCCTCAGTGTCCCGTCCTGCTTTGAAACAATCACTATGGGCAGAACGTAATCTGTTGGGTGCGTGACCCGCTGTATGATACCCCTCTCTTCCATCAAGTCGAGCTGTGTCTTGATTCTGTCTCTGACGCGAATGGGTGCTCTACGCGGCGGGAAGATCTTCGGCTGCGGGCGTTGGTCCTTCCTGAACCGTACGCGCTGAGTTGCCTGTATGGTTCCAAGCCGTCCGTCGAACAGATCGGAGTTCTTGGCGATGATCGCAGGCACGTGTTCGCTCACTGTGTCCACCCGACTCGGAGACGTCCTTGGACGACTGATCAGTCCCATGGCTTCACAGTCGCGGAGTCCGAGTATCGGTGGCGCTCCAGTGTGAACTACATAGAAGGTTGTTTGGAGGGTCCGAAGGCGGCTCGGGATTCGGCACGGGATCTTACAGACACCCGCGATGGAGAGTCGATGATTCGAATATGATACAATGGACTTCTGAGTTGGGGTTAAGACGGGTTCCTCTGGTAGCGTTTTAAAATGAGCCCATGGCAACACGGAGACTTGTGCACCCGTGTCCACCTTGAACTTGACCAGTGTGTTGAGTCGGCCAACTGACAGCTCTTGCCACCACACGCCCTGCGAGGCATCGACGGCGGCTCGATCCTCCGACTGGCTGTACCCAAGAGCGAAAATCTTCATCTCGTCGCAATCCAGCAGGTCCGCCGGCTGTGAGTCTGGGAGTTCCTCAACGACTTCGTGAATTTTGGTTGGGCATGCGTTTGAATAGTGTCCGAGACGTTTGCACTTCAAACACCGAATTGAAGCAGCGCGACACTTTCCATCTGGGTGGAAACGGCATCCAGACTTGCAGATGACTTTGGGCGTCTGGCGAGGAGCCGTCCTGCGCGAGCTGACCTGATCGACACGGGGTATATCCGCTGAAGACGAAGAAGCAGCGGCACCGATCTGCGATTCAATCTGTCGCGAGTTGAGAAAATCACGGCAGATCTGTCATGCTTTCTGAGTGGTCGTTGCCTCTATCCCGTGATGCAAGACGTGCTATTTGGCCTGCGAGCTATCAATGCCGATGATGAATAACGATGTCAGCAGCGACGGTAGACATGACTCGCAGAATGAGCATTCATCGGCCTTGCGCTCCAATGCTTCAAGGAAGGCTTCGAGTGATTTGCCTTCCTGGCGCGTGTTGAACAGCTCATATCTGCTTTGAGTGAGGTTGATTTCTTCCCTGAATGCGTTGGTGAGCAGAGTGAGGACTTTCGCTGCGGTGGTTTCGGGACTGACCTTCGCCTTCACTGTACGTTCGAATTCGCGAACTCCAACCCAGGGCTGTGCGCTACGTCACAAAATCGCCGGCGCGCCGAGGTTTTCAGCCCGCCGCGAGGCGCCGCAAAATTTCCGCGGCGTCGCCGGCGCGCTGCGGCGGAATGCGCAATGGCTGACCTCGGGATGCGTCGATCAAACCTTGAAAGCGCTTCTGATTCATGACAATGAGTCGTTTCTGAGCAATTTTTGAAAAAAATCGGAATAAATTTAAAGATAAGTGGAAAGTGGCTACATATGACTCTGTTTCATTTCCCTTTCGGCCAGTGAGGTCACTATATCGTCGCGCCACGGCGCGATTTTCCGCCATGGCGCGATTATCCGCCACGGCGCGATTATCCGCTACGGCGCGATCATCCGCCACGATGCGCCGCGATGCGCCGCGACGCGCTCCGCCGCCGTCAATTTCTAGGTCCGCCGCCGCCGCCGTCGATTTATAACGCGGCGCACAGCCCTGCTCCAACCTCGCCGACGGTTGCAAGAAGCGTAGCAACCTGGGCTTTTGGGGATTTCTTCTCGAGCTCGACGGCGTCAGCAAACCACTCGAATTTCCGCTTCCACAGTTTCCACGACACAAAACGATTTTGGCCAGGATTGACCGCGAACTCGGCAGGCGCTTTAACGAGTGTTGACGGCATTTTCGTATCTCCAATATAGCGATTGGGATGACACTTAGGCGGGATTTGATGCTTCTGACACCATGTAATATGTCTTTCTTGCGTCCCACTAACAAACTACGTAGGAAGAGAAAACACCAGAGATGTTCGTAGCGTGGAACATACATACTGCTTTCGTGCCGCCAGCGAGCTTCCAGTGTTTTCGCTGAGGATCGTCTGCTGACGGCGCGAGCTTACAAACGATGACGCGTTTATTTACATATTTAGGAATTACCATATATTACGAGCTTATGAACACAATGATAACAGTTTTCGAGTGTACCTTCAACTCCATCGTTCACTACGAACAGGTCCTCGCTGGCGAGGAAAACATTTTGTCTGCACCGGGTCGAGTGACCCGCCGAAACCAAGAAACCATCGTCCGCGCCTGGGCCAGTCTGGAGCAAGGCCTGATCACACGCAGTCCATTTTTTTTTTTAATAGAGGCGTTTATTACCAGGTACTGGTGTAAGATGGTTAATATACATAAAATGTACAGGTTGTAAGTTCTGTCATATGTCCACAATTGACGCTGTCGCTCTACAATGATATACATGATAAGTGGGACATGGATCCCCGCAGTAAGAACAGAAGCATAGATCGTCTATATCGTGGGTTCCGTGGCGATTGCACATTTGCCAGTGAAAACCGTGGATTGCTCCCCGGGTCAGTCGATGGCGATTTGGGAAGCAAGGACCCTTCCACCTTTCGTCGAGCAGAGCTGGGACTGAGTAGAAATCTGGGTTTATTTCCGCCATTTTCGTCTCCCAGGCTTTGATGTGTTTCGTGTAGGATTCTGTGTTCTGGAGTCCGTAAACCCTTCGAAGGTCTTCGGTGAGGAGCGGGGTGGCGGCTAACAGGTAGGTGAGTCGGTTATTCGATGAGCGGTGAATTCCCAGGGCGGATTTCAGGAATGCGGCCTTAAGTTTGTCTAGCTCTTCCAGTTGTGAGGTGCTGAGGTATTTCCAAAAGATCTGAACGCAGTCCATTTCGTCGAAAGCCCTTATTGAGAATGGAATGTTCTGGTAGCCGGTTTTTTTCGTAACACACAGCTTTATTCACATGAATATACTGGAGGATAAAGTTTGTAGAGACATTAGAGGCGCCTCGCGTCATTAAGCCGCTTGCAGGTACGCCAGCGGAAACTACCGGAGACTAGATTGTTACGAGCACGAGGGTAGACGAATAGACGACCCGAACGCGTAGTGGTAGGTCGGGTGGTGAAGAAATTTCTCATACAGTGCAAGCGCTGGATAGAATAGGCAAGTCTACTGTCTTTTGCATCTAGGAGCTCAGTAATAGCAGGAAGGGAGCTATAGTCAGGATCTGTCCGGCATTTGGCAGCGACTCTCCTGATAAATTTTCGCTGGAAACTTTCAAGCGTGATACATGATTTACGAAGCCACGGTCGCCATACTTCAGAGCCGTAGAGGAGGGAAGGGATGACAAGCGCTTTGTAAGCTTTGAAGTAGACATCAGGCAGTTTACAGTTAAAGGCTCTAAGTATGAAGTTAGCAGTCCTTCCAGCTTTGACAACAGCGGAAAGGATGTGCCGCTCGGGCTTAAGGTCAGACGTGAATGTGACGCCGAGGTCCCTAACGTCTAGTACTTCGGGGATACCCTCACCGAGGAGAGTATAGATATGAGGGCAATGAATGGTCCTCCGGGGCCTCAGGGTCCTCCGGAGCCTCCAGCTCTACGCCGCGCCGGCGTCGGGAGCTTTTTCCTCCTCGACTACCACCGATAATAAGTGCTGTAAGCCCTTATCCTGCCCAGTCGTACTGGACGATCAAGGTCGTGGATATCAGGCGTGGAAGGATTTGATGCCCATCTACCTCCAGAGCGATTTCGATGCTTGGCAGATCGTTGACGGCAAGGTCACCCTTAAAGTGAAGCAGGGAAGCACTGCTTTGACAGCCGACGAGCTGAAGCACAATGAGACCTATGCGAAAGCAAATTTGAGAGTCAAACAAATGCTCTTTGCTTCAATGACCCGAAACCTCATCATGAGTCTGTTTCATGGAGAAACTGAGAAGCTCAACGCCAGAGAAATCTGGCTGAGAGTTAGGAATCACTTCACGAAAGACACAAGCATTCGTAAGAACGTGGCTCTGTCGAGATTCATGAACTTCAAGTTCTCGAAATCCAAAACTGTGGATCAGAATCTCCTTGAGTACAAGCTTCTCGAAAATAACGTGGTTGATGCAGGTTTCACTCTCAAGAATGAAGTCAAGACTGAGGTCCTCCTCAGTGCATTGCCTCCGTTCTGGGAGCCAATCAGAATGGGTTGGGCTACAAGGCCCTCGAGCGACAAAGAGGTCTCGACGCTCATCGAAATCATCAAATCTGAGGCTCATAGACTGCAGCCGAAGCAAGAGTTGCAAGACGCCACTGCGCTACTTTCTCAAATGAGTGTGAGTAAACCTCACCCCGGCCAGAAGCCGAAGCGCAAGTTCCGACCACGTTACCCTCAGCAAAGAAGAAACAACTATACGCGACAGAACACGAACAGTTCTGAACCTAGATGCTACAATTGCGGAAAGAAAGGGCACTACAAGAACAAATGCCGAAAGCCTAGGAGAAGCTCCGGCCCATCAGGCTCGGGATCTGGTCACTCCAGATCGAATCCTAGAGCTCACGTGGCCGAAGCACTCGTTGTTCATTCTGGACACTCGAAACGAACCAACTTCTTAGTTGATTCAGGCTCTACGCATCATTTGACCAATTGTAGAGAATGGTTCACAACATTCAGCGGCAACTCTGATACCCGGGAAGTCAGAGTGGGCAGCAATCATCGCCTGCTGGTTTCAGGACAAGGTGATGCTCGCTTGACTATCAGATCAGGCCACAAGGACACTACGTTAGAGCTCAAAGATGTCCTGTTCGTTCCAAGGATTCGCAAGAATCTGATTTCTGTCGGAAAATCGACTAATGATGGTTTTGACGTCAACATCCATAAGGATGAGCTCACCATCAGCAAGAATGAAGTATGCATACCGGTACCAAAGGTAAAAGGCCTGTACCGTTTGGAAGTCGACTCGAAGAAACTTCGAAATGGCCAGGACTCAGCTTACAATAGCGAGCCTGAGCCGATTGATAATGCAATTGCAAATCCACTCGAGTGCTGTGATGTGAACGCGGCCAGCGTCTCCAGCCCGAAGAAAGTGGAGAAGGCTAATGTGACAAGCCTGAGAAGCGCGCATGAGCTACTTGCTCACGTTAATAAGAATTCAGTCAAGAAATTCTTACAGCTGCATGAAATACCTTTCAAAGATGATCTAGACAAATGCGAAGACTGCATTATGGCCAAACAAACTAGAGTGTCTGATCACAGTCGGCCGAAAGCAGCTAAAGCGGATTCCCCCGGTGTGGTGGTGGCTGACTTATGCAGCCCAATGACTGTATCGATCGGAGGCTACAAGCATTTCCTCCTGATCACAGATGAGTTCTCAAAGTTTCGCAAAGTGTACTTTCTCAAAACGAAAGGCGAAACTGCAGGCTTTATCAAGCAATATGTTAAATGGTTTGAGAACTTGATTGGTCGTCCTATACGACGTTTCCATTCCGACGAAGGGAAGGAATTCAAGAACCAAACGGTTAGTAAGATCTTGAATAATGTCGGAGAACATTCGCGGCTCCGTATCGCCCGCAGATGAACGGTCAAGCGGAGCGTTCGCACCGAACAATTTTGAACCTTGTTCGAGCAATTCTGATCAGTGCACGATTGGAGAGCAAGAAGTTCCTTTGGGACGAATGCGTGAATTACTGCGTTGACGTTCTGAACGCCATGACAGTGCATGAGGACTTGAAACAGAGTGCTTACGAGATCTTCTACAAGAAGAAGCCATACCTCGGCAAACTCTACGCATTCGGCACCAAATGTTTCGTGCGAAATCAGATTGCAAAAGCGAAGAAACTGGGACGTCGTAGCCAGCCCGCAAGATTGGTCGGATTCTCCAAATTCGGCCTCGGCTACAGAATTTGGCCAGAAAAGACGCACACCATACTTAGATCCAAGGACGTCACGTTCTTGAAACCACCACCTCTTTTGGCCACGTCAGCCCGCAACGTTACAGAACCCGAGAATCGGGAGTCGCCACAGTTTACCCCTGAGATACAGCAGGATGATAAGTCTGACGATGATGAGAGAAACATTGAAACTCAGCCAATTGGCGAGGAAGTTCACGCTTCATCCAAGGCCAAGGTCGATAAAGAAAAACTGAAGGTAAACAGCCACAAGGATGGCCAGAAAACAGAATCGACCTCTACAAAGCCATCGGCCTTTCAAGCCGAAGCCAAGGCTAAGAGAAATAATAACTCGCGGAGCTTTGAGTATGATTACGATGTGGATGCAGAAACACAAGGCCAGAACAATCCTGCATCGTACCTTGACGCTATGAGTAGCCCGGACAGATCACACTGGGCCTCAGCTATTGCAGAAGAGCTCAAGGCAATGACTGATAAGTCAGTCTGGGAAGAAGCTGATCTTCCAAAGGGCAAAAAGGCCCTCGACTCAAGGTGGGTCTTCAGAGTTAAGATAGACCCACAGAACAAAACCAAAAGGTTTAAAGCCCGCCTGGTCCTTCGAGGATTTCATCAGATCGAAGGCGAACATTTCTCTGCTGATAAAATATTCGCCCCCGTTGCCCGTCAAGAAGGTGTCCGGACAATACTGAGCATCGCAGCTCAAGAGAAGTTGTATCTTCATCAATTCGATGTGAAGACGGCTTTCTTGAACGCGGAACTTTCTGAGGAGATCTACATGAGACCTCCAGAAGGCAGCCATTACAAGCCAAACAAAGTGCTTAGGCTCCTCCGCTCAATCTACGGACTTCGACAGTCACCTTACAACTTCAACAAGAAGTTGACACAGATTGGAGAAATCGCAAACGGATCCTTGTATTTTCTTCCGAAACGGCAAGGATAGACTTTTAATCGGCATTTATGTCGATGATGCTATCTGCGCCGGATCATCAAAGGACTTGGTTCTCAAGTTCATCGATTCGTTGGGACAAGAGCTCGAGATCACATCGCAGCCTCTGTCCTACTTTCTCGGGATTCAAATCGAGACCAATGCGAATCATGATGTCCATATCCATCACACAAAGTACGTCCAAGAAGTACTGGAGAAATTCGGAATGTCCGATTGCAAACCAGCACAAACTCCATGCGACGCCGGGATCTATTCGGTAAAATCGAAAGGTCCGAACTCCGAAAGTGAATTTCGTTGTTTGATTGGTAGCCTGATGTACTTGGCTACAGGCTGTCGCGTCGACCTCTGTTTCGTGGTCGCATACCTGAGCAGATATCTTGATAAGTGCACTCAAGAGCACATGGAACTCGGAAAAAGAGTTCTCCGATATCTCAAGTCGTGCCCTTCATTAGGGATCACGTACAAGAGTGACTCCGAAGAAAAGACTGCCGTGTTCTCGGACGCTGACCATGGCTCTGATCCTGAGGATCGAAAGTCAACGTCAGGTACCCTAATCATGAGACAATCTGGTGCGGTTGTGTGGGGTACACACAAACAGTCGAACGTAGCAAACTCAAGCTGCGAGGCTGAACTGTACGCAGCGTCTGAAACACTGAAGGCAGCATTATGGATGAGGAAGTTGTTAAATGAGTTGGGGATACAGGAGAAGATCACAATCCAAATCGATAACATGGCATGCATATCGATAATCAAGAACCCAACCTTTTATCGACGAACAAAACATATTGAACTGAAATACTTCTTCATCAGGGATCACTACGACAAGGGCGACATCGACGTGATTCACGTACCCTCCGTGAACCAGCGCTCAGACTGGCTCACGAAACCTTTGTCGAAATCAGTTTTCCTACAACAGAGGGCACTGTCAGGGCTAGAACAATGGAGGGATCGAGCAGAGCAGTAGGTCGTATGAGTCTTATTCTTATCATACTCACGACTCAACTAACACCTACTAACCAATACTTCTCCTACGAAAATTGCGGACAGAAATGCAAGGACGAACGGTTACCTTGCAACATTCAAGACGTGATCAACTCGTTCTCAATAATCTGTCTGGACGGAGGTATCTGTGAAGACAACGCCAACGAAGACATGCCTTGTATCTTTGAGGATAAGGCAACTGAAGGTGGAAGTGCACTGTGGCGTACGGCCCATCGGGATCGTAAGAGCTTCGCATATACATCCAATCACACCCCACATATACACATAGGTATTAGGCGAGATCGGTTGACTTCAGGGTAACTTATTTATTCCAGCAATATTCCTTCAGATGTATCATATTCTATTTCCGATAACCTCGTACGGTCGGCGTCTCAAGCAGAGCGCCGCACCCGAGCTTCACTTACGATTCATCCAATAAATCAGTAGCGGCACAAAGGGCACTTGGAGATCGTCGGCGAGCGCGGCGCGACGATGACGTCAGCGCGGCTTCCCCGCCTGACGTCTCCAGCAGCTCCCAACAGCTGATAGGGCTGTCACCATCCGGTGGCAGCCATCTTGTTCAAGTTCCAAGACAGTGATACAAGTGTAATTCCGGCGTGTTCTGTAAAACTCTTCCGAGCTCAGCGCTCCGGTCCAAATCTACATCAATTCCGATCTGATTTGACCGAGCCGACTCTGAGCGAGTCAGAACCGCCCCGGTCGTCCGTCTATGCCAACATCAGCCGTCATCGACGCCGTTGCCGGACGATCCCCACAGTGCGCTAACCGCTCTACCGAGGATTGAGAAAACAGACGTGTTATCAATATCTTCCACAGCCTAGAGCGTAGGCCACAATTTGGTGTCAGAAGTTACAAGAAATCCACGCCGACTGATCATCGGCATCTACAGCGGATTCGCTCCAGCAAGCAACCGCATTCTTCAGCACGTGCAACCAGTACGCGGGTAGGCCTAACGTCACCGAGACGTTCCCGGTACAGGTTTCGGTGACCTCGCGAAGTGACAAATCGAAATCGCGAGGCACTGCCTCTTCTCCCAGAGCAAAGGGAAATTGACCGGATCACCCGAGAGGCGAGTAGCAATCCACTACGTCCGAAGTCTTCGGGATCCGAGACCAAGAGTCCTCGCCTCGCCTTCGACCTAACAGAAGGCAGGCCCAGCAGTTCCCATGAGCGGAACAGAAAACAGTGGCGACACGTCCGACACACAACCGACGGTCGCAGACAACGACAACCAGCAAACAAATCCAGGGGACGCAGCTTCCAGTCAAACTGCGCCGAATCCGCAGACAGGAACGCCAAGCGCCCCAACAACAGGGACAGACAGCTTCTTCGACACAACGTTGACCAACTTCTCATCGTTCAGAGAGAACAACGTGCTAGGGGAGAACGCGTCATCGTCAGGAAGTGAAGGAGTGCAAGAAGAAATCAACCAAATGTTCAACAACGAAATCCTTCCCACCCTGCCTCAGGGTGGCTTCCAGAGCATTCAAGACTCGGAAACCCCGGCAAACCCACCGCGTAATGAAACCGCAGCAGCTCACAACCAGAGTGCCCTAGCGGCGTCGGGGGAGTCAAACGCCCAAGAATGCAGAAAAATCCGGCGTAAGCTCAACGTTCTCAAAGCCCGAGCCGGAATCTTCGCCACAAGCGCAGCAACATTCTACAATGAAAACATGGACAGCCAAGAGGCGCTCGCCAGTTTGGAAGTCCACAAAGAAAAATTAACGTCGATAACCGAAAAATGGCTGGGGCACATAGAAACCCTCGCCGACATATCCGACGAGGATCTGAACCAAGAGTTCCTCGTGGAGGCGGCAAAGGTGGAAAAAGACCTCACCGAGGGCCTCGCCTACCTGCAGTCTCTACGCAGATTCCTAATGAACGAGGTCTCAGGGACCTCAACGGAATCAACGTTCGATTCAACTCGTCGAGATGCCACCGTACACACGCCGCAGAGCGTCCTCAACGGACCATCGCCGGTGCTGCAAACTTCGAGAAACGAAGACTGGAGGTCGTCGACCGGAAACCCAGTCGAGCCACCACCTGAGATTCCGCTCGGACTGGGGGACAGCATCCGGAGGCCGAGCCTAGAAAGGGCACGTACCCAAGACCAATCAGGGGTACTCCCGACTCGACGGCCACCCCAGGCTCCAACATTCAACTCGCCCAACCCAACTCCATTGCCAACCCAGCAGGGTCAAGCATTCAACTCGCTGACCCCTGGCGAACCTCAGAGCTCGGGTCCCAGAGACTGGCGAATACCAATGTCAATGCCGGAAACTCCAGCGCAGCCCGAACTACCAAAGGCCGAGGTGTCAACTACCGCAGAAGACCCAAGCAACTATATGCCGAAGCTATCAAAGAACTTCAAAATGCCAAGGTTCAGCGGTGATGTCAAGGAGTTCAGACGTTTCATGAACACCTTCAACGCATTCGTGCACAACAGGCAGATTCCGGAACTTCAAAAAGTGATTCTCCTGAGCGGAGCTCTCTCCGGGAGAGCGTTCCAGTGCGTCAAACATCTAGACATCGCAGCCGAGAGTTACGAGACAATGCGTCAACTGCTGGAAGATGAGTTTGGGGACGAGGACTTGGCCGAAGTCGGACATCTACGGGCGCTCGACGGGATCCTGTCTTCAGGAGGTGACATCAAATATGATGAGTTACCCAGTTTTGTCAATTCGATCTCGCAACATATACTAGCTCTGATAGCCTTAGGTGAATCGTATAGCACGTTATCCCCATCATATGCAGAAAGAATTCTGGCAAAACTTTCCAGGGATTTGCAGAGAGAGTTCTTAAAGGTTTTCAGAGACAAGAACAGACAAACACACACTTGCAAGCTCGAAGCGTTGCACTCCTTCCTTCGGGAGGAGGCCCGTACAGCTAGCGCCCTAACCGCTTCCAGAGATTCCAGTTCCAGGCAGTCTCCCTCCGGAAACCAGCGTTTCGGCAAGTTCCAAAGCGATCAGCAAAGTAGCAAGCCCCGAACGTTCAGCCAAAGCGGCAACCAACAGCGTCCATCGCAACAGAGGCAAGGTTTCAAGCCGCAGCAGAATTCGTATCGAAACACGACGAACAACTTTCATCTGGCTTCTCAACCGACGCAGTTCCAGCATCGAGACACCCCTCCGGAGCCTAAGCGGAAACTGAAAATCAGTTGCATTTTCTGCGAAGGCGATCATCAACCGTTCAGGTGCCCAGCGTCCCTAACTCCGCAGGAGCGGAAAGACAGGGCGGTGGCAGCAAAAGCATGCCTGAAATGTCTCAAGCTTAATCATGAAGCCAAGAGCTGCAAGGAGGCCTTCAAGAAAACGTGCCGTTTCTGCAAAGGCAAACATTACTCGATCATATGCAGCAAAGCTCCAGTCGACATGTTCGAGAAGAAGTCGAGAACTTCTATCGTCAATTTAAAGACGGAGATCAACGATCAGCCAGTGTACCTCTGGACGGCCCACGTATGGGCCGAAGTCAAGGGAAAGCGCGTGCTTTGCAGGATTCTAGTAGATCCTGGAAGTCAGTCGAGCCACGTCACCCATACGATGGCGAACAAACTCGGCTCAGCGCCAGAATCTCACATCGACCTAGCGATGTCCACAGCAGGCGGCCGCGTTACGAACATCCACAATTGCGGAGTCCACAACATAACGATACGGAGCAGATTCGATGACAGCAAGTCAGTCCAGATCAAAGCCATCGAGCTCAAGTGCCTGTCCAGGGCGAAGTTCCCGATCTTGAAAGAGAACTTCGGTCTGAGTCCTATCGCCGACCAAGGGTCGGAGAACGAGCTAGAACTGGTGGACATCCTAATCGGCACAGAAAACCTGGCAAAAATAGGATTCAGCGAGCCACGCACATTCAAGGATATGTTTGCATTCCATTCGATCTTCGGTTGGATATTCGGAGGCACAAACGGTTCAGCACCGAATCCAACGACGACGACACGCTTCTGCGGCTTCGAGATCATACAAGTGGCTACCCAATCAGCTTCGCATTCAGAAGTCGAGCCACTCGCAAGCCGAGAAGAAAACCGTGCAGCATCACCGCCTTCCGAGAGAAAGGCTCAAACCCTGGAAGACATCAGGTTTCTATGGCTCTCGGAAGAGGTGGGTTTCGACGACGAATCGTCAGAGACCAAAGAGGAAGAGGACGAGTTGAACAAAGCCCTAGTCGAAAACTTCAGAAAGACAACGCGGCGCGATGAAACAGGTCGATACGTACTGAGACTGCAGCTAAAAGATAATGTTCTCTCTCTAGGAGACAACCACAACTTATCTCTTTCACGACTCTTCTCACTGCTTGACAAGCTCAAGAGAGACCCAGTCAAACTCAAAGCAGTCGATGCAGAGATGAAAAAGTACTTTGACGACGGATTCATCGAATACGCGAAACCAAAACTAGACAATCAGCTCGCTCACTATCTTCCGGTCCAGGCAGTCTTCAAGGCGAATCCCAGCGCGCCTCTTCAGCTGAAAACGAGAGTGGTTAAGGATGCGAGCGCAAGACGCTCAAATGAAGCGGGTCTGAACGATGTACTTCATCAGGGACCATGCCTGCTCCCATCAATATTGAAAGTCGTCATGAAGTTCAGAGAATACAGATACACGCTCACCGCAGACATCGAAAAAGCATTCAACCAGTTCAAAATAGCCGAAGACGATCGCACCTTCCTTCGATTCCTCTGGCCGTTGGGCATTTCAGATAACCCCAATGCAAACATCAGAGAATTCTGGACGAACCGTCTAGACTTCGGGTTAATCTGCAGTCCGTTTCTTCACTGTCAAGGAGTACGGCTGCACCTGGAAAACGCGATCCAACAATATCCAGGCCAAGAAAAATTCATCAAGGAGATTTCGGATACAATCTACATGGACGACATTTGCTTCGGAGCAGACTCGATCCAAGAGGCCAAGCGCCGAATCAAGCTCCTATTCAATATATTTCAAGATGGGCACTTCCCTTTGAAAAAATGGTCAGCGAACGATAAGTCACTGGGCGATTTCATTAAACAGATCTCACCGGTGCCAGACACGATCATCACAGCAGGGCAGCAAGACGGGAAGTTCCTAGGAATTCCGTGGAATCAACTCTCGGATGAGTTGGCGGTTCCAACAGCGAAAGCTCTCAAAGAGCTGACGACGGGGACACCGTCGAAAAGAAAACTTCTCCGAGGCCTGGCTCAAGTGTACGACCCGTTGAACATCTTAGCGCCGTCAACGATAAAAGCGAAAATACTGCTCCAGAATCTATGGAAAAGCAAATGTTCCTGGGATGCCGAGCTCAACGCCGGCCAAAAAGAACAATACTCCGAATTCATCGAGCTCCTTGAAAGAACGAAAACATTCTCGGTCGGAAGAAACTTGAGATCCGCCGTCGCAGGGGTTGTGGATCGTCAGCTACACATCTTCTGCGACGCCAGCCTCGCTGCTTACGGATGCGTCGCCTATATCCGAGAGACAGCTCCCAACAGTAGACCAAGAGTTTATTTCGTGATGGCGAAAGCCAAGGTAGCACCAGTAAAACCAATGAGCATATGCCGCCTTGAGCTTCTAGGGAGCGCCCTAGCGGCGAGGCTGTTGGATACCCTCAAGAGAAGCCTGGACATCGAAATCCAGTCGTACCACATGTACACCGACAACTCGAGTGTCCTAGCATGGGTCAACTCAGAGCCCGAGAGATGGAAGGCTTACGTTGCGAACCGCATACGCAGAATCCAAGCCTTGACCAAAGGTGCAAGCTGGAACTTCGTGAAATCCGAATTCAACAGCGCCGACATTCTATCGCGAGATATCGACATTTCAGTGCCGGAGAAGAAGAAACTCTGGTTACACGGGCCTCCATGGTTGTCGACAGAAAGTCGGCCGGATTCAGAAAAACACCCTCTCGAATGTCGAGCAAAGGAATTCGAAGCGGAACGGAAAGCAACGGTCTCAACATGCATGAACATCGCTACATTTCCAAGCGAAATATTCTTCGAAAATCGCTTTTCATCATTTGTGAAAGCAGTCCGATTCTGGGCTTTCATGATTCGGCTGAAAAATAAAATTCAAGCAATTAAATCAGGCGCCGGAATCGGACCCTGCGAACAGCAACCATCGATGCGCATAGACGCCGAAGAAATGGCCGCAGCGAGACTGGACCTACTGCGCCTAATTCAGAGAACGTACTTCGCGGAAGAAGTCAAATCACGGTGTGAGAATCTTAAAAAATCCAGCATTCTCTACCAATACAGCCCATTCATCGACGCCGAAGGTCTACTGAGATGTCGATCTAGGCTCGAGCGGTCTAAAGACCTAACAACGAATCAGAAATTTCCGATCATCTTGCCGTCGAACAGCAACCTCACGAAGCTGGTCATCAAGGATGTCCACGAGCGAAGAAACTTCCATTGCGGTGGCATCGCAGCCACATTGCACATTCTGCGGCAAGACTTCCTCGTGATCCACGCTCGAAAGCTCACGATGCAGCTCCTAGCGGCTTGCCCGACTTGCAAAATATTCCACTGCAAGCCAGCGTCGCTGCCGATGGCTCCTCTGCCAAGCTTCAGAATTGAGGAAGCACCCCCGTTCTTCCATACGGGGTGCGATTTCGCGGGACCGTTTCGATACAAAAAAGACAACGGCGAAATCTCCAAATGCTATTTTTTGCTATTCGTCTGCGCAGTTACTCGAGCAGTACACATCGAGCTAACTACCGATCTCTCAACAGCAGAAGTGCTGGGAGCACTTCAGAAATTCGTCAACCGATTTCAGTCCGTCCGAACAATTACTTCGGACAATGGTCTGTCATTCCAGCGAGCGGCAAAAGAAATCAAGTGCATCTACGAGCACATTAAAGACGGGGACGTCAAAAAATGGCTCGCGGATTCCTTCATTAGCTGGAGGTTCATCACGCCTTCAGCGCCGTGGTTTGGCGGATACTGGGAAAGACTAGTCGGAGTAATCAAAAAACCAGTCAAGAAGATACTGGGATCAGCAATTCCACACTTCAGAGACCTGGAAATACTCCTCAGCGGAGTAGAGGCGATGGTCAACAGGCGACCAATCACCACCGTTGCAGCGGGAGCAAATGAAGTCGAAGCACTGAGTCCAGCGAACCTGCTCTACGGGATAAAAGGTGACACGATATTCCCTCAACACGCTCTGAAACCGCTGAAAAAAGGAGATTCGGACAAAATCATTTTTTCCAAACGTTGGAAGTACCAGCAACGTCTTCTAAACGCGTTTTGGAAGCGGTTCCAGGGAGAATACCTCGGCTACCTGCGGACAGCACATAAGCGAACCAACGCGAGAACGAACCCTATCGACATCGGCGACGTTTGTCTCCTCGAAGACACGTCCAACAACCGAGCGTTGTGGCCGCTATGCCGCGTAGTAGCAATCCCTGAAAACACGTCACCAGCTCAAGCACGATCGTGCACCATCAAGACATCCAGAGGCCAAATCCTAAACCGCCCAATAAAGAAACTATACCCGCTGGAGAAAGCTGAAAAAACTTCACAAGAAGAGAACTCCCAGCGAGACCCTGAAAACATTGTCAACTGAAAACACCCTACAAGAACCCTCAACCGATCTGCAAACCTGTGAAGTACAATCAACCGATCCCCCAAACCCGTTCAAAAGAAAACAACCGAAATATGAAACATACAAAAATTTATTCGAGCATCGAAATTATTGGAAAAAAAGACATCGGCTTGAGATGAGGGAAACACAGCGCTCAGCCGCGGGGCCCGAGCGCGGCTCGGACGCGGTCGGCCAGAGGTGGAAGCTCCGACTCCCGCGCTCGGCGGGAGTCTGAGTCGGCGGGCGGAGCACGATCCTCTGCTTCAAGACGACGCCGCCAAACGTCGTTTGCACGTAACACACGCCTATCGTCGCGTAGGCGGTCGATGCGCTGGCGCTCGGCCTCAGCGGACGCGAGCTGGGCGCGTATGCGCCGCAACTGCTCGAGAGCGGTCATGACCGGCCGCCTGTAACACAGGTAAATGGCACGGTGCTCAACCGGCACGGTGACAGTCCGGGGGTCTCGGCCGGCCACCACATGAAGATGGACCAAATATTGGTCGATGAGAGTTGGAGGCGGGACGATGTAAGCGAGACGTCGGACGGGATGAAGCGAGTCTTCGGAGCAACGAGGATACCCGTTCGTGAGAAACGCCGAGTAGTCCCTGTAGGGAACGCGCTCGGCGTCCGTCAAGGAAGCCCATGCGATCCGGGTGACCTCTCTGGTGTCGGCGGGGGTTTGCAGGTTCAGCCAATGCTCCTGGCGGCAGAGCTCTTGCTGAAACAATCCCATAGGGGAATCTTGGTACGCGATCCTCCGGCGTAGACGGCTCATGGCGACGATGATGTCGTGAGATGAGAGGAAGTCGATGGCGAGCTGAGGTCCGTGGGAGTTGGTCCGTTGGCTGGTCCGGAAGCTGAAGACGAGCAGACAAAGCAGTCGAAGAAACGGAGAGTAGAGATCCTGGTCGAACGTAAGCGAAAGACGCAATGACGTGAAACACGCCGAGAGCGCGAATTCTCGGAGTGGGGAAGGAAACAGGGAAGAAGTTTCGGAGAGAAACGATTCAAATTCGAAGCGCGCGCGGAAGCTCCAGGAGTTCGAGAAACTTCCGCACGGCGTTCGAGGAGTTCAGAATTCCGTGCCCGGAATTCCGGGGGGGAATGTGGCGTACGGCCCATCGGGATCGTAAGAGCTTCGCATATACATCCAATCACACCCCACATATACACATAGGTATTAGGCGAGATCGGTTGACTTCAGGGTAACTTATTTATTCCAGCAATATTCCTTCAGATGTATCATATTCTATTTCCGATAACCTCGTACGGTCGGCGTCTCAAGCAGAGCGCCGCACCCGAGCTTCACTTACGATTCATTCAATAAATCAGTAGCGGCACAAAGGGCACTTGGAGATCGTCGGCGAGCGCGGCGCGACGATGACGTCAGCGCGGCTTCCCCGCCTGACGTCTCCAGCAGCTCCCAACAGCTGATAGGGCTGTCACCATCCGGTGGCAGCCATCTTGTTCAAGTTCCAAGACAGTGATACAAGTGTAATTCCGGCGTGTTCTGTAAAACTCTTCCGAGCTCAGCGCTCCGGTCCAAATCTACATCAATTCCGATCTGATTTGACCGAGCCGACTCTGAGCGAGTCAGAACCGCCCCGGTCGTCCGTCTATGCCAACATCAGCCGTCATCGACGCCGTTGCCGGACGATCCCCACAGTGCGCTAACCGCTCTACCGAGGATTGAGAAAACAGACGTGTTATCAATATCTTCCACAGCTTAGAGCGTAGGCCACATGCACTATGGCCCATCTTTCGTGAAAGGAATCAGCCAACGCCTGAACCTAAACCCGAGCCGAAAAGCAATGATGAGTGTCTGGTCTGGAAGATATCCATGGCCATTCAGACACTAACCGAAATCGCAATAGGAATCGTTATCGTAACGAAAAGATACCTGCGATACCGCGCTCGAGTTGAATATGAAGCACTTCCAAGAGCGAACATTGATAATCCATATCAAGATACCACAGAACCAATACCTCCTGCCACAGAATAAGTCAGTACGAAACACGTGTCTGAATTCACTGGTCTAGCGAGTACGGAATGGTGGCTTGTAAACAAAGAGCAGCCAGCCATTAGAAAAGAGAGAGAGTGAAAGCAACACTCACCAAGCAGCGCGAAGAGAATACTGAAGTCTTGAAAGAAACACACAATGCACTAATGACGACTGGAATTTATTTCACTAATTTTAATGGTCCAGCCGGGCCATGTGAGATCAAACTCACAGGCCGTACTGAACCAAAATCGAACATTACTCCGGCTAACGAGCGGAGTTGCCTCGTTTTCGAGAATGGACTCGACCTGTCGCTCAACAAGCCAGCGAAATCTGTCTTGCATCTTCTGTTGAGCAAGCTTTCGATACAAGTTCCGGATGCCCTCCGGACGATGTTTCCAAATGACTTTGGAGATCCGCTTGAACAGGCCTCGGTGCCGATAATCTTCCGAGCACCGAAGTCCAAGGAGCCGGTCCAGATCATCCTCGAACAGTTGATAGCCAGTCACATGACATGGCATGTTGCGAGATCTCACTTCTTTTCGGGCGCGTTCGATGTAGTCCCAAACAATTGAACGCCTGGAACCACTCCGACTCTTCGGAGTTTTCTTGAGGATTTGAGGGAGGAACCCTCGTCCGATAGTGTACTGTGAGAGATCTGCTGGAGGCACCAGAGCACAATCCACACATCGACAGTGCGTTCTGGGGCTGAACTTCGTCATATTGCGGGTTGATGTATGTGTGTTGAAACGGAAAAACACTGAATAACTTATTCAGAGCAGCAGTATTTAAAGGAATGAAGTGCCTTCGCTTGCTTCGGTAACCCGTACCGCTGACCCTCAGGGATAATTCGATAATTATTCAGACACTGTGATTAACCGAAATTACGCAGTATAAAAACCGAACGAATACTGTAAGACTGACACACGCAACGCCAAACTTTCACTCCAAGACGTGCGTAAGTAATTACTGGCGTTCTCATGGATTAATTCCGTAACAGCACCCTTCAGTAACTTTCTGTAACAAGCACTTATGGAAAGAGTGATACGTCCCACTAGCTCGGATAAATCCAGATCCGTAGCAAAAGAGCAATCATGAAAAGAAACTAACAAATGACCAGATTGCAAGTTAGGAGGGACAAGATTGGAGAAAGCACCATAATAACGAAGCATGAAAATTAAAATGCATGAAGAACAAACTCCAATCATTTCAGAGAGACATGCCAGTCGCAATCGACCGGCAGGCTCTCTTTATTTACAATATTTACAAGGGAGATTATGGTTTGGGCCCGAACAGGCATCGCAAGGATAACCTGTTCGTCCGGATCATAGCTCAGCGGCCGGAGGATGCAGGCTTGGTAGGTTCTCGAGGTGCAGATGGAAAACCTCGGGCCCTCTCGACAGATGATGTAAACTGTCTGGAATCTTCGGGGGCCGACCTCCAATTCATTTTTCTGAAACGCCCGCAGAAGTTGTTGATCATTGCGGGCGGAGGTGCCTGAAGTCGCTGATGGTCTAGCAGACTCGAGAGTGGACGTTGCTGATGTTGTTGTAACGTCTAAAAGGATTTGAAATATCAAGAATAGAAAACAGAGCAAGGTAGTCGGAAGCTTGAGAATGTGTAATTACCCGACTCCCCATCCTCTCGGCTCGCCTTGCTCATGTCCGTGAGGTGGGTGGAGTATAACTCCATGACCACCAACCCAAATACCAAAATCCCCCACGCGGCGCAGCAGAGGAATAACACCTCGCACCAGGAGTGCGAGGGCCCCCTCCGCTGCGGCCGCCCTTCTTGTGATGTTTCTCGACGATTGAAAAGTACTTGCTCGTCGTCGGATCGTCGTGCAGAGTAAGTTGGGAACATTGTTATCTCAGACAAAACCCTGTTTGATAAGAAACTCTTGGTAACCTATCCCTTTATATAGGTAAAGAATGCCCAGAGTAACTGAGTCACATGAATCTCAGAACAAATATGCAAAGTCTAAATAGATCAAGCCAAGAACAAGTGTAAGCAAGAAATTTGTACAATTTATTCACAAGATACCTAAAATACCTAGGTACCTATGAGTATCAGATTTCGTTGTCAGATGGCAAATGTACCTCCATGTACCATCTCTTGTTATCACAATCCGGAAAGGGCCCATATGCCTCGGAAAACTTCCGAACATCTTCATCGGGCACATCGATCAAGGACACCCTTTCCATGAGATCATCGAGCTGACTCAACTCGGGACGTCTCATCAGGCAAATCTGATCCCGCTCCGATATGCAGAGAGCCGCCACCACTTGGTATCTACAACGGAAGAAGAACATCCGAACATGTGTCGCGATATAATCGAACGACTGATCGAAGTTCGGACGCCACAACTCCGGAACCATCGTCACCGCCGGTATTATGATCGTTGTCGGCGCCATGGTTGTAGTTGACGTCGTAGTTGACGTCGTGGTGGTGGACGTCGTGGTAGTGGACGTCGTGGTAGACGTCGTGGTTGGTTTCCGAGTTACCGGCATCCGCATGACTGGAACCGGAGCTCGTGTCGTGGCAGACACCGGTGCCTGCGTCGTGGACATCGGGCGAACCAACATCCGCCGTGGAGTCGTAGCTTTGAACGGACGACGAGTTGTCGTTGTCGTCCGACGAACTTCAGGACGGTTACGGAGAAGGAAGGGACGACTGGTTGTCATTGTCGTCTGATTTTGCCTGCTGCGAGGTGCGACGGCACCATGTGACTGTGAATGCGTCACCACTTTCACCCTGTCGGGAACTCTTCTAACAGAAGGAGCTGTGGGACGCGGAGCCCGAGTGGACGTCGTCGTAGACGTCGTTGTGACCACCCACTTCCTTGGAGCCACTGTCGTCGTCGAAGTGGTAGAAGGAACTGCTGTCGTGGAGCTGGTGGTCGTAGTCCCCAAGGTCGTCGTAGGAGGGACTACAGATGTTGCGGCCACGGTGGTCGTGGTCGTTGGATCGACCTGTGTTGAACCGATGGTTGGATCTGTCATCAGCAGCTCGGTACTGATGTGAGATCTTCGTTCAACACGGTCGTGGTATCGGAGTTACCAGGTAACGAAAACTCCGTTGTCGGCTCGAACGGATCAGCCGACGTGAACAATGGAGACGTGGACGACTCGCCCACGGTCGTGGAGCTCACGACTGCTCCAGATGAAACCGGGATCTCAGCTTTCCCGGTAAGATCTACAAAGAGGATCTATGAGAAAAATACTGCACATTATACTCCATAATCTACAAACGTTAATCACTAAAATTAACTCACGGAACGTCATCAACCCCGCGATGACGGCGATCACAAGGATCGCGATGAGTGTGGCAGCTGCACACCACAGTGCGCAGCTTTTCGACCGGGACGGAATGTAATTTTTCCGTCCGGTATACGAGGATCCAGGGAGACAAGGAGTCTCCGGGTTTTCATCGGCGGCTGATGTCTGGCCAGCCAGATTCACCATCTCTATCATCTCGTAGCCACTCATGTTGTGTTTGCACTCTGATTTCGAGATTCAGATACTAACTACGCCTTGAGAGCGCTTTTATACATATAGCCTCTTCAAACGATGGATATCGTCATCGAGTTCCGAAAAATCGGAGATCAAGACCAACTCGACCCGAGCTGAACACAAGGATTCCATAAACGTCATGGATTTCCGAAATTGCGATGACACAGGCTATGTCAGCCTTCTTAGGTATCCATTGGACAGATGAGCTATGATGTCAAGTTATTGAGTTCATAATACGCCTCGACACGACTACCCGAAGGAGGGATATTGAGAATGGAATGTTCTGGTAGCCGGTTGTCAACCTTCACAACGAAGTTATATTTAGAACTTAATTTTCTGGTAATTATTACCCTTCCGCATTTGCGGACTATATAAGCACGCGGTCTTCAATGAATAAACACTGGTGTAGGACTGAAGCACACTGACGGTGTTCTTTATTATACTGGACGAGTGGAACCTGAGCTTGTAGAACCGATCAGCCCTCAAGAAATCGAAGTATACAATGTGGAGAGGGACATTCTCATTGATCGAGTAGCGAGAGAGTGGGCGACATCCAACAGCTGAGTGGCGGTAGACCGTTTCTTGGTGAACCCGTGTTGGTTTGGGTCAGCGAGGCCGAGGGACACCACATGAGATAACATCTTGTCGACGACGCGTCGCGCCGGGCGACGCGCCGCGGTGCGGCGGTATCGTTCGAGCCGGAACATGAAATGAGCGACCTCTAGCGTGGCGGGTTCCATTCCCAACAAGAAAATTTCAACGGATTCGTAACGGCTTAGAAGTCAGAGACGTAGCGTGGAACTGATGAGATCAAGGGAGACGGTATGTGATCGTGAAGACAGGCTCAGCGATCAACGGCAATGAACATCTCGGTCGATACGCCGTGAGTCAGCGGCGCGGCGTGAACTCCGAGAAAAGATCAATGGCGAAGGAGCTCTCAGGCAAGAGAAGGCGAATCGGAAGAACATCGTGGACTCAGAGTGGACGATCAACGCCAGAGAACATCTCAGGCGAGACGCCGTGAGTCAGAAGAAGTGGAAAATCAACGGCGGAGAACATCCCAAGCGAGAGAAAACGAATCGGAAGAACAACGCAGTCTCAGACTGGAATACCAACGGCAGCAAATGGCGCAGGCGAGACATGATGAAACGAATGGAGACCATGACCGACGACTGGCTGCTGATCAACAGAGAGCGCGCAACCGAACGAGCACAACACGGCAAATCTCGAATTTGAAGTTGGCTGCATTCAATTATGATCCAAATATCGATGCTCTTCGAATCCAGCGATGGAAATTGGCGGATGCTCTGCGAATCCAGCGATGGAAATTGGCGGAATGAATCAAATATGTGACTTCTGTCGGGCCAGAACATTCGGAAAAGAGCCTCCAGGAATATGCTGCAAGAGTGGAACGGTAGAATTACCGGAGCTGGAACCCCCGCCCCATGATCTACGATCTCTCATGTCTGTCCGAACATCCGAATCGAAGTATTTCCTGGCAAACATCAGTGGCTAAAATTCGTGCTTCCAGATGACATCGTTTGGGACGACACTTCCCCTCAGATTCCTCCCTACAACCTTCAAGATACGGGGGCAGATTCGCCACAAAATCGGTTCTCTGCTGCCCCCCGATGGTGAAACGCCCAGATTACTGCAGATTCATTTCATAGGACATGAAGAATCTCAAATAGATCAACGATGTAGTGTTATGCCAAACGTGCGACGCGAGATCCTGTCCATACTGCAACGTCTATTCAACGAGCACAACAGCCTCATCCGCGAATGCAAGCCTCGATTGGAGAGAATGTCAACGGATAGATACAAACTTATCATAAAAGCGGACAGAAAACCGGTCGGTGAGCACGAAGGACGCTTCAAAGCGCCAACGTTAAATGAGGTGGCTGTCGTCGCCATGTTTCTCGCACGGTCAACTTTACGCTGCCCTCTCTCGAGTTGAATCTCCAAGGAATAACTTCGTGTTTACGCAGGGAGGAAAAATACGGAATGTAGTTCACAAAGACGTATCGTAGGAGGGATGATTATCTTGAGTAATATCTAGACGAATGTCTCAAAAATCCAAACCTCCGAATTCATTTTTCCAACAATAAAAATATTATGATGATCGAACGAACTCTCGAATCGAACCATTGTCGCCCTTCAAAGTCGGCAGGGAACTCTCTCCCAGGATTCATTGCCGATCTTCCAATTGATACAAAACCCCGTAGTAATCTTCCAACCCGCCCCGCATGACAGGTCGGAGGAGCCGTAATCGTCGAGTGGGGGAACGCGGGGCGGCCAAGAGGGCCGGCAACTCTAGCCGGCCGGGGGCCGGCTAGTGATGCATAAATGTACTGAGAGGATTGAGACTACATGTGCACATCTGGACTCTGCTATGTTTGATGCTGAGTGTGTTATATTTGAATTTCAATTTTTTTTTGAACGTACCCGACAATTCGCGGATCTCTCGAAAAAGTGGCTCCCAGAAATAGCGAATTATCGGGACTTTACTGTACTCGATCACCGTTGATGGGTCAGTGTCGACATCATCAACCATCGAGATACCAGAGGGTATGATCCGTGTGCACCCACGATCCCGACAACCATGATCCCGATACCCACGATCCCGACAACCATGATCCCGATACCCGCGATCCCGACAACCATGATCCCGATACCCGCGAGCCCGACAAGTCTTCCGTGCCGACCAAATCGAATGAAGCTTCTATGCCGGGTCTATGGCTACGGCGAGACCGATTATTCCAGAGGTTCTCAACCTTTTTCGTTCCGCGGAACCATTTGGGTCCTCTTACGAGCTCGCGGAACCATGCATCGGAGGACGGTGGATGACGAACTTGAGCTGCTAGCAGAACGGATGCTGAATTGAGATGACATGCGTTCAGATCGATAGCAGATTTGAAAATTCTTGAGCGTCACTCGAATGGAGTCATTTGGGGCTGTCAAGTCTGCGGGACAATTAACTGTGGCCTTCATCGCTACCCCCCGCTCTGGAAGGACCCCACAGGTGAACGGGAAAAAAGCCCTGCGGAACCTTCGGGTTCCGCGGGAAATCTCCGGCGGAACCACCAAAGACTGACGGCGGAACCGATTGGTTCCGCGGAGCACAGGTTGAGAAATATTATATATGATTATTGTATTGCTGATTTTGACGCGAAAGCGCCTCTAAGTTCACCACGGAGGGGCGGTCGAGGGCAAGAGATCCCTTCCGTATTGCGTTTCCGCGCCATACTACTAACTACTAAATTTTTCTATCTGCTCTATCCACCGTAAATGATCATGGAGGATTACACGGCAGATGGCCGATAATGATCTCTGCGAGATAGTCATGGACGCAATGAAAAGATGATGACTGGATGACGGGGTATCAAGAGGAAGGTATTTTATTGGAGAAGCTGGCGCATGTTTCTCAACTGAAGAACTCCAAAGGAGGAGGTGGGAGGTCGTCATGAACTCCGGGCATGAGTATAACAGCGTCCGCTGATGGAAGAAGGTCAGCATCCTCGGGATTATCGATGTCTTCCAACGTATCGCCAAAATTTGGAAGATTGTAGCCGACAAGCCTGACATATTTAATGAGCGTTATTTGGTTCGTTTCGAGCTGATCGGTAAGGCGCATGAGGCGCTCATTGAGACGTCTGTATTTCACTCGCGTGGGTGGCGGGGCCTGCCCGCCGTCAAGAAGCAGTCGGGCCGTGCTGAACTTCTGCCCATCCTTCCGGAGATGCGTGATCATTTCGAAAATGTTGACGTGACTCTGTTTGACTGTTCTGTTTAGAGCTTGATGCCAACCCTCCACATGATTGGTTGTTCTGCAGCAAAAATTCCTATTGATGGGAAAAGATGAAGTATTAGATGACATGAGTGAAACTCGACGTGGGCAAGAATTGAGCTGATCGAAATCCGAGTGAATAGTACCCGTAGTGATTCCAGAGGATTCGCGGGAATACAGTCTCATTCTCAAGCCACGTATTTATGAAATACTGTTTGAACAGGTCGAGGGCTGCGAATGCTGGGTGCAGGGGGCCTGGTGAGTCGGCATCTATGAGCAGCCAGGCATCGTCAATAAGATCGAGAGGAACGAGACTTAATGCCATGCAACTTCTCAGGAATCTGGAAGAAATCTGAATGAATTCACGACGCTCCTCAAGCGGTGGCCAATCACCGTTCCGTGGACGCGGTGAGGCATTCATTCGAAGGAAAATTGTCGACCATACGAGGAGCAGTAACTTGGATTCCACAAACCTGTGTACAACTGGATCCTTGTAATGCTCTACGAGTCCGAATCGCTGAAAATTCCGCCTTAAAGCCTGCGAGTAATGGAAGTTACAGCCCCTTATCGCAGCGGCTGGAAAACTTTCCTGGATCGCTTTCAATGCTGCCGTTTCGAAATCAAGTTGGAAGGTGTCCGGGGAGAAAAGAAGGCCGTTCGAGTCGGCGTACCCGCGGATTAAGGAGAACATTCTCCCATACGTTTGCTTTGTTTTGTCGGGAAGCAGAAAATATGCTAGTGGCATCATTTGATTCTTGTAAAAGCCATGGATGGAGTACAGTTGACTGAAGAGCTTCGGTACAACTCGGAACGTACCATCCATGAAACAAGATGATACTCGACACAAGATTCTCATGCAAACATGAGTGCTAAAGCCGAGTATACGATCATGTGTCCCATCGTTGAACAGGAGAAAGTCATCACCATCCATCGTCTTGGTCCAGACACCTTCCAGAAAGACCGCTTCGAGTGTCTTCGGCAACGCAGGTCGTAATTCGGCACGTGCTCTTTGGAGGGAACTACTGATATGGCTGAAGCTGGGCAACAGGGCACCGATTTCTTCCGGATCCCTCGTGTCTCGGAGTTCACTGACATAGTTCGCTATTTCTTCGCTATACACCTCCTGTACAGATTTCTCGGGATGCGCAACGACAGCTTGCTTCAATCTCAGCGTGGCTGTGCGGTGAATACGGTCACGGGTCTCCGGTTCGTGGTTGTGAGATCTCGAGAGTTTCTTGACGACGAGAACTGGATCCTGTCAAATGAGGGGAAATCAGCTTGATGACGTAGTGAAGCGCGGGATAGAAATCCTGGTCATTAATCCACGATCTCAGACATGCTCATTTCCGTTGTTTGCGGAGGAGACCAAGCGTCGAGCAGGAGTGATCTGAACCTCCATTCGACTCATGTACGTCAATATTGTGAAGGTTAGTCCGCAGTTGCGAAGCTCTCATAGCAGAGGCTGAGTACACATAATGGGGACGATCGAGAGACGATGAAAGTTACCTTAGTTATCGTTGCCCTTGCCAGACAGTTTCCTGTCCTTTTCCGTATGCAGCGACAGAAAAGTATGCCTTCCCTGCCCGACTTCTCGATCTCATACATGAAATCGTTGACCCGGAACAGTGATTTCTTTTTCGCTGATTGCACTTCTTCCACATCCATGATGACTGCCGGTAGTCTTGAACAGCACCTCAGAGTACATTCGACACACGTCACAGAAGAAAACAGACAGCCTTCAGCGTCCTCAAGAAAGGACCGACGGAAGCATTCACGCGATTCTTCCGACCGTTGGGAAATCGTTTCAAACTCCACCGCACGTGAGCATTACACGACGACAAAGCGCGCGCCCTCTCGCGTCATGATAGGGCTCAACGCAACGCAGCAGTGTACTTCGTCTACTTCTATCTGTGCGCTCAGAGAATCAGTTTACTCTCGGCGCTCACCATTGTGAGGAATGTTCCGGGGGCTTCATTCTAGCCAAAGCACAGCTTTTTGAAGAATTGTTGAAGTTCACGTGCATGGTCATTGCACGACCTGACTTCCATATCCTCCAAAGCCATGGAGCGCTAGCGTTTTTGGAATCTCGTGTCCTCTGAGAGCCACACGATCCGCGTAACTTTCCGAGTAAAGCTCATATCATCAAGCACCAACTGATGATAGAATGCGATCGGATTTGCTACCTCCTCACGGAAGGAATCTAGAGGGCTTCAGAGTTGGGATTTGAGGCGTCGCTATGAGCGGGGAAATACGCTATTGTCCTCATTAAGTACGACCGAGCCCTGAAGGAGTATTCATTCTAATTCATTGAGATTTTGTTGCTGACAGTTTATTGCTGAGAACCTGTATCCATACTATCGGTAAACAATTATCCCATTTTGACGGAACCGGGGTCGGCGAAGAATGTCGCTCTGCATCCGTGCTTGTGAGGCGAGAGGCTATCTTTCACGCACTGGCAAGATCACTGTATTCTTCCGCGACGATGGAAGAAAATCAACTACTTTTCTATCTCCAAAGGACCCAACTCCGGGTCCAAGTGAGGGGTCGATTTCCAAAAGGAGTTAAGTCCACTTCTACCGAAATCGAGAGAATCAACTTTTCCTCGCAAGCTGGCCTGGAGACAGCGGATCTCTATGGAACTTCCGACTGTGATAGTCGACAGAATACTGAGCATGACCGACGCGATTCCACAAATCATCCTGTGAGTCGATACAGGTGAAAAAACGAGAATTTCGGAAAATGGACTCAACTCCTTTTGGAAATCGACTCCTCAAGTCTACCCTGGCTACCCTGTCTACGTGCATCCGCAGTCGACAGAACGATTCTCGGACGAATAGACGCCATTCTCATTGATTCCGTATGGTGCGGAACTCTCAATTCGAGAACCTTCAATATTCCAAACGCGCCCTTTGGCCACCTGTCTGCCATTCGAACTGGCGGAGAATCGAACCCTCTTGGACGGGATCCTGTTGCCTAGACTCGAGGATGAGTCGAGCTCGTCGTAGCCACCCGGCATAGAAGCTTCATTCGATTTCATCGGCACGGAAGAATAGTCGGGCTCGCGGGTATCGGGATTATGGCTGTCGGGATCGCGGGTATCGGGATCATGATTGTCGGGATCGTGGGTGTCGGGATCGCGGGTATCGGGATCATGGGCTGTAACCGTATGATCACGGGGGTCGGTGATGTAGCAGGCGTTCGTTCGTAGGTTGACGCAAAGTGTTCTCTCAGAAGTTCGCATTTCTCGCGATCGCTGGACGCCAATGTACCGTCAGCCCTCCGCAAGGTCGCCCTTCGCCTTCAGTCTACAGCGCGCGTAGGAGAATAGGCGTTTCGGGTCAAGGCTGCCCATGATGCAGGTCTCTACCAAGGATCTCTGTCTCTCAAGAGCTCTCTCGAGCTTTGCCTGTAGACGAGACACGGTGACAGTGTCGTACTGGTTAGCATCGATCTTTCGCTGAAGTCGTGGTACATAGCCGTTTATCGGTGTCCTATCCCGAACCGAGCGAGGGGAAACGTGTGTAGTATCCTCCGACTACGTACTGCTCACACCTTAACCTAAAGGTTCACTTCTTTTATTTTCCACGCTTCCTCGCTACAGCGCGCGCTCGACTCTTCTCTTGTATCACTCACACACACACACACACTTCTCTTTCTCTCAATTTCTCCGCTTAAACGTCGGAGCTTTCCCGTGTTTTCCGAATGTCAACAGGTTTTCAATATCAGTCCATACATTTCGGTCAATGCTACCAACTCAAATGTCCTCATTTGCGTCGCTTGCTTTCGACGGAATTCTGAATGCTCTCTCTTACACTTAGTATCTCGGTAATGACATCTCATTTGTAGTCGTTTGCTGTCGATGGAGTTTAGAATGCTCTCTCTTACAAGTGGTTTCTCAGTATTGACATCTCATTTGTGGTCGGTCCCAAAAGCCTGGTTTTCAGCTAGCTTGGCTGCTCCTTGACCTCTCCGTTAGATGCCTCTGTTGGTTGGTATCTTCAGGCTGACGTCGATTTGTTGTATCCACGTCCGCTCTGAATCATCTCGGTCAGGCTACTTCAACAACGTCCTCGTTGTTCGTGGTGCTCACTCATTTCGGGTATCTTCCCTTGTAGTGGGCAGCTCTCTCACGATGAGCTCTTTTCAGAACTTTGTCTTTCTGTTCCTTCATCTGGTTCGAATCCAGCGGCGTTGACTCAACTTGTCAACAGCCAACAAGTCTCAACAGCCAAAAGGCTGTTGGGTTTGCAACTCCGTTATTGATGACTTCTACTTGCGGCGGTCCAGCTTGATCCCTTTTCGATCCATGGCCGGTACAATCAAGGTTCTCGAACATGATAGATATCCGTCAATATCCGATGTAGGCTGTTCGTCTGGTTGCAACCCTTGCCTTGTCGTCACTTCCTCATTTGTTGGATGCCTCTGACCTGCTGAGGAACCTCCACCTGCCGGGTCTGTTTCTGTTCCTTCATTTGGTTCGAATCCAGCGGCGTTGACTCAACTTGTCAACAGCCAACAAGTCTCAACAGCCAAAAGGCTGTTGGGTTTGCAACTCCGTTATTGATGACTTCTACTTGCGGCGGTCCAGCTTGATCCCTTTTCGATCCATGGCCGGTACAATCAAGGTTCTCGAACATGATAGATATCCGTCAATATCCGATGTAGGCTGTTCGTCTGGTTGCAACCCTTGCCTTGTCGTCACTTCCTCATTTGTTGGATGCCTCTGACCTGCTGAGGAACCTCCACCTGCCGGGTCTGTCTCTGAAAGCTCAATGGAAACATTGTCAAGTGGATCGACACCATCCTCTTCTTCGCCGTGAACCCTATACCAGCGTAGCTGTGCACAGTGGGCCGTGCATGTGTACTGGACTTTCTCTCCCAATTGGGCCAATCGGTAGCTATAATTGGGCAAAATTTCTGTGACAACTAAGGGGCCTCTATATGTCTGTTGTAACTTCGTGGGATTCCCTGTTGGGACTGGCAGCCTCTCCACTACGACTATGTCGCCGACTTCGAATCTTATTTCATGTGGTCGCTCCGCTTGTCGTAATCTTTTGCGTATTTTGCCTGACTCTCTTCTAACTTTTTCCTAATTCCTGCTTGAATCTCAACCGGCGGTCTCCAAACGGAGTCTTGTTCCTCCTCTACAATTTGAGCACAATTATCGATCCGAGGTAGGTAGCCATGTAGCACTTCAAATGCCGACTTTCCCGTGCTCCTTGATGGTGCTCGATTCAGATGTATCTGAACTTGTGGGATCATTGTCACCCAGTCTGACTTGTCCTCTTTTTTACACAACGTCCTCAGCAACCGCGCAACCTCTTTGTTCAGCCTTTCGACTTGGCCATTTGCCCGAGCATGCTGAGTAGAGATCTTTATACGTCTCACCCCACGATCGATCAAGAATTTTTCGAATGCTTTCGACGTGTACGCCGTTCCGCGGTCTGAAACCAACCTCGACGGAAACCCGTACATCATGAACGCTCTATCCAAGAACTTCAGGACACTCGCCGTGTCCGTAGACTTCACCGCCTCAAGCATGACGAATTTTGACAACCCATCTACCATCACGATCACGTGCTGTTTTCCGTTCGATTTAACCAAGGGACCCAAATGGTCAATGAAAACCTTCTCGAATGGCCTCCTTTCGGGCCGAATTGGGTGACAGAGACCTTCTTTTTTTCCATCGTTCTTTTTATTGAACAGACAGTTCAGACAGGCTTTCAGGTGGTGTTTCACGTAATTTCTCATATTTTCGAACCAATACGATCGCTTAATCAGATCCATAGTTTTGCTTATCGGAGATTTCGATCCTTTCCTTGATTCTTTCATCGGTGGTCTGAATCATCAATAGCTCGTCATAGCTTGTCATAATGGAATAGATTACCGCAGGCTTTGAATCCACCGGCAATTCTTCGTCACTCATTATTGTTTCGCAATCTTCCACCGGTTGTCTGCTTGATGCGTCGACATGCTCCATAGCTGTACCGGCTCTGTGCTTCACGTCAAAGAACTCAGAAATCTTGTTCCACCATCTCTTCATTCCATAGTCCTTCCCTCCACAGGAACCTTTCAGCTTCAGTTTCAGTTCAACCCTTGTCATCACTACCGCTCAGAATTGAATCGAACTATCACCTTCATCGGCTCTGAGCCTATCATTTCGTTATCAGCACGACCAAGTGATTGATAAGGACACATCAAGTGAAGTGAGGTGCACCATCCTAAACTATCTGTGAACTCTGTGACTCTTTGTGCCTACGGAAAGTGAATCCCTGTGATCATCTCAACTATGGAACGACCAAACATACCGGTCGTACTCAACGTCGACGAGACCAAACTGCGAAGATCAAGTGAAGTTCAATCAAGTGGTGAAGTTTGCGGGAAAATTAGCGAACGCCACCAACATGTGCGGTGCATGGTGTAAACATATGATCGGCTGCCGACACTGATCCTCGAATCTACACTGCGTACGTGAAGCACAGCATGCGCGTTGTAGTAAACACAGGATTGACATGGTCGCTCCGCCAAACTCAACGCTGCGTGTAGGCATGCATCGACCGACACTTGACGTGTCTGTCAGAGTGGGTTCAACGGTGTCCACTCTCCTAAAAACTGTGACCGGCGTCCGCAGAGCTTGCTCGCCCCTGAAGTGAAAGGGTCATCTACGGATGAGACGTGAATAAAACCATACCATACCAACCAAGTTTGGAAATGCCGAAGTGTTGCGTGAAGATGGGAAGAATTTCCTCAGCTGGAAAACTCTGGTCCCCGGTTACATGCAGTCGGAGTTGTACGCATGGGATGTGCTCAGACCGGTGGATCCCATCACACCGACGAGCCACGATGGAGGTGACAAAGAGCATTACGAGATTGGGAACAGGAATGCTCGTACTGTGTTCTTCAACATCGTACACCCCAACATCATCCTGTCCCTGTTTCATGCTGACTCCGATACTGTTACTGCACCAACCATGTGGAAACAGATCAAAGAAAAGTTCCAGAACATCACCGGCCTTTACCGTGAGCAGGCCATCTCGAGCTGGCTTGCCTTCGAGTTCTCACCAGCTCGAACCATTGAACAGAATATCGACATGTATAACAGAATTCAGTTCAATCTCACGGAAAGCAAAGCAGAGCTACCACCATCGGCAATGAGGTCTCGACTGCTGTCCTCATTGCCCGAAGACTGGGCTCCCTTCAAACAGGCATGGATGACGAGAGCTGAAACCGACAAATCGCTAACATCTCTAATCAGTCTCATCCGGAACGAGGCTGCTCGTCGTCAGTCGGAGAATGGTGTGGGCGACGTCACTGCCCTCCTGGCCAAGACACACATCAAACGTGGTCATGGTCGGAAGAAATTCCACTACCGACACCAGCAACGCACCAACACCAATCGGCGGCAGACGCAGTCGTATTCCAGAACGACCGAGGTAACTTGCTGGAACTGCGGACAACGAGGTCACGTGGCGGGATCCTGCAGAAAGCGCAAAACTCCCAAGAAGCGCCAGGCCAATGCAAATTTCAGCCAGGTTTTCATGACTTGTGGAAACCCGACGAACATTGAGGGATGTTCGTCTGGCGGCCCAGTTCAGATAATCATCGATTCCGGAAGTACTCATCACATCGTGAATGATGAGAGATTCTTTGTCAACCTCAGTCCCTTGCCGAACTCGCGCGAAGTTAGGCTTGGCAACTCCACTACCCTAAAGGCACAAGGATGTGGAGACGCCATCCTGGCTGTTCAACAAGGCAACAAGGTTGTGCTACTTGAACTGCGGAATGCTCTCCTGGTCAGTGATATGAACACAAATCTCATCTCACTGAGCCAGCTGACAAGCGACGGATTTAAAGTCCGTGTTGAGCCTGAGCGGATCGCTATGTCCATGGGCAAGCAAAGTGTGACAGCACATCGAAGAAGCGGTCTCTACGTTCTTCACGCGGATCCGGTTGGTGAACCCAACGCCCTGCAGGCCACGCTTGAGACAAAAGTGAGTCTCCAAGAGGTTCATCGCACACTAGCCCATGTTGGAAAGAAAAAGGTCTTGCAAGTACTGAGGCAATACGGCATCCCGTACGAGGATGATTTTGCCAGTTGTTCCGCATGCGACCAAGGGAAGTCGCACAAGCAGCCTTCAAGAACAAAGCCTGCTGACTGCAGAGCCACCGCCCCAGGATTCATCCACGGAGATACTTGTTCAGAAGTCCAGAATGCATTCGGGGGAGCAAAACATTTCTTGTGCCTCACCGATGATTTCTCGAAGTATCGCCGTGTCTTCTTCCTGAAGACTAAGGACGAAGTGGCTGACTGCATCTAACAATACGTCAGGTGGTTCTTCAACAAGTTTGGGAGACACATCCATCGTCTCCACACGGATGCAGGTACCGAATTTCTCAACTCCGGAGTCAAGAATCTCATGAATGAGATCGGATGTGAATTCACTCAAAGCAACCCGAGAGATCCAGCTCAGAACGGTGTCTCTGAAAGGTCGAATCGAACTTTAGTGGATCTAGCTCGGACTATGCTAATCGACGCGGGACTCGACAAAAGACTGTGGTCTGAAGCCGTGAATTTTGCATGTGAAGTTCTCAACGCGATCACCATCAACAAGACAACAAACACCTCAGCGTTTGAGATCTTCCACGGCCGGAGACCATACTTCGGAGCCTTTCATCCATTCGATTCTGGATGCGTGGTCCTAGATCAACGACAAGGGCGAAAGAAGTTCGACCCTAAAAGTCTTGTCGGAGTTCTCGTCGGTCTCAACGATGGAGTATTCGGTTACCGTGTGTGGATTCCTGGAAATGTGCGAGTTATGATCGCAAAACATGTGAAGTTCCAGAAGAAAAGCCTACTTGCAGGACTGAATGATGTGCGACATAATGAAAATGAAAGCAACGAGAAAGTGTTTGAAGAATCACCGGAAGAGAAAAACAAAGAAGACACCGAAACAACTCAACCATCGGATATTCAACCCGAACCGACAATGGAGTCGGGGGAGAGTGAGCAACCACCACCAACAACGTCATCACAGGAGCAGTCGACATCAACGGATCGGCCACTCCAGTTGAAACAAAGTAGCCAGCAGCGTCAACCAGCCCAGCCGCCGCCGAACGAGTCATCCACGGATCGCCAGCAGCAGACGAGTGTGCGGTCAACTCAACAGCAACCGCGAACAGGCGAGCCGTCAGATTCATCAGAAAACCCATAGCAGGCAACTGACATCGAACCGGTTAGGCAAGTTGGTAGTGTAAAGAAAAGAAAACGTAAAGTGCATCAGATAAACGAGGAGAGGAGGGCAGCCTTGAGAGATCGCTCTACGCTGCGCGCTCCTAAGCGGTACGGTATTGATGCTGATGTTGCAATTGCGAATAATTGCAACACTCAGACGATACCTACTCCGGAAACGTATCAGGATGCCATTCTTTCCTCCGAGAAAGAAAGGTGGATCCAAGCGATACGTGATGAGCTCTCCTCAATGGAGAAATTAGGAGTTTGGGAGGTGGTTGATCCGCCTCCGGGCGTCCGCCTCATCTCCTCGCGTTGGATTTTCAAAGTTAAAGAATTGCCTGACAAATCAGTTGATAAACTGAAAGCCAGATTAGTTTTGAAGGGTTTCAAACAGCGGTATGGAATTCAACGAAACATACGCTCCGGTCATTCGTTTTGAGGTCCTTCGAACAGTTCTGAACATCGCTGTTCGCGAAAATCTGGTGACCTATCAAGCTGATGTGGCTTCTGCCTTTCTACACGCAGATCTTGACGTCCCGTTATACATGCTGGCTCCAGAGGGTTATTCTGTCAAGGAAGGAAAAGTTCTTTTGCTCAAGAAGGCCCTCTATGGCAGTCGCCAAGCTCCGAAATGTTTCTATGAGAAAATGAAAACCGTTCTCATGGATCTTGGCTTGAAACCAAGCAAGGCCGATGCCTGTGTTTTCATAGGTCCAGAAAAAGAGCGTTTGGTTTTGGCTCTCTATGTCGATGACTCAGTGGTTGTTGGTCGAACAGTCAAAGCAGTGACTGACTTCCTAGAACGATTGAAACTCCGTCAGGAAGTGAAATATCGACCACTGGAGTATTTCCTGGGTCTCCAGATCACAAGGACCGATACCTCTCTGTTTATAAACCAAGAGAAGTATGTGAATGAATTGCTGGAGAAATACGGCATGTCGAACTGCAAACCAGTGTCGACTCCCTTGCTTCGGGATATCTACACTGAGGACGACACTGAAGAAGCTAGTTGCTAACAAGCAAAGAAGTCTGTCGTTCACGCCTTCGGACAAGAATTTAGCAGACATCGCCACAAAACCGAATCCTAAGGGACAATTCATCAGATTGCGGCAGGCGATAGGCATCAGAGAGATGTCTAACTAAGTTCTTCTCACATTGCAGTATGCAGTTTTGGTGGTTGCTTGTCGTTGTCGTTCTTGCCGCATCGGGGAGCGAAAGCTTCTTCACCTGGCAGGATGATTGCGACGTCGCTTGCAGAAACAATCATCAGAGCTGCACCATACTGGAAATCTCTCCAATACATTTCACCTGTCAATGTTGGGAGAGCAAGAATCAATGTGAAGAAATTTTCACCCCGGAGGTTGTGTGCTTGAGGGAAAATGAACCCCCTCTGGTTGGAACTGCAATTTGGGATGCCTACAACAGGTACAAACATCCGAATTCATCAACCACGACGCCCAGTCCGACGTCGACCACAACGACTAAATCCCCATCGCCGGGCCCGACTTCGACCACCACGACCAGATCCCCATCACCTGGTCCTGTTCCAACAACAACGACTCAGCCCCCTACACCGATGCCACCTTCAAAGAGCTCTGTAGCTGTTGTCATTTTAGCTACACTCTTAAGTTTTCTGGCATTCTTTGTGTTGATCGTAGTCAGCTTCGTTGGATACAAAATGTATCAGCGTCGAGACTATTCCCCATTAAGAACTTGGAGAAATATGACGGTGTACCGATCAACTGTTTCTGACTCAGACCTATGATATTTCGAACAAATCAAAATAAAAGAAGCAGTTCTCTCAGAGAAACGTCTTAAAATTTATTCTCTGATATATTTGAGGAGTTGTCCCCTGGAACAAAACTTTGCAAACAGATCTTTGCCCAGTGCATCAACGAACATTGGTCTCTGAGTTTCGACTGCTGTGACCCTCGATTTGGTTGGAAGCTCTCCAAAAATGACCACGCACACTCGAGAAGAAATATCATATCACAAATAGAACGTGTCAACAAAGTTGCAACGAAAATGCCCAAACTCGATGTAAAATAGAGCCGGGCTACTTCTTGGAGGCGATGCGGTGGTTGGCTTCACAGTCACGCATTGCGTGGTCGACTCCTGAGGAATCATTTTCGCGTTGTTGATCTGCGCGATGTTGATTGTCATCGGAGGATTCACAGGAGGACTGATGTACGGTGCACGTGTGATTAACTGGACTCCAGGCTACTCCGGTGAGATCCAGAATGCGTGAACCTTCGTTAGGACGAAATAGCTGAATAAGGCTGGGTGGGGGATAACAGAATTTCTGTTGAAATACAGCCGAAAACTGGTCGTGATTGTGTGGATGAAAAAGGAAAGAAGTTACCCACGATGGACGCGAGACAAACAGTCGCTAACATCACTCCGACAAGTTGTCGAAGCTCGCTTGAGTTCGCAGTGGTATTTTCTTCCATTTTTTGATGGGAAAACACTTTTATTTTGGTAAAAGGGTGGGTATAACAGTTAATTGTTTATCACAGATACGATTCTCCAAGCAAAATGGCTTTGGAGTTTATTCGTCGTTGCGCGTGATCTTGGCGTTAGGACGAAGCCTCTTCTCGATGTCGTCGTCCTGAGCTCAAAAAATTCATCGAATATCTCGTCGTTCTTCATCAGCTTGTTCAGAGTTACGAGATCAACTTTCTTCAGGCGTTCGATGATGTCGACGATTTCCAGGGTTCCTCGGTCGAGTCGGCATCGATGCTCGACTCTCTTCAGGAATTTGTTCTGTACTTTCTTCAGTTTTTCGATGTCACCTTTCGCGTTTGGGTTCCACACTGCGCTCGCGTAGATCAGAATTGGGACTACATGCGAGCAGAATAGCTTGATGTAGGCCGATGGGGAGGTCAGCGTGAACGCTCGCATGATCCAGGCCCCGACCAGCGAAGCTCTCTTTACGACGTCCGCAACGTGTCGTTGGAAGCCGAAGTCTTCCGTCATCAGAACTCCGAGGTCTCTCGCCTCCCTGACTTGAGCGATGTTTACTCCGCCAAGGGAGTACGCACGTCTAGTGTTGCGGCCACCTAGGTGCAGAACTGAACACTTGTGCATCGAGAGACTCAAACCCATTCTTAACGACCATTTTGTGAAGTCGTCTAGGGTTTTCTGGAGTTCCTCTCTCTGCTCGTCGGTGTTGACACACGCTACCAACTTCACGTCGTCCGCGTAGACGTACAACTGGATTGATTCCCGGATCACGTACTTCACCTGGTCGATAAAGAACAGGAAGAGTGTTCCGCCCAAGAGCGTCCCCTGGGGACACCCCGTTGTTGCCTGTGCGGTCTTCGATAGGGAGTCTCGGATTTTCACTTTGAAATTTCTGTCGCGCAGAAATTCGGAAATCCATCTGAGGAGTTTGCCTCCCACTCCTTTGGCCGGTAACGTTGACATGAGCAGATCGTGTGGCATTGTTTCGAACGCGTTCTTGAAATCCGTGTAGATCACATCCACTGAATTCCCGTCATTGAGATCGTTCGCAACCTGGTTGGTGAACCGTAGAAGGCTGTCAGTTGTCGACCTGTTGCGACGGTACGCGAACTGTCTAGGTGAGAGAAGCCCTTGCTGTTCGGCGTTCTGCATGATGCGGTTGCATATAAGTTTCTCAAGGATTTTGCAGCTTACCGGTGTAAGTGACACGGGGCGCTTGTTAAGCGGGTCGGTGCGCGAGCCTTTCCTATGCACTGGTGCAACCCAGGCACTCTTATAGAGAATGGGCAGTTGGGATGAGTCGAGCGATCGTCGAAAGAGGATTCCTAGCGGTTTCGCCAGACCCACTGCTGCTCTCTTGAAGAATCCGGAAGGCAACCCCTCCGGGATTCCGCTCCACTTCGTTTTCATCTCTGATATTGCCGAGAGAATCGCGTGTTCTCCGACGTCGACGTCGTCGGCCGGTACGGTGTCTCTCGGTATTAGGACGAGTGTTGAGGAGGGATGTATCTTCGGGGCTGTCCTGTAGGTCTTCTCGAACAGGTCGCGAAGGAGGTTCGCCTTTCCGTCGTCGTCTAGGACTTTGGAGCCGTCGGGCGCGACCAAAAGAGACAGGTCGTCTCGCAGTCGAAGCCTCGTCGCTGCATACCCAAAAAATCTTATCGGGTCGCGTGAATTCACTATTGTGTTCTCAAGAATACTTCGCTGGCGGTGGAGTGATCTCTGAAGCTGTCGCTGCAGGTGTTCTTTCTCGCCTTCATTAGAGCTTTTGTCAATTCTCTTGATGGTTCTTTCGATAAAAGCGGATATCTCTCGTTGTCTGGACTCTGAGGCAACTGGGACGAACTTGTCAACTACCTCGTGGACTTTTCGCAAGAACCTTCCGTATATGTCTTCTACGGAAAGGTCTCCGTGTAGTAGATCTTCCCAGGATACTGCGAGTAGCTCCGCAGTTATGGCCTGGTAGTCTGCTTTTAGCCATTGGTGAGTCTCCCTCGTCGATATCCCACGGGGACACCTGAACAATAATTTCACCTCGACTGCTGAATGGTCTGACCCGACCGGGCTGGGTGATATCGCTATGTCCTCTTTGCTGACTGTGTCCGTAGTGCAGATGACTAGGTCCAGTATATTTTCACTTTTAGGTCTCGTCGGAGTTCGCACCTTCTGCTCCAAACCGTTAAGCGTGACGAAGTCGAGAAGTGCTCGTTCTCTTGTCGTGCCTCCCGGCGAGAGCGCTGGTTTCTCCCACTGAATGTTTGGGCAGTTGAAATCTCCCATGATCACTATAGGTAGCTCGCATTCGCACATTTCTTCCATTACTGTCACCAGTTGTTCCATCTCAGTGAGGCTCGCGTTAGCTGCACCGGTTCCCGGAGCGTACGCTACGATGAGTCGAAACGCGAAACTTTCTTCCTGCACGTCTACACACAATAGTTCGCTGGTTGTTGTTCTGGAAACTTGAGTGCAGTGCAAGCCACTCCGGGCGAGGATCAAATGCTGGGCAAAATGCCGGATCCAAACGGATCCGTGGATTCACACACGTTCAGAACTCGTGGTCGCTCGCTATCGGGCTGGGGTCCAATCTTTTCTCCATTGCTTGTTCTCGTCGAGTCGATTGCTTCATTCTTGATTACAGGGCCATCGAGGTCGAGAGCGACTTCAGATTTGGGTTGAGAATCGACGGGACATTTGATCGGCAATGTCTCCGTATCAAACGATTTCAATGGAGTTTGAAACGTTGCATTGTTGGATTGTGGAATGCAGGGTGAGGATTCGTCACAGAAACTCACGTGGTTGAATCTGGTGCTATCGTCGAGCGATTGACCGTTGTCACCATGAGACGCGTCATCCATTTCTAACTGTACTTCCGTTGAAGGCAAAATGGCTGGATCAGAACTTACTGGAATCAGTCGTCGATGCGCCACCTCACTCGCACTGGTATCCTCCAACTTGTTTGAATTGATCTCCCGATCAGAACTCTGTGAAATCGGTGGGGAAGAATCGGTGACCGATTCGTTTTCGGCCTGGTTCTCACTGGTTTTCTTCAAAATGGACCGAATCGCAGACAAATCCTGTGATGCAGTAGCGTTCCCACTTCCTGAATTACGAGATGGATGTCTCTGACGCAAAAGTCGAGCTTGTGCAGGCGATACCCAAACATCTCTTCCAACGGAGCCACGTTGGGTGTATCGACTTAACGGTCTGGCGCCTCCAGAGTCGACGCCAGTGAGTTGACTCAAATTTCTGAGTCGAACTTCCCGGGCGAGGACGGCGACAATTCGCTGAGCGGACTCGTCATCAATATTTTCATTCTCTCTACCAGCGAACAGACCTTGGATGAGTAGTGAGAGCTCGGTGTCGCGATCCATAGCACTAAGCGATTGAACGTTCGCACGGTGTGGTCGATCCTTCTCAGGTTGACGATTGAAGAGAGCCGTGGCTGCAGTGCGGGATCGATGGCGGGAGACGGGGGGAATGATGGAACATGCCGTGAACAATGAGTTTTCTCTTCCCGAGCACATCTGCACGTTAACACAAAAATGTGCACTTGATGAACATCGTGTCACAAGACACTTGTGTTCAAGGGGAGACCGAAATCGTGCAACGATTACCGCAAGAGAGTGCTCGCGTTAAGCACGGGGGAGAATAATAGGATGTGCTTTCATGCGTTCACTCTGCTTCACACTAATTGCAATCTATTCACAAAACAGTTACTTTGTTTCAACTTGAGTTATTGTTTAAAGCGGAAAATCTTTGTTCTTATGCATCTGGAAGAGATGCTTTGTTTTTCGGTCCTTCGTTGTTCGAGCTTAACTCGTGTCCTTGTATTGAAGGACAGTATTTCACCATATTGACTCTTTCTTCATTCCCATTGTTAATCAACTATATAAGCAGTCATTGATACAATAAACTACCTTCAGTTACCCAGACCTCACGTCTGACGTGCTTCGAACGGGCTTACTATCCGGAATTTCCTAAATTTGGAATTTGGTCCATTGCGTACGTCCCAACTCTGAAATTTTTGTCGCGATTACGTTTCGATGATCATTGAGAATACTAGGGGTTTGCAGATGAAACCGGAAAATCCGTTAAATGGCGCTCGCTTCGGCTTTGGTTCATATTTTCGCGCCAACCACAATGCGTTGTTTACATCGCCTCCCAGGCTCTACGAAAGGTTCGGTTCTTGTGTAGAACGCGCCCGGCGACTTAAGGCTGGACGTAAACACGGGATGGCGAGTTCAGTGAAACTGATGCCGGGGCTATTGATCGGTCTGTGATAGCTGCAGCTTGGGTAGTTGGGATCCTCTCTATCCGCGAGCGTAGCGAGCGGCACGAGCAAGCAGATGCCTGCAAGTTATTGCATCTATTGCGCGCTCAAGTCGCCGCTTTGGCGTGTTGGCGTTTCGTGGTTCAAGCCGCCGGGCGCGTACTACACAAGTACCAAAGGTTCTTTACGGGTAGGCGGGTGGCGAGTTGACGCGAGCCCTAGCAGACGAATAGATGCCGGCGGGCCGACGGTGCGTGCGCGTAGGGGGTTGGATTTTCGGAAACTGGAAGACCACGGGCACGACGTGGCCTTCTTGGCTCGATGTTATCAAATGATCCCGAGCGTAGCGAGGGACAGGAACCAGCAAACGCGTCGGGGCCCAGCTGTCAAGTCGCCAAGCCAGTGTGTTCTCGCTTTGTTGTTTTCCGTCGCAACCCGCCTAACCGTAAAATACCGTGCCGGATAAGGAAGTTTGCCGGAGCTCCCTCATTTTCTGCTACCATTTGGACAAAACGGCGAGTGAGGCACATTCTCTGCTCGTTCAGGCTTTTGGTGATCGCGCACTGGGCAAGAGTCAATGTTACGCCTGGTACGAAAAGTTTAAAGCCGGGAATTTCGATAAAGAAAATTAACCACGTGGAAGACCGGTCAGGAAGTTTTCTGTGGACGATCTGCAAAAATTGCTGGATCAGGACAATACGCAGACACAAGCGGAGCTCGGCAACAGCTCGGAGTCGATCCAGGGACAGTTTCCCGGCGTCTCCGCGAGATGGGAAAGATCTCCAAGCTCGGCAGATGGATTCCTCATGACCTCACTGAACAGCAGAAAAACCGCAGAGTGGAGGTCTGCCGTTCATTGCTCGCCAGACAAAAAAAAAAGGGTTTCCTGCATCGAATCGTCACAAATGATGAGAAGTGGATCTACTTTGACAACCCGGGACTGAAATCATCGTGGGTGGATCCCGGAGAAGCAGCAGCAACCACAGTGAAGAAGAATCGGTTCGCGAAGAAAACAATGTTGTGTCTTTGGCGGGATCAGGTCGGAGTAATCGACTTTGAGTTGCTCAAACCCGGTGAAACGGTCAACGCGGATCGCTACAAAGAGCAACTCATGAAATTGGACAGCGCTATCACCCAGAAACGTCCGGAACGCGACCGAGATCGACGTCGTGTCATCTTGTTGCATGACAATGCTTCGAGTCACCAAGCGAAAGCCGTCCGGGAAACGCTTGCTGTTTTGAATTTTGAAGTCCTCGACCACCCGGCACATTCACCGGACCTGGCTCCTTCAGATTACTACCTATTTGGATTGATGGCCACCGCACTCAGAAATCAGCGCTTCTCGACATATGAAGACGTTCGAAAATGGCTATATGAATGGCTCGGCAGTAAACAGGAAGACTTCTACCGTAAAGGAATCCGGGCTCTTCCGGAAAGATAGGAGAGGTGCATAGCCTCCTTGGGAGAATACTTTGAATAAAGTCAGCCTTTTAGTTTTTCCGGAAAAAAATTTAAAGCACTAGCACTACCGAAAGGGAGGAGCGGGAAAACGCGGTGATTGAGTGACCCGTGAGGAGCAGGAAGCCGGGTTATTGGTTTGTTGGTTTTCGGTCCGTAGTCATGGACATTAGATTCTGTAACTCGCTCCGACATGATACAAATCGTCCCCAGTTCTCGTATCAAGTTTTTGTCAATATTCGCTTCAAATTCCTTCCTCCTCTCAGGAATCGGATCTTCGTTCGAATCGTACAGTTCAACGAAGTTGTTCCGGCCAGGAATGTCGAGACGTTCATTGCAAAAAGGGATGTGCAACAGCCTCATTTCTCGTTTGAAATTCAAAATGTCTGTCTGGTCGTAGTTACGGTATCTGAGAATTCTAGGTATACTCCGCTTTCTATACACTTTGATGGGGTATTCACTACTATCACGATTCGTTTTGTCAAACGGATCAGGATCCTCTTCAAGGTTCATATCATCACTATTTTCCTTTTTCGGTGTGTACCACGCCCGGAATCGGGCTAGAGTGACAGGTTTTAGACTAGCCGGTCGCTCCTCGTATCTTTCCATATCGGATTTTGTCCGAATATCAGTACTGTCATCGGACAAGTTTTCGGCGTCAATCAACGAATTTCGTTTCCTGGCTTTGTATCTTTCGGACGGGTTCATCGTTGGGATGGCTACCGTTACTCGTGGGGCCAGGGCCGGCCTTAGGGTAGTTGGCGCCCTGTGCGAACTGCCGGGGAGCGCGCCCCCCCCCCTCTCGCGCCTCCCCACCTCATCCCATTCGCTCAGATGAGGTCAGGCAAATGCCTTAAAATGCCTAGAAATGCCTTTTTCGAAAATATTACGGATGTTTGCCTCTTTCTGGATTTTTATCGGCGTGTGGCCAATTTCTACTCTGAGGCGCTCATCACTCCATCAAAATCCACAGATCTTACGAGCATTTCCCCAGAATGGCGCCCCCACCGGGCTGGCGCCCTGTGCGACGGCACTGCTCGCACACCCCTTCGGCCGCTCCTGCGTGGGGCCCAACTCATCGGTTGCCGAAGGAGATACCAGGCGGCTTCTTGAGCGGGCATCTCAACACTGTTGAGGATTTTCAACCCGACTTCGGTCATGAGCTGTGCCTGATCGAATTTGGGATTGGTTTCATGTATTTTCGCAAGCTCGCGATGTAAATTACTCATCCCCCGATCTGCCTTATTCACAAAATCAACTACGTAGGCTGCGCAGGAGTATGGATCTAATATCATTTGTAAATCCATATTTGACTTGAATATGGACGCAATCCACGGATTGAAAGTAAAAATGAGAAGTGGGTCATGTTCCTCTTGAATATTACCGTTGGTCGTTTCAGAGACGATCTTATCAAATCCAAATAAGCCTCATAGTCGCATTCTATATCGAGTAAGTATGCTCCGAAGGAATCGTAGGTTTTGGTACTTAATTTCGCACGCGCGTTTTCCACGCGTTCCTCCCAAAGCTGTCGCCTACGGTCTTCCTTACTCATCGGCAGAAGTACACGAGTCTGATCAATTGGCCAATAAGGGATATTAAAACGACAATGTCGCTCGACCCTCTTTGTACACGTGAAAGTCCAGTTCAGCGGTTAGGGTCCGGCATCTCGAAAACCCGCTATCTCGAAAACCCGCCATCTCGAAAAAAATACCCGGGAGCTCGAAAACCCGGGAGCTCGAAAGCTCTCTCCCCAGAAGCGGCTTTCGTTCGAGCTCAGCGAACCTTCTATGCCAGGGCTTATGAGAGCCTAGGTTAGGTAATCCCCCGTACGTACTGCGGAATGAGCATATTCGAAGTCCTATCATGGAACACTGACGGAATACAGGGAATGAGCTGTGGATTGACGCCCGCACGACCGACGGCGGCAAAATGGTGCGTTACGAAAGCGCCACAATCAATGCCAGGCCCGTGCACTGTCTTCAGGATTTCAGAAATCCAACCCGCCATCCTACCGCCAGCGACAACGCCAACCGCCTACCAGGAAAGAGCCGAGAAATGTCCTCCGTACCATCACAATTTCCGATTGACGACCGACGTTCTGCTCACCGAGACCGGCTCTCATGAGCCCTGACATAGAAGGTTCGCTGAGCTCGAGCCAAAGCCACTTTTGGGGAGAGAGTTTTCGAGCTCCCGGGTTTTCGAGCTCCCGGGTATTTTTTTCGAGATAGCGGGTTTTCGAGATGGCGGGTTTTCGAGATGCCGGGCATTCACCAGTTCAGCGGCACGTGCAAGTTTCAGAACGATGTCTTTGGGGGTTTGTGACGAATCTGCCGGCATTTCCTGAATCTCGACCTCATTTCTAAGCATGGCACTCTCAAGGGCACATATCCGAGACTCCAGCTCCCTGGTTTGAGTTTCCAGAGTTGACACTAGGCCAGTGGCGTAGCTAGGGGGGGGGGCGAGAGGGGTCGGGCGACCCGAGCGCAGAATTCAGGGGGCTCAGAGTCAGGATTCGATTTCTTATCATCAATGTGAATTTCCTGGATTCGAGCCCAGCCGAGGCTTGTTCGCTCGACGAATGTCGCCCTCTGTGCGAAACCGTCCGTGAGTCTAGCGCTGCACTACGCGCTTCATCGTCTTCACATCGTGAATAAGGGCTCTTCATGCTAAGAATTGGCAATGTGGATGGAAACCCCATTGAATCACTATTTTTGTTGAATAAAAATAATTTCATTGAATGGAAGTTGTTGAGCTGGGACGTGTGCAGCTATGACCCTTGACTAGCTAGTTCGGAATCATGCACAGGCACTCAATCTTCTGAGGCACAGGGATCTGAAGACTCGCACACGCGTAGATAGTGGACAGTGGTTTTATTCAGGGTTAAGATGGGGTTTATAAGGGAACCTAGGTTATTGGTGAGAAAGGAGGAATCTACGAGCTAGGGTCTACCTATAGAGCACCCTATATCTATGAGATGCGGAACCGGGGTTCCTGGTGCAACACAGCAGGGGCTTCCTAGAGCCACAGTCAGAACCGCTATCCCGCAGTCTTCTTCTTAGCGGATTCTTTCTGTACGGAGCCTAGATTGTTTGTTTTCTGAGAAGTATCGAGTTGAGATCGGCTCCGTACAGTTTCGAGGTTTCACGGTCTCTGAGAGAAGCGACGACCGCTAGAGATTAGTCGCGTCTCAACACGCCCCCTGAACGTGAAAACTCTTCATGAGGAATTTATGGGTACCTAATAGATATACATCGATAAAGTGCGCTGGGTGGTCGTTTAAGCTGGCCTCACTCACAGGCTTGGCGCATCACTCCCGTTGCAACTGCTCTCCCCTGCGCCGAGACTGTGGTTGGATTAAGGGTGATATGTACGCGCGATGTTTGGATTCTCGGCGCGGTGAAATGTGCTTGATGTGCGTCTTTCTTCTTGTTCCGAGGTCGAGATGAGGTTTCGATTTCTTTTGTGATGGCAGCTGAAACCAACACGCAGAGTTCACGAGCGAGTTCAAGATGAGTAGGCCATCTTTGAGAGAGGCGAAAGTTAAGGCTCGTGAAGCCCTCCAGAAACATTTTGGTGTCAGGGATCGCGGTCAGTTTTCTCCGCGAGCTCTTGAAAGTTGTACGTTGTCCCTGACGGACCGCTTGATTCCGTTGAATATGTGTTCGACTGATGAGCCGGTAGCAGTCGGTGAGGATCAGGCCAAAGCAAGAAGCGAACGTCGGCTGCAAAGACTCCAGAAGAAGGCGCACGAACGTGACTTGGGTTTTCTGGCGCCCAGTGAGGCCATCGAGTTTCGAACTACGCTCGAGATGCAGGATGTGCTCAATTTCACGGCAACTGCGGACGGGAATTCGATAAGAAAAGATTCCGGCGATCCCGACTGCGTTTCTCAGTCAGAACCAAGGGAGACCGTGGAGAACATCAAATCATCGGTGCCAATGTTGAAGGAAACGGCTGCATCAGGAGCATGTGCAGTACGACCGAAACACAGTAAGAGCGAGAAGTCAAACGCCGAAACGATGGGAACGGCTGTCCAGGGTCATCAGCAGTGGTGTGCGCCGCGCCGCGAATCCGCCGGCGCGCCGGCTGGCCGAGGTCGATCGGGCGCCGCCAGCCGCCGCGAGTTTTGCGCAGCGCGCCGCCGCTGGCTGTTTTGGTCGGCGGCGCGCCGCATATCCGTGCTTTCCGGATGGACTTTATCACTGATAAAAAGGGGAGCGAGCATACCTCTACGCGCAGCTGGTTCGGGAACGCCCCGCCGAAGAAATCAGCTCATCTATATATATAAAAATCCAGGGTATGTTTGTTTGTTTGTTTGTTTGTTTGTTTGTTTGTTTGTTTGTTTGTTTGTTTGTTTGTTTGTTTGTTTGTTTGTTTGTTTGTTTGTTTGTTTGTTTGTTTGTTTGTTTGTTTGTTTGTCCTCTATAGACTCTCTCGCGGTTATATCTATGGGGGAAATTCTTTTTCCACGTTCTCGGGGAGCCACCTGGGAAGGACATAGGCTATGCAGACCGGACCCCAAAGGTCCCTTTCAAGTTTTCGAGAGCGCTTTTCATGAAAATGATGGGTGTTTTTCAATCGTTTGCCGACTTATTCGTGTGTTTGCGCCCGATGATTGCCTGGGCGATTGATCAGCTCCTTTCCCACGTTGTAAAAGAGGCTCCTGGGAAGGACATAAGCCCAGGACACCAGACCATACTCTATCGAGCGTTTAGGGCGATCTCGGGGTCGGTCTGATCATGCTTTCGGGAATCTATGGGGCGATTCCGGGGTCAGACCGATAACATTTCCTGGAACCGATGGAGGCGTTTCAAAGGCGGCCTGATCATACTCTGTGGGCTCATGGAGATGATTCCAGGTCGGTCTGACCATACTTCAAGAAGTCTATGAAAGTACAGAGCGGGTATTTCGAGGTCGGTCATATTTTCTTGGGACCATTTGGCGATCCCGGGTACTTCGTAATCATACTTTTGGAACCTGCGGACTCGATTCCGGGGTAGGTCTGATTACACTTTCTAGGGAATCATGGGGGTTTTCCGGGGTCGGTCAGATTATGTTTTTTTGAGTCCACGGGGAGAGAGTCTCCAGGCCTGTTTGATCATTATCTTAGGAACCTATGGAAATGATTCCGGGGTGAGCTCCGATCATACTTTTCCAAACTTATGGAAGCGATTCTGGGGTGGGTTCGATCATGCTTTCGGTAATCATGGGAGTTTTTCGGCGTGGATCAGATAAGACTTCTTTGAGTCCATGGGGGGAGAGTCTCTAGGCCTCTCTGATCATATTTTTTGATACCTATAGGAGTGATTTAGGTCTGATCCATACTTTTCCAAACTTTTGGGGGTGATTCCGAGGTCATTAGGATCATGGTTTCCAGAGTACCTGAAGGTGATTTCGGGGTCGGGTTCACCATGTCTTCGGATTCCATGGCCCCATGGTTTACAGGGCGGGGATTTCGAGGTCGGTCATATCATACTTTTTTGAGTCGATGAGGCGGTTCCGGGGCCTCCATGATCATACCTTTTGAGACCTGACAATGAGGGACAATTCCGGAGTCGCTCCGATGAAACTTTTTCAAGCCCATGGGGGTTATTCCAGGGCGAGCCCGATCGGACTTCATATAACCCTTGGAGGCGACTCCGGGCCGATCTTATCACAGTTTCTAGAGCCCACGGAGGTGATCCGGGGATTGGTCTGATCACATTTTTCGGAACCCATTGAGGCGGTTCGGGGTCGGTCAGACCATGCTATTGGGAGTCTACGGGGGTATTTCAAGGCCAGTCAGACCATCCTGTTTCGAGTCTAAGGGGTGATTCCGTGGTCGCTCTGATCATAATTTCTGGAACCTATGGAGAAGTGTCCGGGTCGATCCATGAAGCTGTTTTGGGGTCGGACAGATTATAGTTTTTGAGTCCATCGGGAGATTGTGAGCCTATTTGATCATCCCTTTTCGAACCCATAGAGGTGATTCCGGGTCTGAGCATACTTTTTCAAACCTGTGACGGAATTCCGGGGTTGGTCAGATCATACTTTTTGGAATCTTTGACGGCGACTACAGTGCCGTCCCGATCATAGTTTTCAGAGTCCCAAAAGGTGATATCGGGGTCAGTCTCACCATGTTTCCGGAGTCTATCGGAGAACAGGGCAGGAAATTCAGGGTCGGTCAGGAAAGACTTCCCAGAGTCTAGGGGGTTTCGGGGCCTCTCTTATCATATTTCTTGGAACCTCTAGAGGCGATTTCAAAGAAGGTCTGATCATACTATCCCAAGCTAATGGGGATGAAGCCTGGTTCGGTCTGACGAGCTAGCACTTCACTCGCAAATTTATATCCAGACTTCGGGAATACTGTAACTCAGAGTGACGATTTGAACAAAAACCGTCTATCGTAAGTCACGTGATCCGTTGTATGTTCTCCAAACCCTCCGATATCATTGTCACGAAATTTCCATCCGACCTCTTCTATGTCCCTCGCAGAGAACAGTCCACTGGCAGCGCAGGAAACCCAAAACGGTCGGCCGGAGGCCGGGCAGCGTAGTCGGCCGAAGGCCGGCTAGTCCTTTATAACGACGATCCAGAATGAGTATTCAAATGCATAGTATTCAATTAAGAATTCAGCCTCCACCGTTCTCAATCCGAGACACGGTGTCAAAGCTCCGAACCTTGCCGCTCCAGCGCTGCAACGTGGACATCTTTTGA